>OX376345.1:6028771-7245557 GCA_947369235.1 Udea olivalis | reverse complement strand
CCATCCTTTTTGGTCTGAGGTCACACCAGATTCTGATGCCTTTCATTGCTATATAACCATTACCTTTTCGAGTAATCTTGGCATCTCAGGGGCCGTACCCAAAAGCAACAACCTACTCGTACGAATAATTTTCGTCACATCTAAGTATACTAATATTGTAAAGAGACAAGATTTGAATCGCCGCAGCAGACGCCTGAGCAGATCTGTACAACTGTTGATCTGTTGTGACCGCAACAACATAACAACCATCACTAGATACTTCATCCCAAACAGGGTGGTCAGAGGCAAGTGGCTGTATCGTCAAGGTGAACGAAACATTCAGAAGCCCACTTTTCACCAATGGTATTAAAACCCAACGTGGTAGGTGGTGAGCCTTCCGCCGTTATCCAGGTTGATTTGCTTTTTTATCGATGTTTTCCATCACCGGAGAGTAAGTCAGATATTTAACAATGAACACAAAGATTTAGGTTCTGGCCAGATTTGAACTCGGGACCACACGATCCACGATCTGAGTTCGAGTGCAGAACCACTATGGCCATGAGGCCACGAGTACGACGCTCTCAACAAACCTATGAAAAAATGGTTATGAAATGTCACTTCAATTTGGCGCTTAGGTTGTTTCCACACATATTCTAGGATTTGACATGTTAAAATGCGCCAATAAGCAAACCGTGAGATCAAAAAGGATAAATATTTAACCTGTCGATGGCACGACATGATCAATTTATATATCTAATTTGTAACTAGGTTATTTTTATAAGTACCTACCGTAACAGCGTCTTAAGTTAGGTAAGTACCTAATCAATTTACGCATGTACGCTGAAAGTAGGTAATGTTTAGTTTTATTGTTGGCTCCTTAGCAACAACAAAACATGCGACAGTTGATTGACAGCTGTCATTTCTGTTAATCAGAAGTTTCACTAACTCATTGTTAGGAAATAAGCGGCAAACACTGAACAAATCTTATGGCAAGGTTGCAAAGGAGGCCTTAATCAGTGGATTAAGGCACAGAAAATGTTGACTTTAGACAATGGTCTATAGTCAACATTTTGTGTGAAAGAAAAAATAAGTTTTGCCAACTTTCCTGCCGTATTTTGTTGTTGCCAGCAGTGTGATTGTGATTTTCAGGTTAGGTTCCCAGTATCAAAAACATTAACTTATTTAATCCCATCTAAAAAGTACTAAATACCACTCGAATGTTGATAATGTCTTTGCCAATTTCAATTCATTTGTGATGAGGGTTCTAACTGAACATCTGTCGACCTTCATGAAAGTGGAGTTTTGGCCGAAGGGTCTATTGGTTACCGACGGTACCGAGGCCGGTTACTGACACCATGGTGCGTCATGCGCCGCTGGTTACCAATGCGTGTGTAAAATACTTAAGTTTTATTTAGTTGTATATTGAATAGTAGGTACCTATGTATGTTAGTCTCTAAGGTAAGTATTTATCTATGGGCCAATTATGTTTTATAAGATCTTAAAAACTAATTTAGATGCCTGATAATAATAACATTATGGTAGCAGAACTACTGAAGCAAAATTTCAAGGTATGATTCTGAAATCGTCAGCTGGCGGAAATTGGCGGACAGACGGCAGGCGATCGAAAGCCGTAAGCAGACAGAATGGCACCCATAGCACAAATTAGGCATGCGCGGCGCTCTGACAGATAGCCCGCTTAGAACAACACGCCATTTTTGACACACGCACACAGAGACTTGAGTTCACAGGCGAAGTCAATCAGTTTCAGTCACGCGGTCAGTCGCACTGTCAAAAACATTGAGATATCTTCTTGAACGAACGCATCTGAATTGAACGTCAGATTTATAGTTTAATGGCCAAAAATGGCTGGCGAAAATATCATTTGTGTTGCAGTGTATTGGCTGTTTGCACACCACACAAAATTGTAATTACACGTTCTTTTCGTTACAAAATTATGAAGAAAGGTAAACAAGTAAGTAGGTAGTATAAGTAGATAGGTAGGTAAAACATTTCCGTAACTTATCTCATCATGCATTGGTGAAACACCAGTATTTAAGGTGTATTCTTCTGTCGAGGCATGCGCGGCTACCGCCGTCGAAGCGTTATGCTGGTACTTGCCTACTAGGTAGGTATAAGGAAGGACTGTATGATCAAGCCCAATAAGCTAGCAAGTTGCACCGGGAGGCCGGTTTATTTAGCGGACGCCTTCTGTAGGTAAATGACTTCTTATAATCTAGCGCAAAGCTTCATGAATTTAAAGACGTCGCCAGATTATCCTTTACCCGTTAGGAATGTTCAGTCAGAACATTATTCTTTCCCCGTTCTGTCAGATTGGACTTATCGGAAGAATATAGTAGCAACCCTAGGCGATCAGACAAGTTTAGGAAAAAGTAAAAGTAATCTGTAAACTCTTTATTTTGTGCCCATAGGCTATAGCTTTAGTTAGAGCGTCCGCACACCAGGCGGTCACGGTCACACGGCGCAAACACACGCGTGGACGTGATTTTATATGTTTACCCTATTTTAAATAAAATCATAAAATCAAATAACCTGATTCTATTTGACTAATAATTTTTGATGAGGTGTTATCTAAAGACCTCTCAAAAATAGAATTGTTTGGCAGCTGTACTTATCAAATTTTGCGTTCATAAATATGGTTTCGTAACAAAAGTTGCTATAAATTGTGTAGATTATCAAATGGTATCTTTTTTTTTTAACTCTTCCAAAAATGGATTTCCCTAACCAAGTTTGAAGGGTCATCAAAATAATTTTACAAAACAAACTAAAAGCTTTCTTAATGTTATTTTTTAATGCATTTTTTGATTACCTATATTAAATTACTTTTATGATGATGATGATCATGTTGTCACATACCCTATTAGTATGCCATTGCCGCAAACTGAGCAAAAAAAAACACTTTTAGCAGCGTCTAGGTGGCCTCAGCCATTAAAAGGGCATATTACCTACCACTTCTTATATCCGAGCGATTTCCTAATGTGATCTTTAATTTTCAGCCAGTCAGCGGTTACCTGTCAATAATGCATCCTTTAGGCCAGATATTCACTGACGAAATTGCTCGCTACCCTCACTTTAGGGAGTTAACTTGACTGGCTATAAGAGATGGCAATAAGGCCCTAGGTCTGTCTAGAGTTCAACCAGCAGTGGCCGCGTCCATTGGCCGCCAACGGGCCTACCACGCCAACATGGCATTGTGTAGGTAAACTGATGACCAGCCACTCCATTCATTGGGGCAGGTCTGTGGAACAAAAGCGAACTGCTTATTAACCCCAAATTCTGTAAGGAAATCAAATTATTGCACAGGCTTTAGCAGAGTGCAAATCCACAGCTGTAAGTTTTCTTTTACTCTATTTCGTTGTTAGTTTTTTTTAAATATGCAAAAATAGACAAACAGGAATATGTGAACGCCCACTGCCCAGTATTTGCTTCTTAATCATTTAATCGAAAACTTGATTTGTTAAAACTACTTTCGCCTAAATAATATTATAAAGCTCATCACCAATATATAAAACACAAAAGTTGCTTCAATAGTGCGCTTTCTTAAAAGTTCCTCACACGAAGCTAAGGGCTTTACCTATGGGCGGGGCAGTGGGCGGGGCCGCCGGTCATGCGCGAGCGTTCCCTGGTTCAACACCCGGTCAAGTGAAATTGAAAATGGCACTTTTTTGTAATTGCTTCCGACTATAACTTAAGTACTACTTAGCAGTAGTAATTCAGTGAGGATTAAGGTAACTTTAAGGTAAATGGTATTCTGACTGTCTTTTTAGGTTAGTTTGGTAGTTGCCTATTAAGACCTTTAAAAAGAAAAAGCATTCAGTTGACGGACATTTGGTTGTAGGGTTTTTGTGTACACATTAGTTACATACTTAAGTATGATCTTTATTAGTTTCTTGCATAAATAACTTTGTTTTTAGGAAGCTTCACATTTTACAATATCCTTTGTTTCTCTGGAGTTTTCCTGACGAAACGTTTTTCTAAACTTTTTCTAGCACTGTTTTGGTCCTTTTTATAACATTATATTAATCGTTGTATCCTATTTTTGTAAAGATCTAGGTTATAAATAATTGTTTATATTTTTCTGTCACTGTCATTTTTGATTATTCAATGTCGGACTTGACAACCAGTGGGACGTCAAAAGAGCTATAAATGAAGCAACCCCGACTCTTTGGAGAGGCAGAATGCCATACAACAAATTCGTGTTAAAACCAAGATAGAATTCTAGAAGCGAACCAAGAATGATATAAGAGGACGGCTTACCGAACAGCGAAGCAGTCATCTTGCGGATTCTAACTAACGGAGAAGTTCCGTCTTACCTGCTGCCATCCTCCCTGCTGCCTATCTACCTGCTGCTGCCCTGCCTGTCGCCGTCCTACCTACTGCCGTCCAACTCGCTGCCATCCTTCCTGCCGCCGACTGTTCCCGGAGCAAATCCAACTCCTGCCTCAGCTCTTCCCTCCAAACTCCGTCCCACAACCACAACCCCGTGAGCTCACGGATCATACCGTTTTATATTTATAGTTAGTTAGTTAGTTTAATTTTAAGGTTAGGTAGGTAGGGTCATGTTGAATAAACCTACCCACGTAGGCTATCCAACTCATTGTTTTTCTTTTCTCCGAAAATTGTAAATGTTATTCAAATTGTGTCAAACCCTCTGCGCTGACTTGCTATGCCCTTGCAGGGCGTCACATGTACTTATACCTGGCTGATTCTTATAACATCTCCAGAAAGTAATGTGATATGCAATAAATAAATAAATAAGTAAACCCTGCACACGCCACACGCGAGGTGTAACTTGGCATCGCACTCCATACGAGTAACTATATGCCGGCCCAGCACATGCCTGTTCAACCTCTTTTTGAAGAATACCAAGTGACAATGCTCTTATAACACTTAATAATGCCACATTGCACATTCATTTGTTGTCTATAAATAACCGTCCACGAGTATTAGAAGATATATTATAATCTATTCAAAAACATTAGCTTGGTCAAAGTCTCGGACGGGACGGGTCACGGGACTCGAACCAGCAGCTTATCTTTATTCAGTCTACCAATTAAGCTCTACCGGTTTAAAACGTATGACGGAGCTAAACTGGCAAGAGCAGTCACATTACCTAAAAAACAAATTCAATGAATGTCAGATAACAAAAAACGGTTAAACTACTTTCGCCGTATGATGATATCCCTGACAGTTCATAATTGTCAATTATAGTGATGTAACGAATATAATTTAATCGAGTTAGCAAAGGAAATGGTATTCTTAATAAACGTAACGTTATGGCTAATAATTTATAGAATAAAACGCGGTATCTCGAAAATAATAGTTTAAAAATAGCACACAAGGCAAACGCACTCGTACTGATGCGAATGACATGATTACAAAATGGTCGCTTCCATTCAACGATTTTTTGTCGATTCAGTAGTGTCAATACACTATTGAATGGCGTTCCATTTCACGCATCAGGCGCTGTAAAGATATATTAATTTCATTTCATTAACTTCATTAATTATTAACAGTTAATAATAATAACAATTTGATGAAGTTATCAAGGTGAATAACTACGGGAAATACATCATGAAGGACGGTACGGTCGACATCTGTCGGGCATGCCGCCGTCCTGGCGAGTCTATTCGCCACGTTATTTCCGGTTGTTCTCACCTTGCTAACGGAGAGTACTTGCACAGGCACAACCTAGTAGCCAGGATCATCCACCAGCAACTTGCTCTTCGCTATGGCCTTGTCGAGTCGGAGGTACCGTACTATAAGTACGCACCGGTACCAGTTCTCGAAAATAGTCGTGCATTGCTCTATTGGGATCGCTCTATCATCACGGACAGGACTATTGTAGCCAATAAGCCTGATATTGTGCTGGTAGACCGATCCCAACGCCAGGCAGTGCTCGTCGACATCACCATTCCGCATGACGATAACCTCGTAAAAGCTGAGAAGGGCAAACTCAGCAAGTAGGTACCTGGACTTGGCTCACGAGGTGACCGCCATGTGGAATGTTGATTCGACGATCATTATCCCGATAGTCGTATCGGCGAACGGCTTAATAGCGAAGAGCCTCGACCAACACCTCGAGAGGCTCTCGCTCAGCGGTTGGGTCAAGGGTCAGATGCAGAAGGCGGTGCTCCTGGACACGGCTCGAATTGTCAGGAGGTTCTTCTCTCTGCAGCCCTAACCACCGGAAGTCTGGGCCTTGCCTGCCCTTCTGCCGGCGGCACCCTAGGTTAAGGTTTTTATAGTATTTTTATAATTCATTGTTTTTATAACTTTAATTTAAGCTTAGGTTTTATAAAAGTAAAATTAAAAATTTTAAAAACCCCCGACACAAAAAATAAACTCCAAAAACTAACTAATAATATTTTAAATTCACATGTTTAGGGTAAGTTCAAATATTTTTATTTTCCAAGCGTCGCGGCGCGTCTGGGGACCGCTCAAGTTTATGAAGTATTTTTCCAACAACAGCTAATTAATTATTACGAATTACACGTAGTGTACCTACAAGCGATCTTAAGTTTCATGCATAGTCTTCTTCGTAATGCCGCGTGCTGCGAGCTCGGTGTGCGGTATGCGGCGCGGGGGTGGGCGCTCGCAAGTGCGGCGACCCGAACGGGCAGACACGTGAGGGCAGACTACGTTGACGGTTGTGTCGATTTTGCGAATTTTTCGGAGTAATTTTTTTTCTTGCAATCTGCGACTACACCTGTTTTTCTGACGTAGCGTTACCCAGACGCGACGCGATGCTTGGAAAATAAAAATATTTGAACTTACCCTAAACATGTGAATTTAAAATATTATTTGTTAGTTTTTGGAGTTAATTTTTTCTGTCGGGGGTTTTTAAAATTTTTAATTTTACTTTTATTTTGTCCTTTTTAAAGTAGGTAAAATATTAGGAAGGTATTTAAAGTGATTAAATAGTTGAGTTTGAAGTAACACAGTAGCAAATTTTAAATCATTAGGACATATGAAAGGTAGTCAGATCCCCTCATCAACTATTAATGACCTGATGATCTTCAAACGGCTGATCAGGTCATGGTTACCTTACCATATACTTTCAATATCATTGAAGTAACACGGTACCAAATTTCGAATTGATCGGGCATAAGGAAGTTAGTCATATCCCCTCAGCAACTAGAAAACACCTGATGATCTTCAAACGGCTAAACAGATTTTCATGAAACATGGCTAAGAACACTCGGGATAAAATTATCTATTCATTCATTTATTAACAAAAGGACCATTATTACATAAAAATTAATATATAAAACAAAGATTACATAAATTAAAAATTGAAAAGTACATGACAATAATTTAAAATAATACCTCTACTCTGTCCTGCACATGTACCATGTTACAGTGATACACGTACTGGCAGTCAAACCGCTCGGCGAACGCGCGCAGAATGCTATTCGGGCTGCCCCGCACCCTGCGCACCAGGGAGGTGCACCGCTTGCGCATGGTTGTATAAAAACAATCAACTCGCGCCTCAGCGAACATCCCTGAGGCGCTACAGAAGCGGGGCAGCCCCAACAACACCCTGAAAGCATTATTATACTGGACGCGTAGAGAGCTGTACTGCTTTTGCGTATATCTCACCCACAGACTACTCGTGTAGAAGGACGTGCAAAATGCCCTAAACAGGGTAATTTTGACCTCTCTTGAACAGCGAGCAAATCTGCGGGCTATCATATTCGCACGAACAGACAACGCTCTACGCTCCCTCTCTAAGTCAGTATCGTCTTTCAGGTCCGGAGTTAGAATGTGCCCAAGGTATTTAAATTGTTCAACTCTATTAAGTGGGCAGCCATTCAGTCTAAGTTTAGGTGTTTGACTAAGAGACCTTCCCTTAGCCTGAAAGATCATCCACTCACTTTTCTTTACATTATAAGTCAAACCATGTTGCTTAGCATACCTTTCGCAAATGTCAAGCAGCTGTGACAGTCCACCTACAGAGGCACTCAGCAGCACCATGTCGTCCGCGTAACCAATATTATTAAGGCACACTGAAAAAAATTAAGTGCAACTAAGATACATTTTCTCTTAGTTGGCAATAAAATGTTTAGAGTATTCATTTTATTATTTCCTCTAAACAAGATTTGATACTTAATTGAACAAATCAATTTTGTTCAAAACTACAAAATGCATTTTGTTTATTAAAATCAACGGTCTTCGTTACATCATACATTTTTTTTCTTCATTGTCTATGCCTATCATTTTATTTTGCTAAAATAAACAATTAAGTTTGTCAAAGGTAACATTATAACTGGCATCGTTTTTAACAACTAGCATGGTTGATATAATTTACTTGCTTATTTATATCAAACAAGTGAAGTTGTCATATTTACAAACGCTTTGTAAATTTAGCAAAGTGTACTCTAGTTGCGAATTTGCGATACGCCCGCGCACCCCGCGCACCCCGCCCGCTAGTCCCGCTACACCGGCAAACCTGCTAAAACCAGTTTATTCTTGCAAGTTTTGTTTGCAACGGTCCAACCAACGGATCTTCGGCCTTCCCAGCAGTTCTTCCGCGCCGCGCGCTCTGTCACGGTTTTGTCCTGCGATTGTGTTGTTTTGTTATTTTATGCAAGTTTGTTATAAAAAGTCACATCCTTTTTG
The DNA here is from genome assembly GCA_947369235.1 of Udea olivalis. Classification (NCBI taxonomy): domain Eukaryota; kingdom Metazoa; phylum Arthropoda; class Insecta; order Lepidoptera; family Crambidae; genus Udea; species Udea olivalis. The sequence continues at coordinate 7,236,938 of OX376345.1, read as the reverse complement.
GTTATTTATAAGACCCGTGGTGTCATACCTAATTGATTTTAATATTGCGAGACGAGTGCGAAAAGTGAAACACATGGACGAAGTTGTCGACCTACTAAAAACATGGGAGCTTCCAGATCTAATCCCAGTATTTGAAGGTAAGAAGAATACCTATTCATTTATTATTTAAGTATTTTATGACGTCAAGACACTGGCAAGTAGGTTTCTTTTCTTGTACTATCAAGTGCATTAGTCGGAGAGTTACGGAAACCATGTAGGAGAGGAAGTGTAGGAATGTCTACGCACGCGATGATAAAGTCTTTTCTTTCATAGTAGCCTAGCTCTAGACCGAAAAGTAAGTACCGGTCGGAGGGTACCTAATGTTTACAAAGTGGTGGTGTTTGGTGAACATGCGCGACCACTTAAAAATGTTCATGCTCTTCAAGTACTGTATGCATTTCGTAAACTACGTAGGTACTTTAAGTAGGTACCCACGCAGCTATACCTACTACACTTTTTAGTAAGACTGCACCAATTTTCGTTCTATTATTAATAAATTCATATTCCCCTCTGAACCATTTACGAAAGTAATTATAACAGGGACACATCAGTATTAAATAAAGATTTAAATTTCTTACAGTGGCACTAATAATTTGATTAATTATTAAAAATCACCAGCTGACTCTCTACTGTAATTTTAGAGAATGCAATCACCATCCAGGCATTATCAGCCCTGACCCCAGATGATGTCAAGGACATCATACCGCAGACAGGGCCAAGGGTGCTGTTCATGAGGTGCTGGAGAACGTGGAAAACAGAATTTTCAAGCAGAAATACCTAACACTTTATCTTTATCGTTAAGTTTATAGTTGTTGCTCATTATTGCCCAGGCATATTATTGGTGCACATTATTGATATAATTAGTAAGTTATAAAACAATAAATAACATTTATTGCATAAGTTATTGGATAAAGTCGATCTGTAATTATATTCCGATTAATGAAATTGAAAATTTCAAACCTATGTTACCTAGTTTGCAATTTTATCTGTTTAGTTAAATACTTAAGTGTATTTGTGTACTTTCAAACTGTCTTAACACTTGAAAACCTAATGACCTGCCAACTATTCGTTTTCATATTAGGTCTAGCTGTAATACCAATTATTGGGTTATTGATATAACAGTATCAAAATAAAATTATCCTATGCTTAAGACATTTAGTATTGAAAGGATTATCACCTTCTATCTAGGAATTAATGTGACTTTTTTTTATCAATCTCTACTATTTTGTAATAACTTAAAAGTTTTAATCTTTATTTTGATTTTATTTATCTATTCAGTAAATAGAATAAAATTTCACATGAATTTAAAATTAGAGATGCTCAAACAGGCTTTGAACGTAAGTAAGAAAGTTAAATTTGAAGAAAATAGTGTCTCTGAGACAAACAGATAGACAGACAACTAAGTGACTTTTTATGATTAAGGTATGTTAACGGGCTCTTTTGTTTGCAGAACCTGGATTTCATAAATTTTGAAATTGGCGAGGAAGTCACAAGCGACCTTAACGACAAAAATTTACTGATTGCTCTGCAGCAATTAGTAAATGTGCCCCCAAATAACCAGATAATAAACGTACAAGAAAAGTCTTCCTCAGAAAGACCTCCTCTTATAGGAGTAAGTTAAAAACTTACACTTGGTATGAATTTACAAAAAAAAACATTTAAGATCCGATAAGAGTTTGTAAAGTTCCATAGCAAGATATGAAAACGCAATGTTGGGAAAATATAGAATTATTACGTGATCAATTTGATTACGAATCAGACCTTCGTCTTGGTAATGCTCCGATGACCGGTATTAATGAAAAATGTGTTTGGTTTGGCATTAAATATTTTGATTTATTCAATCAGATAGGTGTCGACTGCCTGCACGACATATTATAAGGTGTTGCAAAGTATGTATTCAATTTGTTCTTATTCAGTACTTGAGAAGTTTTTTTTTTTTTTTTAATGAACTCAATAATAAAATTCATGCCTTTGATTATGGTCCTGACTAAAGAAATCAACCATCTACTTTAAGAATGGAGCATATAGTTAACGGAAATGTGCGTATGACGTCCTCAGAGATGCTAACTTTATTGCGGTATTTTGGCTTATTAGTGGGTGAGTTCGTACCTGGAAGGGATGAAGGGAAATAGTTGTATCTACAGCTTTTGCGAAAGGAACTGAAGAATTATTACAGACTGTTGTATCGGAGCTTATCACTTTGTATTTATCACTTACTAAAGATTCATTGAAACCAAAATTTCAAAATTTAGTGCATTATGCACTAAATTATGAAATTTGGTTATTAAAAAAATGTGGTCCTATTGTTTCTTTGTGGTCGATGCGATTCGAAGCTAAACATCGTTTATTTAAAATGGCTTCAAATCTTTCTTTCAACAGAAGGAACATTAGGTATGTTATATTTAAGTATAGTTAAACCATCAATTACAATTAAATGAAATGTTTTTAAACGTAAATTGTCTGATTCTCTTAGGACTGGGCCTGTTTTGCGTACCATGTCTGCGGAATCTACTGATGATCAATTAATACGGTCTAGTTTACAATTATTTAATGAAAAAACTACAGTGGCTTGTATGTAGTACACGGTATACAAAAGGGACTGTCCTAATGTATAATACTACCTCTGATGATTTAATGCCCCTTTTTCTCAAATTGCATAAAATTTTATTGTATGATTCAAATAGTCTTATTCTAATAGGACACTCAATGCAGACGTTGGAATTTGATGACCATTTTTTTGCTTACGAAGTTATAGAACCAGAAATAAAGAAAATTGTAGTCCAATTCCACAAATGTTTATTGTTTCCTATGCCGTGCAATATAAATATTCTAAGTAATGGATAAAAATATGTAACTGTGCGGAGTACTTTTTATGTGAATAAATTTAATTGAATGGGATTTTTTTTTCAATTGCTATGCTTTCTAGAACCTATTTAAAGTTTCCACAAGGCAAATATACAAACTAAAATTGGCAGAATATACTAATGAATACAAGCAAATTTACTATAGAAACTACTAAGAAATCGTGAAATCAAACGGCTTTGCTATATTATATATTAGTAGATACCTACTTCATTTGTGTAACAAAATAAAATTTGTTATCACGCGTTTTTTATTTGTTCTAATGAAATGAAAGTTGCTTGCATTGTTAAGTACTTATATACAATAGCAAAAGTAACTCTTAAATCGAGTCTAATTCTACTCTTGCTGCTGCTGCTGCTGTACCTTCCCACTTTCAGTTATGAGCCATAAAATTATTTATTTTTTTTAGTTTCCTGCAACTTGCCTGTCATTACTTAAGAGCGTATGTTGGGTGTGGATCGAAAACGTTGCATTTTTGTAAGATTTTCGTGATTATTTTATTGGATTGAAATATGTAAAACTATAATTTATGTTTGCTTAGTACTATTTATAAAGAAAAACACATTAAGTCGTCCAGAATTTGGTAGTCGCCAATTATTTGCTAAATTAAATAAAAACATTTTTTGAATAATTGTTACAAACGCAAAAAATCAGTTACTAATTATAAATTTAAAAGATGCAGACAATAAAATTATAATTAAATTTGAATTCAGCTATATAATCACGAAAATCTTCAAAATACAACGTTTACGACCTACCCCTAGATAATTGCCCCAAGCCACATCGGCAAAACTATGTGCCTAAAATTATCGTTATTTTGTTTGTCAACAAAGTAATTTGTATTCAATAATTATTGTTCTTCAAAGTAGTAAGTTTAGCCGCAAAGTTACTTGATTGTAATAATTATAGTTCTGTTGCTGTCCAAGATGCATACTAGAACACAATTGATGCCTAAATATTTCTTTCACTTGAAGAAACTACCACCTCAGCGCTTCCAAACTACAGAGACATTAGTTTTCTCGCTGGCTCACAGCGCAATAAGTACTTGAAAAATGTTAACTATTGTCTCTATAGTTCTATGGAAGAACAATCGCCCGGATAGCGAGAGGTTGTGGGTTCGTTTCCCACCTGGGGTAAGTCGTATTTTTTCAAGTGAGAAATATCATCTTAGCAATAATTGTGTTCAATCAAGCAATTTGGCTGATTTACAACAGAACAAATTATTACAATCAAGTAACTTTGTTGTTGTACTCAGGAACAATAATTATTGATAACAATTGACTTTGTTGCTGCACAAAATAGCAATAATTGTTGCAACAAAGTGAATTTGCTGCTGTACCAAAGAACAATGATTGTTGCAACAAAGTGGATTTGTTGCTGTACAAAAGAATAATAATAGTTGCAACAGAGTAACTTTGTTGCTGCACAAAAGAACAATAATTATTACAATCAAGTAACTTAGTTGCTGTTTACAAAAACAAGGATTATTGTAAACAAGTGACTTTGTTGATGGATAGAAGAACATTAATTACTGCGATCATACAACTTCGTTAACGTAAACAAGATCAAAATGTAAAGCTACCATATTACTTCGTTGATGTACAAATTAACAATAGTTATTGCAATCAGGTTACTTAGTTAATATAACAGTAATTCATGTCTATGTCGAGCATGAGGTTAGTTCTTTTACCTCCGTTATTTGTTTTAACTGTCTAAGATCTTAGCTAAAGCAATAAACACCTTAGTTGAACCTATTAGTAATGTTCGTCGATGTAATAAGGTTTCATTCTTCAAATAGGTATGATCTAAGCTAAAGTAAACCATCTTGTCGTGTCTAAACCAAAACAATACTTAGTTGACGTAACGAGTTATATTTTAACAAACTTCTTTTAGTTTCAACAGATAAGATCTTGTTAGGCTCATATGGAGTCAAGATGTGTGTTAACGTTAATCAAGATCTTTATTAAAGTAAACATTTTTTTTTTTCAGTGCAGATTCCATCAATATGGCAGCCGACATGTGTGCTGCTGAGCCCCTCCACAAGCGCGTTCACATACAGGTTAAAAAGTTTAGGTGAGGTCAGCCCGCCCTGCCTCACACCGCACTCCAACCTGTATGGTGTCGAATACGCTCCTGACCACCGAACAACGTTGATCTGGTTCCCATACCAGTATTGAAAAGTACGGATTAATTCCTCGGGCATCGATGTTTGATAAAGTTTATGCCATAGAATATCGTAAGAAACCAGATCAAACGCTTTCGATAAATCAAGAAAACACGCAAAAATAGGCGTGTTTTTATCCGTGTAGTACTTGACAGTTTGCTTTAGACACAATATAGCCGTTTCCGTGGAGAGACCTGACATAAAACCAAATTGGTTGTCGTGTATTTGTAGGTGTTTATCGAGCTGTGTGTTCAGCAAACTGTCAAGCACCTTCGCGATAACAGTGGCCAAAGAAATCGGTCGATAGTTACACTTGTCACTGATATCACCAGTTTTGTTTTTGACAATTGGTACCACCACAGTCTTCATCATCGGCGCAGGCAAGTACGAATGTACCACGCACAAGGAGTAGAACATTGCCAGCACTCTGGGCAGATGATATCCTGCGTACCTCAGGTGTTCAATGCTCAGGTGGTCATGGCCAGGAGACTTGCCCCGTGACATAGATTTTATGGCCTGCCGCACCTCTTCGGCCGTAAACCGGACGCTGACTTCCTGGCCACTACAACCATCATCGCTCGTCAACTGTGTGGGACCCAGTGGTGACTTTACGGTAAAATAGTCCCTAAATAAATCTGCTATACCTGTCAGGTCACAGGTACCGTTGACGCTCACAGGTAGACCAGGATTACTATTGAGTTTGTTTGTAGACTTCCAGAAACTGCGGAAATCGCTCCCAGAGTGGTGCGACGCTAGGATGTCCATTTTAATTTGGTCAGTATGATTCTGGCACCAGCGTAAGCGCGATTTAAAAATCTTACGACTCGTCTGCATGTCATCCCACTCGCGGCCTTCCACCGGCCTGCCGTACAACACCCACGAATCAAACTTTGCCTTGGCCACCCTGTGAGCATCACGCACGTGCCTGTTCCAACCGAGGACCGGCCTCTTGGATCTGGGAACATTCGACGATTGACTATCACAAGCTGCCCGACACAATATGTGAATTATTTTGTCATACATATCATCAATAATTAGTTTATGGTCGACAACTTTACATACATAATTACAACATTCAGTCATTTCAACGGGAAAGTCAACAAATTTCAAATTATTATTACATAAATAACTGTACATGTCACATTGTTCAGAGTTTCTGTCACCCCAGCGCACTCCGTTATTTTGCTTACTTTCTATACGAGATTTAGGTTTGATGCTATCTAACAAAATTTCAATCTCGAGCGGAAAGTGATCGGACCACAGAATGTCTTCTTTAACCTGTACACCTATGATAGTTTCCCGAGCAGATTTAGTGACTACACAATGATCAAGCCAGCGCTTCGATCCGTTCGCCTCGCTTATAAATGTACAAGTCCCAGAATCTAACCCTAGTAGCTCGATGTCCGCACATAACCACTGTGATTCTACACAAAAACTCGTTAACTCTAAATAAAATCGTTCATGCGGATGGGAGTTAAAGTCCCCGAGTATATATACTGATTCTATACTACTATTGTTAATGATAGCGCTCACCAGACTGAGACAATTCGTAAACTCCGTCAGATTCACATCCTTATCTGTTGGCATGTACACACTAAATACCAAGAACGACCTTTGACCCGCATTTACCTTAACGGCACACACTCGCGGGTTATCGCACTGCACAACCGATACGTCGGTAAACACACTTTTCCGCCACAGCAGCGCGACGCCACCATAGGGGCGGCCGCGCAGCATGCCGGCGCCGGTGTCCACCGCCGACATCCCGGTGCATCCGAACTCCACGTCGATCTCATTCAGGAACGGAATATCGCCCGGCAGCAACCATGTCTCCTGTAAGGCTATTATGTCGGATGTACGACATAACTGCCTAACACTCTCCACGGAACGCTTAACGCTTTTGCAGTTGTAACTTATAAGTTTATAAATAGACTTTATATCCATTTAGATTGTTACAATGGGCCGGTTACGGTGCCTATGTTTACACCGTTCGCGTTCGAATTTCTCTTGAAATTAACAAATCGTCTGAAAATGATTCCTTCAGGCCATAGACTGCTATTCAGAAATGATGACAATTTATGTTCAGGCACAAAGAATTTAAATGCGTTATAGGCTTTCGGATATTTGAACAATATTCGTTCAAGAGTTATAACCTCTTCCGTTTTTTGATAGACGTAATCGGCTATATCTTTCTCTTTAGTATCATTGTGCACTTTTTTAATAAATATTGGCACTTTTTTCACGGCGGCTTTGAATTTTCCTTCGCTATCTCTGGCAACGCCGGCCGACCCGTGATAACGGTAATTTATACGAGCATGTCTCCTACGATATGACACTCTTTGCCATCCAACACCGTCCTCCCTCTATGACACAAAAAAAACTAAACGAAAATCGGTTCATCTGTTTGGGAGCTACGATACAGCAGACAGATACACAGATACACAGACACGTTAAACTTATACCGCCCTCTTTTTGCGTCGGGGGTTAATAATTGTAATTATGTATTTTGTTTTTATAATTATAATTCATAAGTTGTTTTATTGTTGTAAATCTTTGTTTTATAGAAATACTGTACAAATTTTATAACTAAGTTTTATGTTAAATAAAGAGAATAACAATAATTTACTTGATAAGATTCGAAAGGACAATAGTTTTTTAATAGTTTACAACATTTTCTTATATTTCTTTTCTTTTATAGTAGATATGCGTGACACGGAACAATGAGAACTGTCAGGCATATAATCTTAGAGTGAAAATAGTATCGTAGGTTACTCGTAGGTATACCTACTCGTATATTGGACTAGTCGTAAAATAGCGTCATTCAAATTAATGACGTATAGTCGAGTCAAATTCGGTTCACTTATTTTATAAAATCCTGAGAATAGCTATTCGTATCAATTTGAAAAAAACAGTAAGCCACTTAAAAATGATGACCTACTTTACTTTTCAATTCCCCTATTATCGGTTGCATAATGTTAGTTTCAAAAGTAAAAAAATAATCTAATAGATATGGATTTTACTTTAACCCAAAAAAGATATAACCGTCTTTGAAATTTTAACAACCAACAAAAAAGCACAACTTCAATGTTTATAAGTAGGTACAGCCTATGTTTGTAACCCCAACGACTAACCAGTTTATGATGCCAATATTGCATCAAAAAGTTTCTCAAATACAAAAATTTCATGGTACTGCACGAAGGGCCCAGGGCGGGGCGGGGGGCGTCGGCAGGGACGCCCCGCCCCCGGGGGGCGTAGCGCTTGCGCCTACGCCCGGCCGGTGACCGCCGTTTTTGTACCTGTTCATGTTCATACTTATTTTTATACCTTATGCCTGATTTCAATAGCTTTAGTGAAGTTGGCATTGTCGTCATTTCGGTTATGTTTTTGGTCTACTAGACAATCGTTCTGTAGGTAGGTCGATATAGCTTAATGAATTCGCCAATTGCAAGCAATTTGTAGGGTGACATAATATCCTATCAGTTTGGCCGGTTTTTAGGAATGTCATTTAAAGTAAGTATGAGACATTTACTTTGAATGACGTTCCATAACAACTAAGGGAATTCTTGGTAATAACATGGAAACGCAAAAGAGCTGCCTTTGTCCAGCAGTGGGATCCTTAACGACTGATTTCTGATTAGATTAAAATAAATAAAAATGCGCCAGACAACACACCTATTGTAATGGTCTCGAAGTAGGGATTAATATCCCTGTGTTACGAGGCACCACACAAGGAAATGAGCCAGGGGCGTCTCCCAGCACACCCAGACCCGAGACAATTTAGAAAAGATCATTTCCTGAATTGACCAGACCGGGAATCGAACCCGGGACACTAGGCCAATCGTGTCCTCGATTAAGCACGAAGTTCTTAAGTTGGTTGCAATCGGACATGCTTTTTTGTAGTCAAGTGACTATTGACATAGTAGGTAAGTACCTAAGTAAAACTTGCTGCTAGATTGAAATGAAAGTACTTACAAAGTAAATAAAAACTTGTTGTACTTATCACTTGTTTCTTACTTATCACTGATAGTTGATTGTTGTAGTAGATCAAGCTGGACTTCGCTCACTGCCAGAGCGCGTAGGGCGTGAGGCCAGGATATTTCCGATTCTGATAAGATAAATCCTTAGTTAGTTAAACCTTTTTTGCAGACTTTAATAAAATGTGGCCTGGATTCCAGCTCCATTGCAGTTATTTAAGCTCATTTTCACCTTTTGCGACTAGTAAAATTATGGTTATGTCCTCCTGACTCGACTGAAAACAGGAGGTCTGCTCCTATACACGAAGTTTCGTAAAACTTTAAATGAATAAATTTCTTGTATTTTGTACAATAAAATAGGGTTAAGTAGAATATCAAAAAACCAAACCACAATTTCGAACGGTAAGTAATAAGTATGTTTTTCTAACGTCTAAAAATTCACGTTCCTACTTGTTCGAAGAATGGGAGAAGGCCCCGTGATCCATTACCTATTTTGGTCAGTTGGAAGAGCAATGCGGGGGCTTGCGGCAGGGTACAGGTTCAAGTCCCGCTTTCATTCCAGACCAAGTTGAATTTTTCCAATTCTTATTTTTAATAATTAGTCATAGTAGGTACTTAGTCCTTTATTAGAATAGAATAATAACTTTTTGCAGTCAATGTGGTACATATAGGTATACTTTTGTGGATCTTAGTAGGTACTTTTATGGTTATAGCCCCGGTATATTTTTTTTGTTTCATAAAACCTATTTCGAACAAAGTCATGTCACTGCAGGAAAATATTAAGTTGGGGAAAAAGTCTTCTCGCATATAGTATGTATGAACTTGTAATAAAATCTCTTTGGCTATACTATTTGTCTCTGGCTGGTTTTGGTAGATATCATTAAAAGTTTAAATTTTAAAGAAGATAGTAATTCCAAATCCAAATGAGGACTATTACTGTCAAGATGAGTGAATCTAATTAAGAAATTCGATAAGTACCCACATTTTAAAATTTTACTACAAAAAAGGTAAAAATGCAACGCAAGCCGCGAAAAAAATTTGCGATGTTTATATGGACCTAAGTAGTGCAGTGTCTGTGAGAGTAGCACAAATTTGGTTTAGGCGTTTTCATTCCGGAAATTTTGATGTCAAAGATGCACGTCGCTCTGGTCGCCCTATTGCGGATAAAATGGATGCCATTTTTTAATATGTGGAGCAAGATCGGCATATCAGTAGTTACGACGTAGCTGAAGAACTGGGAATTGACCACAAAACAGTTTTGGCGCATTTGAAAAAAACTGGGTACACCAAAAAGCTCGTTATTTGGTTACCTCACGAGCTCACTGAAAGAAACCTAATGAACCGTGTACTCATTTGTGATTCTTTATTACAACGTAATGAAACCGAACCATTTTTGAAGAAGCTGATAACTGGTAATGAAAAGTGGATCACGTACGACAAGAACGTGCGAAAAAGGTCGTGGTCAAAGGCCGGTCAGGCTTCACAGACTGTGGCGAAACCACGGTTAACTCGCAACAAGGTGATGCTGTGTGTGTGGTGGGATTGGAAGGGCATTATTCATTATGAGCTGTAACCACCAGGCCGGAACATCGATTCTGAACTTTACTGCGAACAACTGATAAGATTAAAGCAAGAAGTGGAGAGAATTAATCAACAGAAAGGGTAGATTTTTCATCATGATAACGCTATAGACCTCACACATCTTTAGCCACTCAGCAAAAATTGAGAGAGTTTGACTGGGAGGTGTTAATGCATCTGCTGTATAGTCCTGACCTTGCACTTTCTGATTTCCACCTGTATCGGTCTCTTCAGAATTCTTTAGGCAGTGTCAGGCTAACATCATTTAAATAGTAATCATGCTTTATTTAAAACAAAAATCTGACGCTGGGCTATTATTCGGGAAATTGGTAAATTTATAGCTCTATTTTACAGTTATTGTGATCAATTATGCATAGGTATTCTAGTTTATTATGTGGCAAGAAAATCATACCTATGTCTGACGTTTTGGTCGTCTTTTTCAGGCACTATAAGTAGTAAGTTTCAATCAGAGATTTAGCAACTTGATTGAAGTTAAAACAATTACACTTTTTCGTAAATCGATGTGGCGAGATTGATTATTTTATAAAAAAGAAAAAAGGTTTTATTTACAAATGTGTTTCATTAAGTGTCAATACAAAAGTTTGGACTATGTTTTGCATGTATTGTATTGAACAGTAATTTATTTTTTCCGAAGGTCGTAAATTAGTCGCTTGAAATGTTGGATCATGCGCACAAAATAAGACCTGGTGTAAAAAAAAAATCTTGAATGTAATATTTTACTCTTGTTAAAATATGTTTTTCAACATTTGGCAATGACATATTTTATATACCAGGTGATTATCGAAAGAATTGTACTTCGTCAAAAATAATCACCTCCAGAAACACGACAGTTCTAATCGACATTGCCTTTGCAATAGGCATACTTAGTACAAAGATATTTTATTGTTTACTAAATTTAAACAAAAATGTTTCTTTCTTAATCGTTATTTATAACGCCTCCGTATCCGATTGATAACAGAGTTCTAGCCGAATCTCAGAGGTCGTGTACGTCTACCACGAGTTGCCACCTTAAATGTACGTTATCGTTCGCGTGAAAAAATTGTATTGGGATTTGACATTTTCTTGTCATGTCATGTCAAATCCCTATACAATTTTTTATTGTGTGAGATTGCAGATTTTCGAAACACAGACGGGGTGGGGTCACCAATCGGCATTTGGCAAGCGTAGTGTTGAGCCTATCCTATACCCATCAGTTGGGTCTTAGACACAATCATCGGATTCTAATAATTATCCAATATAATAGAAAAATACATTAAAAAAGGGCAATATGTAAACTTTTAGTTTAATAACTTGTACAATTTATTTTATGTATCTACCTTCAAACTTGCGTAGGAAAGTCAATTTTTTAAAAGTGCAAATTGAATAAAAGCAGACATACTCGTACCAATCAAAAATCTACACAATTTATTTTTGTTTAAATTACTTTTGTTTAAAAACCATTTTCATAAATGCAATATTTGATATAATAATAATAATATATCATTTAATTCAGGCAACAAAATTACATTTTCAGATCTTACAAAACATAATTGGCCCATAGAATAAATACCTTAGAGACTAACATACATATTTGATGAACAACAAATTATCTAACACTTATTCTTAACTTGTGACAGTATGGTGTCCGGTAGCCGACCTCGAAACCGGCTATACAAGACAACCTCCGGCCAAAACTCCTCTTTCAGGAAGGTCGACAGATGATCAGTTGGAACCCTCACCACAAATGAGTTAAAATTGACATCATGGCGGGACTCCAACCGCTCGACCCTCAAAGTGAAGTTGGACTTGATTTTCAAGTACTCTACGATCTCCTCTGCCTTCGTAGAGTAATGGAGGCGGGACACCTACAACAGCGTCGTGGGTGTTGCTGAACGAAAGAGTTGCTTCGGTCCAGTCAGTGCAACACCATAAAGATTACAGCGAACGAATATTAACTGGCCATGATTGTAAAATGAAAAATGCGAAAAAATAAATATCAATAGATTTGTAATTAAAATATGATCTTCAGCAAAAATCATTTAATAGTACCTAATCATCAGCAACTTTGTTTTATTGCGATACGGTATTTAGTTTAAAAGTTATAAAATTACTCGTGCAAAGAGTACCCAACTGGAAATGCTTTTTTTTAAATTTCCATTATAAATTTTAAATTTGAACTTTTTAATATGTCAACTTTATAGAGAATCACACTGATGATACCTTAAGACAATTTGTATGGAGCGTTTTGAGCAAGTCCAAAAAATATGATTTTAAAAATTGAAATAACTCTGGGAGTTTTAGTGCTATCGCAATATTTTTTTACCAATGCTTATATTTTTGAGAGCCCTTTTGATTTCAAATGAAAAAAATATTTTAATCAAATACCCAGTTGTAGTAGTTGTTGTATTTCCATTTGGGCATAGGGATCAGCAGTAGGCCAGTATTATAGGCTAATAACTTACTTACTTTGTTTTTGATATAGATTGAAGTTCGTTCGTGACGTCACATCCGGAAAGAAACCTTTTCTGCCCAATTTTATTGGAATGACAAGGACTCCGCATCAGTGCTGAATAAAGGAAACAGGACACTTTCCTAATGTCATCCCAGCACACTTTTTAACCAACTTCAAAAAAAGGACGAGATTCTAAATTCAACTGTATGTTTTACCTTAGTTACAATTAGGTACAATGTATTCCTACTACTTTAATGTAGGTCAGAAAGAGACAGAAGACAAGATGTCACTGGTAAGTTCAGGAAACGATCTTTTCTAAATTGGCCTGGGTCTGGGTGTACTGGGAGACGCCCCTGGCTTAATTCCTTGACTGGTACCTCGTACCACAGGGATATGTATCCCTACTACGAGACCATGACAAGAGGTGTGTTGTCTGGCGCATATTTATTGATTTATTTTACTGTTCAAACTTGTCAATTTGTATGCTGTGTAAATCGTATTTCCAGTTTTGGAATATCGTTTTATCAGCCCATCAAAGATTTTGTGTCATGTTTATTTTTAAAACAGTGATTGAGCTTTCGAACGTTGATGGCTGCAGGGGTTTTGTTAACCGGGGCGGGTGGAGGGTGGCACCCACCACCCTCTTGTGTCAAACGTGTTAACTGACCGGACGCTGCGGAAATGTGGACCGCAACGTGATTTATTTTCACTTTTTTGACATGAATAGTAATTAATCGGTGTTGTGGTCTTTTGCTGGAATGAAAAAAAAATGCGTTGCAAATGCTTATACTTTATTGTTTACTATGCCCGTAACTTTGGACTGTGTTTTTTTATTTTTCATCGCCTTTTCCATGCCCACACAGATTGTAAATTAAAAAAAAGCTCGAACAAACATTTATTCATTTCTTTTCAAGTTGGGCACTTGAATATCAAGTCTTACGGTTTTATCTTCAACAATGACTAACTTTTAGACAAACTTTCACCATCCCATTTTACGAATAAGGCATCGCATTTCAAATAGAGATAAACTATTTCTATAATAAGTGGCAATCAACTATTTAATTTGAAATGGTGTAATTGGCTCGATTATCAGTCACACATCACACAATAAGTACTTACATGCGTCTGTATTTGACCGTAGTCCGTACGGAACCCTTAAACATTACTTATACGATGCTATTAAAAGCACTGCTCCTGTGCTAAGTGGTTTAAGTGTAAATGGTAGTCTTAGTTAGGGTAATCCTATAAAACCGTTGAGCGGCTCCATCCCCGTGGCGCGGGGCGGTGGGCGAAGGGTGGCGAGTTGGTAGTGGAGACTTTCTACTTGTTTATATTTTTTCTCTGCTGTCGCTTTTTGGAAAATTGTTTATGGACTATTACAAAATATTTGGGTCACTTCACAACAAGTTCGACTGAACCTTTTTTTTGAGCCCTGCGTTCGGAACACCTGGGATATGTGGAACTTGGAACTCCTGGGAAAAAGAGCCCCTACCCATTAAAACCTCGTCGGTCCTATTCGGTGCAGGATGGAAGGGACCCGGGGACCCGAGAACCCCGAAACGGGACGCTACTTGGGAACCAATAACCATGCCGTCTGGCAGCCGGCCTTAGTAGGAGCCAGATCAACTCCAGTGCACAATAACACAGACTACTGTTTCCCAAAACGGGTACTAGCTAAGGTGCTAAGGAGACCGAGCCTGGCAATGTGCCTGTGTTCGTGGAGAGGTTCCTTAATAATCTTCCTCCACAGTCCAGGACCTGGAGGCGTCGGTAGACGTGCTCTTGAAATTTGAAATAATATTATAGTGTTATCTTATAATGTGTATATTAGTGGCGGAATCCAAAGTTTGCTCTTGAATCGAGCTTAGCTAAATAGAAATACTCGTAGAAACGGAAATAGAAATAATTTATTTGCTCAAAACTGTGTACATATAGCGATAGTCTGCAATATAACTTGGAATCAACAGGCATGCAAATATTAATTAATAGTATAATCATAAATTCAGGAAATGATAATTTGAAAAAACTGATTTAAACATTATATAAGGCAGTATTTTATATTATTTACACCACTAATTATTGAGAAAGAAAAAATGTGAAGTCCATATTTGAAGCATTTATCGTTTTAAGTCAGTTCGATTAATATTTAAAATTACAAAATAAAAAATGTCAGCTACACTTCATCATCATCAGCCTTTGGAAGCTAGGCAGCCACTGCTAGTTATAGGCCTTCCCCATAGAATGCCACAGAGAGCGGCTATGGGCCATTCGCATGCAACGATTTCCCGCAACACGCCCCAGGTGCCTTCCACCGGGTAGGAGGCCTGCCCAAGCTTCGTCTTCGAATATAACAACAACATCAACAACTACTTTAAATGCTGAAACTTACTTAAGTTAAATCAACTATCCGCACCGAACGACAACGATGCTTTAAATCAGGTGTACCTTATAAAATCGACAGCTACTGAACATATAACTATCTACGAGTACGTACCTGAGTACTGAACGACTTGTTTAGAGCTATACTCGTTGTAGTGCCCTTGAGTTTCAGATAGGTTATCACTGGTAATATACAGCAGCTGATAGCCAGAAAGTAGCAACGATATGACATATTGAATCAGAACTTGACTTTACTCTTCAGAGTCTTTCAAGCAATATGTTCTACTTATTATGTTGTAATGTGTGTTGTTATGTTGTGTTACACTGCAGTCTGCTTAGCAACTAGTGTTGTTGCGATAGTGAAAGTTTCGATAGCGATAGCGATAGTCCTATCGAAACTATCGACCCGTGATGATTAGTCAGAATAAAACGATAGTATTGATCTTTTTCGATACTATCGTTAGTATCGCGCCTATCGATGTTATCGATAGTTTTTCTATAGTAACTATTGAGGTATTTTCGATACTATCGACTGGTAATAAAACGAAACCATTAAGGAGCTTGTAATAGTATCGTTAAATGTTCATTTATCGATAGGGCAAAACTATCAATACCATCGATAGTATCGAAACTATAGATAATATTGAAACTATCGATAGTATTGGAACTATCGATAGTTAATAACTGCTACTATCGATAGTATCGAAGAAGGTCAATAGTATAGCTTAAATCTCACTATCGATACTATCGAAAGTATCGATAGTATGGTCACGGGTCGATAGTTTTGATATGACTATCGATAGTACAACTGATTATCGAGGTCACGATAGTATCACGATACTATCGATAGACTATCGCTATCGCAACAACGCTATTAGCAACCACTGTATATACCATGAGTTTACGTCACGGAAACGGCGATCATTGCGTTCTGAAATATGTGTATGCCATTGTAGGCGCTGTACCGAAATCCCGTACAAAAACGTCCACTCGATTAACGCGGACGCTAGCATCTGTCATTGGTGTATTTAAACTTATGGTACCTATATAGTCATACTGATTCTACGAGCACCGCATTCTTTTGAGCCTGTATGACCAGGGTATAATAACTAGGTCGAACCTCAACTTTACAAATTAGTTCACTAGCATCTACTAGTAGTTTGAAAGTGCACGAAATTATTTCGCAAAGGTAGGTGGGTAATCCAATAACGTTGAATCGCAACGTCATACCCTGCGGAGTGAAGGGGGTCCACCCTCGCCCGCATCGACCGCGGATTACCGCTACGGGTATGACACTGACGCATTTTTATTCATCAGGCGAACTTTAAAAGAATATTCAACAGGCCTTTGCGTTTTTTAAAGTTTGATTTTGTTGTTTTTTTTAGCGAGTTTTGAAAATAATCAAGGCTGTGTAACGCATAAAAATATAACATCAGTAAGTTCATGAAATATGAACTATTTACTCATGTTTAAAGTTCCGACAACCTCTAGTAACCACAAGAACAATGAGTTTATCGTGACTGCAGTACCTATTGATCTTTAGGGTGAAACCTAACAGGTAAAGCCCGTAATTTCAAAATTTCTTGGCCAATACTAAAAAAATCTGTTATCTTTTTTATATGGCCCAGAAATCAAGCTCTATCTAAAGGTATTGCTTTTAAGTAAGTGTGTATATAAGAATAATATCCCTTATCATGATTCAATTAACATCACTATTAAACTGCCAGCGTACGATCATAAATAAAAAACCAAATAGGCACAAAAATAAATGGTAAACCCCAACAAATGTCATACCGTTCGGGAACGCCTAATCAAGCGGAAAGCACGCATGACGAATCGCGGCGGGAAAACATTGCCAGATTTAATAACCGGGAAATACGATCGGTATGACAAATGAATACCTAGTTAGGATGACAAGCATTTAGTTGATGATATTCGATACATTTTGAAATTCAGAGGTCGGTTCGAATTCGGATTTTCCGGAACCTAGCCCGCGTTTGTTATTGGGTAGTTATTAGCCAATCAGCTAGAGCGATAATTTGTTTATTGTTGCTTTTGGCTAGCAGTGAGACCCCGGATGATTTTGTATACCGTAAGGAGACTGAAATGGCACATGGTCATCAAAGGAGAAACCTCAAAGAAACATGGTGACATTTCCTTTTGTTATCATTGTTTGTTATTATCCCTCAATACGAGTTATAACAATTTTAAAATAAGACGCACGTTCGTATTTTAATTTGTACTCCATAAAACCACAAATAGTTAAGAAATTATGAAATTATCCCTCGGATTGTTTTTAAATCACCTACTGAATTTGCCATATCATTTTACTAACAGTTTAAAAAACTGACCCGATTAAATAATTTTTTTGCCTAATCTAGTAATACAGTAGTCAGGTATTTTTTCCTACACTCAAAGTGACAGCTCTGCTCAGTTAGGAGTTCAGGGGATGTAAGATGTATGGATGAATAAATCTATTGATAACTACATCAAGATATTATCAATTTTGATTACTTACTTACATGAAACATCATAAATAAGTCATATGTTGAGCCTGAACGCAAAGGACAATTGATTAGTTCGATAGCATCAGCTTAATGTGATGTCTGTTGATGAGGCAGATATTTTGTGTTAATAGTTCGGTGTTATTTTACGAATGTGAAAAGTATAAAAAGTACTGATAACATTAATTAGAGCACTAGGCAACTGAGTCATCTCTTTCAAAACAATGCTTTGACTTCGAACAGCGAAGAGAATTACATACAAAACACTCAATGAACAGTTCTGATCCCCTGCCTCTATCTCTCGTGATGATGTGTAGCAAAACACACAATAGATTACAAGCGTGTCCATCATTTGCAACCCTCGCTCCTCGATAGAGGGAGGTAGGGCTGCCACGTTCGTGAACTGAGTTTAAATGGTTGCGGAAGCATTTTTGTCCAATGTGGTAGCAAATAAACGTGCAGAATGTTTAATGATAAGCAGCTATCGGGGCTTATGAACATGTGCAATTTAGGGGCATTACTCGTCGTGCGGTCCTCTTTTTTGATAACCATTATAGGTGATTAACCGCGCGAAGTGGGCCAAGAAAATAAGAAAGGCGGACTTTGGGACCCCACACGCCTGTGTGGGTTCACAACCGGGGAGTTTGGATAGACCGCACGGATGATGATGAATATAGGTGATTAACAAACTGCTACGCGCTCAGCCGCGGTGCTCAGCGCGTTGTTAGTGCCTAGGAAGGAGTGTTTTCTATACAAATGAAGATACTTGCATACTATTTTATATGGAGAGCGGTGCAGTGTGATAATTGCCATAACTCAACATTGAACACGATCATAGCGTAGGGTCTGGTACGTACCTACCCCACTCTACTCTAACCCACAAAAGTTAATGCGCCAGTGGACAGGGCACGGAACGCGAAAAGCACAAAAACGTTCAGAATGAAGCGTTGGTTATTGAATAATTAATTTAAAATGGAACATAAACACAGACAGATTACTATCGATACATTACTATAAATAATATTTTCAATAAACTAGTCTAGGTAAACCACAAAAAAATATTATACACAGCATGGCTAATCGTTATTTCAAAGAGAACGGTTTACAAAATACAGTTTAAAAATAAAAAGAAACATTACCACCCGAAAGGTGATTGGATTAGTTTGGTAGTTGTTCAGCAGTAAGAATGATAAGTATCAGATGTATATGATGTATAGCGATAATCATGATTGTAGATAAGAGATTGGATTAATGATCCTGTTTGGAGGTGATAACCCTAAAATGAGCTGGGGTGGTTGCCTGGTATTCAATGTCATTATTATTGACAAGCTCTCCGGAATAACAAAGGTAGTAGATTATTTAATTAGTAGGTTAATTACTGGGTAGGTACTGTTGGTGTTGGGTAGTTACTGGTATTGAAACTATTGTAATTAAGTACCTAATTAGATCTAGGTAAACCACACCCCGTCTGGCCCGCTTCCGTCTTCTTTTGATTTCGTTGGTTTAACGTAGATAGCCGTAGTGTTTTTTCTTCCTCTACGGTTTTTTTACCTAGTTTTAATGATGTAAACATTCGATACCTTTCCTTCGACCCATCAAGTTCGATTAAACAATCCATAGTTACATATGTTTGGTTTACCAAAAATATGTAACGGGAATTTCGACATTAGCAATCCAATAAGAAATGAGAAAATCCTAAAGATAACTACCTAAAGTTAACGACGATACTCAGTCTGTAATTATGTTTGAAGTGGAAAAGGGCAGCGCAAACAATTGAACAAACTTTCAGAACTAACAAAAAATAAGAGCAAACAATTGAACAAACTTTCAGAACAGTAGGTAAGGCTCTGGCAATGAGGCATATTTTACGCCAAACGCAGCGGTTTGTACCCACCTATTACGCTGGAGGGACTACATGATAAAGATGATATCCTTTAGTGCTAGCTACCTGCAAGACCGCTTGGGCAACGAGGCCTGGAGGCCTACTCCCGTTCGAAGTTGATATTATTTTTTTGGTATTCTATTAACCATTGAATTTACTGTACAAATACATAAAAAAAAATACGTTTGATGTCTTTCGTACCCTTCCAAAGTTTGACGAATCTTCATATATTTGTACCGTTGTAGGCCCCTGTGTTCAGCAGTGGACGTCTTGACTCAGCAAATTAATGACTATTAGTAATTGCAGTCAAAGATGCAAAAAAATATTATCCGTATCAAGAAGTTTGCTGAGTGCAGATGGTGATCAGAAACTCGAAACCTATTTTCCGAATAATCTAAACATACTTTACCAGTCCGCCAAATAGAACTCAGGCCAAATCATACCAGAAAGCATAGATAAAAAATTGGATAGGAATTCACTAACGATTTTGATAAAACATTTACGAACATAAGACATGGACTATAAACTGGGGTGGAAAACACAACAGGCGGTAAGAAGATTTATTCGCCTTTTATAGGCCAAATAAGTAAAGGCTGTTGGAGAAACTTTCACAATTAATTCATTACAACTGAAAAGTAATTATCTCTATCACCGCTAAGTGACTATTTTTTTTCTCATTCGTTTGGCCCGGTACCCACCAAAGCGGTTCTTTTTAAGATGTTTTTGTTGATTCTGTGAATTTATTATAAAATGTGATGTTGCTTTTTACACTACTGTTAAGCCATTATTGAATGTGGTTAAGAATAAAAGAGAGATAGACTGCGGATAGAGAAACTGGAGAACAAACCATAAGAGATTATAAGATCATGTAGATGTCCTCACCTCCACCTCGGAGGAAAAGTATCAATGAAAGAGATGAATGAAGACAGTGAACTCAAAGAGGCCTATCCTAAACACAGTTTGAATAGAATTCGAAACAAGCATATTCTGGAAAAAATAATTTATTTATTTTCATTTCCAAGCTCTACCGCTCGGCGTTGCCGATCCGTATTGTGTAAGTAAAATAACATCATTTAGTCAAAATGTATCACTGATCTTTAAAAATATTTTAGGTAAACAACAAAAAATCATCTAACTTTGTTTGAATTTTATTCATCGGAAACAATTTCAATATGATATTACATAATATTTACTCCAAGAAATGGATACTTAAGTATTTCTGTAAAAACCCCTTTTAAAGAATACTTAGAAATAAATATTACTAAGATAATTAAACCTACCGTTAAGATATAACTAGAACAGCAAACATTTTCAAATGCTCACGATCTTGCTCCGCCCGTAAAATAATCGCTAGTTGGCCGAACAAGACCACATTTTCAGAGCGGGATTTGTTTTCAATGTGTATTTTAATCGAAAGTAACATTTTGTATCAGTTTAAATGTTATAATAATAACTCTTCGTCACTTCCTTCATACGTTTTATTGGTTTTCATAACTATTTGTGATTATTAAGGCCCCTAAATAAGCCAGTCATTTAGGCCTACGGCATTTGCGTCTTCATGCGCACCTGGTAGCAACATTAAAGTAGACTTGTTTCTCTTTTTGAACTATTGTTAGATTTTTGTTTGTTTGTATAATTTTGTAATTAGTTGTGGAATTCGACTAGATTATTTTCAACTTAATTATTAATTTATTATGTTGGTTGTTTTGTTTGTTGATTAATTTAAACATGATATCAACTATTTGCAAGCAAGCCATCCATTTTAGTTTGTTCGTTTTTTTTTGTATGATTTGGTAGGTATATTTGAGTTTGTTGTAAGTAGTAAATTAAAAAAAAAAAGTACTTCATAAAGTGTATTGATAGTAGATATTGTAATGTAATGTAGCCAAGTTATTAAATTATGTTTCATTTTTCTCTTAAATTCATCATGATGATGATTCAAAGTCCATATTCTGTGTAATAGTGTCAAATTTAATAGCATTAAGTGTTTATGGTTCTGATTTGTTTCACTTAAACTAAGTATGAGTACAAGTAAAGATAGTCAATACCGACCAGAATCTCATTCACAATCCAGTAGTTTGGCCTTTCGAGATATTCCCCCAATAATTGAAACTACGAAACTCCGAAGTTCCTTTCTAATTTATTCTCATAAATTCGGCTTGCCGCTTTCTCGCGGGTCACGAGTTGCACACCACATCCGCTCTCTTCTGAATGCACAATGGGAATGCTGTCGTCTCTCTTGCACACTCGCTCCCCGAACACGGCGTTCTCGTTCGCTCCATCTGGCGACGTTGCCAACCTGCCCGGGCCGGCGATGTGACCTTGTTGTCGCGCTCCGCTACCTTCGGTGTATCAAGATTAAATAGGCATAATTACTATTGGCTTATGGACTAATTTATGTTGCTACTTCTTTGCAGGATTACTAGTAAGTACGTTATAAGTTTTTAGAATTGCCAGGGTTGGACTTGCTTGGTTGGACAGAGATTTCAATGCGAAGTGTTTAAAGAGTCTAATTAGACGGTATCATTATGAACGGAATGTGTACCTACCTACCTTATTCAGAGAACCAGTTTTCTCAATTTATATTCCTATAAAATGACGCTTTATGAATAATGATCTATAGTTACCAAAAAACTAGTATGAATTTAATGTGGACTTGCTTTGATCCTCGTGTTTTTGGTAGTTTATGAATTTCTACACAATTTATAACCAATCAACACAATCGCTAAGTCTGTACCTATTAAAAGCTTATCACTACATAAGCCAAAAAGATTTAAGGTGGGTATAATTGCAAATACCTAATCATGGTGAGGGCATGTCATTACAACTGTAAGAAAACGAATGATTGTAAATAAATAAATAAATATGCACACATTGTTATGGTTAGAATTACCCTGATTCTTGAAATAATCAAATATTAGAATAGTACCTACTTACATAAGTACAAGCACCGAAAATAACTTGAACTAGTTCTACGTTATTGTACCTATGTCTATTCTCAATAACTAATTTAAATGACTTCAATATTTATTGATTGTAAGTACTCAAGCGAACTAGTAGGTATTTAATACCTATTCAATCTTTCCATACCTACTGCCTACCTGCCCAAAACTAAAACAAAGTTCCAAAAAAAGCAAATCAAAACAAACCTTGCGGTATTGTGGATGAAGAGAATTATACACACGCCAACACATTAACCCTGCTTATTATTGTAGCTGATAGCCTTTCTGTGAAAAGGATAATATCATTTATAAGCTTTAATAAAGCGCTCACGTTCGTCGTTATTTAAAACCTACTCTGCTCGACCGAAAACGTCCAGGGAATAATTTCTTCTGCCAACATGTAAACACGGACGCGTAACACCACTTTAAAATACTAAATCTCTTCTCGCGTTTCCAGAATGTTTAACCTTATCGTCCAATTTCCTAAAGTTCAAATTGAAATACAGCTGTGAGCGGGATATTTTCTTATATCATATCCAAGATTGTGAGTTTGTAGTCTATTTTTAGCTGCGGTAGGCGGTCACTCGAATCCAATGTGATTTTTTAAAATCTTTTATAGATTCTTTTTGTTACTCGTGGCATCGTCTGCATTAAGCCGTATTTCCGGCTATTGTGCCGAATAAATTTTCAATTAAAAGCTATTGGGATCGAGGCTTTGTAACGGTAAATTGATTCCCGCGAAGGTTGTTTTCGTAGTGAAATCTTACCGATTAAATCAAAGGCTTATAGTCGCCCACAGATGCACTAGGTAGTACCTAGGACCAAGCAGTGCTATATGTTATGTGTAGAAGATGGGAATTTTTTCAACTGAAATAATAAGCGGGGTTTTTCATTATTTTACGAATTTTGAAAATGAGCAATGTGTTTTATTGTCACTTCGTAGGTATATCGTATAAGTATACTAATGATACATATATACAGAAATTTAAATGGAGGCTTTTTCGTAGCCAGAAAGTCCGGCACAAAGACTTTCATCAGTCTAATCAAGTCATCCTTACAAATCGTGGATATAGGCTTATTCGCTACACTTGCTAAGCAAATTCAGGTTGGAGAACAAAAATTGCAATTAAGGAATAAACGTATCTTTAACCAAAAATCATAACATGTACCTAACGTTTCCGCTTGCGCACGAAATACTATTTCAAACTCAAACGTCTGGTACCTACGTTACATCGAATCTTTACTAGATTTAATCTCATTGGATTGAACACGTAAGATCGAGGCCTTATTACATCGAAAATGTATTAAATCGATCGTTCATTCATTACATCGAAAGTTCATTAGATCGATGTCCATTAGATAGAAAGCTCTTTAAATGGAACGTTCACTACATCTGAAGCTTATAAAATTGACTGGCCTGCCCCCCGATTCAGAACGAAATTATCGACCGATTCGGTAACTTTGTTTTGATTATAGTAAATGAACCGCTTATCGGTAGCAATCAATAATTTTACATGTTAAAGCCAAAAGCCTTTAGTTTTCATGAACGAAATTATATAAAAACTACCTATCTTAAAATATGAATTAGAAATGAAAGAAAATAACCGAATCGGTCGATAACTTTGTTCTGAATCGGGGGGCTGGACATCGCAGCCTTGTATCAAGATAGAACTGGCATTACTGGCAAATAAAACACAGATTGTAATGTAAGTAATATGTTTATAATATGTTTTTTTATCACCGCTGATTTTTCGTAGATATATTGTCTATCTCCTTTTTGGGTCGGTTTTCAACTTTCTTCTATCGTGTGGTCAGCTATCCTTCTAGTTTTTTCAGGCTTTAGAGTTGGATTAGGCCTAAAATTACTTGTTTCCTGCGGTTAGGGGATGGGAATACTACCAAGGTATCCCTGCCTGTCGTAAGAGGCGACTCAAAGGGCCCTTGGGGTCGCGAAGCGCACGCGGAGGGGCCTGCGTGTGTTTTGCGTGTTTTGCGATCCCGAGGAAGACGGTAACGCGTGTCTTCGGACACAGTGGTCTGTGTTATCGTGCATTGGAGTTGAGCTTGCTCCTCCCGAGGCTGGCTGTCAGGCGGCCTTGCGCGCCGAAGGGTCCTGCGAGGAGTCTCTCCCTCGTTGGGGATCCCGGGTCCCTTCCATTCTGCGCCGAAGATGACCACCGTCAGGTTTGAGTGGGTAGGGGTCTCTGTTTTCCCAGGAGTTCCGAGTCCCACATATCCCAGGTGTCCCGAACCCAGGGCCTTGGGAATGCCTTAATGCATTTCCTGACGCAAAAAAAAAAAAGGCCTAAAATTACTTGTTCCCTGCGGTTAGAAATCAGACCAATATTGATGCTACCGAAGTATCCCTGCCGTCGTAAGAGGCGACTAAAAGGGCCCTTGGGGTCGCGAAGCGCACGCGGGGGGGCCTGCGTGTGTTTCGGTTTGCGATCCCGAGGAAGACGGTAACGCGTCTTCGTACACAGTGGTCTGTGTTATCGTGAAGTCGAGCTTGCTCCTCCCGAAGCTGGCTGCCAGGCGGCCTTGCGCGCTGAAGGGTCCTGCGAGGAGTCTCTCCCTTGTTGGGGATCCTGGGCCCCTCCCATTCTGCGCCGAAGGTGAACACCGTCCTGAACCCAGGGCCTTGGGAATGCCTTGATGCATCTTCTAACGCAAAAAAGGCCTAAAATTACTTCAACAGAAGCAGGCAACATTTTTAAGACCTCCGGAAATGGTAAGATTGTATGACGTAGAGAAACAAGCTCAAAAATCATCCAAATCCTTAGCAGAAGTTCCTGTTATGAAAAAGATTTCGTATAGTTGGTTGGAATGCACTTAATCACTTGAAAAAAACTTCGGATGTCGTGTAAGCAGATATTTGTAACAGAAAAGTTTCTATGTTAATCGTCTTCATATTATGTTGACTATTCAAGCTCTTCGCTTAGAAGATTGTTGTTAAATGACTAATGGTCATCATAGCATACTATCCCGGCACCGCTCCAACCCAATTAACTTGCCATTCCAATTTGAGCATTGAATTGTGTGTCCTATGATAATATTTACAATGTCAATTTAAACAAGTGGGTGCGCTTTTTAATACGAGGCGATGCCGCGGCCGGGTGTTGGAGCGGTGCCGTTGCCGCGCCGTGATTTTGTGCATTGATCTTAAAAAAGAAAAGATGGCAGTCTGGCACCACGTGACCTAAATTATTAAATAAGAACTCAAAACATTGATTGGTTTTTGTAATAAATTTTCACTTTCATTGATGTCAATGTGACTACTGTCGTATCTGATGAATTTAGTTTGTACTAGATGAAGTCTTCGTCAATCCAGATGTATGTTGAACAGAATGGCTTCTGTTAGTAGGTACGAGTGTTATTAGCTTCTACTTGTTGTTCAAGAAAGTCAAATTCTACTGGTATATTGGGTTTGGTTTGCGTTTGGGTTTGGCCTCAGTCTCACCTGGTGCCCCTGGTGGTGAGCAATGACGAGGCCAATAGGAGTAGGTACACGCCTAG
This sequence comes from Udea olivalis, assembly GCA_947369235.1. Classification (NCBI taxonomy): domain Eukaryota; kingdom Metazoa; phylum Arthropoda; class Insecta; order Lepidoptera; family Crambidae; genus Udea; species Udea olivalis. The sequence goes on along the minus strand of OX376345.1, from coordinate 7,210,646 downwards.
CCATACAATGCCTATTCCCTTTGGCCTTGAAGATACTAAAGTTGTAAGTATCCGGAAACACAGACGCAGGAAGGGCGTTGCACTTCTTAGCGGCGTGGACCAGAAAAGAAACAGTAAACCGTTGTGTGCGGATTGCTGGAAAGTTAACCACATGGGGAGGGGATCCCTCCCGGCGCCTAGTGCTCCGGTGGGAGATAGTAGAGGGTAAATCTATGTAGTTCTTGCGCACACTTACCGGATAAGATGTAAAATAGTGAACCACAACCTGTGAAAAACACCGATAGTTTTATTTATATTTAATGGTTTTGCAACCGACTTCGAAAAAAGGAGGAGGTTCTCAATTCGACTGTATGTTTTTTTTTATGTTTGTTACCTCATAACTTTCGACTGGGTGAACCGATTTTGATCATTCTTTTTTTATTTGAAAGCTGGTGCTTACCGAATGGTCCCATTTTAATTTGGTCCAGTTCTGACAGTGGCATCCATGGGAAATCCATATAAGTCTTAAAGCTAGATGGACAAAATGCGCGACAAATGGACGGGTAACTCAATATTACGCCAACCGATTTCGATGCTTCTTTTTTATCGTAAAGTATATACTTCAAGGGTAGTTTGATGAGAGTTTGGTTAGGTGCTGATTATGGGATCCATGACAAAGTAACGGAACTCTTCAATTCTTAGGAGCAATTGGATGATACTTTTTCGATGTGTAAAATTAATAAGAACTTTCACTGAAAATCAATAAATAAACAAAAATTTTAACATAAAAAAAACCAACTTCAAAAAAAACTATTCTAAAACAAAGAACTAAAAAGTAAAGAAATAATTGCGTTTTCTTCTAAAACTTATACGATAATATAATGTAGGTACAATTATTGTTATTGTTGGAGTCGGTATCAGCTAATGTACATTTGTAACTACCTACATACATACGTAAACGTGATATGTAAGAAATAGGTATATTGCTAGGTATATTGTAGATAGTATTTCCTTGGCTGACACCGACTCCAACAATAACAATAATTGTACCTACATTATATTATCGTATAAGTTTTAGAAGAATACGCAATTATTTCTTCACTTTTTAGTTCTTTGTTTTAGTTTTTTTTTTTAAGTTGGTTTTTTTTTGTTAAATTTTTTTTAAAATTAAATTGATACGCTTGACCTGTGGTTGAGTGCCCTCAATCCTCATGCTTATTACCTAATTGCTAGTATTGGTAGTAGCTTATCACAATCACCCCGATGACATTGTTTCATAATCAGTTTAGACAGGTGTCCCTGGAAGTAAGGATCGAATCGAAATAGCGCATAGCGGGGGTCATTTCTGACCTCTTTCATCCCATCAATATTGGTCTGATTTCCAACCGTTAAAAAGTTATGATCAATTTTAGTTTTTTTTCAGAAAATCCCCTAAGTCCATACAAAATATTTACGAGTATTAATTAAAATGTATCAAAGGTACAATGCAATACTTTATCTTTTTAAATTGACATGGATATTCTATCTAGCTCAATAAAATAACTATTTAGAGTAAGATAAGTTACCTACTAATTTTTTGCCAAAAAATATAAGTTGGTACCTTCTATACCTTTTTTTTAATAATTAATTTTGTATGGACTTGCTCTGTATTTGAGACTGATGGAGTCAAGGCGTTCAAGAAGAATTAATTTAATCACATAGTCACTTCTATAACATACGATACTACTAACGCCATCTATCGTAACCTTATCGAACTACAACACCCTGCAGTGCGTTGATTGGCGGGGACTGACGTGGCTGTCACCTTGCCAGTAGAGACAGATATAGCTCGTCGAACTTGGTAGCGAGGGAGACGGAACAACAACAAACGCGGTTTCCATCGATTCGGAGGTCAGTCTCGTTGGCGCATGTCAAGTGCGTTCCGATAACAATGTAATAGACACAATAGTGAAGTACAAAGCGTCTGTAGCCTCTGCCACGTCTGACTTTAGTTTGTATATTGCCTATTGACGACTACGTGGGCCCAATTGAAATAGATGGGCGATGTGGTGGAATGGGGACAAGAAATGCTTAATTTCATACGTGGGCTACTGTGATCATGTTACGACTTTATTGACAAAGACACACTTTGACTGTACTGTAATAGTAGAAAAAAGAATACACGCTCTTTCTACCTTTACAGACCAATTTAAATTTTAATAAGAATCGCATAAAAAACCGATTTGCAAATTGGCACACTGAGAAACGTCCAAAAGGAGATAATCTTCTTGAAACCATCACAAAATACACTCGTTAAAATAAATAAAAAACAAATGCTAATTATGTTATCCGATAATTAGGAACGTACCTTTGTCTGTTTAATGCTTTCAAATTAAAAGCATTCGCAAAACAAACTAAGTTTTTATTTTTACTTTTTTATGAGGGCTATTTTTAAAATCAACATTTGCATTCGGATAAAATCCTTTTGCATGTTTTCATGGTATGGTCCCAGTGAAAATAAATGAAAGCTAAGCCAAAAATTCTTGAGTTTGTTCATAAAAAAAAGCTACTTATATAAGTCTGTGACATCCAGCATGATGAGTGCAGTACTGTTGTAACTGTAACGGATTACACATGTTTTTTTCAAGTTAGGTATTCCATTCTAAGAAGATAACTAGGGAATCTTTCTTAAAGATTGAAGGAATCCTGGAGACGATCAGTTGGATGGTTGACTGGCCAGTTGGCTACTTAGTAGGAAACTGACAGAGGTAAATTCTCCTCTTCAAGGATCACCATGAACGTTTCATTTCTAATCCTTTTCAAACTTCGCGTCTTATTTCTTATTACTTAAGGGTTGTGATGCCACCGTTGTTTGTCAAATTGTGCTTAGGTTCACATTGTGCTTGGGCACTTAACATAGACATTTGTGTTTTGGCACTTAACACAAACTTGTCAAGAGGTAGTTCTACGAATTATTTTAGGGTTATGGTATATATTATGATGCAGTCAAAAATGCCACGAAGCAAAAAACAAGAACTGAGGGTTGATAAGAGGACTCAGAGTATCATTAAAACAATCGTACAATCAGGATAGTTTAATATTTATTAAGTGACTGATTTACTGCTAAGCATTCAATAAATAAATAATAAACTGGCCTGTTGGCGCAATGGCAGCGATCCTGCCTTTAGCGCCAGAGGTCGTGGGTTCGATCCCCACCCATGACAAATATTTGTGTGACGAACATTTGTATTTGTTGTGTGTCTGGGTGTTATTATCTATATAAGTATGTATTTAGAAATATTTAAGTATGTTTATCAGTATCTGACGCCCATATTACAAGCTCAGCTTAGTTTGGGGTCAGATGATCTTGGTGTGAATTGTCCCAGATATTTATTTATTTTATTTATTTATTATAAATAAATAAATATGCGCCAGACAACACACCACTTGTCATGGTCTCGAAGTAAGGATAAATATCCCTGTGTTACGAGGTACCAGACAGGGAATTAATATTTAAATAATATTTCATTTAGGCAATATGGTTTTAAAATATAGGTAGTAAATTGAATTAGTGATTAGTTTTACATTAACTACATTAAAAAGTTTACAAGCAATGGATGGAAAAAGTATTTGGATGCTATTTTCCATATAAATATCTGACTAATATTAGTTGGAATACCCCTTAAATAAGTATCATGTTTAAAGACTTATTTACCTCCTAACTCATAAGATCCTTCTTTACGACTGCTTTAACTTAAGAATAGATACTTAGTTATTAGTTACTCCGTGATCATGACACTTGCGACAGTGCCGAAATATCGGAAACTCGGAAACAAAAAGGTACATAGTAGAAATCCCGTAACTAATAAATAACTATTCTAATGTTAGACAATGGAAGTTTGAAACAATTTATTACACAGACGTGAAAATGGTTAGCGAAGACATTCAAGATCATTTCACTTAACTAGATAACGTGAAACAAACTCGATGGAATAAGAGGGATATACTTAGCGTTAAAGGTTTAGTAAACTGTCCTACTTCTGAATAATGGCTATTCTCATTGAAATCGGGTCAATTCTAACAAAGGTTATCATAAATATTGATTATTCAAGTTGCTACCCAAGCAAACTAGGTACTAACATTTGTATAGAGCAGTCAGCGCCCTAATTGTTTAATATGATTTCAAGAACTCTTAAACGGCATGGTTCAATTAATCACTCGCTCAGTTGCCAGCCAATAACACGATGTAAGATAGGTCACGGATTCGATATCGTGCTTACTAGCAGTACACTAGTACTCACACAAGCTGATACGGGCTTCACCCATCTCTATCTGTCACACGTAAACTCCCTATTTCCCTCCCCTGTATAACAGTTTTCACGCACCCTACAACAAACTGTTGAATTAACTCAGTTCTATTGATTTTAGATTATATTTCACTTCGTTGTAGAGTTGGTTTTGGTCTGCGGATTCAAAGTATAATTTTTGATAAAACAAATGTGTATGTGTGTGTTCAATTGACTTACTCACACAAACATCATCGTTACCACTGGACTTACTCACTGAAAGATCGTTCTGTTTTATTATTCATTCTATCTCTTTCATAAATCAAGTGTTAGAAAGAGAAGTAATATTCATTGGCTCCAAATACAAATGAATATGTTAGTGAGTTTGCTGAGTAGGGAACATCTCTTTGGATGAGACGACAGGATCGATTTGCGAAAACCAGGTGCACACGAGATAATATTTCCACGGTTCAATCTGCGGAAACAACTCTTGGATATAAAAAACATCCAATAGAATCCAGCGTCGTCGTAAGATATAGAGAAAAGTTCTCATACGAAACGTAGATTTTTATTAGATACTGAGTTGAAAATCAGAAGGAAAGGTCTAAAACTATGTACACATTACAGACTATAAAAAGGTTAGATGTGTCTAAACACACTATGCGGAAGGTACCTACGCAAACTAAGTTCCGCGGCTGATTTTACGTTCCGCCGACGTCTCGGCTGATATGACACACCTTATTCGCCGAACTTACGCGGCAGAAACTGAATAGTTGCTTAACTTTGTGCGTGTATTCAGAGTCTATAATTGTGTGCTCTACAAAATAAGTTGCCGCTGAACTTACGTCCGATCGAAGTTACGCTGTACGCTAAGTATAACCCAACGTAATTTAGGCATAATGTCTCATCAGTAATAAAATGCAAATAGCTTTGCAGACGTAATCATTCGGAACTTCGGTCGCGTAACTTCGGCATAGTATGTTTAGACACTAATAGTGGCAGTTTGCGCCGCGGCCGAGACGGGAGACTGAGACTGGAGACACAATTTCTCCCTGTAATGGTGGAATGAAACTTGCCTCGGTCTCCACGCCAACTGGCAGGTGGTCTCGAGCCCCGCATTCTTATTTATTGCTATGAAAAATAGATACTACGCATGCGCGGAACAACTTCAAAGTGGACTAGAAGTTTAACGCGAACTATACCTACCTTAGCTGGCACTTCCTCCTCTACCCATTTATACGTCATCTTAAATGAAAATACTTAGTGGTAGTTTTACTTTAAGGGTGGGTACTCAATAATATAAGTTTCAGCAACCCTATGATAAAATGATACAATAGGGATAAGTGAAAATGGTTTAAACTTACTTGTTCATTTAATAAAGATGTCGAGTGCAGACAACGTCAAAAAGCATTTTCATTAATCAATAAAACAATTTATTGCCTGTTTTTCTTTCGTTTTCGCTTCATTGAAACTGCAGTTTTTGAGTATTATTTCCGACTTAAGATTTATGTGGAAATTGTAGCATCGTGTATGTCAAGCTTACCCACACTTTCACGTAAAGCTACTAACCCCACTCACACATTAACAAAAAGGCCACACTCAGGGGAATTGCTTCTACATGTTGAATAGTGCACACAGGGAACGGGGAAAGCAGGCGAATTTGAGCCTTAAGACTATGACTTGTTTCCTACATTTACCGATCCGCGAGATAACCTCAAAATTTGAGTTTTTGACCCGATGTGATCATGATATCGGGTGTTTCGCGATTTCTCTGTACTTTTCGCCAATTATTCAGTTAACGTAGCTTTAAAAGAAGTTGTTTTGTGTCATACAGTAAAGACAAACATTTCCTTAGTGTGTGTAGTTGAATTTGTTAAGAATTAATGTAGTTTCTTTTTGAATGACCACCTAACAGCGGTTTTTCATGATGTCACGTATTTATTTTGCATTTTGTGCCGGAAAACTTTTATGATAGTGTGGTGTTCACAGTTTATTAGTTAGAGTGATTGTGAATTACGAGAACAATGAATGTGAGTACTTTTAATAAACTTTGCAGACTTGAATTAGGAAAATTAATAATTATTTTAGGGTAAACCTTGTGATAAATGAGAAAGAGAAATTAGGTGGGTACAATTAAAACTATATTTAACTATAAGCATGAAAATAGATGTAAATTTTTCTAAAACATTTGATGAAAGCACAGAGAATTATGATCCTTAAAACAAGATCTCGAAGGGTGTAAATCGGTTGTATAATCAGTAAATACTGCTGATGTCAGATGAGAGCTTTTAATTTTCAGGAAAGATTTTTATTGCGAGATGGAAAATTATTGGTCACTAAATGACTTTATAAATTGGAGCATCCTGTTTAACCTTCTTCGAGATTGGATATTGCAAGAAGAGTTTTTTTTTGTTAATTGCCGTTGTTCAGTGTGTTGTGCATTGGGCGAGAGATATAGAACTAACTATTCATGGAAACAGTATTTTTAAAGCAATCTTTCTTTATGTTTTCTGCTCATATAATTTTGATTTATATGTTTCAAAATATAAACCATATAATTCGTTATAAATTATAATGTTGTTCATTATAATGACGCGCCGGACTGGTCAAGCTGCAGGACAACGGGCCAATAACCCAGGAGGGCCTAGTTCAATCCCCACTCAGGCCCACATTTTGTAATCGCAAACCAGAATTTGGCATATTGCTACCCAACAAATTGTAGTCTGTTAAAGAGACTATTCCCCAGCAGTGGGACGGTTAACCATACCTCTATGATTGAAAATCTTGCAAGTAGACTCAGGAATAGAAGAATATTCCTGTTAAAACTTTGGCCGTGGAAAAGTTGTAATTGAAAACAAACATCTGTCATCTCAACGCAGATTGCAAAGTTTGCGGCGATATTGACGGATTATGCCGTTCCGATTTTGAATTCGTTATTAAACCGGTCAGTACAGTCAAACATAGCTAAAGTGGTATAATGTAGTAAACTTCATACGACTGGTGAAAATCTTGTCACATTCACTCATAATGGTGGTTTGCACCTTAAACAAAACAGTAGTAGCAGAGGAAAATCTCTCAATGCTTTAAGAGCGTAAGGGGGTGGATCGAAAACGTTGCATTTTGTAAGATTTTCATGATTATTTCATTGAATTGAAATAAAATTCGCTTTGTGCTCTATTATTGTGTGCATAATACTATTTAAAAACACATTGAATTGTCTAAAATTAGGTTGTCGCCAATTATTTAAATTAAATTAAAAACCGTTTTTATTAAATTGATAAGACATTTTAAAAATTACTGTAAGTACACCTAAAGTTATAATTATGAAATTAAAAGGTGCATTCAATAATAGAGAGATAATTTTCACTTAATTTGAATTCATAAATCATCTTAATCACAAAAACCTTAAAAAAATGCGACGTTTATGATCTACCCCAAACGCAAAAAGCAAACCCTCTCAACATCAAACGGGTTAGTCAGAAGTTGACTGTTGCCGTCATGGTGAACGGAAACGGTACGATAAGTAACGTAACGGTATTAGAGCCCAACGTGGTTGGCGATGAGCCTTCCGCCGTTATTCGGGTTGCTTTGGGTTTTCATCGGCGTTTTCCATCACCGTAGAGTCAGTCGCTCTACCAACTTAATAAACTAGCCAGTTTTACATACATAAAAAAGCTTTAATATGTTAGCCATACAATAAAATGGCATGATTTTAAGTATAAACTTAATCTATACTAATATTATAAAGCCAAAGAGTATGTTTGCTTGTTTGCTTGAACGCGCTAATCTCAGGAACTACTGGTCCGATTTGAAAAAATCTTTCAGTGTTAGATAGCCCATTTATCGAAGAAGGCTATATCATTACGCTAAGACCAATAGGAGCGGAGCACCAATGAGGAATTTTTCAAAATTGGGGGGTTTTTTTTCCTTTTGAGAGCTTCCGCTGCGTGCGCTGCGTAAACGGTTAAAGTTTCGCAAAAATCATGTATGACAGAATTGTTCCCCTTTAAAAGTCCTAAAAAAAAGTCCGCGACAGCATATGTTTATCTTTTAAGGTTGGCTCACTATGACCTTTTTTATGCTAACCAAATTTGTTTTAAAATAATGCATTATTTGCGAAGGTGTTTTTATATTCATGGATCCTCACCCAAATAACGACGTTGTTCATCACAACTATTTAATTTAAAACAAATTTTCCCTTTACATCATTCGATTTCAATGAATATTTTAGGAGATATCGCAGTTTTAAAATAACATCGCAGCAAAATAATGATCAAGTACTGGGCGCGCATTTATGACGTGCAAGGCCGGCGGGCAGTCACGAGGGGGAAGAGCGGGCGGCCCCAATTAACTCTGAGTCTCAAATTTTGCATAGCGATAACCACGTGGACAGAACAGCTAGTAATATTAAGCTGAAGAGTTTGTTTGTTTGCGTGAACGCGCTAATCTCAGGAACTACTGATCCGATTTGAAAAATTATTTCAGTGTTAGATAGCCCATTTATCGTGGTTGGCTGTAGGCTCTATATTATCGCATTAGCTAGTTAAAGTAACCATACCACGCGGACGAAGTTGCGAGCAGAAGCTAGTTGTCTTATAATAAGTTTCTTGAACTGGAAACGTCTTCAAATGCGTCAAAAGGCATAAGCGAACTACCTACACAAGTTTTAAACATTGCATTTTAATAACTGATTGTAGTTATTTGCTCATCTTTTAGCCAGTTAACATGTTACACTCGTAGAGATAAGCTTATCCTGCTAGATATGTCCCACCATCACTCTACACATACTAACTACTTAGTATTGATAGAGCCATAATTTGATAACTACAACTTGCATTTATCTTATACAACGCCGGCACATGAGCAGGTAGATACATAATTTCTTATGTGACGTCGTTAGCAGGAAGCTCACCTGCAAGCTAGGCACAATGAGCGGAAAACTGAAAGCCGTTTGGGCATAAGTATAAGGAGATGGCAACCGGGAAGCGGGATGCCAACCCACAAGGTTGATGAAGTATTTTAACATATCATAGCATGTAATTCGCATGAAATAACGAATCTGCGAATCTATGATATTCATCAGCAGTGGACATCTTCTCACTGTAAATTATGATATAAAGCCTTCCACGAAAATTGAGGTTAATTTTACAGTGGTTTTTCAGAAGGCTGGTCTAAAAATTTGAAAAATTAGAACAACTCGGAATACTCATATAAATAACGAATAACTACAGTCAACCACATAACAAGCGAAATGCTTTTTCCGTAACGTTAAAACGATGCATCAAAGGCCGTTTTCCAACCGACCATGTTTATTTTGTTGCGTTGCAGACTGTACTTCCCAACAACAAGACATGAATTTACGAGCTCGAGCGAATGGTGATAAATTTGGGTGTCAGCAGCGACGCCATAAATGTCGCACTTTACGGTATTGAGTAATAACTATAATCATTCTGATACTGGATAGATACAAATATGATGTAGGGCTTCTAGGAAGGTGCCTTTACGGAATAAAAACTGGAAATGCCAGGTACCAGAAGAATAAGATTTTAAAAAACCGACAGAGTTCGACTCAGACTTGTACCATTGGTTCCGTTTTTTACGGATTTTTGCAAATTCCATTTTTGAATTACTAAGTAGGTATATCAAACTATCGAGGAACGTGTTCTGAGAAATGTGTGGAGACTGTTACCTCCACACATTTCTCGGAATAAGGACCTTGACAGATAGAAATACGGACAACTAGATCCTTTATGGGTTCCTTTTAAGGTAAGGAACCCTAAAACTAGAAACATGTTATTTTACAAGGTGATCTTAATTAAGCTTGCGTTATATGGGTGCATAACATTAACTCACACAACAAACACTGATGAATGACCCTACCTACGCTAATTGTATAGTAATTAATAAATGTCAATTTAAATAATTTCAAAATATTTAATTTATGATTCGTATTTTATGGCTGGATGTACTCGTATCACTGCAAATAAAAATTCACAAAATTGAACTCTTTTCCAGCTAACGTCTTTTAAAGTAACGAAGCTGTAATGGACATTTTCTAACAAATCCTCTAAAATGTTCCGCCGGCTTAGCAAAAGGTTAAATAAGATACAGACTCAATGAACTATGATCTTTATTTCAAAGTCATAAGATTCAAGGCAGATTGTTAAACATTGTCAGTTTGAAGAAAGTAGAGGGACAGAGTCAATAGATTATGATCTTTATAACGAAGAGTTAAGATTCAAGGCAGATTGTAAAAATTACAGTTTGTGGTAACCGTATCTACCTAAATATTCCCGACATTTGCCACAATCCCTCTCCGCTTATTTTGTAAATTGAAAACAAATTGTTTTACATTGGCGCTTGTAATCGCAGAGATCTCGTGCTGAATATCGAAATATTTGCATAAATGAATATAGATGAGCGACATGTTTGTTGGAAAATCACTCACTGAATCTCGTGAAGGCTAAAAGAAAATCTGAAAAGCTACTGTAAGAAATTTCACAGTAGTTGTTCAGATTTTTTTATGTATACGTCAACGATAGTAGTGTTAGATTACGATTGGCGTTAAAACTCCGTTCAGCTTAGGTATTACCACCGCTTCAATGTTATAGAGCTAAGGTACTCGTACGTTAACTAAATAGGGAAATTCGTTCAATATATTAACCGTAGGCTGGAAAATTGCTCATTGTTAACTTTGATGTTCATAGTTTCATACCTACCAGCAAAGTAACTTTTGAGTTCCAAGTCATTTTTTTTAAATTTTTTGGTAGTAATACAAGAATTTCAAATATAATTTAGAGAAGTAGTATTTTATCAAATAATATTCCTTTACATCAATTATGGAACACCTTGTAGTAACAAATAAACAGACATTATTTAGTTAAAAAAGCTTATAATCGTTATGTTAGGTTAGAACTGTGACTAATTAGCTGAATCCATCACATAATCACATTATATTACTCGTATTACTTCGCACGAGCTAAGAGAGCGAGCCGCGGCAGCGGCCGACGAGTGCCAGAGCCCAGAACCGAAATGTCAGCGTATGAGCATAAGTAGCAAATTAAAATATTGATTTTAAGTAGGTATACAATGTAATAATACATTTTCCCTCAATATAATACTTTTCCACCCAAATTCGTATTTATTGTTTTACAATTGTAGGTGGGTATTGCTCATCAAGTTTTTTATGAAATGAATAAACCAAACTTTATTAAAAAAAAGTTAGGGGGGGAGGCTAGCCAGGTTTATCCAAGGGGACACAGACAAAGATGAGACAGTGCTTCACTTTTAGTGTCACAAGGTGGAGTCTTTACTTTTTTTACTCGTCCGTGCTGTTGCAAATATATTTTTTGGAAAAATGATTTTTTCCGACAGAGAACGACAATCCCATGTTCCAATTATATTTGTTTGTTTCGTAAATTTCACTCTAAGTATTGTCAACAAGAAGTGGAACCAGCTCAAAATCAATCTCCGACGAAATCGATCCCTAAATCGGAACGCAATGGCGAACTACTCTTCTAACTTCAAAACTAAGTCAAACAAAAATCCAACTCGCACATTGAAGGTTTTGCGCCTTTCAGCAAAGACCAGCATATAGTGTGCGCAGCTAAAAAGTTTGAACAGCTTTTGACGTGGAAAATTGAGAAGCTGTGACGCCGTTCAGAGGAATTTTTATATCAAAAAGAGAAGATTTTTATATCGAAAAGGATACATTGGATTCCTCCGCTCGTTGAACTGCCTACCTGGATCCCAATACCTTCACTATACTGAATATCGCAGCCAACTAATAATTAGTTTCTGTCAATGCTGTGATCCTGCTGGAGAGAAGGGTAGCCAGAACTTAGGTAAGTGCTTGGTCAGCTGGAGGACTTATTCCTGCTTGCTCATTACAGAAAAGTGACACTTATCCTACAGTTTCGGCAACACACGAGTACCAGGGTTGCACGTGTTAATAGGCAGGGTACCGCTGTGTTAAGCGAGTTATAGAGTGGAGACCGCGTATCGGCAAACGTAGTGTAGGACACCCACGCCCTCCGCCCAGGTGGAGCGATGACTCGCGAAAGGTCACTGGCAGAAACTGAATGCGTCAAGCTTCTTTTCAAGCGGGGTGTGAAATGGCATTTCTGCAGGCCTTCAAGATGAGGATGGCCAGCTCAGTGATTTCTTTGCATTACTGTGCTTGTCAGCCTCATATCTGGACCTCACGACCGCTTATCTTGACGGGCAATATATAAAAAAAGCTGAGGACAGGGCGCGGTGGCGCGCATTTCAGGAGGCTTATGTCCAGCAATGGACTATGATAGGCTGATGATGATGGTAGGCAGTAGGCAATCCGCATGATCATTTGCTAACGACGTTGTACGCCGTCTTTACGTATCCTATTATCTTTATCGTACCTACGGTGTTTTCCCCTCTTTTACGTGATTACGTTACCTTTTTTATCTCTTCGTGATCAAGTGGCGTAATCAGAGCTGAAAGAAGCAATAAGCCCTGAACAAACTCTATTACAGACAATGTCAATGGGAGGAGGGCGGGCGGGGGTTAGGTGTCGGCTCACCAGTTGAATGCCTCGACATTGACCCAATTGTGAAGGGTGGCACTCTCGAATGGTATAGGGTTTTCAATGAAGGTTGAACGCAATTTAATCCTGCTATAAATGATTTCTAAAATTGTGTACGAGTACTATACGCATACGTCTTGCAAGCTGGATAACTGAAATCGCAAAGGTCACTGGATTCCTATGTAATGCCTGCAATAATGGAATGTATACCCACTCGTAAGTCTCTTTCTTATGTCCTTACTTTGCATGAAATCGCGTTTTTCACGCCTAAAAAATGTAGGTGAGAAAAAGGGCTTATAATCCAAATATGGTCTCAAAGATACGCTGAAGTTTTATCATTAAGTAGATTTAAAAATATTTCACCGTCGCAAAATCATGCATCAAACACGATAGAGTTAAAAAAATATTAATTAATATGTTAATATAAACACACTCAAAGGTAGGCATCACTTATCAACTTTTTTGTATTATAAAAAGGACAGCCCTACTACAAGCGCCCCTTCGATCTAAAAATACATTTATGCAAATATCATTACGTTTTGCTTTACATACATATTGGATGGTTAATAGATTTTTTTCACATCGAGTCTGTCTGAGGCTCAGATGACGTAGTGTAGCTAGGCTGTGACGTCATAGTCATGGCCACTGTCATAAAAACAGCTGGAGGCCATTTAAACGAAATCCGATCGTAAGGCATTACTTCATCATTTGTTTTTTTAGCTACCATATTGGCGTTGATAGAATTGGCCGTAATGGACTACTACATAGATAAAAAAAACCTTTGCATGTTGCGTAGGTCTGAGAGAAAATAGATTCAAAACAATTATCTTATAGTAAAAAATAGATGCAGACGATGGAGGGGCATAATTTTTGTCAGCAGTCAATTAAACTTCGAAACGAAATCAGTAGATTGTTTCTTTTTATTCAATAGGTCGGGGAAGAAATCTTATATTTTCAGTTGTGTTTAAATTTTCTTGGTTGTATCTACAAAGCTAGATTTGACGCCATTAAAAAGTGACATTCAATAAAATAATTAAATCAGCAGAAAGGAGTTCTCTGATATTTTTCAATTAACTTCATTGCTTTTCTGTCCCTTAATAGAAGTGCTTTTCTGTGACGAAGAAATTTGATAAAATTTGACGTTTTATTACAAAATGAGCAGGAGCATTGCAAGTTATACTGCTTTATATTTTTAAATAAATGATAAGCGGTTTGACTTGGGGCAACCTGTTCAAATAGTTAACAACTAACTCAGAGAGCGCGTATCTTCCTTCCATCTTGTTAAAATGATGCAAACTAGAAACAAAAACGTCCATGGGTATCCCTGAATTTCAGTATCCTCCCACAGCTTCAAGTTTCGCCTCCTATCTCTTTCCGGAAAATGCACATAGATGGCGTTAGTTGTTCTATAAGTTATTGAAATATGAAGTGTTCATCAGTTTTCAAATTCGTGTTTAATCCACAATTCATGCAAAAGGGTCTAAAATTTGAAAGGCAGGTTCTGAAGAATAGATTCTTAACTGATGACTTTTTCAATGATTTTTTTACCATTTTTACATTTCGTTACATTTATAAAAATAACGTTTGCCTTAAACACTAATTTGATTTTAAAATACGGTCGGGATAAATGTGTTCATGTTCTGCAAACATATTCAGTTTGTAAAGTGCCGTTGATCAGTTTTATTATCTTTACCTTCGAAAAGTCATTAAACTACCCGTTGTTAAATGATGAAAACCTAATGAGATAAATCAAATGAATGCTGTATTCTAAAGTAAAAATCGCTTCCTTAATTTGCTCGTCCATTATTAACTGAATAAAGTCATTTAAAGTAAGAGTACTACCGCGTCCCACGAGTGGTTGACGCTAAAGTGCGCTGTAAAGTGCTTCTATTTAAAGCGCGATTCGAAATGATTTCCGACTACCCACACGGAAAAAGGGAAGTTAATTACGTCACGAGAGATGTAGGCTGGTAATAAAACAGAAGCGGGCGTAGAAATGAGATATTGCGATTTTCAATTCGGATTTTTACACAACTAGACGAGCTAGAAGAGCGATTAGTACGAGTATGAATATGAGAATTTGCCAGCGATAAGTATATCGATAGAGTAATAAAACATAGGTCATAAACTAAAATGTTCTTTGGTCTATGCAGTGCTATAGGTGGGTATAGATTTGACGACCGACTTGGTGTAATGGTTAAGAAGTTGGCTACTACACCAGAGGTCGCGGGTTCGATCCCCGCACAGTACAAACATTTGTGTGCATGAACATGTCTGTTTGTACTGGTCTGGGTGTCTCCTATGTATAATAAGTATGTATTTACAAAAGAAAATGTATTTAAGTATGTTTATCCGTTGTCTAGTATCCCATAACACAAGCTTTAATTAGCTTACTTTGGGGCTAGATGGCGCTGTGTGGAATAATGTCCAGGGATATTTATTTATTTATTTATATTTATAGATAGAGTAGAGCTTTTGCTAGAGCACTGGTTATGTATCATTCATACGAATGGTAGAATACAGGCCAATGCTGAGTTTTATAAAAACATTTCCATGCAATGTAACGTTTCTGCTTGATTTTTAAAATCAGGTTGTAACAAACCAGGCCTTCAGGATGAGTATGACCAGCTCAGTGGTTGCTTTGCGGTACTGTGCTTGTCAGCCTCATATAAGGACCTCACGACCGCTTTCCATCAGGTGGTGTGAGGTCATCTTGACGGCCAGTATAAAAAAAACCATTATGCTCGCAATGTGGTTCGTATGAATTTAGAAACGACCGGATCGCGGGTTCGTTGTTACGGTAACTGCTTACTATCAGCAAGCTTTCTCATCACCGATGTTTTGGATACGATAATAATTAGATTTAATCACCATCCATACATTTTAGAATGGTTACTCGGAAAAGTAGATCGTAGAGATTATGATAAAGTCTGAATTAATAAATAACTTACTTTAATTAAAAATAAATTGTATTTATTTATTTAATAGGTCGTACACAAAAATACAGTTTCAATGGATACAATTTAGGAACACAAAAGTACAAAAAGTAAAAAATTCCAGATATGGTAAAACCATTAAGACTTTCATTATTTTATAATAAATCACATCTGTGGCTCTTATATAAGAATTTTACAGTGTAGGAGAGTTACTTAACTAATGTATAAAAAATACATGCCATGTTTGGCGAAACATGTGAATCTACCACTTTAACCATGTAACCTTTATGTAACTGGTTTCAAGTAAATAAAGAATGATTATGATTTATGTTATGACAAATAAGCTTATCTCCTAATAGAGATTTCTTTCAGCAGACCATGTTTACAGGAAAAAGTTAACAAAAAAATGAGGGATAGACAATTTGTGCACAAGTAATGCAATGATATGTAATTCTTGTAAATACACAAGCCTAACTTATAAATACATATACATTAATATACATTTATAAATAAAATAAATAAATATGCGCCAGACAACACACATCTTGTAATGGTTTCGAAGTTTGGATTAATATATCCCTGTGTTACGAGGTACCACACAAGGAAACAAACCAGGGGCGTCTCCCAGCACACCCAGACCCGAGTCAATTCAGAAAAGATCGTTTCCTGAATTCACCTGACCGGGAATCGAACCCGGGACACTACGGAAATCGAGGCGAGAAACCGTGTCTCAGCGCACTACGCCAATCGTCTCGTCACACAAATACAAATATAAATATATAGGTACATGTATGTAGGTGTTATTTAGCTCAAAAACATTATTTGTTAAATTAACATGACTTATCCGTTCTACCAATTTTGAAAGCTATTCAGTCCTTTGCAGTCAGTATCTAAACAAATACCGCCCATCATAACACATTTCAGATCTTCGTATAGGTATGGAGCTGTTTTTGAACTCAAGACTTGTCGCTCGCCACGCACCGTCACCACTTTATCTATAAGTTGTCTCAAAACTAATCTCAATGTTCGGTTGAGGAGGGTCCAATCTATGGCACTCATAGAAGCTGTCCCTCACTTTGTCCCATTCGACGTCCCACCTAATATTGTCCCAGATAGTGTTGTAAGCATCTCAATGCCCGATTCTCAATTATTGCAGGGCCCGATGAGCGTGAGAATCAGATTCAGAACTTAAACCTAAAGTCAAAGGAATCTCAAGCCCTTAAGCGAACTATGGACTTTTGTATAGACCTCGTATTTGAAAATTCTTTGATTTTCAAACTGACCTATACAAAATTAGACATATACAAAAATTCACGATACACTTACTTACTTTATTGAACAAAATTCGTGAGGGTCCGGAATTCCCTTAGTGTTGCCCTTGACTACGCAGATACGGCGCGGCATTCGAAACCTATGTAAGTAACGGGTCGATTCTTGATTTTCGATTGTCGATTCTTGATTTTTAACTAAGTCGGAAATTTGAGAAAAATATGCGGGAAAATGTTATCTTACAAAGTGTAAAGTAGGTAATATATATTCCAAAAAAAGTTATATTAAGGCCGAGATCTATAGAACGTGTTTAGCTTAAACTTAAGACTGAGCTTAGACTATAAACAGCTGTATCTATTTCAGTAACTAATTATTGATATGAAATGATTTTTCTCCCAGTTAAACATCAACTTAAATCTTCGTTAGTAATAATTATAACAATGCTCAATAAGTAAGATTATAAATTAATGTGATAAGTCTGAGCTTAGCTAAGTAGCGACTACTTATAGATCTCGGCCTGACTGGCCTGTTCGTGCAACGATCCTTTAGCGCTGGAGGTTGTGAGTTTGATCCCCACCCATGACGAACATTCAAGTGACGAACATTTGTGTTGGTTGTGTGCCTGGGTGTTATTATTTATTTTGAAATATTTAAGTATGTTTAGCAGTCTCTGACACCCATATAATTTCTGCTTAGTTTTCGGTCAGATGATCTTGGTTTGATTTGTCCCAGATATTTATTATTCATTTTGTAAATTCATTCAATCACCTAGTTACAATTTACTGAATAAATTTATATCTAGACGAAACCCGCCTTTTGCGGTAAGCAGACGATTTTACAGAATTCATTACAGAACAACACTATTCAAAATATTCTAATCTTTATTTTCACATAAACAATAATGTATTTAGGGTGTATACCATATATCCACACACCTATGTGACAACCTAGTGACCTGAATGTGGAAGCTCAGTGAGCGTGATGCGTGAACAATAAAATGAGGAAGCTTACAAGGAAACTTAATCTAATATTAATTTGTAGGAGAATTCATGCTTTACCTGTAAACAATTGAATAGGGAGCCATGTTTGAATGTTATTATGTTTTGATTGGAATAGGCGAATTATTTGTGTAGGTACTAATATACTCTAGATTTTGAAAGCAGAAACAAGTTATTTATTACCATAATGAGATCTACTTCAAACAGCCTGATGCGGAAACTTACGATTACTTTTTGCAAAGAAGGACGGCGAACTTCCATGTAATTTCAGACCTCTACTTACGGGCCACGTACATAAAAGAAATCGGTAGATGTTTTTAGAACTACGCTAGACTAACAAAAAAGTTAATTGTTTTAACTCTTTTAAAGCTGGGGTTAAAAAGATATTAAAGCTATTGAAGGTAGTGAGGTTATATTTTAAATCGCTGGTTTTTAATCATTTTTTTATTAAAATGACACTGATGCTTACACATCAGTCAGAATGGATACATGTTCCACTACAATGCAACGTACAATATCTGCATTTTGTCTGACTAGGCACGGTTCCATGCAAAGTGTTCCGTTCCGGAGAATTGCGCGGATGACCGTCGTGGGAAGGCGGACTCCGCGCCCTCGCAGACGGGCCCACGTCTTTGCGACGGGTCCCGTCGCGGGTGTACAAACGGGCTTGTTCAGTCAACAGCGCTACATGATACGTGCAATGAGAACCCTAGATGGGCCTCATCCACCACATCCTCATCCCATGCAAGGCGCACTGCGAGTTTGTTAGTACGGCCGCGTGCTTCTTCTACTACGCGTATAGCTCGTGCCGCATCAGTGCGCGGCACGAGCGATCTGTCACCCGTTGCCCTTACCACATCATCACAAAACTATAGAACAAGACAAAGAACAAAAGAAGTACATTTCTGGTGTACTTATATTAAGTTCGTTGAGTCGTATGAGGCTTATCTAAGTTTTACTGCTATGTAAGCTTTGAAATGAAAATCATATTAACTTATTTATGTACATTTATTTAAATAATTTACAAGTGGTTCAAGAATGCAGGAGGAGCTCCGAAATGATCCTGATGACAAGCGTACCCCATGTACCATAAAATGGGCATTATGTGCGAGCAACACCCAACTGTATGATTTCCAGCAGCACAATAACAATAATATCCTAAAATGGCTTCACTCCCTTGTACTACTTAAAGTCTACTAAGTAGGACCCTTCTGCGTATAGACTCAGGTACATGAAGTTTTTCCCGATCATCACACTCTGGAAACAAGCAACGGCCAGCAGTGGAGCTGCTCTTCTTATTGTTGAAAGACCTATTTGAGTGTTTGCTTTCTTATTTGCTTGCTGGGTTTCAATTTGATTATGTTTTTCTGCAACAGGTGGTGCAGGTAATTCTGGAGGGCTACTTTCTCTTACAGTTTGATTATTTGATGAAAGCGAAAAAAAACTGTTTTAAACATTATAATAATAAAAATTAAACGTAACGTAATGTGAGTGATTTGTTTGACATTGACAATATTGACATTGATGACAACAATGGGAAGGCAAAGAAGTATATTACGATACAGCCTCTTTATCAGTTTGTTTTTTCACTTTGAACTTGAATACATTCGAAATACAAGTATATGGCTTTAAAATGTTCATTATAGTGTATTTATTTAATTAAAATAGGTCAAAACAGTTAAAATATAACTTACCTTAACACAAATTGAAAATAAAATTAATTCCATGATTGCAACTTCTGCGTAGATTGGAATACTCTTACACGAAATAAAACCGTTTAGTTTTTGCACTTTTTGTTGCACTACAGAAAAGTTTTGTTTCATTGAAATCGGGAATAATTTATCTTTGACCTGCCTTCTTTAAAAATCCTGATTATATGGTAATAAATACAACAAATTTAACTCTATTTATTTAACATGTTTCCGTTTGGTAACGTTTTTGTAAAATATGGAGGCGAGTTTCGCCGCCCTTCTTTGCAGAGTGTAAACAAACTTTTAATAGATTTTAGGGCGAAGCATAGAATAGTGAAATCCAAGTTTAATCCAAACAGATCTTAATAATAGGACTCAAAACGAAGGAGTAGTTGTTTCCTGTAAGGAGGGATTAAGCATCAGGTGCCATGAGGTAGTAATAGCTGACTGCAACTCAATTACATTAGACATAAATAATACCATGATAATAGCGATATACAGACCATATGGCTTTAAAAATCCTACTAGTTTTATAGAATCTCTCAATCAGTCACTCCATCCGTATTCTAGTCACAAGGACATAATCCTTGTTGGCGATATGAATATTAATATTAGTTCTAATAATAGGGACCCAAATTCAGCCTTTTACCTGAATGTATTAGCCTCACATGGCCTACTTTCAGCACACATCTTACCTACGCACGATAAAACTTGTTTAGACCACGTCATACCAAAAACTAAAAAGAATGCTGAATGTTATGTCGCGAAAACTTCAGTAACAGACCATGACACAATTATTTTTTTACTAGATATCAAGCCCCAGCGTCATTCTTCGCCGCAAAAATTTGTAAAACGAATTAACTACAAAGGCTTGGATACCGAACTCCTTAATTTGGATTTTGATGGCGTTTGTGCCGTAGGCGATAATGTTAATTTAGCCACAACAATTTTTATAGGATACCTACAGAGTGCGATACTCAATAATACTAGCCTAATAAAAACATCTAACCGTAAGCAAATAAAAAAAGCTTGGGTAACAACTGGTGTACTTAAATGTTTAAGAGTCCGAGACAAACTCCATCAGAAAAGCCAAAAGGAACCAGATAATAATGTAATTAGAACATCTTACAAAAGATACAGAACTTTTTGTAGCGAACTATTGAAAAAACTTAAAAGAGATTATGAAAAAAGCGAATTATCTACAACAGCAAAAACAAGTAATAAAAAGCTATGGAATAAAATTAAAGAAGTAACAAATACAACTAAACAAAACAACCCTGCGATAGAATTATTAGACAAATCAGATCCAATTAAATCAACCAACTGTGTTAATCACTTTTTCGTGAATGTAGACTCTGATTCTGACTGATAGTATTCTGACTGAAATTTGCTGAACAGATGCACTCCAATGCCACCTTTAGTCAAGCTTCAGCTGCCATTCAGGTAAAATCACATCACCAATCGCTGGTTCTCCCTGAAGCTGATCAAGACGAAGTAGAAACAATTATCTTGAACTTAAAATCAGATTGTACTGTTGGTAGGGATGGCATTTCCGCAGTGATACTAAAGCGCTACATCAAATTGCTTGCCCCAATGATCACACATATCTGTAATCTTTCCATTAAAACAGGCATATTCCCGAAAATCTTTAAGCAAGCTGAAATTCACCCAATCTACAAGAGTGGCAGCCGAGACATCGTCGATAATTATATACCTATATCAATTTTACCAACTTTGTCTAAAATCCTTGAAAAACTTATTAATAAGCAACTGACTCTTTAATTGGAAAAAAAACAAATTACTCTCTCCCTCTCCATACGGTTTCCGTTCTAAAATGTCAACTAACGACGCTGTACATGAGTTAACCAATTTTAAATAACATTGATTTTAGCAAAAAAGTTATTATAATATTCCTTGATTTAGCCAAAGCGTTCGACTCTGTCCCTTGTTCACTGTTGTTGCAGAACTTGGAGAGGCTTGGGGTAAGAAATACACAGCTGCAGTTGTTTTCTGACTATCTATCTGACAGACTCCAAAGGGTTAAGATTGCTGATTACTATAGCGAAGACCTATATCATACGGGGTTCCTCAAGGAAGTGTGTTGGGCCCAACCTTGTTTTTGACATTCATAAATGATCTTTGTGACATAGCCTTGACAAACGGTAAGGTTATTACCTTTGCTGATGACACAGCCCTACTCTTCCACGCTGATTCATGGAGTGATGCCTATAATTATGCGCAGTTGGGGTTTGACAAAGTGACAGAGTGGCTAAAAGAAAACAAACTCACCTTGAACATCAGCAAAACAAAATTTATTAGATTTAGTGCGAAAAACTTTGCCTTGCCCGAAGTGGACTCTCTCAAGATTACTGCACACTGCTGCTCTCAAACTGACATCACTTGTTCTTGCCCTGAATTATCGCGCACAAATACAATAAAATATCTTGGTGTGATGATCGATAACACATTAAGCTTTCAACCTCATATTGACCTTCTGACATCCAGAGTGCGTAAATTAATATATGTGTTCAAGAACTTGCGTCGTGCGGGTGATGACAGGGTTTTGAGAATGGTGTACTTTGCGTTATGTCAATCAATACTGACGTCTTGCATCACGTCTTGGGGTGGAGCACCGAAAACGACATTGTTACAACTTGAAAGAGCGCAGAGGGCTGTCTTAAAGGTTGGTAACGGCCTACCCTTCTTGTACCCTACTGATGAGCTGTATAAAAGTTGTAACGTTTTAACAGTTCTCCAACTTTTTATTTTGCATACTATACTACATGAACACTCCCTCCTGCAATATGACCCCGGTATCGTGAACAAAAGAAGAAAAGCAAATGTCTGTCCTGGCAAGTCACTGAGGACACAATTCTCCCACAAATTTTTCACGTTTTTAGGCGGGTTTCTTTATAACAAGTTAAATAAAATACTACTTTTCTATCCCTTCCCTATTTGTGCTTGCAAACAGCGAGTCCTGCAATGGTTGCTATGCAAAGACTACAATACCACAGAGAATCTTTTGGCAGTTGTATCCTAAAAGTAAATAAATGGCACTTACCTTTAAATATATAATCACACGCATACCTCAAACTCACGCACACACACACGCTTACATACAGATATATACACACACACTCACACACATCCATACAAACCCACACATAAATACACACGCACTCACACACACACGCACACGCAAACACACGCATGCATGCATGCATGCCACTTTATCTTTATTAAGTAGTTATATACTTCTTAATTTTTCATGTTTTGTTTTTCTATTTACACTAAACTAGTGATTTTAATATTTTTATATTTGTAACCGAAATTGAGAGGGTGGGAGCCTGGCGATCCGTCACACAGGGATTACCCTAGTATGGACACCAGTCTCTCACAAAGGTGGCTCATGTTCTTATCTTTAAGTTTAGTTGGTAAGTTTGTATATTTGGCTTTTTTGAAGAGGAAATAAATTTCACTTTATTATTATTATTATTATCTCTAATAGCTAATATTTTCAGATCGTTAATTAAATTTATGTAAGTTCTATGAAGATTTTTCGCTTAAGTGTAGGTATCCTATGCGTGCGAGCTTTTGTTTTTGCAGGCTTACTTTAACTTTTGGTTCAGACTCGAATTTGAACCCAGGCTCTATAAACTAAGAGGTACCGTGATAATATCATCATACCTGTCTTTCTCTACATTAAAACGTACACTTAATCGGAAGAAAGCTTTTAATAGCATCATAATAGTTTCACATTTACCAATTCGTGACTAAAGTTGCGGTTTATTTTAGTATTTGTTAAAAACATATTAGTGCGAATGCTTAAGAATAAAATAATGTTGCATCTTTACCGAAAGAATTAATTGTTTAAATATTAGGAGTTGGTCTGCAGCGTAATATACCTTGAAATACTTCTAGAGGACTTCTTTTGGTTGAGGTCTCAAGAGCTCCTATTAAATAGAGCAGTCGTACGTTGAACAAACGTTAAAAATTCCCATCTGGTTTAGGACAAGTTGAATCTTCCCAGAATTATTTGTCACTGTCATCTTTACTGTTCAGTTTTAACAATAACGTATAGGTACACATGGAATTAACAACTTTCCCGAAGAAACACAGGGTGAATACCAATTAAAATATGTATTTGCATGCATATTGCATTGAATGCAAAATGCAGTGATCAGCTGGTCACTAGTATGATAGGGGTTTTTTTTACTTCACCATGTTTGTTAGTTGTTAATTTTTATGAGAGATATGTTAAGATCTTAAAGTTATTGATCTGAAGTAAATAGATTACCAGTGTAGATAGGGACATAGCATATTCAATGTTAAAGAACAAACATCAAGATTTAAAGATATCCACCATGCTTGCCCATATGAAACTATACTGTATCGTGTATACTCCTGACCCAAATTGAGTTTGCTGTTCAATAGGCTTACAGCGTGTGTGTGACAGATCAAAGGCCTATCTCCGGCTCCTCCGTCCAAGAATCGCCTCTTGAATGATAAGGTAAAAAGTTATTGATCTGAAGTAAATAGAATAGCAGTGTAGATAGGGACATAGCATATCCAATGTTAAAGAACAAAAATCAAGATTTAAAGATATCCACCATGCTTGCCCATATGAAACTATACTGTATCGTGTATACTCCTGACCCAAATTGAGTTTGCTGTTCAATAGGCTTACAACGTGTGTGTGACAGATCAAAGGCCTATCTCCGGCTCCTCCGTCCAAGAAGCGCCTCCTGAATGTTAAGATAAAATTTTAATACCTTAGTAGTCTGAAGGCTACGGATTTTCAAAGCTTTTAGTAAATCTTTAGATGTGAACAGGCCTTGTGAAATGCTAAAATAAACAAAGCAATAAGCTTTTAGCAATGTTAAGCTTTACAAAGTTATAAGGTTAATGGTGAAGCCATCAGCCTTTTGCGTAGTGGCCGTCATTGCCATATTCTATTATAATATTCTATGCTCATATGAAGCATATAAATATATGCATTTTTGATTTTGAGCCTCGAAATCTATATCTTCTATCCCATGTGTTTATAGAGTTAAAGTTTCTAACATTGATTGTTTGTTCGTTTCTAGGGAGTAATCTTCGGAAATACTAATCCGATCATAAATTCTTTCACTAACAGAAAGCTACACTATACTTATTGTGATTGAACAAATAATTCAGTGAAAAATAATAGTAAGTACCTACCTATAGGTAAATCAAGTCGGAGACAGCCAGTTCCCAGCTGTCAAACGTTTGACGTCTTTTATTACGAGTTTTGACAAAACGAAAACTGTCGGGCAGCTAGTTATATTCGTATTATATTTGTATTTATAATGTAAGCTCCTTTGTAAAGGTCAATGACGGCTTGAGTTATCATCTAAAACTATTTTTATAATAACACATTTATAACTACATAATATATTTTATGCTTTGCCGTGTTAAGGCGCTTTTAGCCGCCAACTAGCGCCACCATTTTTTTTTTTTATAACCTCCAAATTGGACATTGCTCTTAAAAACTGAACTATGAATATCTCAAAAAATACTTCTTTTAAATATTGAATGTCTGTCCACGACTTTTGATTCGGTTTTCAAGTTGCTATAAGTGTCCACTTTGCGTAAAAACGCGATCTAAATCGCCTTAAGGTTGTCTCAACTGCCATGACATCAAGTGAGCACTGCGCACTGTTGAACTGCCGTCAATGAAGAAAGAAAATAATTACATTTTAAGCAATTACGTAATGAATTGCTACTTCTGTATATTCGTAGTTTCTAGTAAAGCTAATAAAATTTACGTTTGCAGCATTTCACCAGCAAAGATCAATAGGTGGATCAAACAAAATGAAATAGGTACTACAACGGACATTTTCAAAATATTTATCTCGTTTATTTTCTTCAAAAACATAATTTTAAGCTTTCAATTGGTAGACCATTTTATTGTGCTTAGTAAAGGATAGTGACCATTCGACCATACATTGCTGCCAACGAACCAACAATCATGAAAAATACCTCTTTGGATTCATAAATACATACACTTTAGTGTCACAACGTAGTTCATGTAGGGACACTTCTGAGAAATCGTTAATTTTATCAAAAAACTAAAAAAAAAAATAGGTTTTTTAATAATATATTGCGAGGTTTTATTTGCGTGCTTGGGACTAATGTTCTTCAAGCACACATTCTGTCGATCTTCCAGTACAATGGAACCACTAGCAGAGCCACAATAATTCAAACAAAATATTAATTTCGTTACGATGATCATAAATCCGTAGTTATTGCCGAGTTAGCGTATTTGTAGGTTACAAAGTCTGTAAATCTAGGCAGGTAGGTGAATATACACATATACAGAGCTGGGTCAATTTCAACAAACTCAATTTTTGCCTAATTCTGGTGGCGAATTTTCATTAAGGCTTTTCAATAAATTTTTGTAGCATAAGTAATAGTTCGATTACTTTTTCAATAAAGATCTAAAAATGATAATTGGTTTTCGAGATATTTGAAATTGAAAATACAAAAAGCCACCAAAATTGATTAGTGCCATTGGAATTAGAAATAACCGTTAAACTGGTCATTGGTGTAATAGTTAGATTCTGACTATATGGTTAAAGGTCGTGGGTTCCATCCCCAATCTCCATATTACTGTTCTGTATCTGTGTTATTTGTTCGTGTGTTTTTAGTAACGTGCGTATGTTGTCTATCTCTGACAAACATGTTATAAGCTTTGCATTGCTTGGAGTTAGATAACCTTATGTATTAGCTGTCCCAGATATTTTTTTGGATGTTTAGTAAAATCACATAATTTCAGTCACAAATTTATTTAAAACAACTTTAAAAAAACTCTCATCAAACAATCCACATTTAAATGAAATAAAAAATGTATCATGATAATATGTTAAATATGCACGAAATACCCATAATAATTTTGGTTTAAACTCTTTATATATTATTATGTTAATCAACCAGCCCTACTCAAATTATTCTTATTTTTTAATCAGTCTTCTTCATCATCATCTTTATCATCAAATATTCATTTATTAAAATTATAATCCAACATTTTCTCTGGCTTCTACATTAGTGACGTGTAAATTTGTATATAAACCCTGGATTTTAATATAGAAGCACAAATTTCTTACAATAGCCTTTGAAGTTATAAAGGACAAACTATTCTAAGCTTTTTTTTAATTGCGACAGTGTTTATTCTTGCATCATAACTACTTCACTCTCAAAATATGAATGATTTATTCAGTCAGCATTATCCAAATTATTCCTACATTATCATTAAATATATTCAACTGGATCGTTTTTTATCCTTTTTTTTCTTTCTCGCTCTGCCAATCGCTTTTTTTCTAAACGTTCTGCTCTAGTCTGTTTTTTTCTCCGCGGTGCCATACTAAAACAATAAATTCCTTTCTTTAATTAGGATATTATTTATCTTATACGGGCTATTTTTTAAACACCATCCAAATTGAAATATGAGGATATACGTAGAAAATGGCAAAATACGTATTTTTCTGTTTGACAACCTTCAGTACTAAAATGTTGAGTTATTAATGTTAATATAACTACTCAATGGTATAAAAAAATCACTAGTTTCGTTGATACTGTGCGACGTGAGTAGCGGCGGGCTTGCAGTCTCTTCAACTCCCCGCCCGCGCTTTATTCACAAGTTGAAATTTAATTTTGAATAAGTAATCACGCCGCACGAATAATCTGTCCAAAAAAAATAAAATAATATAAAAGTTAGAAAGACCTACTCTTTTTTTAAAAAGCTGTCTTCTATTGATGCCTAATGACTGAAAAAAATTTGGATGGTATTTATAAAGCAACCCTGTATATATATTTTCGTAATTCTTTATTGTAAAAGTTGTTTATCGAAAAAGTAACCATGTCAATTTCAGTGGCAACAATCAATTACCGTGGCAGCTTAATTCGCCACCGGAGCCACCGGGATTGCGCCATGGGAATTAGAATCAGAGACATAATTCCAATTTTATGAAACACTATTTTACGTACACTAACTTTTAGTATGCAATAACGTCAGTATACCTAACCTTTTGACATAAACAAAATTTCTCACCAACAGGCTCGAAAGATTTATTAAAACAGAGAACAACGGAATTAAAGCTTGTTTTCCATGCCCACCGAAACCGATACTTACGTTTTTGGCGGGAAAATGGCACAGCGCGTCGTATAACCACACAGCCCGATCAAACGGACACGACTGAGCGGTGCTGGGAAGGATTGTGCGACGTCCTTCAAAGCTTGTCGTGACAAGTAGGGGCGTTTTGAAATTGCGCCAGCGGTATTGCCTTTTTGCGAAGGACATTTTTGAGTGTCGATTTAAAAGATGCTCAGATCAACACAATTTACCTTACCAGTTATTTTGAAATACCTTGTTTAATATATTTTGAGATGACTTCACTCTTTTAATCTAATAATCCTCCAGATACTTGAAAAATGACATTTGGTGACTTTGACGACCGACTTGGTGTAATGGTTAAGAAATTGGCTACTACACCAGAGGTCGCGGGTTCGATCCCCGCACAGTACAAACATTTGTGTGCATGAACATGTCTGTTTGTACTGGTCTGGGTGTCTCCTATGTATAATAAGTATGTATTTACAAAAGAAAATGTATTTAAGTATGTTTATCCGTTGTCTAGTATCCCATAACACAAGCTTTAATTAGCTTACTTTGGGGCTAGATGGCGCTGTGTGGAATAATGTCCAGGGATATTTATAATGTCCAGGGAATGTCCAGGGTGAACGAAACTGGAGTCAGGACACGCCATCGAAATTAGAGTTTATGACTTTAATATTTTTTTTCAGCATGAAAATGTATAGCTATTCTCTTAAAAACTTTGCTATCTTGAAAAACACGACTTTCACCATATACATAAAAAAAATTGTTCTGCTTGTTAAAGTTTATATACCAATTTTCAGTCTTGCCGCCTTGAAAGCTTACGTGGGAAAACAAACCAGCTATCAAATCCATCAATGTCAGTTTTTAAAGCCGATACGTAAGAATAAGTAAGTATTTTATAAAACAATAACACAGCGTTGCAATAATTTGAAAGCAAAAAACACAAGTGATGCCGGTATTTTTTTTGTGTTGAAGTGTCAACCAAACGTCATTGACTTTATCTTTTTTTTGGCTTCACCAATGTATAATCCAACTTAAAATAAAAAGTCGATTAAACATTTATCGCATTGTCATTTTTAAGAGCCTTTAGTAAGTTCACATCTACATATTCTCACACATACAAGGTTCTTTTGTCAACACGAATTACGAGTAAATTAAAATATTGTTGAGATGGCTAAACAACAGCGGGCCACGACGAACAAACATAATGGTATTAAAAATGTTTTCGTACGATAAAATCTTTTAAGTATTTTTAATTTTGATATCAAAAATCAGAAGTGTTCGTGACAATCAAATCTATTATAATTATGTCTTAAATTATGCCCGAATAATGACAAAAGTCAAATGTTTGTTGGTTCATAGGCCAACTTGGGCATGGTCCTTTAAATGTTGTCCTAACTCCATCGAAGCGTCGTATCATACACATTGCAAAATTAGCATCCCGACTAGAACAAATTTGATCTAAGTTTAAGCCCTATGGTTCATAGGCCAACTTGGGCATGGTCCTTCAAATGTTGTCCTAACTCCATCGAAGCGTCGCATCATACACATTGGAAAATAAGCATCTCGACTAAAGCAAATTTGATCTAAGTTTAAGCCCTACAGATTTAATCAATCATGTAACTCAATTAATAGTGAAAGTCAATATCATATTTACCTGGCTAACAGTGTTAATCCGTGACGAAATGTAATAAACCATGACACACGAGGCTGATCCTCTGAAGCCTTCGTGTGAGTGGATGGTTCGTTTCGACAATATTGAGCAATAATTACACGAGAGCTATTTGGCGGCATATCCGTACAGCGTTATTAAATTATACTGTACCATCGAGCGGTACATGAAGAGCTTTATTGCATACACGTGCATCGACACGTGTATAGACCAGACACATGTTTGTGCCTAGACTCTAGGCGCAACACGCAACGCTGAGCCTATAGCAGTCCATACGAGCGGAATACTTCCCTCTCTTTTCTACTTTACTGAGCAGTGTTATTTTATATATCTAGCTTGTGGTCCTTTTGTACCTACTGCTTATTCAAATAAATATTGAGATTTTTTATATGTGAGCGGAAATATTCAGGACTCTGTCCTGCGCAGATTTCACGATGTTTTGGCTTTAGTCACCGTTAACTCTTTGAGCAAACGATATCCTTCAAAAGCTTAAATTTTCGCATGAAACTGTCCTCAACATACTTCACTGAACAACTGTAGTACAGGTTCGGCGCGTGCTAGGCTTTTGACCTTGGGTGCGCATGAGGCCGGCTACTGGCTTCACGCGTACCCTTCGTCAAATACAGCAACATTTCTTGAGCCTGGCACACTCCGAATCGCAACTTGTCTATGGCTTGGGGTTCCGGTCTGCGTTCCTCATAAATGTCTCTGTGGCAGTGATGTCGACAAGCTAGGACATCACAGACTGTCATGCCAAAAAAGTGCAGGCCGCTTCTCGACCTTGCCACCGTCAACGTGCCAAGTCTACTTGAGCCGACTGGTATTGCAAGAGACGATGGCAAGAGACCGGACGGTATGAGTTTGATTCCATGGGAGATGGGCCGGGTGCTGGTATGGGATGCAACCTGTTCAGACACGCTGGCCTCTTACCATCTACATGGAACCAACAATAGAGCTGGTGCGGCTTGTGAAGCGGCTGAAAAAGGTAAAGCATGCAAATACAGGGGTCTAGGCTCGGAATATGATTTTGTTCCATTCGGCGTCGAGACCCTTGGTCCGTGGGGTCCTAGCGCTATAAGGCTTTTTAAGGAAATAACAAAAAGGTTAGTCGACATCACAGGAGACCGAAGAGTTGGCAGCTACCTACAAAGAATTAGTCTAGCTATTCAAAGAGGGAACGCTGCCAGTATTTTCGGAACCTTGCCTAAAGGGACTCCTTTTAATAATATATTTTAGTTATTCAATTATATTTTTTAAGGTGTTTAGTTTTAGGTTCATTTTAATAACTTCAGATGTGTTAGTATTTGTTTTAGTATTATAAATAATGTATATTTTCATGATTTTAGTTGAAACTATTGTTCTTTACTGAATTCGTCATTTTTTATCTATGTTATATTTGCCCTGATTTATGATTAATAGCACAAGCTCAACTGATGTTGAGGTCAAATTGACGCCTACTTAGACATTTAAAAATATACTGACCGTTTTGGATAGTGATACCTACTCTAATCCGAATTGTACTCCCATTCTCTGAAATAACAGTACAGTACATGTACGATCAGCAACACAAGTTGCTTAATATTAGTTCTTAATCATAGAATGACTATTTTATATTTATAACGGTCACTCCAAGAAGGTTAATATTAGACGTAGCCCAAGCTATCACCGGACTACATGGTGATATCCGGAAAACATGGTG
This sequence comes from Udea olivalis, assembly GCA_947369235.1. Classification (NCBI taxonomy): domain Eukaryota; kingdom Metazoa; phylum Arthropoda; class Insecta; order Lepidoptera; family Crambidae; genus Udea; species Udea olivalis. The sequence goes on along the minus strand of OX376345.1, from coordinate 7,179,440 downwards.
ATCTTGAAATTATGAATAAATAAACGAAACAAAGACAAGGTACACTGGCGCGCGTGTGGCCGTGAGCCTAACTAAGCCTGAGCACTGGCCAGACCAGTATAAACCGGTTTCTCTACGTACCTATTCGACAAGGCAACCAGTGCTCACGTGGTAGTGTTACTGCGCAGTTTGTTGAAGCTTTGTCTCTATTCTGTTTATTTACTCATGTGGCTGTATTTTTGGTAAACGTATTCGGATGATATTGCTGGATGTACGTAGTGTAGTTTAGCGAGTTTAGTAGTTATCTCGACTTCTCGTGCGAGCTCGTATTTTGGTATTCTTGGTGAACTAGTTTTATCAGATTGACGAGACGCGAAGTTTAATGCCCTGGCCGCTCCAACGCTTGCCATGTAATTTAAATCAGCACGTACGTATACTTAAGTAATGTTTAACTTATGTACTTGTTTGTGCAATGAATATTATTTATCTTATCTTATCGCAGCTTAATTAAGTATCAATAAGATGTTGCTTCTTTGTCAGACAGCTAAAGTATCCCTCCTTTGTCTGTACAGCAAATGGCGACGGATGACAGCATGAGCGATGACGTGTTCGAGGAAGAGACGCTGCGTGCGCCCGCGCAGCGCAACACGCCTTCACCGATTAGGGACCACATCGACGTGTCGACGAACAACCTCGCGGACGAAGACCTTACTGTACATAAGGTGAGGTTCCCTTACTAACTGTTCATTTTGCTTTCGATGAAGAGGCAAAGTAGCTAGTTATTTTATAATTTCGTCATGATTATTATTCGCAACTATAAAACGTCTTCTACTCAAAATGGGCCGCCCTTCAGTACAGATTTCTAGAGAATGTCCTGAAAACATCATTTTGCGACTGTCACTTTAAGTTAAATTACAAAAAACCACGATCAACACGTGTTATTTAGGCTTTTTATGAAGTGCCTTGCGTCTCCGTCATCCATGGCGGAATTTTGATTATAAAAATCGTACGGCACTAAGTGAGTAAGCAAATTATCCAAATTCATAATACTGCTCTACTTTATTCAATGATGGTCAGTTTTTTTACGGGGAATAAGACCAAGACATACCTACATAAGAACAAACACACAAATAAAGTATTTAAGTTAGAAAAACTGCGTGATTTAATTGAACTGATATCAAATCGCCGAAAATCTGAAAACTTTTACCGAGACAATATCAGTTTCAATGGTCCTAACCTTAACTGTAAGTTTGCGATCTTTGATTGCGGTCTGTCTTCGGCTTCGCAATTGATAATATTATTCTGAAATTATTACCTCATTAGATATAAAGTAATTATGCTCTGCAAAAGCCCTTAAAAATTACAAAGAATTATATGCAAATTTCAACACTATATTCAATTTAATGATTTATTGTTCCGCAAGAAGATTGTTAAAATCGTGGCTGACTCTAATTATATAACGTGTATGCTCCTTTATGAGGATTACAGTCGGAGCTTCACTGCCCCATTTATTTGCTATCACTGCAGCAATGCTATTGCAAACAGCAGCCTCCAGACTTCACTCATTTGATAACTATACTTATATATTAAACAATGCTATGTATTACTTCTGTGGACCTACAAGAAAAAATATCCTATCAGTAGACCAATAGCAACACGGTACATAAATGTATGGAACCGATTTCAAATATCATTTCAATTAGACGCGTGCTATTTGCACTGTACATTTCTCAATTTGACTTGTCGAAATGAAAGCAGCGTCTTGCTCTTGGCTAGGTTATCATAAGTATTTAAAACTAGAAAACAGCAAATTTCAGCGCCAGGTGTAGAACCGAAAACCCATAAAGTAAAGTGAAGCGATTGCGTAGTTTTAATTGTCCTTCTTTTCCTATGAATCTCTTTGTTGGTCCCCTTTCATCCATTTTCCCCACTTGACTAAACCAGCGCTATCCGAGGAACAACATTTGCATTTTCATCATAATATTTTATTATCATGTTATTTTGGCAAATTTACGCTAAACCTACATTGCATGTTGTGTTGCTCCAAAAACAGTGATATTTCTTTTTTGCATTCAGTTTCAATGAGCAATATTCGAAATGAGTTTTCCCAATACTTTTCTGAAGAGTTCATTAAGAAAGAGGGTTCAAATCGTGTGATTTCTTTTAAGAAAAAATACGAACCACCTCTCAAACGATAATAATATTCCTTAAAAAGTTTAATTGATTTTCATATCACGAGGTACGAGTACCTGTTTACTAACTTGAAGTTAGGAGATTATTTACGGCTGATTAGAACACGTTACTATGCCAGTTAAAAATTATTTAAGGAAAATTGGTATCACTTAGCTTCGTTTATAAACAAATTTGATATGGGCTGCCATATAAATGGATTGTCTAGCTCTAGTATTTATGGCTTATTTCAAATACTAGCTATATAACCTGCATCAACGTTGATCGGCCAGTGTAGGTACTTAACTATACTAATACTATAAAGAGGAATGATTTGTTTGTTTGTTTGTTTGTATTGAACAGGCTCCGAAACTACTGGACCGATTTTAAAATTCTCTCACCAATATACGAGTAGGTAAAGCTATATTATCAGGGAGTAACATTATGCTATATTTTTTTTATTGAGGCCTTTTTTTTCAGTCTACGTATAACAGTAGTTGTATGTACGCATCGCCTTAAAGTTGAGGCAAAGAATCCTGATGTAAGAATATCTGGCCACTTTCTTATCACGTTTTTTCGCTGTCTATTAAGGTACAATATCTTTGAAGTAAGGTACAAAACAGAACATAAAGTTTACTATATTTTGGTATATTCTAAACATCAAATATCGCCATTAGTCCAGGAGTTCTGACGCTCATAATTAATTTTCTTAACAACAGGACTTCGCTGAACTTGCTATCTGAGCGTTTGCTGGGGGTAGATCGTAAACGTCGCATTTTTTGAAGATTTTCGTGAATATAGCTGTTTTCAAATTTCAGTAAGTATAATTTGTCCCTCTATAATCGTCTACACCTTAATTTTGTAATTATAACTTTAACTACGTACAGTGAATTTTTACGTTTCAAAGCAATTAATAAAAAAACGGTTTTTTATTTAATTTTGCAAATAATTTGCTACTACCTTATTTTGGAAGATTCAATGAGTGTTTATATAGTATTATGCAGACGATAATAGAGTGATAAATTATAGTTTTATTTCAATTCAAAAAAACAATCACAATAATCTTACAAAAACGCAACGTTTTCAATCAACCCCCAGCAAACGCTCTTAATGTACATAAAGTGTTCTATAATTCATATATTTGTTTGGGTATCTTAAAATGCAAACAAAGTTTTTAACGTAAATGTTTTGTAATTGTGCCCGTTTCGACAATAAGTAATTTGTTCTCGTGAATATTCATCACGCCCTTTCGTAGTTGCTGATTAAAAATCTTGATAAAAGGTAAAATGTTCATTACAATTTCTCTTGGAACGAACAAAAGTTGGGTGAACAATGGCACTGAAATATTTTTCTCTCTTCTTCATAATATACGTGGTTTTTTCGCAATATGGTTTAAAAATGTTACTGCCACTTTTGCTGAAAAAAACTACTGCCATACCTACCTACTTATCTAAGCAGATCATCATTACCACCATTCGTACCCATGAAGTCCACTCCTGAATAGAGGTCTTCCTATTCGATTCCTAGGGCAGCCAGTGGCAGTGCAGTATGGAAGTCATGTCCAAGCTTAATAAAACCTACATCCACAAACACACGCGCAGTAACACCGTAGTTGAGTTGAGTTATGAGTTTACGTCAAGTAAACCACGATAGTCAACTTTTGCATTAACTAGAGGCGCTGTACCGACATTCCTTACAAATATTTCGTTGTATTATTATAGTGTTTAAGGTTTAAAGTGGTTTTATTTACTGAAAAAGCTTTGGAGTAGTAGTAGTTTTAGTTATGTTTGCACAGCTATCTGTCTTCTTTGTCACACTTGTCGTATCCTGTAACTTGGTCTGCTACAAAAAATCTCTGTTTTAGAGATAAGCTGACCTGTACTTCTGCTTTCTCTAATGTTGACCCTTGTAATTACTTTTTTTTGTACATTATATTACTGCTAGCGCCAGGGACTCTGGTCATCGTAAACTCATGGTGTAAGACTATTTCCTGAAATGTCTCAATGTCATGATTGGCCTAGTGCGCTGTAGCACGGTTTCTCGCCTTTTATTCCGTAGTGTCCTGGGTTCGATTCCCGGTCAGGTCAATGCAGGAAACAATCTATTCTAAATTAGCTTGGGTCTGGGTGAGCTGGGAGACGCCCCTGGCTTAATTCCTTGTGTAGTACCTCGTAACACTGGGATATCTATCCCTACTTCGAGACCATGACAATAGGTGTGTTGTCTGGCGCATATTTTTATTTTTTTCGTTATAACGTTTATTATTTCCCCAGACTATCTTGTTGGGCGACAGCGGAGTTGGCAAGACCTCCTTGTTGGTGCAGTTCCAGACTGGCAGGTTCCAGAAGGGCAACTTCTCAGCGACTGTCGGCATTGGGTTCACGGTAAGTGGAGCAAAAACTTTTTGTAGAGAAGTATTTTTGAAACTAGTTCCAGGCCACAATAACACAAAGACAGCGGAACACTTCATTCAATGAAAAAATGGTTGGCATATTGCCATGAAAAGACAAGCTTGAATGTTGTCTAGGTTACAAGCGTATATTTTCCCGTTAGTGTTAAAGTTTATTTCTTAGAAATACGTGTTTTTTTATGTGCTGTTTGGTATAATGTGTTTTTCATGGTAGAGGTGTTCTCACTAATATACACACATCAACATGGTCTAGTGATATTTCAATGAAACCTAAATAACTAAAATTCTATTAACTTTTTGTTAAGACACCTACACATTAAAATAAACCTTGTTTAATAGCCTATCTTATCTGATAAATAAACTTTTAGATAAAATTGAATTTAAAAAAAACTTAGAAGAAGAGGAAAAACTCAGACAAAATATCAATCTTAACTTTATTTTTGAAATATCAAAACCTAAACAAAAGAACTATTTTTTTTATAAAAATTGTTGAAAACTTAAAATTAATAATCCGTGGATCCACCTAAGACTCTCCTGACACATCTGCAGCGGTTCTGCATACTCAAAACAAGGGGGTCAATATCCTGTTGTGGAATACTGTCCCAAGTCCTGCTAAGATGCAAGAAAAGCTGGTTTTCATGCACAATATCTTCAGGGAAATTCCTAAGAGCTGATATCTGATATCCCAGGCATAAGATCTGGGATATCCCAGCCATGCTCAATAGGATTTAAGTCAGGGGATTGTGCAGGCCAGTCTAAAGCTTGGATATCATGCTGTTGTAACCAACTTGTAACGATACGCGCCTTATGTGGACGGGCATTGTCGTGCATTAGCTGGAAATTTTGTCCCGTTTGCTGTCTGTGGGGCAAGATTACAGGCTCTAGCACCTCATCTCGGTATTTTAGAGCAGTCATATTGCCTTGTATCTAAACGAGTTCCGTTCTACCGCCGAGACGAATTCCTGCCAAACCATAATAGTGCCACCTTAATATGCATGAACTTGTTGTGGGTGCTGCAGTCGGTTCCAACGTTTAGGTTCTCTCCAAACGCGTACTCTTCGCGAATCAGGATGAAATCCAAACCTGGATTCATCAGTGAAAAGCACAAGTGACCATTGAGAATGGTTCCAGTTTTCGTGTGCAATAGCCCATTGTAATCTTCTTCCTCGATTGCCTCTCCTTAGCGCTGGTACCCGAAGTGGCCTACGAGCACGTAGGTTGACTTCATGCAGTCGTCTTCTCAAAGTTTGACCGCTTACTAGCAAACCATACTCTCTCTGTAGCCTTTGAACCAATTGCATCGCCGTTACATTTGGTTGACTTCGTGCAGCATTTACTATGAATCGGTCCTGTACATGTGTTGTAATGCGTTGAGGTCCTCGGTGCCGTTCCACCACTTCCCCCGTGACACGATAACGTGACCAAAGCCTGGATATAACGCTCTGACTGGTCCTCATGGCTTCAGAAACCCAAATTTGGGTAGCGCCAGGTTGAATCATGCCTACTTCTCTTAACATTTCGTTCCTGGTCAAGTGTCTACGTGGCATGATTAATTGAACACCGGAGATGCGTTTGGCAAAGATTTATATTTTTTGGAGTTTTAATCAAGTTAGAAGTTCGTGAAGATTTACTTATTTGGAAGAAATTCAATGACTGCGAATTTCATCTTAAAAAAAAACCTTTTATATACAAATTTGAATTTAAAAAAGGAACTTAATAATGTTTTTATAATCTGTCATTAATAGTTTTTTTGTAAGGCCAGTACTTTTTAAGTTATTTAAAAGAGTTTTATATATCCCTAGACCATGTTGTTGTGTGTAGATTTGAATCGGTTGCTTTGTAGATAAAATAAGTACCTACTTATTTTTACGGCTTCGTTAAATTCCTCACCTATTGAAGCAGAACAGTTGTTGAAAGAAAATGTATCATGTTGCAATGTTTTATTTAAATTTAAACACGTGTATTCATTTAACATAAAAAATACTACTGATCTTTGGGGTATATTAGTTAAAATTGTTAACCATATAGTAGTAATTGCCCCTTACTGAGCCATAATATTTAATGATTGCGTTGATAAAGGAGTGTTTCCAGACTTAATGAAACACAGTAAAGTTGTACCACTTTTTAAATCAGGCAACAAAAAACACCCAGGTAACTTTACGCCTATATCAATCCTTTCAGCCTTAAGATCTTTATAAAAATATACAAGAACAACTGTTAAGCCACTTTTGTAAAAACAGACTTTTATCAGTGAGCAATACGGATTCACTAGAGGCCGTTCTACAACTGATGCTGGTATTGCGCTCCTGAAACATGTTTTTCGGGTTGGGAGAATTCACAGAACGCTTTTCTGTGACTTATCCAAAGCTTTTGATTGCGTTGATCACGTGACTCTTACACGTAAGCTTAGTTTTATGGTGTGAAGGATACTGCGTTGGATTTTATTTTCACGTATTTGAGCTCTAGAACTCAAAAAGTAGATGTTAATGGTGTGTTACCTTCTAGATCACAAGTTAAAAGGTGGTTCCACAGGAATCTATACTGAGTCCTTTCCTATTTCTAGTTTATATTAATGATTTGCCAAACTGATTCAGCGGATATACAAACCATCTTTATCCTGCAAAAGCTAGCGATCAGATTTATCTATAAGCTTCGTGCACGGGCCTCACTCAGAGAGCTTTGTAGGGAAATTGGGATTCGTCAGTTCGTACAGTGGCTTCCCAATTTATTTACAACTGTATTGTCTTGGTGAAAAAGAACATCAGTCTTTTCACAAAACACTGCGATATACACGCCAAAAATACTTATAAGGATAAAATTGCCCTTACATTGATTACAAAAAGTTTTGGGATCCTCTAAGGGGCAAGGTGTACACTACTAAAACAAAGTTCCTCAGGTAATTTGTATTTTACCGCTGCACAGATTCAAAAACCGCATCAAACCTGTTTTATTAAAAAGGCGTATTATACTACCAATGACTACCTTTTAGATAAAAAAGCCTGGGGTTAAATCTCTCTGCTCAGTACGGGATCAGACAGCTCTTGTAATACTTATTAATTAAATACTGGACTTAAGTGAATTCATGACTAACAATTTTTATCTTTGGAATTGTTTAAATGACTTGGTACAGCCTATCGTTTTATATTCTGTAGCTTTGCTGTACTTGTTAGGAGGTTCTGTCTATTAATGTTAGAATTTAAGCAGTTCTTTTTCCTCAACAAACAAATTGTACTCTACTAACTCGCATTGTGAAACCACAGCAAGTTTAAAAGAGTAACTACTGATTTTCTCGCCGAGTCTTCTCAGTAAGAATCAACTCCTCCGACGCGGTGGTCGAGTCGCATTATGTTTGTAAACTGTTTATTTATATATTCATATTATTATCATAGTATTTAGGTCTATTATTTAGGATTTTTTGACGTGACAACGTCTTAAATTAGGTTGCGGCTGGGAGTCACTTATGAAAAAGTGTAACGCTCGGTAACGTTACGATGAGTCACCGAACGAGAGAGAGGCCCGCCGAATGCCTTGCGTCTCTCTCCCACTCAACTATGATCGGAAGACGTTGTCACGTAAAATCTTCGCCCGTAAAACCGACTTTACAGGCAACCATTTTTTTTGACTATTAAAAGAACTGATTAAGTCTATTTAAATAAAGATATTTGATTTCAGATTGAGTTTAGATTAGTAGCAATTTTTAAAAAGCCCAACTATATTTTTTGTGATGTATACTATAGTTTATTGTTGTCGACGCCGAATTTATGCCAAATATTTCGAATGAATGAACATTTTTCGCTTTGAGCTTTATGCTAGTTTGTTGGGCAGTTCCAATAGCAATCCATTGCATTTCACTGTTTATTTATTTTACACACAAAACACTTTTTCACCATAATTCCATGTTCCCGCATTCCATGTTTATTGATTTCTGAATGCAAATGCCAGTTAGATTGCTGTCACTTTTGACTTTTGCTGAACGAGAATTACATTATGATATGGTTTTGTCTGTCACGGGGTGCCACCGCCTTCCTTAAATTTTCATTATAAATATTCTGTAAACTTTTTGATTTTATATATATATATTTTAATTGCAAGGTACCGCAGAAAATCAGCGTTAGAGCATGGACTTTCAGTCCCTGCCCTGACATCATGCTGAGCGAAGACCTTTTTGGTATAGATGTTATTAAATTGTAATTTGTATTTTTTTAAATTGTATGTAGTTACCTGCACCAAATAAATATTTTACTTTACTTCACTTTATATAAGAAATCAGAAATCAGAAATTGTATTTGCATAACTTTAGGTACAATATTGATCTTAAAAATAGAGTAAGTATCACTAAAACTTGCTAGTAATGAGAAATGTGCAAATATCTCAAAGTTACAAAATAAACACAATAAATTACAAATTATCAATTAGAAAAAAAGTCATTCTTCATCATTAAATCGCATCTCTAATATAAATAAGATGAATAAATGTCCAATAATATTTCACAAAAAACAAATTAACAATTGAATTAATAAAATTACAATATTTAAAGATATGTCAAAATTAACCCAAAATAACAAATTAAAAAAAAAAACATTCAAACTCTATTAAAATATTCGTTCAATGAGTAGAACGACCCCTCCACAAGCCACGCGTGAAGTTTGTTTTTAAAAGGAGGTACAGGGGGGCAGTTGCAGAATGTTTTCAGGGCGTTTTCTCAGTGCCTTAATTGTTACAGTATGTCTTCCCGGGAAGTAACTTGGGTGTTGCTTGACAAATAAACAGATTTGTTTTATGTATAGGCTAGTCCGAGTTAAAAGAGACATACTTTTGAATAATGGCCGGTAGGAGTCTGTCTACTCAGCCCCACACAGCGCCCGAATACATTTTTTTTGAGCCCTGAGCACCAAATTAATGTCAGTACAGTTCCCCCAGATCATTAACCCATACTGTAGCACCGATGCGAAGTAAGCATGATGATGATATGCTTGTACAGCAACCTCCACTGAAACTGTTTCTCTAAGTTTGCGAAGAAAAAATACAAATCTACTAAGCCTATCACATACACTATTCACATGAAATTTCCAACTTAAGTTTTCGTGAACGGTTATGCCCAAAAATTCAATAACTTGAGCTCGCTGTATAACCTGTCCTTCATAATTGACATCAACATTACTATGATAGTAGTAGCATAGGCTACTACTATCATCCGCAAACAACATAGACTGGTGCCTGGTAATTTTAGGCAGATCGTTTATGTAGAGAACAAACAGGGAAGGGCCCAAAATACTTCCCTGCGGAACCCCATATTTATTTTCCCTGAACTCTGATCTATACCTTATCAATCTTAAATTACCGTCTCTATTCTCTCGTTTACTAATTTCTACGCATTGTTTTCTATTTTCTAAGTAACTTGCAAACCAATTGCTTACAGCACCTCTAACACCATACTTTTCCAACTTCAATATGAGTCTATCATGCATGACGAAGTCAAATGCTTTACTCATGTCAAAATATAGAGCTATGACTGGCATTTTGCAGTCAAGACTTTGTACTACATTGTGTACTAATCTGAAGTTGGCCAGAGTTGTGCTGTGGTTTTTGCGGAAGCCGTTCTGTTCGTCTTTAATGATATTGTATGTATTAGTGAAATCACCTAATCTTACGTGTACTACTCTTTCCAATATATTAGAAAATATAGATGTCGGTCTGAAATTGTTAAGATCCTTTTTGTCGCCTCTCTTAAAAAGGGGCTTGACAATAGACAATTTAAGAGAGGCCGGAAATGCACCATCAGAAGACGCTAAATTTACAATATAGCTTAAGATAGGGGCTATTTGCATTGCGACTTGTTTAATTATATTCGTGGGTATATCCGACAGAGTAACTGTTTTTCAGGTCTTTAATTTTCCCGCGTATGTCACAATTGGTGGATTCAATGAAAAAGTTGTTAAACGCATTAGCTATAAGATTTGGCTGTACTAGAGTTATGCCTTTAAACTGAATCTCGTCAAATTCTACTTTTGAAGTAGGGTCTGATACCTGTGGTGTAATGATACTCCAGGCTTCCCGGGCTTTATTTCTGGAATTGTGTAACTGCCTCTGATTGCCCTGTCTTTGGAGACCTGAAATGCACCGCCTTAGAGTTTTGGCATACATTTTATATTCATGTCCACGCAATAATTTGTCATTTTTATTGGCAAATTGATAAATATATATAACTGTCTCTTTTTTTGGCTGCATTTTTTCACACCTTTAGTCACCTTTAGCCATCTTGCTCTATTGGATTTTATTTTTATCTTAACTTGAATTTTAGGAAAACATAAATTACAGAAGAGTAAAAATAAAGAATGAAATTCGTCAAATGCCTTGTCAGTACAAGTTTCCGACAATATCTTGGAAAAAGATAATGATGCTATCTTTATTGAACTCTCCTAGTTTCGAACCACTGCGACGTGATTTTATTTACTTTTACATTAAATTCAGCAGTTTGACCTGTATGATCTGATATGCCAAAATGATGAACTGAGGGTTTAACTCGTTTCATATTGCTTGCAATGTGATCTATACATTTATAAAGCCTAGTGGATTCAGTTACATGTAAAGTCACATTATAGGTGTGCAATAAATTTGTAATCCTTATTGATTTTTGAGATATCACTATTGTGTCAATGTTTAGGTCGCCCGCGATGATGAGTTTTCTTCTTCCCTTTCTCATCAATCTTGATAGTAATGCATTAAGTCTAGAGAAGAAAATCTCCAAATCTGAATCAGGTGTGCGATAAATGCAAAGTATTAATAGATTACTAGCCTTAATTTCAATTCCACAGCACTCAAAGCTTTTCTGTGCGACATTTTCTCCAGTAATTTGTATAGAACTGAATGACATATTTTCCCTTATTGGCCTAGAGTAGTAAGATGCCAAATTAAAGTCTCCGAGCCTAACTTTTTTTCATCTTCAGGCTTAAGGAACGTTTCTGTGGCACAGATCACACTTATATTTTTACCAGATTCCTGAAGCTCATCTAACACTACCTCGAGTCGATTTATTTTATTGAGTATACCTGCAAAATTCTGATGTAATATAGTAAAATTCGTTTTTTGTTGTTCCTTAGGCACGAAAAAACTCACCCCTAGGAGAACTATGAGCAATATTATTGGGCACCAACACTGGGAACAAATCAGCGATGCGCGCGCATCAGCGCTTTTTTTAAGGCAAAGGCATAAAAAACAGTATTACTAATAAAGTAAATTAATATTTTTGTGTTTTTGTTACGGATAAATGGTTGTAATTTATTATCAAAATTAATTGAATTTAAGAATTAAATGTTTATTTATTATATTTTATCTCCCAAAGTTAATTTTATTCATAAAATGTTTACCTCTTTTCCGACATAAAAACTCTTTGCTAAAATTTAAAAAAGTACCGTTCGTTTTAGACGGAGCATCTTGATAAACCGTGCGTTTTACCTTAATAAAAAAAACTCGTGCGTTCTACATTACAATAACGCACAAGTGCGTAATAAGATACAATACGATATTGAAATTAGTGAAATAAGTGACCCTTTACGAGCAAATATGTTACAATAGTACATTATGATATAAGTGCGGTAAGTTGAAAATTACAGCCGAGGCGATATTGCTAGCCCGAGCTGTAGGCGAGGGCTACAAGAAAGCAGAGGCTGTAATTATCAAAGCGCACGTATGTCATACGACGTTTTATAACATATTTGCGAGGAAATAAATAAAACTCGGACTTTTTTAAACGATTAAATCTTTAATCACTTGTTAAAGCAGTTATAAAAATTTGAATAATTTGTAAAATTGATTATTACGTTGCCCGTTGGCATTTTTAATGTTGTCAAGTTATTATTAATATTTACAATTTCACCAGTCTCTCTCTCACTCTGTTGAGTGAAAGTAGGAGAAACGAGACCACAGAGTACTGCAGTCGGTGGCGGCGGCGGCGGCGGCGACGATGGTGGAATGTACGCACGTGTGCTCGTAGATGGTCGTGAGTCAACACTTGGCTCCAAATTTATATTCCTTGTGATACGGGAGCTAATTTCTTCTTTATTTCTCATCGAGTCATCTATGTAGCCCTCGGCTACACTGTTCGACCGCCACCCTCCATGGCGTTTTAGTGTCAATAAGTCCGCACCTGAATCGGCGAGCAATGTAGCCGAGGACCTTCTGAAACTGTGCCCTGTGTATTCATGTGGATCATTCAAGTTTAAGAAAGTGGCAATTTGTTTCGGCATTGCTCCAAATTTATTTATGCCGATGGGTTGGCTAGTGCATTTTCCATTTTGGTAATTTTGAAAAAATCTGTTAGACATCGCTTTTGTTGAACGAAGCGCTTCGTATTTCTTCACTATGTCGTAAAAAGGACCTTGTATTGTGAACGATCTTGGAATTTTATTTTTTGTGTTTTTGACCTGGACAAGAAGAAGCCTCCCATGGTTCTCGACATCATTAGTTGTGATGCTTGCCAACTCTTGACGTCTACATGCACCATTTATACCGAATATTAATACAACCTGAAAAGACATAAAAACAGCCTACAAAACACCTATAATGTAAAGACATACGAAAGTGAAAGAAGTTAATAACAATAATTTAGTTTCACCTGCCCTTTGTTGCTAAATATTGGGAATCCGGAGCTTCTTTTAGGAACTTCTCGACATTGTCAGCCGAAAATACTTTCGATTTTTTACTCACATGGCCACTTGAGCGTCTTTTTAGAAATGTGAGCAAGTTGGAGTATGACTTGATATCAATACCATGTTTTATTTTCACAGTGCTTTTTAGCATTGAATAGTAGCACCACAATGAGCTTCACTTATATTTTTGAGAAAGTTCCATGAAATAGGCTAAAAACACACTTTCTGAAAATGAATTTGCATCTTTGCTTGTTTTCCATATGATGAAATTTTGATACGCTTGTAAGTATCTATCGGTCGATTTTTCGGGCAAGAGGCTTAGAGTAGCCTTTTTCGCTGCCTCTGAGACTTCTGGCGGTGTTGAATTAATAAATTCATCACTAGTTGATGACATTTCCAAATAAAAACAATACAGCGAAAAGAAAAAGCGCGCGGAATAATTTTTACTTGTTCACAAATTAGCGCTGCGCGCGCATCAGTGTTTTTTTAAGGCAAAGCATAAAAACCAGCCAGTATTACTAAAAAAGTAAATTAATATTTTTGTGTTTTTGTTACAGATGTTATTGTAATTTATTGTAAACTATTGTCAAAATTAATTAAATTAAAGAATTAAATGTTTATGTTTGTATATTTTATCTCCCAAAGTTAATTTTATTCATAAATGTTGACCTCTTTTCCGACATAAAAACTCTTTGCTAGGATTTAAAAAAGTACCGTTCGTTTTAGACGGAGCGTCTTGATAAACCGTGCGTTTTACATTACATTATCGCACAAGTGCGTAATGAGATACATTACGATATTGAAATTGGTGAAATAAGAGACCCTTTACGAGCAAATATGTTATAATAGTACATTATGATATAAGTGCGGTAAGTTGAAAATTACAGCCGAGGCGATATTGCTAGCCCGAGCCGTAGGCGAGGGCTACAAGAAAGCAGAGGCTGTAATTATCAAAGCGCACGTATGTCATACGACGTTTTATAACATATTTGAGAGGAAATAAATAAAAATCGGACTTTCTAAAACAAATAAAATCTTTAATCACTTGCTAGAGCAGTTAGAAAATGTTTACTTGTTCACAAATTAGCGAAGCGCGCGTTTCAGCGCTTTTTTTAAGGCAAAAGGTATTAAAAACAGTCAGTATTACTAATAAAGTAAATTAATATTTCTGTGTTTTTGTTACAGATGGTTGTAATTTATTGTCAAAATTAAATAAATTAAAGAATTAAATGTTTATTTATTATATTTCATCTCCCAAAGTTAATTTTATTCATAAAATGTTGACCTCTTTTCTGACATAAAAACTCTTTGCTAAAATTTAAAAAAGTACCGTTCGTTTTAGACGGAGCATCTTGCTAAACCGTACGTTTTACCATAATAAAAAAAACTCATGCGTTTTACATTACATTACCGCACAAGTGCGTAATGAGATACATTACGTTATTGAAATTGGTGAAATAAGAGACCCTTTACGAGCAAATATGTTATAAATTATATTACAGTTTCTTACATTTTTTACTGGTAACTTACGTTATCGTTCGCGTAAAAAAATTGTATTGAGATTTTTCATGACAGGACAATAAATATAAATAAATAAATAAATATGCGCCAGACAACACACCTCTTGTAATGGTCTCGAAGTACGGATTAATATCCCTGTGTTACGAGGTACCACACAAGGAAATAAGCCAGGGGCGTCTCCCAGCACACCCAGACCCGAGTCAAATCTCAATACATTTTTTTATGCGAACGATAACGTAAATTTAAAGTGGTAACTCGTGGTACACGTACAGACTAGCTATTACGAGCAAAGTTGGCCTCATCCAGTTTTAGGATACCATCTTGCATCATATTTGATTATCGAGTTACAGTAAGTTAACGTTACTGGATACCTAACATGAATATTATTAGTTACTATTAGTTATTAGTTATCCTTTGCATCTTGTACTTCAACGCGCCAAATGCGTTCCATCAGAAGTTTAGAAGTTCCTCAGGTCGAACAATGGCTAAACGTTGTCGAAATTTAGCAAAATAATTATATTATAAATTATAACCGACTTATTGCTGTGAACAGCCCATTGTGTTGCTGCAACTTAATTAATTTCGTAATACCCACTATTTTGCCAAAGTGATGTAGCGGGAAAATTCGAGCGATGTTACTATATTATATAGTATGAATATCAGTTAAAAGTGAGGACGATATCATCGTCGCTGTTACTAAAAAGAATGCTTTTTTTTCTTATGCCTCGTCGGTGACAATCAACCATGCATTTACTTAGCCTTGTTTAAAGTTTGTTATGATCTATAATTACGTGAAAATCACACAAACCTATCCTTGTTGTCCTGTCATCTCTAATACGTAATTTTGGTTCTAATCCAGGACTACTCGTAGGTATAATAAGAAGGTCAAGAACTTTACGCCGTAATAGAGATTGTTTGAAGACAATTACGTTTTTAAATCACGTAGTTTATTTTATTAAGCTTGAGCCTTCCTGATTTAAGATTATGAATTGGCGATTTCTCAATGACTTTTACTAACAAAGCAAAAGTGCTTCTGGATTACTCCATCGCGTATGCACGGTCGTAGAGTTTCAGGTTCGTTCAAATAAGGATAATAGGTTCAGTAATTGCACCACTCGCTAGCAGAGAAGTCTGACAGTACCAAGAGCTAATAACGTCGGCGCTGACGGAACTTCGGAGTTCGCTGCTCATACGGGCTCGGCTCGGTCGGAGAACTGTAGTGATGTCTAACTATCGATTGTTATTTAAAACACCAATAGATTAAGGGTACTTTTATATTTTAATATTATTTACCCACAGTTCAAGTCTTTCTGCCGGAAAACCAAAATATAGAAAAGCTATTAATTGTACTTAAACAATTTTAAACTTATGTCTAGGAAAAGAGCTAAAAGTAAAATTCAATACCTTACATAAATTGACAATTTAACAATTTTGATTAATAAAATAATAAACATTATATTATAATGTTTATTATTTGAACTAGAGTTTAACAGTTGGTTCACACGTCGGTTTGCATTCAGAAGAAAAATGGCATGTTTAAAATGATTATTTAATTGTTAAATCCGTTGCAGTACTTTCAAAAATCGAGCTTATTAAACTTAAAGCTTTTTGGTTTCTGTATGTTCACAAGCAATCCTTGAGATGAATATAAAAATAGGGAACATTCAACCATTATAATAATTGAGAAAAAACGTACGTAAAGCATTGTTGGAATTTTCCGCTTCCTCGTTCCGTCCGAGTCCTGAAGAATGTATTGATCAAATATCCGATTGTTAGCCGAAATATTAAAGAAACATCGAGCAAATGTTGTCTCGTGAACATTGGAGACTGGACTACGTTTGTGGAAAGAGAAAATAAGAATGCTGGCCAAAACCAATATAAATCCTCCATGTTTTGATTTATGCAATGTTATCTGAAATTGTTCTAAGATTCTGTGTTATTCTTCGTTGCACCACGATGAAATGGATTAGTTATAATGCAGTGATTTTACATTGTATATTTATGCGATTTTTCCCCTCAAAAAAACTTACAAAAAGTTCATTCGTCAAGCTATGAAAAAGCTATTCTCGGTGAACTTTGATTGATAGTTAAGTGAAACTTCGACTACGTAACTCTGATAACCCAACTCTCTTTCTTTTATTATTGAAACAGTAATTATGCACTACCTTGAGTATTTAGAACACTAACACTGAAGGAACATGGCATTAGGGGCAGAAAAGTTCTAGAACGGAAACAAGTTGTAATGTAAAGGAAGCAGGAACTTTTTTAGTAAGGATCGGCTTCCGACCAGCTTTTCTCAGGAACAACGGTTATTACTTCGTTTATTTTCAATATCGACTTCAGACCTTGATGATGCTGCCTAATTTCATCAAGGTCCAAAATTCGATTTTTTCTAGTTTATGTGAGTTTTTAAGTATTTTTTTTCTCTATCTTTCGATTTGGGAACCACGGCTATGTTATGCAGTTGATTTCAGAGCTGCTAAGGATTTTGAAATACAGACTATGTCCGCTTTTTTTTAAATGAAGGTTACTTTTTTATTAAGTCGCTTATATTTGTTAAGACGCCAAACTCTTTTCATTGCTAACTGTACCTTGTACCTTTTCTTCGGTCACATTCACATGCTTGTTACGTATTTATACACTACACAATAGTACACAAGAACGCTCCAGCTGTGCCAAGTCAGGGGTGTGTCGACAAGCATGGTCACTTAAGCAGAATGCATCCCTTTTGCCTCCCTAACGGCCCTTCACAGATGACGACTTTTAGGTAGGTATGTAACAGTTCTGAAAATAATATATAAGTTAGTTTTTGTTGGGGTGACCACTCTTTGTGATTACAAAATAAAAATGAATGAAAAATATAAAAGACAACATCACAGGGTTATGGAAATCATGATTCTTCAACATTTATCAACTTTTTCGGGCAATTTTTTTAGGAACTTGGCTTTCATCTTCCTTTGGTTATAAATTGAAACTCGGCTGAGTTCCTTACTTTGATCTATCAAACGATCTTTGTTAACGACAGTAAATAGATTTTTGTTTTTCATTTTCGTCAGCCTGTATTATTAGTGAATACTTTAACTAGCCCCAGTTTGAGTCCCATTTGTCAAGTATCAGTGTGATTTACTTTGGGATTGGAAAGTAGATATGTATTGAGAAAACAAAATTGGAGCTTACTGTACCCAAGATGTTCCACTGCAATAACTTACCTGACATCACAAACATGTTAACAAATACAATATCTGGTAGATGTACACACGAAAACAGTCAAAACAGTCAAACGAAAAACGCTTCGAAAAACCAAACGCACGTATGTAGTCGGGCTTATTTTGGCGTGCTTGCTCAAACAAGTAGTGTTAAGTCAGTATCTATTTAGAATATACGAACTTATAAGCGCGTCAACGCTGTACGCGCCTACATTCGCTTCCAAGAACGAGTTTATACGAGCGTTTAAAACGTTTGTCTGAAACCGCTCTTACGTAAGTGAATCTATACTGCCAGCATTAGACCCATTTTGCAACAGTTTTGTGCCATACGCACGGGCACGAACAAAAATATGCATTCAGTTTTGACCATATTAAAATATAAAGATGCCTCAACAGAGCAAAATCTGCTGCGTCTGAATAGATTGCTGGAGACATTAGATATACATATTCTATCAACGATAAATTAATAATCCCTAAAGGCAGCTGCACATTTATTCGCTCGGGTTTTAATATGATGTTGGAAAGAGTGTATCTATTGCTGATAAATCCACCCCTTATTGTCTAACTAGCAACACGAATCGATTGATTGTCGCTCGCGTTTTGACAGCTTGTCAGCCAATGACGATGCAGTATTTGACGTTGAATAGCAATAATTGCAGTTAAAATTGCGATTTTCTTGCGATTGAAGTTAGTTGATAGCCCAGCCATCCGTGCAGGGCAACAAATAAATCTTGACCCGTCACAGTGCCCACAGTGATGAGAACTTGTCATTTTGACAGTTTTTTGTGTCCTTGTGCCCTAGCCAAGAGCAACTCGCTGTTTTCGTTACAACATGTCAAAGGGAACAATGTCTACTGACACCCATCAGCCTCCCGATTCAGAACAAAGCTATAGACCGATTCGGTTATTTTGTTTTATTTTTAATTCATTTTTTGATTCGTTCCAAGAGAAATTGTAATAAACATTTTACCTTTTATCAAGATTTTTAATCAGCACTACGAAAGAGCGTAATGAAATTGGATTGACATTAGCACTCGTCTAATTGAAATGATATTTGATGTCAGTTACAACCATCTTTAAATTTGACATGTCGAAATGAAAGTAGCGTGTTGCTCGTGGCTAGTTAGGTTAGGTGTCGTTCTAACAAGCAAACGAGGTTATTGGTCGTCATCATGGTCAGCGCCGGAATAATATTTTATTGCATTTTTGACCTTCGTGAGACGAATAGATACATCTGAAAGACCTTCAAAATCGTTTATAATCTCACGTCCTGTTTATATACGCTACAAAGCGGTCATTTTCAGTATTCCATTGAATATTTCCTTGTTGTTGTTCATATCTTCGTGAGCGCTTGCTGCGTTATGATTTTCAAGTCACGAAGGAAATTGGAACGTAATATCTTTGTCTATAGAGATCAAAGTAAAACAGCCTGTGGCGCTCTGGGCCGGTTAAGTATTTAACTCATGGACTCAAGGGCCAAGTTTAGACAGAGAAAGTAAGGACAACTACACACATAGATCTAAAAAGAGCTTTTCAAAATTAGCTTTCAATAACCATACCACACGGTGCCACGGGTTCCGTAGTTTTGTATTGTTAGGGTTTTGTATTTTATTCTGTGATTAGGGACTAGTTTTTTTTAATTTTCCTATCTTTTAATGTCAACATTGAATAAAGCAATACTAACTGAGGATAAATAGTTGATTATTTTTGTGAGACTGAGAATTTCATAATTATAGAGTTAATCCATCTCTGTTCGGTGTTTACAATATTATATATTGACGTCTTTCTTCATTAATTCTGCTTCTCTCTCTGGTGCCAGGTCCTTCAGTTTTTCGTTTCAGAACAGATAAGTGAATGACGTTACATACACTGTAGCCTATTCGTGTTTTTAGTTTTTATCAAAATTTTGGTAGATCGAGATAACTTTTACTTTTACTTCATAATTCATTCAGTAGATGAGATGTAAATACTAGAAACGATTTGCCCGAGGCAATGCTATCTCAGTCTCTTAGCTTTGGCTTTTCTTTCATTTTATTCACTTTGTGATATTGAGATAGTAACTTTATTAAAAAGCAGATAGCTTTCAAAGAGAAACAATATTGCCTTCACCGCTTGATGTCAACATTGTTCACTTAAAATTAGAATTTAAGCTACCGATTGTAAGGTTAAATAATTTGAATTTTACTCTATGGTATGCACCAAGGCTGATTAATGACAGGCCAGAAAGAATTCGCTCAGTGCAGACCAAATATGGAAGAGTAGATTTTACCTGATCCATTGTGCTGCATAATTGAATTAAATTCTGTAGCTAATGGTAGAATGTGGTTTCGCCATGATTCTGTGAACTACCTTCTAAGATTTGAATGATTAATTTATTAATTCAAAGGAAGCTTTCTTTCGAAAAAGGATATTTAGAAATAAGTATTAAGTTATACCAAGACAACGCAACGCACCCATCTGGCGCTATTGAGAACGCTAAATTGAAGAATTAGTTTGAATTGCTGATTTCAGCCTCCTCGCCAGATGTGCCTCTTCGTCGAAGCCTACTGTAAAAAATAAATTGTTACCAAGTATATTAGTTATACACATTTTTCACTTCACTTCTAATACTTGTCAATCTTCACCCATGTGTCATTGATAATCAGAATCTAAATGCAGTTCTTGAGTAATATAGTGTAAATTTAAAGTGGCAACTCGTGGTAGACGTACTGATGAGTCACGACACGAAAAATTTGACAAATGTAAATTCAGCTTCAGCCGTATAGAGACGGGACGAGCTTGGTGTGTAGCGACAACAGAGACTTTTTCTGAGAGCCAGTCAGGCTCTCTGTCTCCAGTTGAATAGAATATAATAATAGAATCAGTTTCCATGTCAACACCATAAAGAGTACAACATGCTATAAAAGTAATTCTAATTGCTAGTTATGGCAATGAAACTCATGATGATATTGTTTTAAACTTTCATGGTCACTTACATTAGAATAGTTATTAATTACAGGTTTTTAACCATGGTTTTTGTTTTCGAGTTTCCGATATTTCGGCACTGTTGCAAGTGCCATGATCACGGAGTATCTGAAGATCTTGCGGGTGAGTTGTTATTGGCAGACAAAACCGTCTACCCTCTTTCGAAGTCTTCGAAATTCGAAAACAAAAAATATGGTAAAAAATCCGTAATTAATAACTATTCTAATGAAACTTATGCTTCATCAGTTTATGGCAAAAATGCTTTCAAATAAGCAGCCGCTGATGCGCTACCCTCGTTAACGGGCCTGTCGACTAAGAGACATAACAGACTAACAGAGATATATGACAGCCACTGCTGAACATAGGTCTTAAAGATTCCTGAACGGCCGGCACTAGACCTGCTACCACGTGAAGACTGTATTTCCAGTAATCGCTTTGCCATCGATTAATCGCCATCTCACTTTTCTGCCCTAACAGACCTCGGTTATGTACGTTATGTCTCTCTTGTAACTTAAGTCATCCGTGCGTCGCGTCGATAACAATAAGATAAAATAGTCATCTAGACAACTCAAAGCAAAACAATCTTCCGTCATATCAAGTAGATATTTTATTAGGGTATTGCAGAATAATTGAACATAAGTAAAACACAATCTTAACGGTTTGTTAAATTGATTACCGTATTTGGTCAAAGGACCACTGAGTACAGGACAACAATCAAATGTATGACTCAACTTCTTAAAGAGAAATAATAGATACCTCTAAAATCGAATTTACCGAAATTTGATCTTCTAAGTTAAATAAACTATGCGTTAAGGATCAGGGGTCGCACAAATAAACACCCAAGTCATCGGAGATTAATTCAAAATCACATTGAAAGTCCGATATTCAATCTATTGAAGAGTTTTATCTAAAGCCTTAGGTAAACCTTAATCCTGTCAAATTAAACAGAATTTGTTACGGAATTGGTTCATAAATTTTGAATGGTCTTAGTCAAGAAAAGGTAGAAAATTTTAGCGGCCCAGTGCAAAAATATCTGAAAAAAAATTTTTCACTAGCTTTCCGCCCGCGGCTTTGCCCGCGTGAACTTCATTTCTATAACATGCATTCATAAAATTGTTCTAAATTGTAGCCTTTAAGTTATTCTGATGTATGTTTCACATAAATCCATTCAGGAGTTTTTGCGTGAAAGAGTAACAAACATATACAAACTCACAAACTTTCGCATTATTATTAGTAAGATTCTTGCTGGTCTGTTCCTTCAAAAGTTTAAGTAACGAATTGAATCAACATATTTGACGGGGAAAGGCTATTAGTTTAGTACATAATATACTTAAAAACTCGGCTACGTGCAACCAGCTAAAAGTCAGATGGACTCATCAATTATTATGTATCTATCTCGTCATTACTTAAATTGCTTATTGTACTTACAATAAAAATAATAAACCTACTCAAACATTACATTATTTACAATTCGATACCACATGTACATTGCAAGAATTAATCCAGTGACCACAGAGCATTTCGTACCATAACTTAGCAGCATTAATTACCTGTTCTGTGGTATTAATAAACCGTTAGTCTGCGTTAAACTTTCCACAATGGGGATGATACAGTAAAGTTTAACTATGTTTACCAGCCATATTTCTCCCAATTAGTGATAGTACTAACCGCATCCAATTTGCGTTGTCGAAGGCTTATTCCTCGGCTCAATGGCGTATCCCAGCGACGGGGAGGGAAGGGACAGAAGTACAGGACGAGCGCCCAGTCGGTCGGGACTGCGGCCGGGTTCCCTAGTCGGTGAGCGAGATTCGCGCGGGAAAACGTGTCGTGCGGTGCCGAAAGTTCGCGTTCGAATTTTGAATGTTTGGCGGCAAATCGGTGCTGGCTGTTCATTTGTAAATTTAAAATAAGGTTGCTATCGAAGAGGTTCATTTTGCGTTGCAGGTTGAAATAGTAACAAAAACTTTAAATATTCAAACAAACGTTTTGAAACAATCATTTAGATACCATTACTAAAAAATGTTTGCACGAGAAACGTTTTATTTTTTTATTGAGAGATGCCAATTAAATAACACTATGTGTTTGGTGTTACTTTTATAAAAAACAAAGTCGCATTGAATAACATTCCTATATTGTTTTATGAGCATGCATTACTTAAACTTTTTTTTAAAAGGTTTTATTTTTTGATTCGTAGGAGTAAACAACATGGTTAATAGTTACCTGCGTTATTGATCCATTACGTAATAACCGCATAATTGTGACGTGATAAGCGCTTTCATTTTAAACTGAGATTAATATTGAAAAAGATGAAATTATAAACGTTTTATTATCTACAAAAACTTTATTCTGCTTGAAACGCAAAAGGTAAACGGTAAAACAGTTTTTTTCAACAGTGATAAGTATTTACAGGTGGATTAGTTGGCATGAATAAGGTGGTGGTTAGAGTTAATCCCGAATCGTCTTGTCTCTGCTACAATTGTTGATGGTCGTAAGTCTTATCTACCCTAATCTCAATTCCCCAATCCATTAAACATTATCCTTGAATTGTGAGAGGTTTCTGACGATTTAATAATGAAAGGTAAATGTTTGTATTTTGACGATCAACCTACATATTGTACAACCTACAAGACAGTGTTGCTGGTAATGGGCAATCAATATGCCATGTACCTATTTATTGTTATTTGTTCTTTCAGATAAATAATCCAAATGCTCCCTAGGGACCCAAACTAAAACTATAATGACGTCATTAAGCTATCACTGCTCGGAAGATCAAACGAATAAGTAGGCTGCTTATTTCTTATCTACGTTTTTTGTAGCCTTTACATAACACCGTCTTTAAAATTGAAAACTTACATAATTACATTATCAGAAGTTAATATTTAACTTTGCCAGTGAATTGGCGTCCTGTTATATTGGCTAACTTGGTTATTCAGAAATTCGGCTATCTGTCGAAAACAATTCGGCTAATCAGGTGTTAAATTCGGTAATTTTTTATCAATATCACGTTCTTGGTAATGAAAAACTCGCACTAAAATTATATTTTGTGTATACTCGCCAGAATATTCATTTTTAATCCCTGTTTGAAAGTTTACATAATCTGTGTGTTAAAATATGAAATAGTTTATTACAAGCCTTAGTATTCTTGTTGTTTTTATATTAAACAAGCGAATACAAGACTCGCAAAATAAAATCGGAATTAGGTAGAAACGGAGTAGGAATCAACGAAATAAACTTAGGGTGGATTCCTAACTAAATGAAAATGAGAAATCAGGCATTTTACTACAACACAACCTTACATCAAACCAAACAAAGCATTTCTGACATTAATTGATATGAAGTCATCCAAAAATAATAATCCTTCAAATTAATACACAAACAGCGCGCAGCAGAAATAGTCCATGATCGGCCAATAGAGCGGTCAACCTAGCGTTTTATAACTACGGGCGTATGTTAGGGGATCGTTTTTGTAAGGGAATCTACACGCGTTACTCTTTCGAGTGTTGACGCGCCTATAAGCTCGTATAACTCATATAGAGACTGACTCTCAACTAAATGGTACGGAAAAAAATACGCTAGTCTGAAACCGCTATTAATTGGCGCTTTTTAAAACTTACTTAGCTGATGGCTCAGCTTTCCAAAAAGTGTGCTGGCGTCCGATACGAGCAGTCGCCATATTTCTCGGTATTGTGCAGCTTCGTGCCAATGCTGTTAATTGCTTGTTTTTTTTTAAGATTTGTTGTTTTGATTTTATATAGTTATTGCATTTTCGTTAATAAATTAAAAACTCGTAATTAAATCTGAAATACTTTAATCGATGAGGGGTGACCCTCTTATTTTTTTTATTGGAACGTGTTCGCTGTTTTGAGAATAGACATTTAAAGTGTAATTCACGACGTTGTTATTTGAGTTTTTTTACAGACTGAATTGTTATATAATGTACCTATTCACAAAAAGAAAGTTCAGGTTATTTTTTTCTTGTTTAAACTGTGTAAACAGGACGGTTCCTAAAATACTCGTTGTCTTATGTAATCAAAGTGAAATATGTTACATAATATCATTTTGGTAAGTACTTACATAAAATGTTGACTAAGGGAGGAATATGTCTTCTTTTCTGCAACAAAAAAACAAATTGTTGTACAGATTTATATATTAAAGTAGTTTTTGCCAAATGGCAGCTACATTTTGTTCACATGTTAATTTTATGATCTGATTTTTAATCAACAAACAAACAACAAATACAGCCTTATACGTCCCACTGCTGGGCACAGGCCTCACCTCAACTACGAGGTGGTACGAGCCATACTCCAACACGCGGGCTCAGTGCTGATTGTTGGAGAGGTGAATGTAAGGCCAGTGATAAACCTTACCGTCAGATGTTATCAAGCCACCTTTTTTAGGCCTCTGACTCTAGGCTTTGCGACTGATATCTTGCGACGTCAGATTTTTAATCAGTAGCTACAAAAATCACTACTCATTACAACACCAGTCGTCATTTCTTTGTGCTGCACATGAAATTGCTCATCTTTGAAATATACATGCAGCGTACAAAACCGATTTGAGGTTCGCCTCACCACAACCGTTCGGTTCAGGGTACACTCACTAACGCAATGTCCGTAGTTTCGGGCAAATTAACAAGGTCTTAATTGATATAAAAACGAAGGTGATGTTAACAACCGTCATGTATTTTTTTACTCTTAAAATTTGATAGGTATTTAGCATACACAAATCAATAAATATCTAGGTCACTTTACACCAAGATCATCTGTCTCCAAACTAAGCAGAGCTTGTACTATGGGTGTCAGAGACTGATAAACATACGTAAATATATCTAAATACATACTTAAATAGATAATAACACCAAGACACACACCAAACACGAATGTTCGCCACATATTTTTTTGTCATGGGTGGGGATTGAACCCACGACCGGGGGCTAAAGGCAGGATCGCTGTTATTGCACCAACAGGCCAGTCAATATTCAAGAAAAACATATTTTTGTTGACATTGTTGTGGGTTTTCTGACACATTAGTTAGACCGAAACTACGTTATTACACATTATTTTACGTTCTTAAACATTGCGTTAGTAAGTAGGCCCCCAGCTCAACACAAGGGGTCGTCTGATGGTTTAATTCGGCGGATCTATCCGTCTGATGGTTTAGTTTGCAGCTTGGCGGGCAGCTCTTTGTAATTATTCGAACCAATGACATGCGTTCAAAGTGCTTTGCGACGATGCAATTCAGCTAACATGGACGAACGCGACAACGACCGCTTCGTTCAATGAATCTGATGTGCCCTAAGCTATACATACAATGATCACTGTAGGCACTTATCTATGATTGCTTCAGAAAGATGTGTGTGTGTGTATGGGTACGTTAATTAGTTTAATTATTTTAGCCACTCTGCTATTCAAAAAAGCAAAAGTTGGAATATATTCGCCAATATAAAATGAGCATAAAGCAGAACATACCTAATCCACTTATACTTTACTTTTTAATTGTTCATCGTTATCAAAATTAGCAACGAAGGGTTAATTTAATTATAAACGAGGTTTAATTAAAAACAAGGGACCTCATTCACACGCATCGAGGCGTTCAGTCTATTCTGTCAGAGCAACAGGCTGGAAATTAGCAGACGAACACCTGGACCCTGTTTAGAGGGTGATAGAGCTGAGTTTCGCGTAAATCAATGTATTTGTCGCCCTTACGTTATTTGTTTTAGGTCTGGGCTTATCCGCGTCCAACACGCGTCTAAATAACTACATATGTAGGGCGATGTCCACAAACATTTTGTCTAGTAGAATGATGTTTTAGGTTAACTTATTTATTATTTATTTATTTAGGGACAGTACATAGCTCAATACAATTTTAAGTAAAACCATAGATAAAATAAATATTTGGTAAAACATTAAATACAACCCTGTAGGCCAATAACGACTATCCAACGCATTACTATCGGTGCTCGAGATGAACAAAAGTGCACTATGAATACTATTCTTGTAAAAACGACACAATTATTTGAAACTATGGAAACTACATTCCTACATACTAACTGATAACTTAAATCATGAGAAAATCAAAATGGTATACTCAGAAAGTCTTGAAATAAGGATGGTTTGCCCCTATTTATCGATTTGAATGCATTTCAAATCGTTTTATTCATTTTGATATAATTTTAACAAAGTTGAACCAGGAACAATAAAATAATCTGCATGTAGCAGGACGCCTCAATATAACAACAAAATATGACGTTTGAACATCTGGCCTGCAAGGTGAGGATGGCCAGCCCGGTGATTCGTTGAATGACTGGGCTTGTCAACCTCATATTTGGACCTCACGACCGCTTTCCATCAGGTGGAGTGAGGTCATCTTGACGGGCAATATGAAAAAAAAAAAGGAATTTGACTCGAAATTTACAGATTCTCGGGTAGTCAGTTTTGGATTAATCTGAATGTAGTTCGGCTGGCTCGTGATTACCGCATTTGGCATACGTATTACCACGTGGTAATACCCATAAATTTCAGCGATGACTTCATTTTAGGACAGTATTAGGCTAATTACTTTTGCTCGTACCTTAGTGAGTTTCCGCTCGTTCGACCTTTTCCTTTGACGGCACTGTTCTTGAATGACTAGCGACCCGCCAATGTACTCGTACATACTAATGTGTTCTCTTGGCTATAATATGCATCAATAGATACATATTATACTAACACTAGCTTGGACTTCGCCCGTGTGGCCTATTTTATCCGTTAAAATCTACATTCTCGCTGGAACTATCTAGTCCACTAGTTTTTGATTCTACCTAAAGTTGCATTTAGACGAAACGAACATATAGTGTTGCCCAAATGCAAGAACAAGACGAGACTTAGCCTGTCTTGGTCTTGGTCTTGCGCTAATACACCTGGTCTTGGCCTTGGTCTTGGTATTGCGCTCCCAGTCTTGGTCTTGGTCTTGCAGCAAGAGTCTCGCTAGTCTCGCAATCACCTTTATGCCTATTGCTATTTATTAAACGTTCATTTATATCTTATAACAACGTAACAGAGTAGGTACATTTGAGCTTGAATTAACATAACCATAGTAAAGACCAACCAAATTAATAAATGTCTAAACATTTAATGAGAAATTCGTAAAATTATCTGCCACCGGGTGGGGTTTGAACCCACGACCTAAGCGATCCGCGCCGATGCTCTAACCAACTGAGCTATCTACCGTGAACTACGGGAGTCAGTCTGTTCCATAATAAACGTTTACATTTAGTTAGCTTACATGTGTTAAAAGATGGTTAAAACAGATAATAAAACCAATTAATGACATTAACTTGACTTTTAACTTAACTTTAACAATTTGAAATACATTATACAGAGCCTAAAAAAAATTTTGACGTGTCATTTGGACCCCCTTGAATGTCTAGAAAGAGATAGACAGACAGCCAAGGCCTTACCTTATATGCAATGGAATAAAAGAGTTACACAATTTATACAATATACCATTTATTTAAATAAAAAATAAAATACTTTACAAATTAAATTACAGAACAGTATTTAATCAATTAAACATTCATTTAAATAAAAATACAACACAAATCAAATTACAGAACAGGACACAATAGCTTTGACATTACTATTACTTTATATTAATTCTTTTGACCACGAATTAATCCAAATTAACCATCTGGCTGACTCATCACTCAGCCTATTTTTATGTTTTCTAAATTACTAATGACGCTTTAGAAAATAATCTCTCAGCAGATACTGAAGTGCAGGTATTGAATGAAAATCACGGGCAATCTTCGATAAAGTCGGATATTCTGTCTCATGTGTCCTACATCACTCTAAAATGTCTTCCGAGCTGGCTGCCCTGGGTTTACTTAGGTACTCCTCCAACTCGTCAACATCTAAGCCTTGAAGACAAGATCCAGATCCAAATGACGTTGAGGGACATGCATACAGTTTCTCAAAGTCTATTACGTCTTCATGTTCATCTTAATTAGTCCAATTTTCCAATTTTTTTTTTGTATTTTTTGGAGTCCCTAAGCGTTTAACCGAACTCCAATACTCCCTGAAACGAAACTTAGTCTTAACTGCAAGACGCAAGAGTCTCGCAGGATTAGTCTTGTTCTTGCTCAAATCTTGCACGGTCAGTCTTGGTCTTGGTCTTGCTAAAATTAGGCGGTCTTGTTCTCGGTCTTGGTCTTGCGAAAATGCATGAACAAGACCAAGAATGCACGATCAAGACCGATTTTGGGCAACACTAACATAAAGCTAGAGCTAGACCAAAAATGATCTTTCTTTTAGTGTAAATGATTAGTCGTTTTTCATTTACACGAAAAACATTCTAACGAAAAAGTACGAGGAATCAAGAACAAAACAACCATTCTAGCTGACGCATGCCGGCACGATTGGCGTAGTGCGCTGTAGCACGGTTTCTTGCCTCGAATTCTGTAGTGTCCCGGGTTCGATTCCCGGGCGAGTCAATTCAGGAAACAATCTTTGCTAAATTGACTCGGGTATGGGTGTGCTGGGAGGTGCCCCTGACTTAATTTCTTGTCTGGTACCTCGTAATACAGGGATATTTATCCTTACTTCGAGACCATGACAAGCGGTGTGTTGCCTGGCGCATATTAATAGTAGTAGAAGCTCATGCTCTAGGGCATTAGTTCCCAAAGTGGTCCAGGTGGACCCCGAGGGGTCCATGGGAGACTCGACGGGGGTCTATGTTGGCATCACATTTTTGTCGAGTCTTGGGAATATTGTAGAATTGTAGCTAGTAGGTGGGGTCCACCGGAACCAGCAATACTTTAGAGGGGAACAGGCGAAAAAAAAGTTTGGGGACACCTGCTCTAGGGTCTCCGCGAACAAAAAAAGAACGAAAGAATGATCTGTCTCTGTTAACACAAAGAAAATTTGATGAAGTGGGGATAAAATAAGCTTAAGCATTCGCTCATTATTCCAGTCCAGCATTCCAGTCCAGCGCTCAATCACTGTGGACATTCCAGTGTAGATATTCCAGTGCAGGTTCACAGTATTCCAGTTGTATTCCACCGCTGGACTGGAATGCTGCCACTGGAATAATGTGAACAGGGCTTTATATGCATCTTGCGGGCCTAATACCCTCTATTCTTCTACTCTGCTCTACTTTATTGTTGCGTGCAGAACGATGTTAGTAGATGTTACATGGCTCTTGATAACAAAAGCGAAAGTCGAAGTCAGGCTTGTCTTTTTTTGTCAGTTATGTTATGTTTCTTTACAACGTCATTTAGTAAATGATTTAATCAACAAACCTGCAGCTCTTTATTGTTGCCGATCAAAGTTGCCTCTTGTGAATATTTACTTAAATCTTCCTTTAAAATGCAACCACAAATAGCCCTGTGGTTGGTAATTCAATTAAAATGAATTAAACAAGGTTAATTTTCCTATCTCATGCAAACACGGTCGGACCAACTTCAAAGTAACTATTTCCACCTCTAACAAAAGTGTTCATGCTCATACAAACTGATTGCATTTGCTTAGAAAAGTTTCACAACAGTATTTAATTAAACTCCGTGCAACTACTACGTGTATTTATAATTGTTTAAAACTCAAAATTTATAGATAAATACCACAAACACTACTTAATATAGAACCAGTAACAATAGGCACCATATTATACACTTGAGAACAAAACAATTGGGCCACCCACCTTTTAGAGGTTTCGTCGTTATTTATTATTCTTGTTATTTTGTGATGATAACGATGAAACCAAAAAAAGGGGGGGTCGCCCAATTTCTTTGTTGCAGGTGTTCTCCTAGTAGAGCACTGTGTTATTCTGGTTGAAATCCTAGGTCGTGTTAAGTGTGATTTCGGTTTTATCGGAACATAACCTTGATTTCAATGATGAAGATCTCGATAGGACCAGCGTCTGAACCGGTGGTAGATTCGCATTATGTTTATTTATGTTAAACTATTGTAGTATCGTTTTATTTACGTCTATTGTTTTGTTGACATGTCATAAGTGCTTTGTTCAAGCTCAAATGAATAAACGATTTTTACTTACTTTACTTTGCCCAGCAGTGGGACAGCTAAATGCTTCTCCTCCGCAGTCGATCCCGTCACTATTGAGGATCGTGGCTCTCGCGAAGGATTCGCTCAATATTGCCTTTCAACGGCTTCAATCTTCTGCTTGGTGGACCGCTGCTCTTATGGGGACCTCCAGCGTGTTGGCTACTAGGTCTATCCATCTTTTTGGGGCCTCGCCCTCTATCCCCTGGCCAACCACGTCCAACGTTCTCAGGGGTTATACGCAAACAAACCACGAGAGACGTTATCCATCACTGTGCCATAATCAATGAATTAAAAATGCTTCTACTTTGCCATAATAACGACACCAGACGACACGATTGGCGTAGTGGGCTGTAGCACGGTTTCTCGGCTCGATTTCCGTATTGTCCCGGGTTCGATGCGTCAGGTCAATTCAGGAAACGATCTTTTCTGAATTGACTCGGGTCTGGGTGTGCTGGGAGACGCTCCCTGCTTGTTTCCTTGTGTGGAACCTTGTAACTAAGGGATATTAATCCCTACTTCGAGACCATTACAAGAGGTGTGTTGTCTGGCGCATATATCAATGTATATAAAAGAAAGTCGTGTCAGTTAGTTACACCACTTATAACTCAAGAACCGATTTTTATGATTTTTGTGTTTTTGGATTTGTCTACATCGGGCAATAGGATACGACGTAGAGATAATAAGTTTTAAAAACCATGGGAAATTTAAGAAAAACAAAAATACAAGCATAAACATTTTTCCATATTAAATGTTCACAGCTTCCAAGCATTTGCCAATAACTTTTGACAGAATGAAGTTTGTCGGGGCCGCTAGTAATTAATTAATTAATGACCAGTGCTGGTTGCTGCAGACTATTTTTACAGCTTTACCGCATTGAAAATGAATGTTTAAATCTGACGTTCCATATCGTTTAGGTAGCGTCTTAGTTGATAAATAGTGAAGTATCTTCTCTTTCGTGGAATACCTATTTAAAGTTATTAGAATATGGGAAGTTGTGACCTAGATTATTTTCTACTTATTGCGTTACGTCGCTTGCATGCTTCGATACTAAACTCCATATACGACACGTGTAGCACAAAGCCTCAGACAAACTAACTCATTTTATACTAATGTTGATTCGAAACTAACTAATTACCGGTTTTGTAGCTCAAAATCAGACCATTTCATTTCATCATAGAAAGTGTTCCATCTTATGAGTTTTGAAAGTTACCGCGCCAGCACACTTTATCCAGTTGAAAACCATATTTTAAGAGTGAGGTTTTCCCACGGGCAAACATATGAGACAGTGTAGGTATGTATGTACAGAGCTGTTCACATCAACCTTTACAAAACCATTGCAAAATGGGTCTTATGTCAGCAGCAGAAGGTGCCCATGTGAAAGTGGATTTGAACGCCTCTGACCTACTGCTTCATTTATAATCCGCGCTCCACTATATCAATGGAAGAAAAATAAAATCAAGTTCCACATTATTTTTCCTCTGTTTATTAACTCGATCAAAATTAATTAAGTAATGAAAAACTCAAATGACTGAAACGCTATAGTTGAGTCCGGTGGTTTTCAAGCCGGTGAGAATTGTGATCTATCTCAATTTATATCTATGGCCTGGGCATTTTCGATAAAGCTACAACGTCCAGTCAAAAAATGGACATTTATTAAAACTCTCTGGACGGTAGCAGGACCACATTTTTTACGTTCCAATTATAAAACTGTTACAGTTAGGGCTGTCACCTGCTGAATTAAATAAACAGAATAGACGTAATAAAACTGCTTCAACTTTGAAGCAGTGTTAGCTAAACTCCAACACTCATGCTCAGTGCGGATCGTTGGAGAAATAAGATTGTAATTAACCTCACTGTCAGATGTTATCAAGCCGCACTAAAGCCTCCGACTATAAAGGTGAGTATTCACATGTCCGTGAACCTTTTGTGCTTCGCGATTCTGAAACTGCTCCACTTGTACGTATCCTAATATTTATAGAGGGAAGGTTTGATTTTTTTTTGTTTGTTTGTAATGGATAAATTCAAAATTTATTTATGGAAAAGGTAAACAATCATTACATGCATATTCACATTATGAAAAAAACAAAAAATATTTTTTTTTATGTTAGTAGCATGTGCACACTGACACAACACACAACATTGATAATGAAACCAAAGATATATTAGTAAGTACCTAACTAATGAGCAAAAAATACATATCTATATTAATTAATTACCTATCTAAAACTTACATGGTCAGCGTTGGTGGATAGCATGTTTAAACCTTGGAAGCCTATCATGGAATTCCTTTTATTCAATTCGTTGCATTGTTTCTGCCTACATTTACATTTGCCGGTCTGATTTTAAAAATTAATCCACCGATGTTAATCTACATTAATAATAACGATTAACATAAGCTTTACTTTAACAAGAGAAAATAGAAAAGCCGAAATGGTGTACTGTAAGAAGTTTACACAAGCAAAGCCACAGGCAGGGGGGTAGAGTGAATACGTTTGTAAACTCGACTGTCCAAAATTACACAGAGGTTGGATACCCATCCTTATCATTGCTCTGCTATCTTTATAACTGGACCATTTGTTAGTGCGTAGTGAGGGATGGTATAATGTGTTTCTATATTGTCTAGTCTGTTGGTGCAATTGAAGTAATCCTGGCATAACCGCCCAAGAGCGAGGGTTCGATTCCCACCCAGAAGACACCGTCGCTTGACGAACATTTGTGTTTGTTCCGTTGTTTGTTATCGAGTTTGTATCGAATCATTTTAAAGTACTGTGTTCATCAGTCTCTGACACTCATGGCGCAAGATTGGCTTAGCTCAAGGGTTCAGATAATCTTGGTGTACAGTGCCTCAGATTTTTTTATTTTATTTTATGATGACGAGTTGATTTAAGGCTGAATCAATTTCAGCCTATTTGCCACGTCATTTTCACAACATATAAAAAACTACTTCTTCCATTTCTAGAATAGTCAAAGAATATTTCTCGAACTCCGTCTTCAGGAACGTAGGTAGCCACATCTGTTTCTAGCATCTCGAATACGGGTTAAGTTTTAGGAGCAGCGTAAGACGGGTTAACCGCACTCTGAAAACTAAGTACGTACCACACGTAGGATGGCAGTTACAAACCAAGTACCTACAGACAGAATTATTATGTTTTGTTAGAATTTAAATTCTTTACCTTCATTACATTATTCTGATCCAGTTAAATAAAACTTACAACCAGAAATTCATTATATTTACCAAAATCCGTTTACCTTGATAGTTCCGTTTATCTTTATCCATTGATATTGATTCGGCATACTGCTCTTGATTTTTTCTTTGGATTTCCATAATTATTTGGTCATATTCTCTGTCGGTCATGTCTCTCTTCAGTTTTGAAACCTTCAGTCTCCAAGGACTATTGCCACGGATCACAATTTGGACTTAATATCTAATAGGTGTTTCATAACTACTAGTGCGTGTTGTTTAGTTTCAATCTATATCAAAGAGTATTTTGTTCTTCCAGTATTATACAAAACTGTTTTGTCACCAATACGTCTACCACGAGTTGCCACTTCAAATTTACATTATCGTTCGCGTAAAAAAATGAATTGGGATTTGACATTGTCATGTCATGTGTCATCCCAATACAATTGAGCATTATCAAATTGATCCTTCACAAAGCCTGAGCGGAATTATCGCCTACAAACCGAAACACCATTTTTAATGTTTCCCGAAGGAAGAAGCCCTACAGAAATAGTGTAAATTCCCGATACGCATGCACCAAATTTTTTTCCAGTGAAATCGATAAATTTCGCTAGAGCGGGTTCGCAGCCAATATGTATGCAACGTTTGGCATTTTCAATGCACATATACTCGGCAGCCCATAGGCAGACACGCTTGCCATGTTTGCATTGCGCCTGGGAGGGTACAACGCCAAATAAAAAAACTACCGCGTACGCACATGTCATAATTTTGAGTAGTTTGTTGTTTTTGAAGTAAGGAGTGGTAGCGCTGGATTTAGGCTCATCTGTAATGCAGCAATAACATAATTTTAGGATAAGATAAAATTTACTTTATTGCACAAACAAATACAACAGGTAAATAAAGAAAGAAACACAATAACGTACAATTTAGGCGGTCTAATCGCTACAGAGCGATCACTTCCAGACAACCTTCGGTAGAGAGATGTATAGGGATTGAGTAAGGCTGTGCAACAGTGAAAAGATAAAATTATATGAATATACAAATAACATACGATTTATATTCCTTATGGATTACCTAGCACCAGTTTTCATAAGTAACAAGCTACGGAAGACACAAAAAAATTAGAGATTTTGTTTATCTTCGCCCTTCATCTACATCACAAAAACCCTGAAGAATTAGTAAATAAATAAATAAATAAAATAAATATCTGGGACAATTCACACCAAGATCATCTGACCCCAAACTAAGCTGAGCTTGTAATATGGGCGTCAGAGACTGATAAACATACTTAAATATTTCGAAATACATACTTAAATAGATAATAACACCCAGACACACAACAAATACAAATGTTCGTCACACAAATATTTGTCATGGGTGGGGATCGAACCCATGACCTCTGGCGCTAAAGGCAGGATCGCTGCCATTGCGCCAACAGGCCAGTCAAATTAAAAAAGTCAGTAAAATTAAAGTAAAGTAATTAGCCTATATACTATCCCACTGCTGGGCAAAGGCCTCCATCATTGAAATCAAGTCATCGCTGCAATTGATGGGTATTGGTTTAATCACCACGCTTGCCAAATGCGGGTTGGTAATCACAAACCCGGGCCATGATGTTCCGAAAAATCCGAAAACACACTTTGCCCGACCTGGGAATGGAACCCAGGAACTCCGGGTTTTAGGCCGAACTCTGAAACCACTCGGCCACGGAGGCGTCTGCCCTGAACAATTAAATTACTAAAATTACTTTAAGTAACAACTCAAGCTCTCTTACCACTTGACCACGGAGTGTTATCGCAGAACAAATATTAATGTTGCTTTTAAGATTGTAAATCGCAAGTGATTTCTCAGGTCCTTCGTAGGGGAAGTTATTACATTAAAAGCGATATGAAGTTTTGCTTTATTAATGAGTTTGCGACGCTGTCGACAATAAAATACTTGTCTGCTCCCGCCTGTTGCTAAGAAATTAATTTCCTGAAGGATCCCCAAGTTCGTAATATCAAAGTTTTTGATTTCAATTTGATGCCTATACCCATAATGGCCCTACATGTGATAATAACATGAATTGAATAATCTTGTGTAGCACGATTATTATCAGTAAATTTTTGTGTAGCAGCGTTTGATAATATTAGTTCGGAACCAATTCTTTGTTGCCTTATTTTTGTTTTCAAATATTGTTATCCATCTTTTAAAAACAGTTAACATATTACTTGCAGTACGAGTAACGTTGCTCAATAGGTATACTTAATAGGTGTTGAGAGATACCATAATATTATCATTGATACTTCATGTTCTTTGCAATAAGGAAATGACAAGATTCAACAAAAAGCAGCAGCAATAGCTATATGAAGAAAGTTAACAACAAAAACAAGGTATTTGATGCAACTCACGTCGTCGCGTTCTCATCATTTTTACGCTTCAACTTGCAAACTTGTGCAGCATTAAAACACAGGTTGGGCCTGCCTCGAGCGTTGTCACGGTAATCGAGTTCCAATGTAGCTCGATTGGTCAGGTTGCACAGAGGATTGAAGTCCTGTCAAGGGGCGGGATTCTCTCATTCTTGTGAAACATCATCTTTGCTGTTTCTGTGTCGGGTGGGTGTACATTTTAATATGTTCGAAAATATTATTTGGAACTCCACGAACCTTGATTATTCTCTATCTTGTGAATTGCTAAAAAGACAGTAACTAATACCGCACAGTACAGGCTCTGCAAGTTTAGGGCTAATAACACAAGATTTTGACAACCGTTTGCAATGACGTTTTTACATGGGACTTTGGTACAGTGCAGTAGCGATTAGAAAAATGGCATAGAAATTTCTGAAGTTTTCGTGGCAGAAACTCATGGTAGACATATTGATATCGCTACTTGCACACACGTAGCCTCTTTTCTAAAAATTATTTTCAAAAGAAGCTGGTTTCCGTAGCGCGTAAGTCGACCTATACTTCATTCATTATAACATTAGAAATATGAAGCAGGAGTGCTAAAATGAATGACAATTTGCATTTGACGTTGCCATGACGATGACATACCATTTTTTGTTTGGTATCCGGGTGATAAATGCATAACTCACTATCCTACTGCCTGGGTCGGGCAGTGGGGGAGTGTGGGACTCTCCGCTGGTGACGCCGGCGGGATACCCACTAAAAAACACCCGGGTATACCTCGCCGCTATGGAATAGGGCGACATGAAGCCTAAAAGATTCATCGCCCCAGCGGTCGGTCCAGCCTATGCGCCGGGCCTCCTCACGCCACGGGGGCATCCTGGTATACTGGGACACCCACAGGCGGGAGAACCATGGAATAGGGTGTAAGCCCCCCGGCTTACATCCCAGTGCTACTTTTAGGGAGCAGGAGGAGACGGGCGAACCGCCGTCTACTTGCTCCCCGCCGTCTGCTTCGGAAAGGGGCCGCCAGAGGATCTCGGGCCCCGAGAGGATGATCTCAGCGGTCTCCTTCTGCGTCATCACCTCCTCGCAGAAGGAGACCATTGCCATCCAGGCCTCCTCACTCCCCAACATGGCCCGAACGTACAGCGCTGCTCGGCCCATGCTGTGCACACCTGCAGTGTGTGCAGGGCCGTGTTTTCAGCAGCGCCGCACTCGTGGCACCGCGAGGATTGCTCCCGCTGGGCGATCTTGTGCAGATACTTCCCGAAGCACCCATGCCCGGAAACGCCCGTATGAAGGGATTATGTAATATTTTAGATTTGGTAGAGTTATAGTGACAGTGAAAATGTGTTCTTATGAAAACCCCCTGCTTCTTTTGGGTTTTTAAATTGACAATATAGTTTGATGCAAGACAAAATAATTTATTTAAGTAAAAGCCTCATAAATTATAGGTTACTTCACTTTAAATGAGAATAATTAAGTGTGACAGCTGCTACTTATGTAGATTATAATAAATTCGGCATAAATCTCAATAGTATAATGTTTATTGTACTTTTACCACAAAGTGTACCCTGAAAAGAACCTTTCTTACTTCTGTCTAATGCTATAATGAATGGAGTATATTTACCACTCTTTTACGTAAGACTGAACCTAATACCATCCTGTACTCAAATGAGTTTTCTAAATTACAAGGAACTTGAAACGGCAAGCTCGGGAGTTGCGCGTTTTCAATTTAAATAGAATGTGGGGAGCCCCAGACATAAGTAGGAGTAGATTTCACTGGTAAATGTACTTCGCCTGTTAAAAGCGGGTCAAAATCAATCATATTTATATTTACAATAGAACCCGCTTAAAAAGATCATTTTACGTTAATACTTGAGAGAGAAAACTTGCGACATGTTTTCATACAATACGCTAACACGCGCCACATGGACGGAAAAGAATCCCTCATCCTGCAGGGTTTTCTTGGATATTTTTCCATTGATGAAAATGAGGCATAGCATGAAATTCAATCAATTGAAGATCTTTTAAAAAAACGTGAATAGAACACAGATAGTGGCCCTAGGTGATGCTGAAGTCGAAGATGAGACAACTCCGATTTTGTCAAACGCCCTGTCATTATCAGCAGTTAACGACCTCAGACGTAGCTTCTTGGAGTCAAAGCGCAGTCGCATTGCAAAAGTCTATTTATGTTGATTGAAAATTCATCTAAATGTAACCTTCTAACAACTTCTATACAGGTATTTTCAATAGTAATTAGAATATGCTACTATTTGATTTCCCGATCCCGTAAAATAGGAACGATTTCTCGCTTCCGACGCGTTTTTGGTTGGGTCCCTGTGAAATCGTCTTAAACGGGTTTTACTGTATTGCTCTATCAATAAACTCGATTATAATCGATTCAGAAATGGAGAGTAGCTATAAGTCCAGGGCTATCGTGACGTCACGTAATTATGTCTGGTTGAAGATCCAGGCGGTGGCAAGCAGTATTTCCAGGACAATTTCAAGCAAGTCTACAAGTTTTACGCTATATATATTTTTTAATATTGCTATTATCTCGTTAAATACAAATTGATCTCCTGAAAAAGAGAGTCAATGTACCTTTCTTTTCGTGCTACTTTAGAGCGGATTAAGTCAGACTATCGTTTCATATGGGCGTATAAGCTTTGGAAGCGCACGTGGGGAACATGCGTGCCTTTTGCCACTCGTGTAGCTCGTACGAGTTGACGCGGTCATATGCCGAAGCGACCGTATACGCGCGAAAAAAAACGCTAAAACACATTCATACACTTGTGATTGTAGTAACGCTACCATTAAATAAAAATTATTTAGCGCGTTTTGATTAAAGTTTTGGATAAAAATGTAAACTTTACTGTACAAAATAAATATTAATCTATTTGGCACGATACGTGTTTGCAATTTATCCGTGATGGATGAAACCGCGATTCAACACAATACAAGTTATTGCGTCCCGATAGCTCGGCACTGCATTTCCTTTGCACGAAACAGAATGCAAAGTGATTCGTAAATAAATTGATGATACATAATCACATAGAGGACCTAAACATTTAAAACAATTCTTACAATTGAAAATACGTGCAAGATTTTAGCAACGAGCTGTTAAAGAAACGTACGTCAGGAACATCACTATTGACAGTATACATAAATGAAATAGTTTAGCATAATGAACATTTAAAATAAGCTTCGTGGCCTAGTGGTTCCGTGCCCGAACTCAGATCGTGGATCGTGTGGTCCCGAGTACAAATCTGGCAGAATCAAAATCTTTGTTTTCATTGTTAAATAACCGAGTAACTCTCCGGTGACGGAAAACATCGATAACAAACCAAATCAACCCGGATAAGCGAAAGGCTCACCACCTAACACGTTGGGTTCTAATACCATTGGTGAAAAGTGGGCTTCTAAGTGTTCCGTTCACCATGACGGCAACTGTCACTTGCCTCTGACAACCCCGCTTGGTATAAAAAGTCGTGTTGGTATGTTATGTTATATAAATAAACTATAATGTTATGTTAAATTAATTCTCTATCATTTACTGTAAGTTCATAATTACCCGATTCTATTTAGTCGGGTTGTCTTAATTAGAGTTTACCGCTTATAGTCATTACCAGTAACAAAACACATGGATATCCGATGAACACCGGCCGTTAGGGTTCTGACTTCTGACTCACTGGATTGCATTATCAATGCACTTCATGAACAAACGCGACGAGGAAAGACCAGCTGCAGCTGTACTAGTTGTTGAGGTCTGCAGCGATGCCACTATGCTGCAAGTTTTAATATTTGCAAACTTCATGTCAATAACCAAGTTGTGCGTGCTTGATGGCTTAATGACGCAACGATAAAATTTCAGTCCACCCTTTTCATTCACAGCTGTAACAAGTCCACTGCTATTTTTTACCCTTCGCTTGAATTTCGACTGTGACGATCTGTGCCCACCAGAGTCCTGTATTTTTCTGGTAGTTTCTGCGCGATAAGAGCCCTATTTACCTGCTAAACTAAGCGACTCCAGCGACTTTTTCTAATTCAATTACTTACCGAAACCTCTTTTGGGTAACCCATTGTAGTACCTTATTAAACATTTGTTCTTTTGGGGAGTCCTAGAAAACCTTACTGGAAACCATTTACTATTAGGCTGTCTGTATTTATATCCGACACGTTGTAGTTATTCCACGTATAACGTAATGATTGTCCTCCGACAGGCTTTAAAAATATGGAAATAATAATTGAAAAGGGTATTTCCTTTTTACAAAGGAAGCATACATAGTAACTTATGTAAACATAATTAATATTATACTACCTTTGTTCGGTAATAGGGTGAATTGAAATACACGTGTACCGATCGGATTACTCTATGCTTTCTTTGTGACGTGGGTAAATAACGTGTCTTTTTTTGTTTAATATTTCTAAACAGACATCAGACACAGGCTTTTTCCTTTGTAGACGTAACCATTAGATCTGTTCAGAATATTATTTTGACTGTCCTGTTTACCTATGCTTAAAGACTAGCTCAATTATATTATTACGCGAAGAATTCTCGTCATTTCTTTTAAGACATAGTTAATAAATTGCTTGAATTTTAATCAAAAGAATTTGCTCACAATGACTGTATTTTGATTTATAGCTGCTTTATTTTATTAATGATAGGACGTATGAACATTATGTATGTGAATACTATGGTTAATGTATTAATGAGGATTCGAAAGAACTATGTATTTTTAAAATATCTAGTCAGCTACCTTCTTCAGGCATTTTGATACAGCGCCCTGGCACAAAATAATGATCTTACAGTCCTTACAGCATGAAGCTTAGGCGGCGGCAGCCGCGCGTGCCCCGACTAAAGAATATACTGGTGTACAATTTTTGACAGACATCTAAATTTTTTAAACACTAGGTACTTTACAAGTTGAAATTATGTTTCTTTAGTGTACTGTTTATAAATACAACATAATACATGATAACGTTGATACTAAGTACTTTTACATTCGTTTCTCATTTTTAATT
The DNA here is from genome assembly GCA_947369235.1 of Udea olivalis. NCBI lineage: Eukaryota > Metazoa > Arthropoda > Insecta > Lepidoptera > Crambidae > Udea > Udea olivalis. The sequence continues at coordinate 7,137,913 of OX376345.1, read as the reverse complement.
AAAATATAAGTAGTTCAAAGGTTTCGCAAAAGAAGCAAATCCATATGAACTTCGTGTACTCGTAGTTAGAACATTTTTATTCTCTACTACGAGTAATACATCATCAAAGGGCTTGAATATGAAATTATTAATTAGTCTTGAAGTTACATTTGCAATATTAATTTTGTAATAAATTCTTACTAAAATCTCTTTAGTGAGAGTAAGTTTTGTCCAACTTAGTTCGCAGAGTCAAGCTTAAAGTGATTTAATATAGTTGTAAACGCTGATTGGATTTAATGTATAGTTATATTTACCTGCTTGCTAGCTAGGATATTAGAGGTTGTTTCCATGGACAGGAATTCGCTCGGTATGTAAGTACAGAGTTTCTTTTCGGAACCTTCTCGATAGAAACAACCTCCTAACCAGTGGTAGAGTCGCAATATGGTAATTTATATAACTAGCTTTCCTCCCGCAACTACGCCCTTGTGAACTTCAATAAGACATACAGATTTTACGGTTACTCGCAAAATCCCGTCTTATTTCGGCACCTACGTCCTAAAAAGAAGTCCCTATTCAAAAGATTATTTAAGATTCCTAGCACTTGTAGTAACGAAGTTTCATACAAACAAACTATCAACCGCAAAAACAACCACTTAGAGGTCGAATTTCGCAAAACCCCGTTTTAGTGAGCACCTCCGTCCTAAAAAGAACCCCCATGCAAAATTTTAAACTCCTAGCACTTGTGTCTGCGATTTCATGATAACTGACTTTTCGCTTTTATTATAGATAGACTTTCATAGTATTATTTTGTTCTACGTTTACTTTTAATAAATGTTGTATGAGTGTAATTTGCCTGAATTAAGATTCATTTAGTTATTATTACTTATATATTCGATACTTTTACAATTTAATATTATTTCGAAATTGCCTAGAGCTAGACACGATCAGGCAAACCTAATGCACAACCAACTAAGAATCTCTTATTGTAAGTACGCAGAAACAGTTAAGATTTATATTTAGATAACTTTATTTAGCTGGCGTATTTTCATATGAATGTTGATTTACAAACTTGCTTTTTCTTTTTTAGTTTTGGTTAAGAAATTGAACTGTCTGCTCTGTCTTCTGGAAAGTAAAATCTTTAAAGCACTCAACTACGTTGTTAAAAGGGTTATATTTGAAACCGATGAGCTGATATTGCGGGTTTACCTCTAATGGGATGCTCTTCTATAATATTGAACTTATTTTTTTAATGATTCATTTTGTTCTTTTAAAGTACTTCATCCCTCCATCTAGGCCCTAGACTCTAGGGTCTAGGTCTTGTGTTTAAACCTTAGGTCGGGCAATGTGTGTGTTTGTGATGATAACTCATCTGTGTGAGGCGAACGTAGTGATTCAGTAATCTCTACAGCGACGGCTTTATTTCAATGATGGAGGCCTTTGCCCTGCATTGGGAAATGACCAGTATATCGGCTAAAATACTAAAGTTTTAAGTGCATAATACAATTGTTCGTAAAACTTCCTTATTGATATGCTTAAAATTGCTATCGTACACAGAAGATGATTTAATTTCCGATACGACTGTTGAACTTTTTTTAAATCTGATTAATAATTACTTATATAAAAATATATGATATTTTGGAATACATTCTGAAAGCAAAGACTCTAACAAGTATGATGATTATTATATGAATGTTTTCGTATACAGTGTTTATGGGAGTAAGCAAATGGTGTATACATTTTTATTGAGTCTGCATAAGCAGAATTTGCCTAAAAGCCTTCCCTCCTCTTCATTACACGCTCACAAATAAAATATTTAACATTTTCTCTGATATAATATTCATACACATAAACTTGAAGGGGGAAATAATGATCATGATAATGTATCGGGTCTGATAAGTATGTACTCGTAGCTCAGTTAATGATTTGCAAAGCTATTTTTCCATGGTCATGAAATAGGAATCAATATCCGTTTGTTGCGAGGTACCCACCAGACAAGGATTCAAACGAGAGCCGTCTTCCGGCACAGCCAGACAGGAACCTATTTAGAAAAGTTCACTACTTAGGTACCTACCTGAATGAACCCGACGGAAATCGAACCTGCACCTACCTGAATTAACCCGACGGAAATCGAACCTGCGCGAGTTTAGGTACACGCCGACGACATTTGATAGCTTCTGTGGTAAAGTATTTAAATAGAAATGGAACTATAAAATGTATACAAAATCTTGTAGTTAATTTTCAGTTAAAGTTCAGGTAACGGAATCTCATGGTACACGTACTGGTACTATTTGATTATGTGAATTTCGTGAAGTTCAATCAACTTGTTTCCCAAGATCAGCCCGCACCCATGTTCACTGAGAAATCTAATAGCCCCTACAATTGGAGCTCAGCAGGGGTCCGGTCGATCGGGGATTATTATCCTCAAACTGTTCGTGACGTGGTCGCGTGATACTTCAAGCGAAACAGGATAAAAAAAGTTGCAATTTCATGATACCATTAAAAAAGTTGAAAATTGAAAATTAAATATCGATTTCTCCAGTATTTTTCTGTCAGTCCCATTTTACTCAAATAAATCTACCTTGAAACCAAGAGTCTATCTATACCAAGACCAGCTTAAAAAAAAAACACATAAAAATGGCTTCAAAGAATACAATTAAATACGTTTGACATTTCATAATTTTTTCAAACAAATGGCGGTGAGAGATATTGGTTTACTTTCATAAAAATTTAGTAAACATTTCGGTATTTCAACATTGAAACCGTTTTAGATTGCAGCTACTCTGGGAATGAGATTTAGTTATATTTTCCATTTTCATTTTCCAAGCCGCTTGGTAGTTCGGAGTTTCTATTTCAGACATTTTCCCGAACTGCGACGACTTTTCTAAAGAGCTTACGTTTTGAAGAGCTTTAATATTAAAAGAGAAATAATTTCGCAGCCCACCAAATACGATAATTTATAAGTGTTTTTGTAATTGTAAACTTGTGTTGTTTTGTACACTGACGAGGTATCGAATGACGACTCAAAATTTGACAGACAAATTTTCTCGTGATCAATTTAAATAAATCCAGAAATTATATTCAAACCCGCATCTTTGTCATGACGTCCCATACAAATCTGTAATTAGAGCAACCCCATGGAACCCTTTTAGCTAAAAATAGACCCGCACCTGAGACCAGTGAGCCGAGGATCTCTCGTTAGTTCATACATGCGTCGCTTTCATCAGTGCACCGGAACAAAGGATGCCACCTAAATTCTTATTTACGTATGACATTATTTCTAAACAGCTTTTATGCGAATAAACCACTTTTATGACGGTAACAAAAAAAGTTATTTCAATTTAAGATTTAGGTTTAAATATAGTACCTACATTCAAGACATTTTTAAAGAAATAGTTACTTAACGCCAAATCATACTTTCACGAAAAATTAGATAACAGTGACTCAGTAAGGAATCAAAAAAAAATGTTTCTTTTTAATTCAATCACCAAGTAAGTACACAAAATAATACGAATAAAAAGGAAAAAAATTTAGTCTTCGGTGACTGCTGCTGTGACCATTAGACTTACTGAAAAAAAGTTAGCTCCTTGCACTTTTACATAATTATTATAAGATGATTTTTTGCTATAGCAAGAGAAATATGTCTTTAAATCATCATTGTCATTAAATATTGTAAAACAGTGACAACCCTAGTAATGCATCAAAGGGATCATATGGAGAAACTCATGCTCTGTACACGGAATATTACCCTGAATAAACCTTCATTTGCACGATTGAACATGGAAGCGTGAGTTTACATAAAAATATTGTTAATTAATGATAATCGTTGAATAATAATGAACCTAAAAAAACTGAAAAATACGGGTTATTTACTTACCCTGTCTACAATATCATATTCGTGTAAAACAAACAAAAATGCAATGATCTAAATAAAGATGTAAATAAAACCATAAAATATAAATTACTCTCGGGCCTTAATACAATATTTTTAATCATGACATACACATCCTTATTTTTGGGTTATCAGCTCACTTTTTGCAGTTTATTAGGCCTAATTAGGAGTTTTGAGGCTACTGATCAAAATACCGCGACAAGTGGATTTTTACCTTTTTTGTAGTAAAATTTAAAATGTATTCTTCAGATTCACTCATCTTGACAGTAAGAAAAACAAATGAAAATCACACATTTTCCTAATTTGAATTTGGAATTATCTTCTTTAAAATTTTAACTTTTAATGATACCAAAACCAGCCAGATACAAATAGTATAGCCAAAGAGATTATACAAGTTCACACAGCAACATGGTCTAGGGATATATAATATCTTTTTAAATCCTAAACTTAAAATAAATAACTTAAAAAGTACTGGCCTTATAAAAAAACTATTAATGACAGATTATAAAAACATTATTAAGTTCCTTTTTTAAATTCAAATTTTTAAATAAAAGGTTTTGTTTTAAGATGAAATTCGCATTAATTCAATTTCTTCCAAAGAAGTAAATCTTCACGAACTTCCAACTTGATTAACACTTCATAAATTTCTATAAATCTTTGTCAAACGCATCTCCGGTGTTCATTTAATCATGCCACGTAGACACTTGACCAGGAACGAAATGTTAAGAGCAGTGGGCATGATTCAAGCTGGCGCTACCCAAATTGCGGTTTCTGAAGCTTTGGTCACGTTATCGTGTCACGGGGGAAGTGGTGGAACGGCACCGAGGACCTCAACGCATTACAACACATGTACAGGACCGATTCATAGTGAATGCTGCACGAAGTCAACCAAATGTAACGGCGATGCAATTGGTTCAAAGGCTACAGAGAGACTATGGTTTGCTGGTGAGTGGTCAAACTTTGAGAAGACGACTGCATGAAGTCAACCTACGTGCTCGTAGGCCACTTCACGTACCAGCGCTAAGGAGAGGCAATCGAGGAAGAAGATTACAATGGGCTATTGCACACGAAAACTGGAACCATTCTCAATGGTCACTTGTGCTTTTCACTGATGAATCCAGGTTTGGATTTTTCGCGAAGAGTTTGGAGAGGACCTGGACGTTGGAATCGACTGCAGCACCTACAGCAAGTTCATGCATATCAAGGTGGCACGATTATGGTTTGGGCAGGAATTCGTCTCGGCGGTAGAACGGACCTCGTTTGGATACAAGGCAATATGACTGCTCTAAAATACTGAGATGAGGTGCTAGAGCCTGTAATCTTGTGGGGCAAGATTACAGGCTCTAGCACCTCATCTCGATAGCAAATGGGACAAAATTTCTAGCTAATGCACGACAATGCCCGTCCACATACGGCGCGGATCGTTACAAGTTGGTTACAACAGCATGATATCCAAGATTCAGACTGGCCTTCACAATCCCCTGACTTAAATCCTATTGAGCATGCCTGGAATATGCTTCAGAGAAGAGCTCTTAGGAATTTCCCTGAAGATATTGTGCATGAAAACCAGCTTTTCTTGTATCTTAGCAGGACTTGGGACAGTATTACACAACAGGATATTGACACCCTTGTTTTGAGTAGGCAGAACCGCTGCAGATGTGTCAGGAGGATCTTAGGTCGATCCACGAATTGTTAATTTTAAGTTTTCAACAATTTTTATAAAAAAAATAGTTGCTTTGTTCAGGTTTTGATGTTTCAAAAATGAAGTTAAGATTGAAATTATGTCTGAGTTTTTCCTCTCCTTAAAATTTTTTTTCAAATTTAACTTTATCTAAAAGTTTATTTATCAGATTAGATAGGCTATTAAACAAGGTTTATTTTAATGTGTAGGTGTCTTAACAAAAAGTCAATAGAATTTTAGTTATTTAGGTTCGATTGAAATATCCCTCCACCATGTTGATGTGATGTGACATAAAACTTCATAGCGTTTCAACGCTCAAATCGTGCGTAAAAAGTAGCAAGAACGCTACAGAGTTGGGCAGAATTTATTCGAATGACGAATAACGAATAAATAAATGATGTTATTCGTTATTCACGAATGATAAATAATTTCGGTTATTCGAAGTAAAATCATTCGATGATCGATGACGAATAAATTATTTTTTTCGTTTTTCGAATAAGAATAAAAATAAAGCAGCTAATGTTAGTATTATAATCAAATGAGTTTTTCGTTAAGGTCAGTGAATGAGAGTTCAAATATTCAAGCCACAGCAGTGCCATAGTCACCGGATTTGTACAAAAAAACTATGTTGGCGTTAATTATTAACTGTTGAAAGTCAAAATAATAAAATGAATACACTTTTCTGGCTAGTTAGTGAGTTGACAACGCTAAGTTCGCCGTTTTCTATCTCAAAGCAAGAAAATGAGAAATTGTTTCAAATAAAATTCGTTCCAAATTGTATGTTCTGCAATTTTATCACAGATGTTAATGTCATTGGAGCAATAAAAATCCACATGAACGTGAGAAACTGTTTTATTTTACCTTTGGTCTTAAATAACTTACGACACAGGCATGAGATCAAATAAGACTTTTTGAAACAACTTTTAGAACACCAAAACGAAGAAATGTAAAAATTATAAATAATAATAAATAATAAATAAATATCTGGGACAATTCACACCAGGATCATCTGACCCTAAACTAAGCAGAACTTGTAATATGGGCGTCAGAGACTGATAAACATACTTAAATATTTCTAAATGCATACTTAAACAGGTAATAACACCCAGACACACAACAAATACAAATGTTCGTCACACAAATATTTGTCATGGGTGGGGATCGAACCCACGACCTCCGGCGCTAAAGGCAGGATCGCTGCCATTGCGCCAACAGGCCTGTCAACATATTATCTCTCATTCCGAGGTTGATTGCTAAAATGATTGGGCTATTTTATCTATGACAACTCAGTGGCGAAAGGGAGGAGCAGGCTTACGGTGCCGCACGTGCAATTGTAAAGTTCGAACAATATAACTTTTTAAAAAAGATGTCTTCAAAAATTATTCAAAATAACGAATAAAATCACGAATAATTATTCGTAGGCAATTTATTTACAAATGATTATTTCGTGAATGAATTATTAGCGAATAAATATATTGCGAATAACTTTTATTCGAACAATTTTTTAAATAAAAATTGTTATTGTTATTGTCGCATAGTCGTTAATTTTTTCTACCTTATCAATTTTTTCTACACCCATACTATGTATCTACCTTTAACTTGTGAGTAGGCACTTAAGTGTACGAGTGCTTGCCTGGATTACTAATAACATTATCTTGTAGATTTGTATCTTCAAGCACTAAGAAAACTTGTTCAAAGTTAATTTAAACATTTTAGCGTTAATTTTCTTTAACATGTTCTTCGTTGTTTCTTGTCCTGTTTCTTGTCCCTAAGCCGCTAATGAGTAATTAATTATCAAACGAATGAGACAGGTATGAAATGGAAAATGATTCATTCATCAGTAATCATAATACAATAGCATTTAGCTATCCGATAATTGTACGAGCACCCAAAAGGGAAGTCGATTGCCCTCACCCCAACGCTTATCCCCAAATTGGATTAATTGCCACAATTTCGGCAAGCGGCATTGTTTGAGGCGATTGCTCCTTGTTTATGTTTCAGTGTCAAAGGTTTTGTTTCGATTGCTCCTTATGTCGCGGATGCCTAAATCGGTATAAGATGCTTATGTCTTTGAAATAGGGTGCGAAATAGATTTAAAAAAACTCATGACTGTACCTGGTAGGACTTATTTTATGTTCAAGTTGCTTAGAGCCCTTTCACAATAGCTATTTGCGTACGATTTCTCGGCAAGGCGAGATCGCGGCGTGCGTCAATCACAATTTTGACTAAACTATTACGTAATATTTTTCTTTGTTGTTTCTATTTAACCATATTCTAACATATTCTAGCTAAACCAGTAGCTTCTACTTTTTCTTCAATTGACAAGGTTATTTTTTTAACCAATATGAGTTAAGCATATTATGACCTACTGGGTGTACCTAATAGAAAAGCTAAGGGACCCCGGTCCGTTGTTTAATGAAATGATGAGGGTTTTTAATTTTTTTTTTTACATGCATTAGAAGGCAAAAGAAAGAAAATCTAGAAAATTTGCAATGCTTATCTTCAAAGTGACTAGAATTAGAAAAACATTTTAAACTGTATTATGAGTTCATTAAGCATAATTTACACGCTTTTGTTCGCCGTTTGTAATTTGAGTAAGTATGTAGGTAAACCCTATTTCAAATGTGCCCTGGAAAGAAAAATACTAAATCTTTTTCTAAATCAACAATTCTACTTTCAAACAAAACAGAAGGAGAGCATTCATATCAATACTATGATTACTTACTTACTTACAAAGATATTCGCAGACACATAAGTAGGTACAATAAAAATTCTGTAGACTGTCTACAGAATTTTTGTCCTGTGTGGGAATCGAACCCTCGACAACCACAGCAGACATTGATCATTTACACACAGACAAACTAACTATTATTATTTTAATTAAATTTTGCATTAAGAAAAGACATTTCAATAAAATAAAATGAATTAAACCGTCAAAACTCAAACACTTATCGCCAAGAACACCGAACGGATTAAAGTTTATTTTTATCGCTATTTTTATTTATGTTTTAAGCCTTAAGTTGTTGTCTGAATATACGATGTAATTGGCGTTCGAACCGTATCGTAATAAGATAAGTTGGCAATACGTAATTGGATAACTTATGCTACCTATGTACTGTAGTTATTTGTGGACAAAAATGGAAAACTGACGATCCAATATTTTTATTCAGAAAATTCCTTTTTGGAAAATTGTTGAAGTTTACGTACAGTATATGTTATTGAAGATTTATGAATAGAACTGATATTTCATCTAAGGATTAAAATTAGAATCTACGAGTTTTGTTTTGTTTTTAGGTTATTCGTTGAGGAAAGAGACAGAAAATCGTTTACAGATCAAGTTTTTCTTTCTTCGTTTTCTTAACCGTTTAGGTAGCAAATGAATTCACCATCTAAAACATAAACTATTTTTAATTTTCCAATCATTTAATTGGTTGTCTGACGGGCAGCTACTAACACATGCAACGTAATGTCACGTTTGATGTTAGCAGAGCTTGTCTAAGCTGAAATGACGCGCCCCTCCACCGAATTCACGCACGGATATGAATTTTAAATACCTATGGACGCAGTTAATATAAACATGCCACTGTAATTGGTCGATCAGTTTCCGGTTGGACTCGAACCTAGCAGCACGCGTCGTTGGTTCTAAAAAGTACAATTTTTACATCATAATCAACTAAAAAAGTAGTGGAGTGCGTTATTTTATGTTCAAATTAGACAACCTGCTTTGGTCGCGTCTTTGAACATACTTTCAACCAGTTTTATCAATTATTTTACCTAATTGCGTAATTAAAACGGTATTTACCCTTCATGTAAATACTCCGTCATGCAATAGTTTGCCTTATATTTATTTATAATACAATACAACTGTACTAGCTTTCAAATATCCACAATGAGCTTATCTTTTAAGAGGGTTTTCGTTTGATCGCGCCGATTTTGCCAATAATCACACACGTAAACGATTTTACGAACCTATAAACCTTTGGTTTATCCGGGAAACCATTATTTTAGAGTTTTACTGACAGCAGAATGGCTTGCCATAACCATAACCACAAAGGTGTTACACGTGTTGTATCAGATATTGTGGAAAATAGGTATAAATATTATTACTTTTATTGTAAGATTCTGATTGTGATATGTTTTGGCAAAAGTAACTTATGAGAATGTGATTTTGCAGGTGATAGCTACGGGCTATCTCCATAACTTATTTAAAGAGAAATAATGTATTCCTCTTAGAAATGACATTGAGATTCCTAAAAAAAATTATGTCCATATTTTGGTATTTATTATGAACATCAACTCCGCTTCAAATTCGATATTGTTTCATATTATTTTGTAATTTTGACAAAAATGTAGGTTTGGTAGTGCCATTGTACGATACGTTGAGAATGTACCTACTTCATAAAGTTAAAAAGGCTTATAAACCTGTCCCAGAAGTTCTCATAACAACAGTTGAGTTGTCAACGAACCAATCTCTTCCCACCCGTCTCTCTAACCGTGAAAGTTAGTACCCACATAAACTTGAAGGTGGTACTGATCGATACAGGTTCGGTGATCAAATATCAGAGACGGTCCTAAGCTTGTCACAGTCAGGTTCGCCCCATAGCTGTTTCCTTTGGTCGAATAGAAATGTAAGCTGAGGATCTAGTTTTACGCAAAAGTGACTTCGGTCATTGGCGTAGTGCGCTGTAGCACGGTTTCTCGCCTTGAATTCCGTAGTGTCCCGGGTTCGATCCCCGGTCAAGTCAATTCAGGAAACATTATTTTCTAAATTGGCTTGGGTCTGGAAGACGCCCCTGGCTTAATTCCTTGTCAGGTACCTCGTAACACAGGGATAATAATCCCTACTTCGTGACCATTACAAGAGGTGTGTTGTCTGGTGCATTATTAATTGATTTATTATTTATTTATCTCCTTCATGCAAAGCCGTAGTTGGTAACCAATGAGCTCAGCATACAATTTTCCCATCCGTCTATTGAAACTGAATTAAATGACCTGCCTTTATAGTTTATATGGAATCGTAACTTGACGTCAATCGAACGACCAAAAATATACTTACAGTTAACTTCCATAAAATGTAATTAACAACAAATTTAAACATAATTGAACTTAGCCGCGGTGTCCGCCGAGCCAATAACTGTAGTTCAAGGTTCCTTTGCAAATGAAAAATTATTTTAACTTTAACCTATTCAATAAATATCTTAGTGACAACACCACGCAAGACCATCTGGGGCCATATTACAATAGCTTTTATCCAGAGAAGCTAATTCCCGAAACTGAGGGTAGCGAGGAGTTTCGTCAGTAAATATCCAGCCCTTATTAGAATAATAACGTATAGAAGGATAGTCTTCATACAACCGCCCCGTCAAAAATGAAGCACTAATCCGATCCACTCATGCGTGACTATTGCTTGCTTACGTGCGGCGCGCTTTGACATTGAACATTGCGGAGCTGTACGGCTCGGAAAGTCATGATAGACATACTGTACCCACACCATGAGTTTTCGCTGACAATAGTCGCTGGCATCTGTCAATCATACTTTTTGACAGATGCCATGTTTGGGATTTCAGTACATCGCCTCCTATAAATTGTAAGTTAACGAAAAATGACGTACAAAAACTGCACAAATTCGATTTCCCGAACCCGCGTCTTTCACAGTCCGGGTGACTGCACCCGGATTGTGAAAGACGCGGGGTCAATTCCCGCTTGAGATCGTCATGGTCCGAAATCGAATTTTCCCAGTTTTTGTATCTTGAGTAATGAAAACAAGCATTGTAAAATGCTGAAATAATCAAAGTAATAATGGCATACAAGTTGCTGTTATTAATGTTGCTGTTATTAATGTTTTAAAGTCACGTATACTCATACTGGTTCCTTACAAAACAGGAACGTCTTGCCTTGGCATCCTTTGAGCGGACTTTAGTAAAGTGAAACTTGATTTAACTGATAGGTGTAACTCAATGTTGGTGATTCTACCTTTCGTTGTATTGTAACATAACCCTAAACAGCGATCTTTTTCAGTCTGCCGAATCGAGAACTGTTGAAACTTTCTTTGTATACTGAATCCCTAGTACGAGTCTTCACTATTCAATCACGACCACGTAAATGCGAATTTATATGGTATTGCCCCTGGTAGCACGTTCACGCAACCATTTTTTTCAATTCAAATCCCCGTTTATAACCCGATTTTTATAACTGTGCTCTTCGAGTTGTCAAAATCGTTAAGTTGGTAGCGTTGAATTTCACCCGCCCGCATACTTCCTCACCCCTCCGCTGACGCGCTGTCGCTGTCGGGTGTGAGCGGAGTGGTGACGAATGAACTCTTTGGAACTGTGAACCATTAGGGTGCGTTCCTACCAGAGATGTGCGAGGATGCGTTGCGAGGAATGTGTGTGTTAAGAACCAATAGAATTGTTTTATTCACCTTATAGCTTCGCGATTCTATTGGTTGTTATCGAACACTAGCTGCTTCATTAGCATTTCTCTTCTGATTAATTTTGCTATCCATAAATACGTTTTAATATTTGGTGTGCGTGTATCGATTTATTTCTACGTATTGGTTGATATTTTTTTACATAATTAGTAGATATCTGATCTGATGATGTTTTCAAAATAATTTAATCAATTTAATTTCTTGCACTGTCTATAACTATCAGTCTGCTCGTGTGGTTGACTGGTAAAATGCCTTTTAGCATTAAGTCTACTAATTGTACTTTTAACTAAATTCTGCAGAACCCTCAAGGAGCGAGTTAGATTCTGGCCTAACATTGTTTTGAAGTTAAAAGAGTTGTGAGAGCAACGTGATTGTTTTAGTGAACTTCCGCTTGCGTTCCGGTTCAGGGATCGATTTCATTAGGGATTCATTTTGCGCTGGATTTTCATTTACTGACGTGAAAGCCTCTGCAGTCTATTGATTTACTGTTTAAATGTTATTCCCTGAACTACGTGAATTGTTAGCCATCTTTTAATTGGGAAACTTAAAGAGGTTTTCCCTGGCAAAGGAAGACATTCCCTTTTTCTCATCATATTTTTTGTCTGCATTATATGACACTTACATTTAATATGACTGACCCTTTGTAAGGTAATAATCAACTTTCTAGTTAGGTAGTTAGTGGTTTATACCAAAAAAATATGTGAGTAACATCTGCAAAGCATTCGTAAAGGATATGGTTAGAAACTTTTTGTCGATAAATAGTTTTACAAGCTTGATTACTTTTATGTGAGGTTGGTTTGTGTTGCTTTCGTGTATTTCACTCTACTTTCACCCTATGGAATTCGAATTTTAATCGTTTCTTACCATTTAATTTGCTCTTTGGTGTACTTATTGTGGTCCCGCTGTAGTAGACGTGGGTTCATGTCCCACGCAAGAGTTCAACAACCGTCATAGTAAGTAAACGTTTTTTGAGGGACTGTTGTTAGGAGAGATAGATTGAAACTCGATGTTCTGGAGTTGTCAGTATAATTAATTTATTTACAACAAAACAGTTTATACATAAAATTAAATTTCTAATTAACAAACATAAATAGGTCACCAATAGCAAACTCTACTTTATAGTCAATCACAGAAGGGCTTTAGATTTTGCTTTAGTGTAGTTTGTCTCACTCTCGCTTTCGCAAACTATAAGTATGCGTATCGCGTTTGCGCTCCTTCTATTCGACGGCGGCAGTGGTGGGTGCGGAGTGCTCACAGGAGCCTTGGCAGATTGGTGGCCGAGGTAGCTGCGCTCTGCTGATCTCCGGGCTCTCGTTCTATCCGGTTTCTGACATGTGGGTCGAAAAACAGTTGTTCTCACCACTCCTCCTGTTTCTTGCGATAATTGTAGAGTCTGTGTTTTTCGGAGCATGAGCGAAGGAGGTTCAAGTTTGATTTAGACGTTGCAATAGGTGTCTTTTTGCTGCATTCAGCTTCAGGATGTGAGCAGAGCTGTGGATGTTATTGAGATGAAGCACAGACGTAAGTTTTTAATTATATCCGGTGCCCCTGAGGTGGCTGATGAAGCTCTCTTAGATACAGATCTGTCTCTGCTGCATAAAAATCTTGCCCTCACTGACCTCGACACATCATCATTTGCCAACCCACATCGTTTTGGAGGCTCAAGTGAAGGACGCAGTCGTCCTATCTTGGTAAAGTTCTCCAGCTCCATTGTCAAGGCTGCCGCTCGCAAGCATTTCGGCATAAGTGTGTGGTCAGTTGATGGTACTATCTTCGTAAAGCTATCCGACCGAATTTTAAATGTTCTTTTTTATATTCTCATTGACCCCAATTCTCCGTCTTATTTATAGCGCCAGACAATTACACACCTCTTGTTATGGTCTCGAAGTAGTGATTAATATCCCTGTGTTACGAGGTACCACACAAGGAAATAAGCCAGGGTCGTCTTCCAGCACACCCAGACCCGAGTCAATTCAGAAAAGATCGTTTTCTGAACAGACCTGACCGGGAATCGAACCCGGGACACTACGGAAATCGAGGCGAGAAACCGTGCTACAGCGCACTACGCCAATCGTGTCGTCAAATTAAAAAGAAAGTTTCACTTTCTTCATTCCTCACACTGTCGTCTGCTGCGTTCTGAAAATACTCTCTCTCTTCTAACTCCCTCTCATTCTTCCGGCTTCATGTCCAATTCTTTCACGGTTTCTGCGATACGTAACTTCCTGTCCCAGTAAGAAAATCCCTTGGTAAACATGGTTTCAAGGTGGCTGCTAAGAAGCATTACAGAGCATTGATCTCTAACTTGGGTCCTTGCCTTGAGATGCTGTGAACGTCAATGTTTGTGGCTAAAATACTGCCAAGTTAATCTGTAGCGTTTATATGGTTGAGCAACTTACTTTTTTAAATAGTTTTTTTTTAAATATAATGACTTTTAAAGTTTTTTTATTTTTTATTGGGTGCTTTGATTTTTTTAAGCTATAGGAAATATATCTTGTTTTTATTTATGTCCATGTATGTATATAGATATTGATATATGTGTAAGTAAGTATTTTTTGTTGTTTTTGTTTTTTTTTAATGTTTAGCATCAGTTAATAAAGTAGTAAAATGTTATCTGTTTAATCTCTTTCACCGTCTATAAATTTATCTGTTTAATCGTGTGGTTGACTGGTAGAGAATGCCATTTGGCATCAAGTCCGCCTATTGTACTGTGTAATTTCATATTTCATATTTATTTATTTGCATATCACATGGTTTTACAGATGGAATAAGTATAAGCCAGTACATTAAACACATGACTCCCCGCTGGGGCACCGCAATACAGATTAAAGAAGTAATTTGTGCAATGAAGAATAAATAAATAAAATAAAGTTAAGTAAAGTTAAAGAGCCAAGTCGTCGTTTCGCCACACACGCAAAGTTCTGTTTATCTGACACCCATCGGGCAAACCAATACTTGTATGGTGGGCTAATGACTCAGTATGATTCATTCGATGATTTCCCAACACTACGAATTATCTATGGTTGTCAATACGCCATGTTTTTTAGAAATAAGACATGTAAGATAAAACAGACTATATATTTATTTATATTTAGGAACCTTCCTGATTAACACTTTAAGTATATTTCGCGAATGTTACTTTTTTTTCCTACTTTGAACAGGAAGTCTCGAAGCGGAAGAGTCTAAAAAGGACTCAAGCTTTCTTGTTGCGGTCAGGTGCTCATATAAAGTCCTTTGGTTTCCTTCTTTGAACAGGAAGTCTCGAAGCGGAAGAGACAAAAAAGGACTCAGATTTCATGTTGCGGTCAGGTGCTCATATAAAGTCCTTTGGTTTCCTACTTTGAACAGGAAGTCTCGAAGCGGAAGAGACTAAAAAGGACTCAAGCTTTCATGTTGCGGTCAGGTGCTCATATAAAGTCCTTTGGCCTTTTTTAATGAGTCGAGTCGTGTATTTTGTTTGCTGATTCCAAAAACTTGATCTCAAGGACTCGAGTTCATTGCTGCTCTAGCGCTGACCCCTATCTTTACTCAGTAACGTCCTTTGATTTAACACAAAATCTTCATAATAACACCAGTACTTTATTAATTTTAACACACAATACACAGTTGGCGCAATAGCAGCGATCCTGCTTTTACTGCCGGAGGTCGTGATTTCGATTCCCACCCATGACGACAAACATTGTTGTGACGAACATCTGTGTATATTGTGTATGTGGTGTCTATTTAAGTATGTATTTAGTAATATTTCAGTATGTGTATCAGTCTCTGACACCCATAGTACAAGCTTTGCTTAGTTTGGGGTCAGAGGATCTTGTTAATTTGTCCCGAAAATTTATTATTTTATTTAGTAACATTAATTTGTAAATGAACCGTTTTGGTAATTCGCCCCTTGGGTAAACTGAAAAGCTTTAATCAATGTGACACTTCCGTCATGCATCAGCACAGACCAGTATCTACGTCTACCACGAGTTGCCACTTTAAATTTACGTTATCGTTCGCGTAAAAAATTGTATTGGGATTTGACATGACATGACGTGACAATGTCAAATACCAATACATTTTTATTTATTTTTTTCGCCAATTTACCAATGTTTTTAATACTTATTATCCTGTTCCCGATGTAGACAGGTCCAAAAACACAAAAATCATAAAAATCGGTCCACAAGTTCTTGAGTTATAAGTGGTGTAAGTAACTAACACGCCTTTCTTTTATATCGGTACGAGTGTAGGTATAGATAATATAAATTGAGGTTTGGCAGGTCTCTAAACGGATCGTCTAGCTTAGGGCGTTACTGAGAAAGGAGATCTTGTTTAATTTATGTTTGGGGTAATTAATTAGATCAGTTTGAAGGCTGTCACTAGAGATATAACTATGCGACTTAATACAGCGCAAATAGAGCTTTGTATACTTTTGACTCAAATAAGTAGAAGGTACTAAACAAATAAGGTATAATATTAACTCTGTTTTTATATTTAACTACGATAACATTACCTAAACATTTTTATGAATAGTCACAAAACATTCACAAAAAAACATCAACCATCAACATTTGTTCGGGAAAATGATTCTTTTTTATCTTAGTAGCGACGGGATTGTAACCACATTAGCGGTACAATTCAGACACGGGAAGCTTTTATTAGGGCTACCACGTACGAACAACGATAAAAAAGAAAGCAGTTTTTCAATTTCTATTGCTTATGTTAACAGCATCTTGGTTCTGTTTTTCTTTCATCATAGAAGGGTTTGAATCTTTGTGGCATAGCCCACCAGCCGGCATTTTGATTTGGTCTCGATTCTTTCGCGCACGATGAAATTGGTTTATTTGGAAAGAGGCCACCTAATTATATAAACAAAAAATGTTTATCAAAGTATTAGTCTTAAAACACTGTGACTCTTTAGCTTACCTACGCTAAAGTGTCAAATTTCCGAGTTATTTGAAGGTAAAGATCGATTTGAAAAAGATTATTAAAACTTATACCCATTGATTAAAAATCTACCAACTATGAGGCTTTTCGTGTTTTGTTATCAAATAACAGGTTTTAGGACATTTGAATAGTCTGTTATCTGCTTCTGCGATCTCCCCACATTCCACAGTCGTCTGGAAGAAATCGCTCAAAACGATAATGTCACTATTTGCCTAACCCATGCTGTCACTTTCAAATTTTAGTTTTCTTGCAATAATTCGGAACTTGATTTTCGCAAGAAACAGATAAAATCCAGATTACCATAACCACACATAGATACACATAACCAACGGTTGAAATGTCCTGAAATCTGTATTTTTTTAACAAAATGACACGAAAATCCACTTAATTAGTAGATTTTTAATTAATGTCACCTTTTTCTTATAGAAATGAAAAAATAAAAATTACCTTCAAATAAGTCGTAAGCGTTATACTTTAGGGTACAGAGGCGTTCACATCAAGCTTTACATAGGGGTACCTTATGCTGCTGACATAAGTCACATTTTCAAATAGTTTTTTGATGGTTGATGTGAACGCCTCTGTACTTTAAATTTTTTTGTGTGTTTATGTGTCCTCTTTTAAATATACCACTTTTATTTTCTATTTTTATAGTTACAACGTAATGAACCACTAAGTTCTTATTGATAATGGTGTAGTGCACGTAATAACCTACGGTTTTTTAACGTGTTAAAATCAAGGCTAGTGACGTATCAGCTCCAGTTACCTCTACCGTAGACAAAGCTCCGTTCATTCGTGATCCTAAGCGAACATACAGAAAACTTTGTTTGGCAAGTCAACAACAAGTTACAGTGAAGTTTTTTCACCAACTTTCAAATCATCCAACCAACTGAAACTATTTGAGACTGTTAGAATTTTGGGTAAAATAAATATTTCAGGAACGCCGCGAACGAAGGAGCGAGCCCAGCATTGTGCTAGTGGCACATTAGCTATTGTCACTACCGACAAGTGACAGCCCTAACCAGGAATGACATTTCGTTCCGCTTATTAGGGAGCCTCGCCGCTCGACGCCTTTTGTACGATGTTGAATGGAAAGCACGACGAGAGCAGATCCATCATTGCAAAATGGGGCTTATGGCGGCAGCATGAGGTGCAACTGCATTTATATGTAGCTGGACGTGCGGTCGGATGTACCTTTAAATTGCGTCCATACGACATTAAAACGTATTGCAAAGGTGTATGTGCTAATGTATGATCTGTTTGAACATGCATTCAGAACGGGCTTAAGATAAGATAAGATAAGATAAGATAAGATACTCTTTAATGCACATAAATAGAAAAAACCAAGGATTACAAAGAAAGTTGACAAACAATAATAATATACAGTATAATGACGTCGTGATTAGTTCTTTTTCTTTTCATCCGCCAGATCAGTTTATCTTTCTATGTGTATGTTAAATTAAGAATACTTAGGAAGTAACTCGTATGTTGAGTACTTAGTAATCTAGATAGGCATTTCTGGGTAGGGTTGTCATCATCGTTATTAGCCAAGCCACAAATACCTACTAGTTGAACATTTGTGCCATTTGCATAGATTTTCATAGTTGCCGGTTGAATGCAGCGCAAACTGGACAGTACGTCCAACAATTTTTAAATTATTTTCGCTGAACACGTTGGCGAGGCAGTTTACTTTTTTTTTTTTATTCAATGAAAACGAATTTATTTGTAAGAATTTCCATTATTTGCTAGTGTGGCCAGTTAGTGTGGCACCATAATGGCGCCCTTAGGCCATGTTTCCTAAATACTAAGGTTAAGAGCCTTCATAGAACAGTAACGCCATCGAAGCCATCTGCAGATAAACAGCATTAACAACAACAGTAAGGGCGGTTTCAGACCACCGTTTTATACGCGAATATAAAAAGGAAAAAACTGTACGTGTTGTGCATTTGCGGTACTGAACAAATAACAAACCTAGTTATAAACTCTGCCCAGTGACCGTTCAACTTCAAACAATCTAAATCTACGCAGTTATACAGTCAACGAAAGTTGAACGTAAAAATACACTCATGAATGATTAATATAGAGAACTGAGATTAAAAAACCGTAGATAATCAACTGATTCTAGCACCTAAATGACCCTGATTAGCAGTAACGTATATTTTTAATTCTGGATGACTTATTGCCCAGAGGAAACGATATAGCATACCTACTTAGCTTGTTCAAAGTTTTTTATTGTAAAAACACGAAAATGTCTGATTTTGTATGTTTTGGTGGCTATCACCACATCGTCAGTCGACATAGTTAGTAGACTCAATAAAAAAAACATTACAATTTATCGCATCTGGTTGCATTAACTGACGAGGTGCTAGCTACGATATTACGAATATTTGAAGCCTACCAATTAAATGTAAAAAAAAAACATTTGAGAACGAAGACCTAATACCATCCCAATACGAGTTTATAATTTTATAATATACATACATACATACATACATACCATCACGCCTCTTTCCCAACGGGGTAGGCAGAGACCACTTCTTTCCACTTGCTACGATCCTGACATACATCTTGCGCTTCTTCTACTCTCATGAGTCCTTTCATACATGCTCGTCGGTTAAAGGTACTCTTGACCCGACCCTTTCTGAGAACATCTTGAACTTGGTCAAGAAACGTTCTTCTGGGTCTTCCCCTTCCAACAGTCCCATTTACCCTTGCCTCATAAATCCGTTACGTTAATCGCCTTTCATCCATTCTTTCCATATGACCAAACCACCTCAGCATTCCCATCTCAATTTTAGTAACCACGTCTTCTTTCACACCACATCGTTCTCTTATTACACAGTTTCTAATTCTATCACTCAGTTTTACCCCAGCCATGCTTCTTAATGCTCTCATTTGCACTGCATTTATTTTACTTTCATCCTTCTTCTGCCATATCCAACTTTCACTACCATACATTAATGTCGGTACCAGCACGCCCCCGTGAACTGCCAGTCGGGCTTTCTCCGACACTCTGTGACTGCCCATAAAGGCATGCAGCGCCCCGTTCACTCTATTACCTGCATTCACTCTCCTTTCAATGTCACCCTCATATCTTCCATTTCTCGTAAACATAGTACCCAGATACACAAATTCTTTCACTTGCTCTACCTTTTCACCCCCAATAAAAATCTTACATTCTGTCACACTATCATCTCTTTCAAACACGTACAATATACATTTTTGTAATACTTAAAAGGCCTCTCTCCGTTAGTTCCGTCTTATAATAAGCACCTATCAATCATCATACGTGCGGTCTATCACGGTTTTGAACCCACACTGGTGTGAGGGGTCCCAGGGTCCGCCCTCCTTATTTTCTTGGCCCACTTCGCGCGGTCGTGTGCCTCCTCAGTGGTGAGTCTGTTGTCCATACCAACGAAGGCGGCACTCCTGCAGCTTGTCTGCGATTTCACGAACACAAAGCTACCGCGGATGCGGGTGTTCCGCACGCGATCTTTGCGTGAGACCCCACACATTCACCGCAACATCTTTATTTCCATGACGCGCAGCTCCTGCTTGTGTCGCTCTAGTAACGGCCACTATTTGTTTCACTGCCATGTAATAGGACAGGCCCAATGATGGTTTCTAAGACCTGCCCCTTCAGGTTGATCGCCATTTTGGGGTCGCAAATGACACCAGTCACCTCACGCCATTTGGCCCAAGCTGCGAAATTCGGGCTCTGACGTCGCTGTCGATGTCCCCGGACGCGCATGCATAACACAGATCCCAGGTATTATTTGGCAAGGTCCGTCCGTGCGCGACTACGTCAACGCCTATGCGGACGGACTGGGGATTTGTGATGTTACCAAATCACAATAAATTATTTTAACCGATCGTGCACGATTTTCAAAAAGTAAAGCCTTAATGATAAAATATTTAAAGTTCTCGTTACTTCCAGAAACAGTGAGCAAACAAAATAGAAATTACTATAAAACAAACGAAAGCGCGTTCCAATTAAAAGTGTTTAGCAGAAATAAAAATGTGGAATCCGAACTCAGTGGAAAATAGACAAATGGAGAAGAGAGTGATAGTGGGCAGAGTCCGCCCTACGTGGGCCAGGAACCTCCCCGAAGCCAGGGAGGATGACGACAAGAGCGATCAAGAAGGAGTCATGCCGCATAGTGAGCCGCCGTCACCAACTGAGCATTGGGAGCAGCACGGGAAACAAGAAGATAAATACGACGTGTTTGGCAAAGTAAGTTGTGCAAATTAATATTTCATTGCCTAGTGTTTTTGATATTTACAACGCCATAAATATAAATATGCGCCAGACAACACACCCCTTGTCATGGTCTCGAAGTAGGGATAAATATCCCTGTGTTACGAGGTACAGGACAAGGAATTAAGCCAGGGGCGTCTCCCAGCCGTACCCAAGCCAATTTAGAAAAGACCGTTTCCTGAATTTACTTGACCGGGGATCGAACCCGGGACACCAGGGAATTAAAGGCGAGAAACCGTGCTACAGCGCACTACGCCGATCGGGTCGTAAATATGTATTTTTAAAGGTAGGAAAACTTGAAAAAATCCCTCCGCCGTATGTGTAGAGTGGGTAGAGTTGATTTGTTATAGATTTCCTGCTTACTGTTAGGTATGAGCTATTGAGTTTAATAAAGAACATAGGTAGATATTGAACGCTGGGTTTTGCTTACGGATCAAACAGTAGCAATGTTTATTCTATCTTAGTATGCATACTTGTAAATAAATACGCACAAACTAATCTCACGCTTAATACTCTATCGCCAATGGCGTCCAAGACAAGTTGATTGTCACAAGTACATCCTACCCCATTATCACCACCGCCGCGATCTAAGTTGCCATGATCAGTTAGCTGCAAATTGTATGATGAGCACCGAGTAGATATTCTGGCCTTAATTGAACCTGGGACCACAACTCTACACAATTATAGTGCTGAAACTTAAGGCCTGTATTCACTTTGATTAGTGCAAGTGCAGAAGATTAGTGGATGTGAGTGGTTAGTGCAGGTGTGTAGTGCGAATAGTGTCCAATTCAGTTTAATTGAACGAAATTAATATTTTACATACTCTACTTCGCCATTTTTTGTTTTTTTTGCAACACAAGCGAGCGTCCGGCGCGCGGTGCTGAACACTAAACACTAACAACTGCTGTGCAGACGTGTTAAGGGGCAGGCACGCTGCGAGTAAGGGGGAAGGGAGGCTCGCGGGACAAGGCTACTCGCAGTCCCCTCGCAAATCAAATAGAACTCGCTTCCATCACTTTACTACGCAGGTTACTAACCACTCGCACTAATAGATCGCTGTCCACACGTGTTTTCTCCTAATCACTAAGCACATGCACTCATCACCTGCACTGATCACAAATCAAAGTGAATACAGGCCTTTATGCTATGACGCTTTACTCACGCGCGGCATCAAAACGACACATTATAGACTTACTTAGTTACTAAAATATTTCTTAATTGATTTCCAGGTGATGTTGCTCGGTGACAGCGGCGTGGGGAAAACCTGCATGCTGGTTCGCTTCCGGGACGGCACCTTCCTCGCCGGGAACTACATATCAACTGTCGGGATCGACTTCCGGGTACACACACACGAGTTCGAATCTGAATTAGCTCTCGTCACGTCCGGCAAACTGTTTATGACAGGCGGCATAATTATGGCGAAGTTTTGCGAAGCGGAAAGTCTATACGATATACTTAAGCTGATGATGATGAAGGAACATCTATCAATTTTATTACTTAGCGTTAGTTAAGGTCGCTGTGACTGTGAAATAAGATAAGACATTAGCTATTATTTTTGAGAAGATAAGAATGAATGTAATATTATGAACATGAATTAAATAATATCACAATGCCGACGACACAAGAACAACACACTACGCAGATTCTACATGTAGGTAGAGAACTTTGAGTGATATCGCCAACTAAACGTGGTAGGTATAATGTCATTTCCATACATTAAAAGTTTTCTACATGAAGAACACTATTTTTTTTCATTTATTGATTTAAAAAAAAACTACGTATTGTTCTTGTCTAAGCCCCTCTGTAAGTAGGTAAAAAACTGCAAGACGTATTGTAAAACTTATACAAAAACCTGGGTACGTAACTCACTTCACGGTTCGGGGACAGTACAAATTACAAATTCTATACCACTTTGGGATTGGAGTTGGTTTACGGTGAAAAGATCACCTGGTTATTTAAATTACTCAACTCGTCGTCAGAATAATAATTGTTGAATGACTCGTCGGTATTACTAATAACGTTAGCAGCACTGAGGTGTACGTCATCATCATCTCATCATCCGTGCGGTCTATTCCGGTTGTGAACTTACACTGGTGTGTGCCCTACTTCGCGCGGTCTTGTGCATCCTCAGTGGTGAGCCTGTTGGCACGAATGTCACCCTTGACGACGTCGAGCTAGTGCTTCTTGGGTCGACCTCTTCTACCAGTACCTGGCGGGGGCGGCATGGCCAGACATTTGTTCCCCACGTAGTTTGCCGATCTTCGTGAGACATGACCATACCAACGAAGGCGGCACTCCTGCAGCTTGTCTGCGGTGTCACAAACACGAAGCACTGAGGTGTGCGTACGCGTAGTGAGTACCTACCTTCCATTTTTATCCTGATATTAGAAGTGTAGAGCGTAACACAGGCATCGTTTATTTTGCCTGCATGAACTACACTTTTTTTCATGAAATAAAAAAAAGGACTAATAAAATTAAAGTTTTCATAAAACTATTAAGCATGTAAGTAAATAGGTAGGGAAAGGCTGGAGTTCTTCTAAGCGTAAAAGTATACTTTATAATGAAGGTAAATCAGTGCCAAAAATGCATTGAGATGTTGTAAAACTAGTTGAGTCTTTTTACTGGACTTTTTACGATTTGGAGGTGTCACAAGCTACCAACTTGGTCGGTGATAATTCGCTGTGAAAAATGTTTAAACAGCATAGCGTGTGTCCCAATCACCATTACGCCACTAAGAGGTACGAGTATGGAAAAGCACATTTAAAAAGGCCACCAAAAAATGTCGGAACTTAACATTATGCCAATATGCAAACTGGCAGAAAAAAAGACAATTAATGACCGTCAAGGGTTCCAAGTTCAAACGGGCCAGTCACGTGTTGCACGCGGCCCATCCGGCGCGACGCCATTGGTGTTCGAAGTTTGGCGCGCTTTTTCCGTTGCCGCCCCTTGTCTGCGACAGCACTGATTGAATCGACGGAGCGCTTGAATGATTTATTGTTACAATGGTGCCACATTTTTTGTTTGCTCAGTTTTTGCAATTCTGATTTATGACTCCAGTCATTGATAGAACTTATTTATGCGATTGCAATAGTCTTTTTTTTTTATAAATTCCAACATACTACTTACTTACTTACTTTTTTATCGATTGTGTGAAGAGAAGTTCTTTGTACACGCGTCCACTTTAGGCTTTACATGGGGCTCCTTTAAGCTGCTGACATAGGACACATTTTGCAATGGTGTTGTAAAAGTGGATGTAAACGCGTCTGTACTTCTTAATTTGCTTGATTATTTAGAAAGTTACCTAAGACAGTTACTCACAAAGCCCTATCACAGGCCATTAATTGAAGGTAAAAATTGTTGCAAGAAAATTAACTTTCCCAGGAACAATAAAAAAACTACGATTTTCACGTTCCTTCTCAATGTGTTATTCTTTTAAATTGTGGTTGCGGAACATAATTTTAAAAAGCAAGCTTTTAACAGCTAGCGCCATCTGTTACAGAACAAGGTGGTGGCTGTTGACGGCATCAAAGTGAAACTTCAGATTTGGGACACGGCCGGGCAAGAGCGCTTCAGAAGTGTAACACACGCTTACTACAGAGACGCCCATGGTGAGTATGAAAATACAATATACGTTAAGAAATATTCCTAACTATAAGTAATTGTGTTGATACTAAACAAATAGATTCAACAACACTCAATTTTAAAAAATTAAAAGTAATTTTAGCCATTTGGAACGACTAGTACCGCCATCTAGTCATCATAAAGGTAAACTTAATATAAATCAACACTGCACACTGGCTGGAAAATGAGATGGAATTATGACATCAACAGACTCAGTTATTTTCTATATCAGAATTCTCTCCTCTTCTTTCTGGCCAGAGCGAGGTTATAAGCACAATTTGTTTTGACTTCTGACACGCAGGCATGATACAACTTGTATCATGCCATACAAGTCAATTGGCCTCGACCCGTTGTAACGTTAGCATCTTGCTGCCAATGGCGCTCGCTATCAGAAGAAATTAATTAATAGTTATGCTATTAGTAGCATTGGAATCACTGATGGACAAAGTAGGTATTTACCTACTTATTCTGTGCTGATGGGCTGTCTGTAGTACCTACTAGACGTGTCTGGTGGTGAGGTAATTGCTCATAGTTTGCTAAGTACCGGTTTCTTGATGGTGTGCTACTTGTGCAATGTAAACTATCAATAATTTTTTGGGGCCCCTCTCAGGGCAGTTCTATGAGCTGTTGGTGCGTAGCGACACCACGGGCCACCACCATCCCGACGCTAACCCGCAGGGCAGCTTGTGGCGAGCTGTTGGTGTGTAGCGACACCACGGACCCGATTTCCCTCGAGAGTCGGTCAGGCCCTCCGCCTCCGCTTGCCTTAGCCGGCCGGCTGGAGTGGACCCCAAGGGGGGCCGCTGGACTCTCACCTCTGGCTTGCCTTAACTGGCCGTCCAGAGTGGGGCGTCAGAGCGGAATGCTCGCAGGGTGGAAGTGAAAGATGCATAAGTCGCGAGTGGGTGGGGTGGTTTATCCACCCCGTAGAAAGCGGTGTATACCTCTCGACACCCTGAGTCTTTCACGACCATGTTGGTGCCTTTGCTGACCCTATGCGTCAGCACGTTTGGGTGGCCCATTTAGTGAGTGGCTAGTCATCATCTGCCAGGAGAAAAAACATTGCGACATTTTGCATGGCAGACGTCCGTTGTCTCAAGCAATAGCCCGTATACAAGTCGGTCCACTAAACAATTCACCTCCATAGCCCAGTTTTTACTTTTTAACATTTTTGCAATAGTCCTTGCATCTGCTGGGTGTTGTCTTTAGGTCGATTATCAATATTTATCTAGAGACAAAACTCAGCAGATGTACACTTAACAAAGTAGATTAAATGGTACCAAAAATTGTAAATGTTTACTTCCACAAACTATATTTGACTATCTTTTCAAACAGCGTTACTTCTGCTGTATGACGTGACCAACAAAACGAGTTTCGACAACATTCGTGCCTGGCTCGGCGAGATCAGGGAATACGCGCAGGACGACGTGGTCATCATGCTATTAGGTAATGATTATTCAGCTCCAGAAGGTATGTATTTCATTAAACTCCTTGAGTGTTTGTTGTACATAGTGTACATCGAAAATGTTCGGCACGCTATGTGAAACCGGTTGCCTATTAGTAGCACGACGGGTTAATTTGTGGTTTCGGGAAAAGTCATATTACAAGTGATACGTATCAGCTTTTAATTTTTATTTTCTTCATTTATTTTCATATAATGTCAGACAGAAAAGCCAGTTCGGTCACTGTTAAACCATAGTAACCGCTATTTGTTATCCTTATTGACCACTACAAACTGCGAATCTGCCCAATGTGTATTTTTTTAAATTATACCTTGACCTAAGACAGCTCTTAAAAAGTTGCATGAAATTAAATGACGAAACCTAAGTTTATATAAAAAACAGATACTAAAAACATATACATTCGGTGATCATAAAAACCATACGGATCCAGTAGCCTGACTCTTGAACAGAATTTCATTGGAGAAGCATTGCAGACATGTCGAACAAGAAATTTATGAACCTTATTCCAAAGGATTAAGGCTCAAAAAAATTTTTGGTGACAGTAATGTAATGCCAATCCGGCGTAATTTGATTCGGAAGTCAGGGGCCATACCCGGCACTGTCTTGTCTCAAGACCGGTAAAGTCCGGTACTTGCAGAAAAGACCTTTGTGTGGCTTGTTCCCTTTTGTTGACTGTTTGCTGAGAATCACGCCGTTCCATTGTTTTGTCCGCATCTTCCCACGGAGTAATAAGCCAGCCTTGAATAGGGAAAAGTACGATTTCTATTTCACTTGACATTTTTATTTTCCTTCCCTATTCTAAGGATCTTCGTAAGCATCAGAACTTTGCGAAATAAGTAGGATTTTGTATGAACTATCCCGTCACCATGGTCTGTTGGAAGAAATCTATTTCACTCTAGAAAAAGATTTCTTCTAGCAGATTACAAAAGTACAGGTAAGCTTATCTCTTTAAACTTACCTGTACTTTAATTGATACTTACTTAGAAGAAATATAATTACCCTATATTCATTGATACCCGAAACAATACGAACCTAACGTCAATGCGGGTAACATTACTGTTTGTTCTGGAGAAAGACCGCAAAATAATACGAGTACACTGTTCTTAAAGCTACTATAGCCGAAACTGCTCGTTCTAGGTAACAAATCCGACAGCGGTCTCGAGAGGGCGGTGAGGAGGGAGGAGGGGCAGCGGCTGGCGAGAGAGTACCAAGTAGCATTTATGGAGACATCAGCTAAAACCGGACTGAACGTCGAGCCCGCGTTCGCTCACGTCGCGCGCTCGCTAGTCGCGAAGGCGAACCCCGTCGACCCGTCGCGGCTGGCCGTGCGCGCGCAGCAGACGCCGGAAACACGGTCTTCGTGTCCGCCATGTTCGTAAATTGCGCGCGAGAATCGAACGTTCCGTCAATATTTAATTTAAAAGCCGATTGACATTTCGGAGTTTTGCAGTGGACCAATGTTGTAGTACATGTCTCATGTAGCTACTTGGGAACTCAAAATCAGTGTACTCATGAGTTTATGGTTGCAAATGTGAGAGTGGCACAAACGATACGTCGTAACTACCTAATAAATACTACCTATAACTTTTTAAGAAGTCTGTGTGAATGACCGTGAGGCATGAACTAAAAAGATAGCTAGATTACCAATACTATTCTTGTTTATAAAAGTAAGAGATATCAAGAACTATTGAAATATGCATAGGTTATTGTAGTTTCAAATTTTGACACCATTTGTTAAAAAACAATTAGGTACCTGCTTAAAGTTTTTCTCTCACCATTAGGGTTTATGAAAGATGTAAAGTTACATATATACCAAGGTACCTACGAGTATACACTTTGGAAATAATTAGTGCAACATTACTTCCTATAAAGGACACAAATTTAAAACCTGCGTAAGTACATCAGTGTTTTATATTAACTTATTTCAAATTGTGCGAAGACAAGTGC
Source organism: Udea olivalis (assembly GCA_947369235.1). Classification (NCBI taxonomy): domain Eukaryota; kingdom Metazoa; phylum Arthropoda; class Insecta; order Lepidoptera; family Crambidae; genus Udea; species Udea olivalis. The sequence goes on along the minus strand of OX376345.1, from coordinate 7,109,725 downwards.
TAAACCTAATAATATCAACATACTTCCCCAAATTAGTAAATTTTCTGATCTAAGTAATTAGGCTAGTAGGTAGTTCATGTTTAATGCATAGGTACTGGGATAAGTTTTAATAATTCTTAGTTACCATAAAGCAAAAACTAGATGTTGTTAGAGAAGATACATGAATTTAATATCACAGACACAGAAATAAACTCTTTTACTTAAATAAATTTCTTTCTCGAGGTATTTATCTAGTCTAGTAAAAGATATCAACATCTATACACATTGCTACTTATTTAACTCGTCTGTCAGTGTATTATAAGTTACTTAGTAAGTACCTAAAACATTTAAAAACTTATAAAAATAAAAGATACGCTTTTATATAGCAAATTATTGTTGTCCACATCATAATTGTATCGTAAACCTTGGTACCTATTGTATTTAAAAATAGCTTTAGTTAAAGTGATTGTTTAAAATTAAGTGCAACCTCTATCATAACATAATTAAATGTAAATCCCAGGATCCGGATATATAATATAATATTATAATAAGTATTATTATATCTACCTAATAAAGTGCCAACGTAAACGTATCACAGTGTGCGGTATCTTATATAGAAATTATTTATTATAAGTATAGAAATACATAATTATTAGTTTCCCAAAATAAAACCTAATAGTTAAGATCAATTTTATATATTTTTTTGTACATATCAATAAACATTTCAGCCTCCTTATTATACAACTTCTACAATTCAATACCCTATTGTATTCGGTGGGTTCTATGTTAACTGAACTTTATATAATATTTTTATCCAAAAATGAAACACTTAACTTTCAATCAGAAGATATTAGAAAAAAATTAATGCCTAGGCAGTGTCACTATTTACGCCAAGAGGCCAGCCAAAATGAACTGAATGGAATTTATTTAGGTCTATATTTCAGATACTACCCCTTTTGCAGCAAAGTAGGCGTGAAAGAAAGAAAAAAAAAAAACTTATTGACCCGACAGTGCACAGGGTAAAAAATAAATGAAATAACGGTAAGTTCATTAAAACTTAAAAAGAGAACATGAAAATAAAAAAAAATCAGGCCCCTGCCTCAGCACATGCCGAAAAATAAGTACATGTTCATGTGTGATGAGTTAAGCATGTACTAAATAAATATCCTAAGTACCTATTAATCTGTCAAAAGTCATTATTTTTCAGTGTTTTGCTGGATAGTCGTGAACATAATTTACAAATAAAAAAGGCAAATAATGTTACGAATCCCTGACAAACATTTTTGATTCCTTTCGAGTGACCTCCCTGCAGAGAACCAAGATAGCAATATTAAGCGAACCTTTTAAATGTTGGAAACTGATGTAAGTTTGAACTTTAAGGATTCTCTTTTTAAAATAAATAATTAATAGATAAGTTATTATAGATTTTTATCCATAATCTAAAGTCTCATAACGTTTTTTACCGTAATCATCATTTGTCTGAATAATAACTTGCCCTAACTGAATATCACATAACTTACATTATTATTATCATAAAAAATAATATCACGTCTCCGAAAATTGAAATCCTACGATATAGCCGAAATTTTTGTCATAACTATTGTATTGTAATCCTTAACATGTGAAAGCCATAAACGTAAATGTCCTCAATTAAACCAAAATGTTTATATTTATACTAATAATATTTTAAAACTTTGTATTACAAGAAATCTTCTGCTATTAATATTTTTCATAATTAAATAATATCTGATATTATATAAAATACGGGTAGCACAAACGGGTAGCACAAACAAGACTACGTGGAGTTAGTTTTACGGCGATTCGTTTCTGTCACTGAAGAAGTTCACTTTAGTTTCATCAAGTATTTTTAAAATTACCAATTTTATTATAAGTTGATATTATGCAGGACAATGGATAATATCAACTAATATAGGACATATGATTTTATGTCATGAAAAATTAGGAGAACCAATTATTATAGCACCCGATATCATGACAGAATAGTTCTGACGGACAAAAGATGATTAGGTAGGTACTACAATAACATTTCGAATATTCAAACATAATGGCAAGTGAACTTTATAAGAAATGTGTTACGATTATGAGCTGTTAAGATATTCGAAGAACATAAAATTTTAGGAAATCTGAAGAGTACCAACTAATTATTTTTAAAATTATTTATTTAAGTTACCGAAATGAAAATGTTTTTTTGTGTGGGTAAGTAAGGTTTATCAGTCAATTTTATACTACAACAATAAAAAAGGTAAACAACAAAAAATATCTGGTTGGTTAACCTCTTATAGCTAAGTACTTTTGTCTTCGACACAAAATCACACACGGGCTACCTGCATATTTTTGGCGGCCACCGGCGCCAACCTTGTGCGGGCGAGTCCATCAAAAATGTCGAAAAACTAAAGGAATTATGCGTATAGCAGCGTTTTTTGTTTTTGTGGCCGGTGGCTCGTGTTCAATTACCCTCATTGTTTAAGTATAGAAAATAACGTTAGACATTCAAATGAATTGTAAGTAAGGTCGTAAGCACATTGTAAGTGAAGGTTCTTTATAATAAAAATATATAAACAAGTTTTTTTAAATTATATATATTTTTTGTTTACCTATAAGTCTAGTGTTAAAATAATTAGTTTGTAAATATTGTTTATGTAAGTGTTGTACGGCATTGGATGTAGCTTGTGCAAGATAATAAAGAGAAACATTTATGTTTAGTTGGTATTTTTTTCCTTTGGCGGTTGATTTCCCTGAAGTTCTTCAAAAAGGGTTTTTACAAGTGGTACCTCTTCAGTGAAGAACAGCTTTAATGCTTGCGGCAGCCGCTCATCATCAGTGTCATACTACATGAGCTCGCTTGTTTGCCGAAGAAAAAACCCTGTCAAAAAAGTAATACCTATGTACCTATCCTATGACAGTATATCCTCGTGAATTTACGATCTCTTCTATAATACGAGTAGACTAGGAAGCCAAAGAAATTAGCCACCATGATTTTTAGGTTTCGTTGTTATTTAAATTTGAACTTTTTGAATTTACCAATGCACTACAGCGGGGGGTCACGTCAGTGAGGTCCCGCTTGAGTCCCTAGGATGAGTTCGATTTTTTCTAGTTTCTATCTTTTTCGTTGTTATTTATCTTGGTATGATGAAAAAACAACTAAGAAATCTAAAAAACGGATGGCTCAATTATTTTTGTCACATCATAGTTTTTTAGGGCAATGGAGCGCCGCTTAGAAGCAAAGAGCCGTGGGTTCGATTCCTTCACCAACCACTCAAATATAAGCGCATCCGGGACCAACGTCTCTGTGTTTGTGGCTCGTTCTGCTTGCCAAGAAAATAATTATTGCTGTTTGTGGTGACTTCTCATAATTATTGATGTGTAGAACCGATGCAGAAGACCAATTAGCTAATAACCTCTTGAGTACTCAAAGAAACTCAATGTTTTTGGTCTTAACCTTAGAATAATTACACCTAGAAGGATAGTTCCATACAAGAAAGCCATTTGTGATGCCAAAATTAACTGTCAAAATAACAACTCGTTACACATGTAATCACAATTTCAGTATTTAACATGTATGAATACTAGTTGTGCTTCTGTGTTATGTTGTTGCAACCATTCACTGCACAAATAAACATTTTGAAGAAGCTCTTTCCTCGAGAAATTAACATCGGTAAGTTCAGATCCAGACGTGACGTCCTGATATTTGTGGCATCGAAACGGGTGACAGGATTATGCGTAATTATTCGAAGGTCTCAACAACTGCAGCATCATTAGGCACTAGAGGCTATAAATGATACATCGCATGAATGCATCTAGGTGTAACAGCATGACTCAGACATCAGATGATGATGTAGTTAAAAAGATCAAAGATGCGCTAATTCACTGCCCCATTGCACCAATGTTTTCAATATGTTGGTACACATTTTTATGATGCTGGCAGACAAGTGAAATTGGGACTAAATACCTAAATACAAATTAAAAGACAACAGCTTTTTTAATACCTCTATATAATGTAGCTGCTATAACATGTGGTCAATATCTAAAGAAACAATGCAGTTTAAAAAGCAAAGTGTTGCATCTAAGGACTGTTTCAGACTAGCGTTCTGTTTGTCGTTCTGGCAATAATCATAATTGAACCAAACTTGCGTACACGGACTTATTCCGGCATGTTCGTTACGGTAACCGGTAGTGGTGAGTCAATATCTACATGGATTATACGAGCATATAGGCGTGTAGACGCGTACCTACTACACGCGTGGCAAAAGCTAATACCTAATATGTCGCTCGACGAGCCCTTAAAAAATATTACAGTCGGTAAAATAGGTGTTATGCGTTTTAAAATACTAACATCTGTTGTACAAAGTGTTTTGTGTCGAATTTATCCACGATATTAGTAGATATTTAAATTTTTATCATAATTGTCTGTACAAGCCACAAAAAAAATTCAAGTTATTAAAGTTCACGTGTTATCGTTTATTAAGTTATAATAGAACACTTTGTGTCGATATTCTCAATTTGTGTCATTTTCGTAAACGAAAACTTATTATTTGAAAGAGTCTGCCTTGTTCGAATGAAACGCGCGAGAGCGCGGCGAACGCGGAGATTATCACAAGGGAAGAATTCGTTCGTTTTTTCGGTGAAAGTTGTGACGAGTGCGCATGCAATCGATTGATTGAAAGCTGAAAGACTAAAATGGAGGTAAAAAACATTAAATGTTATATGGGGACGTTAATACAGTGTTGTTAAAGAAAGGGGATTATTCAATTTTATAGAATCTAGCATAATATCAGTGATCGGAGTAGGTAGCTTATTATTCTTGTATCATAAATGGTCATAGAAAAAACAATATGGGACTTTTTTCCGGAAAGTATTTCCGGTGTTTCTGGATGCAATTGAATATTGTTCACATTGGTTACTACTTAATTCTGAATTAAAAATAAGGCTTTCAAGCAAAGTATTCAGACGTTTTTTGATTATCTCTTTAACCTTCAGTTACCGCCCTCATTTTCAGTACTTAATTGCCGAGGTATAGGTCATGGTGAAGTGACGTTTTTAATCAAATGTATATTAAAAAACTAATAAAATGATATATGTATATTCTGAATGATTACTTCACAAATATTGGGATGATATTATAAAAACAATAAAAAAATATTTTATAAACTTTTAATCGCAAAAATAACAGAATGCATATTTTTAGGAACATAGTTTTGAGTCTGGAAAAAACTAAGTAGGTACCTAAGTCATAAAATATTTTGTCAAAATTTACTTTTATTATAATCAATAAAAGCGATCCTTAATTAACAAATTACAATCAATATTTTAAAGATTAAATAGTTCAGGCACATTTCTGGCAAAATTTTTGGTCTCATTGTAGACATAGAAAAGAAACCGTTCTGCTATTTGATGCCGCAACTATTGCACAATAAAAAAATGTGTTACGAAGTACTAGACAGGGACTTAAGCCAGGAGCGTCTACCAGAACCCCTAGACCCCAGCCAATATAGTAAAGACCGATTAATATTAAGTTGTCAATTTTGGGGTGGATTACATCAGCGTCAGCCTCACTGACAATGTGACAAGTAGCTGACTCGTATGTATATTTTACACCCGACACACTGATGAGGGGTCTTCCTTTCGAGCTTAGATGGACAAATCTTACACAACTTCTTATTTTTACTGTCTACGACTTTTTCAGGGTTTGAATCTGATTGCTCTCTAACTGTATCAGCTCGCTGAGTATGTGAAAATCATCAACCAACTCATCTTCACAATCACTATAATCTTGTAACTCTTCGTCTAACCAGCGCTTCAGAATCTTTTGATCACAAGGGCTATTCAAATCCAGCTGTCTTATTCTCTTACGCTCGATTCCTGGTGTACTTGCTTGCGCCATGTAAAAAATTAAGGCAAAATAAAAAAAAGGCTGAAAATGTAAGATCAAGAAATCGCTCGCTACGCTCAGCTTTGGAAATTAACTTGACTAGCTATAAGAGAGGGGCCAGGGCCAGGCCCCCGTCGCCTTATTCAACTCAGTCGAAATATACAATTGACAGGACTTCACTCTGACGCACGCTTGTCTCGCTTACGCTAAGGACAAAACAAATAGGTTTGTCTCTGTCCTTCACATCGCACAACGTTTTAGTTGTGCAATAACCTCGTTTTTAACTGTCAATTATATGGACGTGCCATATCTTCCGCTATTTGATTTAATCTAAGCGCAACGCATTGGCTTTCTGAAGCACAAGGCTTAAGCGGGGGCAAACCGTTTCCGTCGCTACAGAAAACGTGTGGAGAAATATTTACAGAAACGCTCTTCCAAAATGACCAAAGGAAGGTGTACCGAAACTGGGAAGCCATTTTCTGAACAAATACCCTGCGCCCTGCCATATACTTAAAATGCAAAACACAAAAACATACAAATACCTCTTTGAATATTTAGTGTCTACAATAGAAGGAATTTGAAAACAGAAGTACAGCAACGGAAGCAAAATACATACTATTAAAAACATAGAAAAATTACTAAACTTTCCAACTAAAGATGCGAATACCTACCAATAAAGAACGGCTGAAATGGACTTTGTCCGTAGCCGTGAAATGCTTTTACAAAAAAAACTGTGAAGGGACTTACGAACGTGTGACCTCTAATACAATCATGTAAGTAATAAGTACTCACGTACAACTGGAATGTGCCATCTGTATAACTGGGTATACAAAAATACACTTTATGGTCTAGGAGAGAAGGTTCATATTTCAAATGATAAGGTCAGCGGGCCAACTGAGATAGCGGATACAAGGTGAGGGTGTCCCTTTCCTTAACATTGCCAGCGCTCGTTATTAACATGTTTAGTAGATTTAATAGTACAACACGTTCGTTACTGAATTAAAATAAAGCAGAATTACCGCTTTGTTTTTGAACAACAACGTTAGATAATTTATTATGTATGAAAATGTATTTTATTCAAGGCTTTTACAGCTAAGTCTGATAAGTCAAAATATAATGATAGAATTCAGAGTTTTAAAGTGGCAACAATACTGTAATGGCGACATGGCGTCTTCCTTCTTCAAGAACGCGTGCGTCAGCTGAAATATTTGCTAATTTAGGTGTTTTCTAGCAAAATGGTGAAAAGGTGTTGTGTTATGGGCCGCGGAAATGAAACATTTGCTGGTTGCAATATTTCTTTTCACAGTTATGATATAATTTTATGACAATTACACAAATTCTTGATATGGAACAATTAGGGTGACAATAAATTCATTTTTTCCCTTTCATTGGAATCTATAAAATGTTGAGAAACATTATGGTTTTCAAACTCAGAAGGGCTTGTCAGGTCACAAAACTGTCAGTCACAAAAAGTAAGATTTTTATTAATTTCCGACATAAAGTTCGGTGGTAGGTTTTTGTTTTGTTCGCATGAGCAAAGAAGCACGTCCCATCGGCATCTTTGAAGATAGGGAGGCTTTTATTGAACTGTTGAGTTGTGGTTGCTGATAAGAAGTTACTGTTTAGCGTAGAGAACCCAACATTTCATCAACGATCAACGATCGCCGTAAACGGGATGGCAACTCATGGTAGACATACTGGGATCTGTGTTAAGCGCGTCCGGGGCGACAGCGACTTCAGAGCCTGAATTTCCGCGACTTGGGAAATGGCGTGAGGTGAATGGTGTCATTTGTGACCGCAAAATGCCGATCAAGCTGAAGGGGAAAAGCAGGAGCTGCGCGTCACGGAAATGAAGATGCTGCGGTGGATGTGTGGAGTGTCACGCAAAGATCACGTGCGGAACACCCACATCCGCGGCAGCCTTCGTGTTCGTGGCATCGCAGACAAGCTGCAGGAGTGCCGCCTTCTTTGGTATGGTCATGTCTCATGGAGATCGGCAAACTACGTGGGCAACAAATGTCTGGCCATGCAACCCCCGCCAGTAGAAGAGGTCGACTCAAGAAGCGCTTGCTCGAGGTAGTTAAGAGTGTCATTCGTTCCAACAGTCCCACCTCTGAGGATGCACGAGACCGTGCGAAATGGGCCAAGAACATAAGAAAGGCGGACCTTGGGTGGGCCCCTTTACACCAGTGTTGGTCCACAACCAGGATAAACGGACGGATCATGATGATGATGATAGGATACTGCGACAACTGTGATTTTAAACCGAAATAAAAACTACAAAACACTTCAGGCTCGTAAAAATGTGTGCCAAATTAAAGAATGTATTGATTTTTTTTGCCCAATCCAACCTTATAACGAAAAATGTGCAATTTATAACAAACATGTACAATTCCGAAATTAATATCGGAGTTCCGATATTGCGTTCTAATTTCGCAAATCAGTATCGGAATTAGAAATCCTCCGATATTACATGCCCTAATGGTAACAAGTGATTCAGAAGCTCTGGCTACTGAAGTGCTTGAGTTTGAAATCTTGTCTTTCAAACAAAAATCTAAATGCCCTATTGACTATTTTCTTGTCAATAAAACTACAGCTAGTTTCCAGGCATAATTAATTCTGACTGTCGTAAGAATCTTACATGTTATAAATATTACTGTGCGATCTTTGACTTGTGATGGTGGATACTATTACAAATCGTAAAACATTTGAAATCTAGGTTGCGATTTTCACCTTCCAAATATGGTACCAAGTTTCAAACATCCGTTGCAGGAGACTTATATACATTGTATATTTGTCCCACCCCACATGATTAAATTGGCTAGAAATATTTTTACTGAGACAGAATTAACTTCAGAGGTTGGAAAAATTGATTTTAATTTTGTTAAACGATTACACAATTTGCAAGAAAACGAAGGTTTGCGACTGGGGAACAAGATTTGTAACGCCCACATTATTATTTTTGTAAAGAATGAATGTCAAATTAGTGACGCAACTAATAAGTGCATTTGTAGCAGATTCCCTAGACTTTTTGAGACAAAGTGGCAGTCCAATTTACCAAAACAGCGAAGCTACTGTGGAATACATTCGAGGGCTAGACAGGTTATTTGATATATTAAACATATCAGAGAAGAAAATGTTGGTATTTATAGTACAACATTTTTCAACCAAACTTAATGATCTATTTGAACATTCAGCGCTAGAAGATTCACATGGAATTCTTCTTGGAAAATTGGAGTCTGATTCGTATTTCACCTTGCGAATATTTCATCACGCAAAGTTGAAGTCTATGGCTTGTTTGGGAAACCGTGTTGGTATGCGCCATAAATTGCACAAGACGATCTTATTTAGTGATGTGTAATCCTGTTTTGTAAAATAGGTACCTATATTAGTTTCTGTAAGATCTGCGCTATATTAAAACAAAGTATTACAATAATTTATCTTTTTTATTTACCGCCACCTACTTTCTGGCATCCCCAGTAGATCCTACTAAGGAATCTTACGCGAGTGAAACCGCGAACATGATCATCTTGCTATTTTTTCTAGTCTGTTATTTTATACATTCGTGTATATGTATAGGTGAATATGCCAATGCCATCGATTTTTTTATAAAATTGCCTAGGTTCAAACTTAGGGCCAGCTATGACTGAATCACTTTTCATCAAAACTAACAAACGCTTCCGCATTTATCCTCCTCCTCGCGTCGGTCTCAATGCTGATGGTCGTGATCATCCTTAAGGAGTATCTTGTCGCGAATTATTTGTCGCCATCTGCCTCTGTCCGAAGCAGAGTGAAGGGCATCGTGCAAGGTGGTTTCAAGCGTGATGCGAATCTGGTCGCTCCATCGCATTTATAAGTTAGTTTAATTTAACTAATAATAAAACAAGAAAAATATTTTTTCTTTTCATACATTATGGTCACCTTATTAGAGTGAGATAAACTGACCTCGTACCTACTGTCTCACTAGGACCGTTTTTTAGTAGCAGTGCACATTCCAGTTGTACGTAAGTACTAATTACTTCCATGATTACAATAGTCAGTAACCAGGGGCTTGACTCTTGCTTGAACAGAATTTCACTGGACAAGCATTGCAGAAATGTTGCAGAAATTTATGAACCCAATTCCAAAGACTTTAAGGTTCAAATTTTTTTTTGTGACATTAATGTATGCCAAACCGGCGAAATTTGGTTCGGGAGTCAGTGGCCTGATGCAAGTGTCATCACTTCTGGCGCAGCGATGCCAGTTGAGCACACGGAGAGTGACTGGATGCGTACTTAACTGTCGAGTATGAATGTGAATCTATCGAAATGGGGCCAGTAATTATTGAGTCCGAAACTCCGAAGACGTTAGTTGTGCAATTCGGAATGCCCGGATGAATTGCACAGCTTACGGATCAAGTGGTTTCGATGTTCGCATCGCAGTATAGATTAAAAAAATACTTTACTAATTTTACCAATCTTAATTTTGTTTGAGTTCATATTTTGGACAGAGCTGGCACTTATTAAACTTTGAAAACACCGTTTTTTAGAATGTGGGTTTGGTTTTTGTTTAAAAATAACACGTGATGGCTTTGGCTACATAAAGTGCTCAATAAACATCGCAAATCTTGTCCAACAAGTCGAAAACTTTTAAATTATTTGATGAAGAAACAAATTCAATCCTTACAAATTTTGTATTTGCCGCTAAAAAGTGACAAATGTCATTTACAACGGTATTTGAATCTGGCGCCAAAGCTACCAACAGCTTAGAGAGAGAAAGATGATTTGAGTCAGACTTCGTCAACATTTTTGGCCATCATTTTGATCAACAAACCTAAACAAGTAAGAAGTTATATTTAACCTGGATTTAATATATTAAATATGGCAACAGTAGACGAGGAGATAGGTATTTTTTGGCAACTAGTTATACACAAGTACACAACACATCTTTGCTAAATCTTATTGCCTTTTTTAATTTTACTACACTTCATTTATTAAAACATTAGAAATAAGAAGCAGGGGTACTGGTGCTAAAATGAATGACAATTTGCATTTGACAGTGCCATGACGATGACAAACCTCAGTATAACCTGGCAAAATAGAAAACACCTTCCGCCACTATGTATGAAGAGATTAAGTAACATTTTAGATTTGGTAGAGTTATAGTGACAGTAAAAATGTATTTGGGTAAAAACCCCTGCTTCTTTTAGGTTTTTACATTAACAGTAATATTTTGATGCAAGACAAAATAATTTATTTAAGCAAAAGCTTCATAAACTCTGAAGTTACTTTACTTTAAATGAGAACAATTAAGTGTGACAGCTGCTATATAAGTAGTTTTTAATAAATTCAGCATGAATTAAAAAGTAATAATGTTTATTGTGCTTTTACTACAAAGTATACCCCAAAATAACCTTTTTTACTTCTGTCTAATGCTATATTGAATGGAGTATAGGTAGGTAGGTGATTTAAAAAAAATTGTTCTCACTTTTTTGTTTTCACCAAATTAATTTTAGTAAAGTAATATGTATAATTTTAGTCTCTTTCACATGAGATGGGTATGGTTTTTAATTCAGTTTATAGTACTGATTTTATTGCTTCAAATGCGAAATTCTTCAAAATTAAATGTCGTTGTACCCATCTCTTGTGAAAAATATAGTTATCTGATTTCATAAATTAATTAATTCTAGTTGGTAAAACCAGTTTATTATTATTTTTTGGATAAAAAATCTTGGAACAGTTTGGCACATTTATTTTCATATTGTTCTAGCATACATATTGTACAATACACTACATATTGTGTCGTCTCATAATGTTTTCACACGTTTCTTAAATAAAGTTTTAAACAATTTGCTGGTAAATCTTTTGGTAGACTTTCAAATTAAAAATGAATTAGTGTTTTATAAAAATAATAGGTACCTACTTTAGTAAGTTACAAATAAAATGACGTTCACTACCCTTTTATTTGTTCTTTCTACTAAGGTGTCAAATAAATAATTTAACGGAACAGTCAGATTGCATTATTTCCACAAATTTATTTTTAAAAGTATATTTTTAGGCATTTTAATATTTTTCTTCCGAAATCACTTGCAGTAACCGACCACAAAATTATTTTGTGAAAATGTTTGCAGTCTCTGAATGTCGTCATTGTTTGGTTTTATTATGTTGGTCAACCTGATGCCATTCTACGCGCACATGCGCAGAACGACAGGTGGTCGGCGGCGACTCGAGCCAGCCGTCCCGACCGAACCTATCGACTTCTCATGCTCATCATCAGCCGCTTTCGTGTTCAAGCAAGAACGATGTGCAGTGCTTTGTGTTGAAGTGATCGTGGTGACATGGCGTCTCTTTTCTAAAGTGTTGTGGATGGTGATCTACGTCCAAAATTCTGTTTATTTACGATGAGTGTGAATTATGATCGTGTTTGTAGACTGTGCTTGTCATCTCGATGCGAATTACTGCCTATTTTTCCTACCACCAGTTCGGATGACTCGGAACCTCCCGTCCTCGCCTCAAAAATCAAGGATTGCGTCGCTGTGCAGGTAAGAAATGCCCTAAATTAGTGTTCGATTGGTGTTTTAAGTGAAAGTAGACCCTTGGTGTACGTGAGAACTCGTCATCCGCTCCGGTTCGAGCAATGACAGGCAGCGCTTCGTTTAGGTGGAGATGTCGTAAGTTGTCCACCATTTTGTAATGTTCCACGGCTATCGCTCGGGTCGTGGCCGCGTCGCGTCGCATTCCATGCAGCCGGCAAGGAATGGCGCGTATCATGAGGGTCGGGTTTGGCATTATTCCCGGGGGTCAGGTCGGGAGGGGTAATGGGTGCGAGGCCCGGTGTGGGGCATCGTGTGTATTGATTTATCGGACGAGACCAGGCCGCTGCAGCTCGTCTCTCGAACGGGTCGAGCGTCGGTGTCGGCGTGAGTGTGCTATAGCTGTGTGTGTATATCGAGCGGTAACCCTCGAGGGGCTCGCTGGCTGCCACTCGACTCGCTTCTACTTATTCGGTCGAGGAGCCAGCCGCCCGGCTATAGCGCCTACCTACCTAGTTTCTCTTCGCGTATCTATGTTCGCATGAGGCGCGGTTTCGCCTCGTTCGTTCTGATGAAATGCGCGCGACTTTGCTGCCCTGTACAATGATTGCGTATGATTATTTTTCCAGATAAGCGAGAATGACGACCTGCCAACGAATGTCTGCAGAAAATGTGTGGATAATGTCAATAACTGGCATATTTTCAAGTCAGTGTGTGAAAGGACACAAAACAAACTAGAGTTGCTGATAAAAAAGGATGGCAGCCATCTAGAAGAGGTATAATTACTAGATATTCAAGCTTGGAATTGTCATATATCATCCATTTTGTGAACATTGGAATCTTTATAATAATGGAAAAAATGCATTTTCAGATTCATATCAAGAGTGAGCCTTTATTTGATGAAGCTTATGATGATGGAGTTATTATTGATGGCTCATACCTGGATTCTATTAATGAGGTAAATGTCCACTTTATGGTTCATAATGTTTCATTTCAGCTAACCGCTTGTATCTAGATTCTTGCGTGTAATGTACCTTTTTCAATGATTGTTAGTCCTATGTTTGCCTGTAGGTCCTGTGTTCTAGCTTATTCAGGTCAAGGACGTATTGTCATCATAAGTAAGTATAATTTGTATGAAATTTTTGACTTGATAAGCAGCATATTTTTAAATTTTGTTGAGTTCAGCCTAATGAGGTCAATGGAACTTGAAACCTTCAGGGCAAAGTGCTTCTATGTGCTAGACATGATTATAAAAAACTTATTTTAAACAATTACACTCAAACCACAGCTGTCTCATCCTTAATCACTAAAATACTAGCCGTTGACTAAGCAATAAATGCCTTAATTGTTAATTGTGTTTAAAATAAGGCCCTGGAAGGTATATTCTCCAATGATAGGAAATAAAGATTCACTATTCGCAAAAATTTCACTGCACTTAAATATGACCCTAATGTAGTTTAGACAGCATATCAATAGATCTGGTACTTTGTATATTTTTATGATATTTTCTTACTTTATTAAACTAGATAAGCCATCTTGATTTTCGAATAATGCACAACAATATAGCAACTAAGCTATTTATTTCACTGAAAACTGATCCTCAAAAAATTTGTTCCTTAATTTTTATTAAAATCCATTGAAACATTGATTTTTACTTTTCATCATTATTATCACTGTGTATCAGAACTTCCAAACAGGTTTATGAAACTTGTTAAATATTAATTTGCCTGAAGTTATTAAGATATTAAACTTTTACTGTCCATTTTCAGTATGTTGCCGGTTCCAGCAAAATGCAGCCAGAAGGCCCTCCAATCTTGGCATCACTGGGGCTCACTCCACGAAGTGATAAGGTAAAGATTACTTGCCTACTGACAGTCTTTATCATTCACTAAACAGATATTCCCAACAAAGTAATTTCACTGTTTAAATCTAGTAATGCCACAATGATATTTAATATGACACTTTGACTTTCATTTGTTGTATCCATAACATTTTAACTTATATTTAATAATGAAGACAGAATACCAGTGAGAGAATAGTTCAACTGAATTAATTTCATTCACAGAAAGTAGATCCTCGTATGGACTGGCAACGAGTCCATGCAATATTGGACATGGTGCAAGATGATGATGTCATTGACTCACTGCAGTCCATTGAGGAATGTGATGTTGTCCAGCAGTCTGATCACAACTCAGACTCAGAAGCTGACCTTCAGGACGATATAGATGACAGCTTTGTGGATTGCAAGAGTGGTTACATTTGCAGAAATAAAAAAGTACTATCAAGAAGTCCAAAAAGATCGACAATGCAAAATCATGTCAAAATCAAAGAAGCTTCGAGATTAAGAAAACGTAAATTGGAAACACCCAAACACTGCCCACGGCCTAAACAGGCTTGGCAGTTACTGTTTTCAGATGACTTACTTGACCTGATAGTGGCATCCACTAATGATAGCATACTTAAGATTGGAAATACTGATTCTGTATCCACAAATGCTGGGGAAATCAAAACACTTATTGGAATATTATACTTACATGGTATCATGAGACCAACTCATCAAAGTTACCGTGACCTCTGGAATAAGGACTGTGGGATCCCATGCGTTCGTAGTGCAATGAAGTATGACCGTTTCAAATTTCTCATTCAGAACTTGTCCTTTGACAAAGATGATGATGATAGCATCATACAGTTTGACATAATGAAAAGAATGCGTAAAGTATTTGAAATATTTGCAATGAATTGTAGAACAACCTTTGACGTTGAGAACTTAGTTGTCATTGATGAGATCATTGTCCCAGTTTATGGTCCTTGCCCATTCCGTTACGAGATCGCAAAGAAGCCGCTAAAACGTGGATTGAAAGTAGTACTGCTGGTGGATTCGTCCAATTTTTACATCAGTAACTTAGATGTGATAACCGATCCCTACTTTGGGGCCGAAGAAATAGTGAACAAGTTAGCCCAACATTTGGCTGGAACTGGCAGAATTGTATTGTTGGACAGTTGGTATACCTCATTCAATTTGATTGATAGACTGAAAAAGGAATACCAGATATACACCATAGCGGCAGTCAACCCCAAGGATGACATCATACCACCTCTCTTTGTATCTAAGTACAGAAAGGCCCGGACATTTTTGACTGGATTCTTGGACAATGATATCACTCTTACCTCTTACATGAATTCTAAGATGAAATCCGTCAATGTTTTAACGAATGAACCAAAGTTTTATAAGAAGGGGCATACAAGTCACAACACTGTTGTGGCTGCTTACAAAAAGAACCATTCCGCTGTAGAAGTTGTTGATGTGCTAATGCACTATTACACCACTATGCAACATACCAATGATTGGACGCTTTCCTTGTTTTTCACACTTCTAAACATTGCTTCAGTCAATGCCCAAGTGATATGGTGTTCTCAAAACTCTCACCAAATAACCAAGCGCAGATCATTCATAAACGAATTGGCTTGTAGTCTGTTAGAAACTGAAGAACCGATGTCACCTCTAGACAACATTCCTTTGAGAAGAGAGAAATTTACAGCTCTGAGGGATATAACCATACCATTTAAAAATAGAAGGCGGTGCAGAATTTGTGTAAAGACCACTAAACGAGACAGAAGAACAAAACAATATTGTATCAAGTGTGGCCAGTTTATCTGCAAAGAACATACAGTACAGTTTTGTACAATGTGCGCCTCCTAATATGCTTTGAGAAATCCTTATCTAACTTTAGTGCCAAATTGGTTTCTAAGAATTTTGTAACTGCCTTGCATGTGAAATCATAAAAAAATGAGTCATATTAAATGTCATTATTTAAGTTTTTTTTTTATTATGCTGGATTTTTTTAAATTTTATGATTAAAATAATCTTATTAAGTTTAAAAAAGTTTATTTTGTTAAGGTTAAGATGAACGATTTAAAGTTTATTTTTATTTAGTTATCGGAAGCACTTGTAATATAAGTAATAGAAATATCTACGCAATGATTTCAGTCCTGTAAACTTGACCTAGTCTAACAATAACTTGCTTAGTCCCCCATCCAACTTTCCCCCTCACCCTTGCCTGTTCAAGGTTACACATTTGAAGCTAAACATTTCGAATAGTGTGCAGACAGGCTTAGTTACTTTATTGATTAATATCAAAAGGTGACTGCCTTTGCAAACGATGTAATCACCTTATTTTCCCGGTTTTTTTATTGTTTTGTACAAAATATAAATTACTTTCTTTCCGACCGCCGCTTCGCCCGCGTAGTTCACACGACTTCGGGAGTTCCGTTTTCTCCCGTTAAACTATAGACCATATTGATACAGCCATTTCACAAAATTAAATAATAATTATTTAAAAAAAAACGATAAATTTAAATAAACAACCCACCCTGTCGTTACAATAACGAACACCAAAAAAAAAGCATTTCCAATTTCAGTCAATCTATTTTGCAGTCGTTCACAAGTTATGCGCGTATATAAAATATGTTTCTTTCTACCATTCATTTTTATATATTTTCACTTAAGTATTTTTATCTATACTAATATTATAAAAAGGAAAGATTTGTTTGTATGTTTTTTTGTTTGTTTGTATGAATAGGCTCCAAAACTACTGGACCGATTATAAAATGATTTCACCAATATATGCTACATTATCAGGGAGTGACGTAGGCTATATTTTTTTTTAATTTAGGGTATAATTTGACGGGAGAGAGAGACTACGCGGGCAAAGCCGCGGGTGGACAGCGAGTAAATAAAAATAGGCTTCCATTTTATACATTTTATAAACAAAGATAATACTTGAAATCGTGCTAAATATGTGTAGATTGGTAAGATTCAGCTTAATCAAGATTAACATGATTCTGGGAGTGGACCTTCAAAAATAATTTTCCTAGGTAACAGGTTTGAATTCTCCTATAAGTAGCGCTAAATTATTTTTTTAATTCATGTAATGTTATTTTCAGGGGGCGGAGAGTGAGAAAGATGAAGATGACGATGAGGAAGATGATGAGATGAACGAACCCGTTCAGTCGTTCGCAAAGGTGCCCAACATGCCTGAAGTTTCCATAACAGTAATGCGACCCACCGGTGAGACGTTGCAATCCCGCCAAGGTATTCAACAGCTTGCTTCCAAAGATTGTCTCGTATGCGGCCGTTCTTATAGGTATTCCCATAATGCTAGGCGACACGAGCTTACGGCCCACAGTTTTGATAGGTACACCAATAAAGTAACAAACAAAAAGAAACCGCTTGCACACATGCAACCAAAATTAAGACCAAATCCATTCAACCCTAAAGCGCGTTTAATGCCAAACCCGATTAGCCACAAAATGCAACTGATGCAAAAACCTATGCCTAAGAGAATAATACCGCACAAAATAATTACTCCACCGAAACCAATACTAATCAAATCGACTAAAGCCCCGCAGAATAATTTGCCTTATCCATTGCGTATTAAAGCGTTGAAGGACTTGCAAATAAAGAAAAAAGAACCGCAAATTTTAAAGACACTTCTGACATCCAAACCCGAAGTTCTAGTGTCTGAGCCCGAAATATTAAACTCAGGGCCTGAAAGTCCAGAAACTTTAATTTCGGAACCAGAAATCGCATCCTTTCAAGTTGAAACTATTTTGTCTGAACCTGACTGTTTCGATCATCAACCTGGTGATGACGAAATGGACGGCGATATGACTAACAATCAGGGTCAAAACTATGACACGGTTGACATGGAGTCTGACAACGAGATTGAAATTGCACGAGAGAAAGAAAACGAAGGCGATGAAGAAGATCAAGATCAAACTGTAGACAGAGATGATAACCCACAAATTGATGAAGGAAATATTCATTACGATGCACAAAGTGATGCAGAAAAAGACATAGTGGAGGATAATGTTGAGAACGAGGAACATATCGGAGTTGATGAAAGAGATATTCAAAATGATGACGAAATGAAAGATGAAGAAGATGTTAACGAGGAAAGAGAGAATGAAGAGCAAGATGTCAATAATGATGAGAATGCAGAGGAAGACGACGACGATCTTCCGCCGATGGAGATCGTTCCAGTAGTAGAAATTAATGAGGATTTGCAAACGAATTCGTGTAACAGCGAACTCAATGAAGATGAAGATGAAACTGAAGAAACTGCAGTTTCAAATGACACAGCCGTTGAGGATGAAGAGCCCAAAGAACTTGACCCAGACAAACTTTACGTTACAAAGACGCAAAGAGACTTCATTCAAAAATATCGGGATGTAATTCAACAAATTAACACAATGCGTTGTCTTTGCTGTGACCGCGAACACCCGCGCAGAAAAGCTGTTATCCAACATCTGCAAAAGAATGGGCATAAAGTGCCTAAACACACATGTTACAACTGCGTGGTGACATTCGGACATATCGGCGCATTACTCAGCCATATGAGACAAAACAATTGTACAGACTTGTGGAAAATAATATACAACGAAAATGGAATAACCGACGATTTAGTATTGGCAGAACCCAAAGATACCAAAGTTCAATATAAAGATATCTTCAATGCAAGGTCATACGCATGTAAATTGTGCCCTGCTAAGTTCCAACTGAAACAGTTTATTATGAAACATGTTTTGGATGTGCACGAAGACGGCCAGTCAAGAGTGCCACTGCACTGTGTTCACTGTAGAGCTCGATTTAAGGACAAAAGCCTAATCAAGAAACACATTCGTAATGGCGAATGCACTGTTATAATTTCTTGCGATTTGTGTTCAGAGAAATTCCGTAATATGTTGGACTTCAATGATCACGCCATGGCTGTTCATGCCGGAAGCTTCGACCAATCTGATAATCAAAATAAGTGTGTCGACGGACGCCCTACGGACTGTCCCACATGTGGTAAGAAGAATAGTAGCTATCCGAATTTGGTGAAACATTTAAAAATAATTCACAATGAGGAGAAACCTCATTACTGCCAGCACTGCGACTCCAAATTCGAGCAAGCTGCTGATCTTAACAAACACATTTATATGGAACATTCTGATAGGATGCTGGGTATGCAAACCGCCGAACCTGACATGTCATTGGTCAAGGAAGAAGCGGAAGAGTATCACTACTCGTGCACTGAATGTAATGCTATATTTGAAACCGTCGACGCTTGGACGGATCATCAGGTTGCGGAACACAACCAAGTCGCTCATCACTGCGATCAATGCGAAAAGAAATTCTTAAGACCATCTGAACTCGCCGAGCATAAGAACACCCACTTGCGCGTGAAATTTTATCCTTGTAGCCTCTGTTCCAATTCATATAGTACACCCCAAAAACTATCTGAACACGTTCAACAATCGCATCCTAACGTCAGTGGCATCGCCGGTACGGAGGCCGAGTTTTACTGCGACATTTGCATAAGGTCATTCAAGAGCCGTCAGGCTTACTCGAACCATATGCGTATACATGCTAAAGTGCCCACTACGAACCGAAAACCGGGCGATCCAAAAGGATTTGCACCAAGGATCATCGGGAAACCAATCAAACAATATATTGATGACAGTCAAGTTGTGGCGTTCAGGCGCAGTTATAATGTTCCCAATGCCCCATATTGCTGTGATATATGTGGCAAAGGTTTCATGCATAAGAAGAATATTTGGAAGCATAAGAAAATATTGCATGCCGACTTACTCAACGACAGTAGGAACGATAGTGAGGAAAATACGATGCACGCATCTACGGAAGAGGATGAATATAACGCAGATGAAAACGGCGCCGTTCTGTCTACGCCACAGTTCGACAGCTTCAATTTTACTCACTTTACCAATAACATGCAACAACAGATACAGCAGCAGCAGCAGCGAGACGCGATGCCGTTCTCTTGTGACATTTGTTCCAAACGATTTCCACTACGAACTAGTGTATTGAAGCACAAACGAGCCAAACACGGGATCGTTGGCTTGGTTGACAATCAATCGCAACCCAACGAAGGAGGAGGAGGAGGAGGAGGTAACAATAGATCGAATTGTACAATTTGTAAAATTACCTTCTCTGACAAAAAATCTTATTACCGTCATAGGAAGAATGTTCACAAATCGTCTTCTCAGATGTGCAAAATTTGTGGTAAACCACTTAATTCGACATTGGAGCTATATGAACATCTAAAAGCCGCTCATGCGCGTGAACTTCTGGGCTATAATGCAAACCAGGGTACCAGCAAGATGCAAGAAGTTAAACCAGAGTTGGATGTCGATTATGAAAACGACCAGGACTCTGCTGATCCCAGTGTAGAATATCAGGCGAGATACCCTTGCGATACCTGTGGCAAACAGTTTGTTGGTTTACTTGCATTACAGAACCACCAATGTATTAACCAGCTGCAGTCACAACCTCAAACCTTCGATTGTGAGATTTGCCATAAGAGCTACACATCGATCGCTGCTCTCAAGAGCCACCGCGGCTGGCATTTACGTTCGCCTGATGGTAAAGCAGCAGCTAATAATTCCGGACTGTGGATGCCTCAGCATAAAGTAACTAATAAAGTCAGTAAACATGAAGTGGTGGACCCGTCCCAGCTGGCCCGCGTAACGCATTCGACGCCTGCGGCCGCGACCGCGACCGTGGCCAAGAGAAGATTACCACCTGAAGTCGAGGTGACAGTTGTCAATCCAAACAAGAAAATGCGATCAGACGACTCTGTCGAATTTGAACAGC
This sequence comes from Udea olivalis, assembly GCA_947369235.1. Classification (NCBI taxonomy): domain Eukaryota; kingdom Metazoa; phylum Arthropoda; class Insecta; order Lepidoptera; family Crambidae; genus Udea; species Udea olivalis. The sequence goes on along the minus strand of OX376345.1, from coordinate 7,088,689 downwards.
ACAACAGTATGACCGGTAGCGTAGAGGACAGATACTGCACGATATGTGACAAAGAGTTTACGAAACGAGCCGCTTACCAGCGACACATGGATGAGGTGCATCAACCTAATTCGGTATTCTGCCCGGTCTGCGATAAGAGTTTCACGCGAAAATCGACCTTACTCGTTCACATGAAGAAGCATTACGAAAGTGGAGAGGGTAGTTCGGGTATGGGGCAGGTCGATGACGATGTTCCGTACGCTTGCGACTTATGTGGAGCGCAGTATGACAACGAGAAGTCTTTGAAGGTACATCGAGAGAGGCACCACGGAGAAGAGGAGTCTGGCGAGTCAGATGAAGACGACGGCAGTGTGCCGGTCGCGCAGCCGGGCGAGTTCACCTGCGCCCAGTGCGGGGACGGCGTCGCCACTCCTCGGGACTTGATCGCCCATCGATCCATGCACGCAACACCCACTAAATTCTTCTGCAACATTTGCAAAGTTTACTTCGCACGCGCACTCGACTTATCGTCTCACACTAGGGCGCGACACGCTGACAACGAAAAGGTGTTCTTTCCATGTGCCATGTGCGACCGGTTTTACATGAATAAAAAGAGTTTGCAACGACACATCGAAATGGCGCATTGATAACACTAGTAATATCCTTAGAATAATTACGTAAGATGGCGAGTGGGGGCACCGGTTTTGATGCCACGTAAATCAGGACAACACGTCTTGATCTGAACTTACCGATGTTATTTTCTCGAGGTAAGAGTTTCTTTTAAATGTTTATTTGTACAGTGAATGGTTGCAACAACATAACAGACAAGCACGAGTAGTATTCATACATGTTAAATACTGAAAATTGTGATTGTGATTTTGGCATCAAAAATGGCGCGCCTTTTTGTATGGAACTATCCTTCTAGGTGTAATTATTCTAAGGTAATATCTAGAAAAATATGACAAAGCAGAGCTTTGCTTCTTTCTTCGTATTACTTGTTTTACTACGGTGCCTACCAGATGATGACGCACTAATAATATTAATTGTAAATATCTACAGTTACAAAATACTATAATAGTCTAATGAGACTCTCACAGACTTAAAAATTGATATTGCTTTATTATCAAGTTGTCATTCCTCGGCTATTGTTTGTTTTTATATTATAATACAGGCAAATCACCGCGTCATTGCTCTTGTGTTTAGGTGGGTTAAGTAACAAAAAAAGGAGGAAGCCAAAATAGGCCCAAACAAATGCACCAACAATCTCTCGCTGATTTGCACAACTAATAACATAAGTGATTTTATTATGTCATCCCTACTTCTTATTTCTTGTCTTAAGTCTTTGCTCACTTATTATGTTATTTATTGTATTTCATTGTGAATATGAAGACTTAAGGAGTTTGAGAGTTCAAGTATGATGTTTGATGCAAACACGCATTGAACGATCTATAGCTAGCAATTAGTACTTACAATTATTTTACTTTTAGCAAATTGGATAAATGAAATGGAAATGATTAATGCCTTGCTCTCATCTGTGTCTTTCGTTACAAAGTTTCGTCTATGTAAATTAAAACCCTTAAGCTAAGACTTAGCTTCGGAACACATTGCTTCGTACAATAGATGCAGATGCGGCAAAGTCAGTTTTTTTTTAAATATTGGGATCATGGGCCAAAATTTTGTAGTTTAGTCAAAAAATCAGTCAATACCAGTGTTGAAATATTTAAGAATAATTTTAAATCGTGATTTCCAAATTTTGAAATGATATTGTCAAGATCCATTTGGTCTTTGTTATATTTATTTTTAACAATTACATTATTAAAATTTAAACAATTTTAGTTTTAATATGTAAATATTTTCGTAATATTATGTCAATCTAAATTTAAGAATTAGATTAGGTGACTTTGATTGAAAAGGAATGGTCGTTTAAGTTTTTAAAATGTACTGATTATTTTTAGTAATTACAAGTGTATATTTTATACAAAGTGAATTAACCACTAAGGGCATATCTCCTCATCTATGGTGAGACGATACTTTGATATATTTTAAGGTATGTATTTTGGACAGTGGCCTAAAAGCTCAGGTATTTTTAATGTGTGTAAATTAGAATGTTGCAAATTTATCTCTGACCCCCTTTTTCATAAAAATTTAAACAGTGCTTCAAGTCCACTTTACCATAGTGAAATCAGTGCTATCAGACAGTTTTATTCTTTATGAATATGGGGGTGAGAGTTTAGAATTTATATTTACATGAAAACATACAGACATGGAGAAAATTTCACAGTTTTTATTTTGTTTCTGAGAAGTGAGTGTGTGTTATAAACGCGCGCATTTTTAATTCCCTGCCTATCCATGACCAGTGCCAAATTAGCCTCCTTTACTTTGATTCCATAGTACCATTATAGTGATAAGTATAAATACGTATGTATAAAAATGTTCCTGTAAAGAATTTAAATGTACCTACTGTTACAAAGAATACTTGATTGCTTTAAAATTCTGATGCATTTATATTATAACTCATAGAACTTACATAAACATGGATTTCATTTGCTTTAAAATTGGTTTATGCTGGTGTTCCCAGTCTGAAACTCATCTCAAGGTCTCCTCAAGGAAAAGTTATAGTTCATATTTTTAAAAAACTTCTTCTCCACCACTCTTGAGCAGTATTCTTGTTTAAAAGAAACCTTTGAGATAAGTTTCATAAAATGTGTTAAGAGGTGTGCTGACAAGATGCTCGTCGGCGTCTTTGAATCTAATTAATAATTAATATTAATGAATACTAATATTGATACAGCGTCACCTATTAAATCCATCCACTGCGCTGGTCCTGGGCCCAAGTTTTTTTTTAGGTTACAGGTACTATAACTGATGTTAAAAGTACAGTTGGAATAAGGGTTCAGCAATGACTGTCTACTCCGACCCGTCAGCATGACTAAATCCAGCATATTTTTTTTATTACCTAGCTATTTAAAATTTAAGTTTCTATAATTATACGAATTATGTAATTGAATTACTTACATACATTTTTAGTGCTTCAATTCAAAGCTTTTACAAGATCATGATTGTAGTCAATTCTAAAACGGTAAAAAAGACTTAATGGTGATGTTTCGGAAATTCAGTTATAGATAAAATTATTTATTTTGTGATTTTGTATTGTTTACCTATCATGTAGATACAGTTTTGGGTTAAGGCGCTCTATACACTTTTTCCATAGATGAGGTTTAGTTTTGTCATCTTTGTGGTTTGATAAATAAAGTGACTTAATAAATATCTTGTTGTTTTATTCATTAATAGTATTTTATTTACACACTGATTCATCCTAAAGGTTTTTAGCTACTTAGGTACATTTTGATTTGGTATATTACATAACCTATATCTGTAAACTGTTTAGGAAAAGAACTCCGACTCTGTTATCTATCAACATCTTCGGACAAAAAGCATGCTGAAATGTGCGTGTGCACCTAATTCTAGCTGGCTATAAGGCTATAACTACACTTCAAAGCAAAAAAATAGGGCAAATAACAGAAAATAAGCGAAATAATAAAAATATTGAGCGCTTATAAACACTCGCCCGAATCCAGAAACTGAAACATTCGCCCGAATCCAGAAACGTTCATCAAAGCTGAGAAGTCCTTACATTTATAACTGTTTTATTCATTTCGATTAACACACTTGTCAAATGAATGCTGCCCTGTCTGTTTGACACGTTTGTTAATTTGAGGTGTGCTCAACTATTGATTAGAGTTTGCGGATACGTATGTACGGGTATGTAATTTCACTATTGACACGTAAACGTTATAGCCTGCGAAGGCAGGTTGCAAAATAATAAACGGAATGTTATCGTAGTCCAACTCCAACAATCGATTAGATTAAAAAACGTGTCAAAACTGAAATAGATAATACAATTTTTAGGTGATTTTTTAAGCCTTTGACATTTCGATGTCCCAGAAGGATGTGACGGCTACTTAGACAAATCATTTCTGAATATCTTTCAATCGGGGAATTCGGTTTTTTCTTTTACTTGATTTAGTAATTTAGGCTGCGGCAACTGCTTACCATCAGGCGGTCCGCGTGCTTGATTGTCACAGACGTAGTATATTAAAATAAATGTTCTGTAGAGGACGAAGTTACCTATTTGTATTCACAATGTAGAGAGGTAGAGCATAGCGGATTCCAGGCCGAGTAGCCAGTCTGGATTTAAATATCCCTTTTAAGCGTCCGGCTAAATAATAGAAAATAATACCTACAATACAATAAATAGGTAGTCTATAGGGCGAAATTAGAACAAAAAAACAAAGCATCTTTGTCGCAGAAATGCGAGACGAGCGGTAGCGGCGCGGGAATACTGTGTCGCATGAATGTGACAAGCGCTCAAAGGGTTAACTGCAGCTAAATAGCACTTTGCGGGTTCGTGCTGATGAGTCAGGGTACCTAAGCTCATTGAGGAGCTTTGTTGAGTCAGCACGCAAGTAATACCTCACCCGTTATTGAATAAAAAGAAGGTACAAGTCCATCATCAATCAATGTGAGTACATTTTTTTGCTCGCCATGTTGACTTCCCTCCACCTGATGGAAAGCGGTCGTGATAATATGAGGTCCAGATATGGCGCCCTGGCCGACAAGCACAGTAATGCAAAGTAATCACTGAGCGTAGGTATGTCTACCAGAAGTTAGCTTCTGTCACGTCTACAATGGTTGACTGCAGATATTTGCATGCTATTTTTGGTTCCATTTATGATCACTAGAGGGCGCTGTACCGAATCATAATAATAATAATAAAAACGTCATCATCATGATCGAAGTAAGCTTATTTTTCTTTTAGCATTTACCAATGCACCTTTTTCTAGACAAAAATAAAAACTAGGAAAATTCGACATGATCCTAGGGACTCAAGTGGGGTCGCGGGTTCGAATTCCGCTTGGGTCCCGAGGATCAGGTCGATTTTTTTTAGTTTCTATCTTTGTGTAGCTAAGAGGTATTTATCTGGGGGATTTTGCCGATAAGTACAGCAACTTTTATGTTATTTTTAGTACCATTACAAGTCAACCTAACTTTGGTGGGTATTAGTCTGTCATTGAAATCCCCATAATGCTGGAGTAAGTATCTCTTTGGTTTCCATTACATGAGGACCATGAGGTAAACCTTTGGAACCAGAGAAATTTAATGTGATGGCGTCTTACATTTTGTATTCGGGGAAGCGGGAATAATGCAGTAATACACGGAATTAGATTGCACAAAACATTTTAATATAAACTTAAAAAGTCGTACAACAATATGAAAAATTATTATTGACTAATTATATGCGGACATGGAGAGCCGCTTTTACTATATTATGCAAATATTTTATTATATTATTTTTAACATTTTCATCGAATATATCTTACAAAAGAAAGAAAAATAAAAAGTATCTTTATAATAAAAAATCTCATTACGCTAAGTTATTATTATTAAACTTACATTTATAGATTTTATCTACAAAATACTGTAGCTTTCTGGTCAGTTTTCCAATCGAGATACCTCAATATACACATTACATAATAATTTAATAATTATAGGGTAACAATAAAATACGCGTTTAGGTATTCAAATCATACAACTAGACTTAATCTAAATCAAAATATAAAAATAGTAAAAAATATTTGCATTTTTCATATACAACGGTATACAACTTGTCAATATTGTGCACCGATGGAGAGTTTGAATCAACCGATGCCAAGCGAGGCGAACTCGTGCGCACGTACCTACGCTCCTACTCTACACTACCTGCTCCATTGAAAAACTGAGCCAATCGCCAAGTGAAATATAAAAAAGATAAATAACACATATTTATTTTCCATGAATTTGCATGCACCTCGTATTTTTATGAATTGAGAAATATTTTTTTTCTATCATTTATTCATAATCATGTCTTTTCAACAATATTATAATATAAGTATACAATACAGACTAAAGGCCGGTCGCCACGGTACGGTCGACCGGCAATGTACACGAGGACTAATATCTTCTTAAAAAAATACTGTTAGATTGAAACGTAGCTAATCCTATTATATTATGTATATTGTAATAATTTTTACAAGGGTACAATCGTACGAGTGATGATTACGCTAGGTGAGATCTCCGACGCCTCGGCGGCCGCCGCGCCGACCGACCGCGTCCAACGGATATGCAAACATTTATTAGAGTACGATACCATCAGAGTACACTATTAGTATGAATTATCAATTTCAATATTAAAAATACGTAATTTCTCTATTGGCTTTTTCGTATCCACGTGAAAAATTAGACAGTTATCGCGTACGAATATATATATTATGTATACATATTTAAATATTAGTATTTCTTAGATCGGAGGACGTATGTATACAGGCTCGCTCTAGAAGGTACGTCGTCGTAAGCGCACGCGGCCACAAGGCCTTTCGCTCCCTTACACCCTACGAACATATCGATATCGAACGAAGACATCGAAAACTTGACTCGGCATTAAATATTACGAAAATAAATCGCCGGCGAGTCGCGCGGCCGATTATTGCTCCTATCGATAAATTTACACATCGACGTAACGAACGAGAATACAAAAAGTTATGGAAAATCGTACGGATATCACAAGCGGCGGGCGGCGCGGGACGCCCCCGCGGAAAATAAAAAAATAAATCGCGGCGCGCGTCTCTCTCGTAAAAAAGTAAAGACTCTATGAGCGGGTCGCGCGGGGCGGGTAGCGCGGGTGCGCGGCTCAGTTGGCGAGGAGGAGGTGCGCGGGCGCCGGCGGGTAGGGGGGCGCGGAGGAGGGGGTGGGGTCGCGCCGCGCCACGAAGTACGCCGCCGGGTCCGCGGCCGGCGACAGCGCGCGCGCCGCCAGCTGCTGCTGTACCGCGCGCTGCTTGATGTAATTGCTGAACTCGGTCGGCGACATGCGGTTCGCACGCTTGCTGCTCGTTTTCAACTTGGTGCTGCCGAACTTTGTCTGCGCGAAAGTCGCCGTCGTGAACGTCAGCGGCTGGGCCCGGAATGGGGGCGCCGGTGAAAACGCCGCCGGCGCGGGCGGTGACGGCGCTGTTGCCGGCTCTACCGGCCGGAAGCACTGTGCCTCGGGGTTGAACGCGCGAGTCACCTGCAAACGACATTCGATTGGTCACTAACGTCATAAGCATTTATCATCGTCAGTAAACGGTTGCCAGAATCATCGCCTAGAAGTAATTAATTGTACTACCTATTGTTGTGACTTGGTATTAATATTACAATGCACGCAATTTTCATACAACTAGCACCTGCTGAAGCGTCATTATCTGAAGAAATCTGGCTAGTAAATAACATCGTCTACATTTAATTAATTATGTAGGGTATATTAAGATTTGATCGCCAAGAGAACTCAAATATCTATGTAGCATTTTGTTTTGGTGTAGACTCTGCTATATAACTTGTGATTGTAGACTAGATGCTCACCTCTCTATCGGTCCGCTCGTCGGCAGCCCGCTCGTCGCTGCTGAACAGCACCTTCACCGCTCCCTTCTCACCGATGCGGTATGAAACTTCACCTGCAAACAACGACAAGAATTCTATGAACACTGTTTGTTTACACCCCATCTTACTATGGGGCTGGGTCCAAGTTTTTTTTTGTTATTCAACTTCCCCGAATAAATAGAACGAAGATAATAACTTGGGAAGACAAAATAATTTTAAAGACCTAATGCAATAAATATCATTTGTACGAGCGCATGATAGTTTTGGCATCCTCGAATTTGATCTGGTTTTAACTACACTAATAGATTTAGATGTAGATGTACCAAGTCTGGGCTGGTTGCAGCAGGAGTTGCTTTATCTCTGTTAGGGTTGTTCATTAAACTAATTTGTTTTTTTTTCATGTATCCAACGAACAAATATTTCTAAATGCTTTTTTTTCGTAGCAGAGAATATTTCATCGATTTCAGTAAAGATACTTCACTAAATGGAACACGGTCAATACATTTGGACATTTTGGACACCTTAGGAGTAGTCGCTTTTTTCTCTAGAAATGGCTTCTGTTCTTTCGGTTGATTCTTGTCGGGCATGCCGTCGGCTGATTTAAGCAAGGTCTCTATTCATGAATGCACTTAATTATTTTGATGTTTTCATATACCAAACCAGAATGGAATCAACAGCTGTTGACAGCCCTATCATTGCCATAAATTGTTATTGTCCCCGATGTTTGTCTGTGTGACCTCGCTCACAAATTATGCAACCAGACGTTAAAGTATCACTTACGTATCATTACCTAGCATTTGCTATTGAAGCGTGTAACTTTTTAGTTAGCGGACTCATGAAAAATTGCCTTCATGTTTATTTTGTGGTAAATAATCCTTTCAAACTTGTTATGGCTTGTGACGTTTACATTACCTCGGTTAAAACTATGTAATTCAACGGAGCTGTTTCTTACGAGTTTGGCTAATGTTGCTACACTGAACTACTTTTTTCCAGTTTTCACATGCAATGTAAAAGCTACCATAGCTACATTGCTTCAAAATCTCTGATCACGTTTTTTTAATATGGGTTGGTATAATCCGAGTTCTTATAGCTAAACAAAGTTTGAATTAGATTTTTACCTGGGTCGACCCAGACGGCCAGGTCCCTTGGGAGGTGCTCAAGCACATCCCTCACTGGAACTCCTGACTCCCTCGCTGCCCTCTCCAGGACCGGATCCAGTGGGCCTCCAGTTTTGAGGCACCGGAACGCGGATCCCCTGCACGGCCGGTCGGGGTACCAGTGACCCCGGAACTTGTCTTTGAGCGCCTTCTCCAACTCTTCACCAAAGATGTTCACGCGCCGCCGCGGAAGCTTGTTGTATAGGTAGGATATGACGAAGTTTAGGGCGACTTGCACTTCAATATGCATTTTCTGTTTCACTGTAGACAAAGAGAAACGATTGTGAGATTTTGTAACAGGTGTCATTGATAACCTTTGTAGGTAATTTACCAAAAATCATTACGCTAAAGAATTTGCATAAATGCAGTGTTCATCGTCTACCATTTGTTTCGCACGATCTTGAATGTTAAATAATTATAAGAAAGAATTTGAACATTTCGCCAAGATATTCTTAAAAATATTAACTTCGTTTGAAACGAGGCTCAAAAGCTTAAGCATTCTTATCTAAATGTGAAACATTATTAACAGACACGAAACAAACATTCCGTTTCAGAAATACCCCGTTCTATATCCGATGCGAAACAAGGAAGACCATGACATTGAATGTTTTCACCCGTGACATCCAAATAAAATATTTACGCATAATTTCCGTGAACAATTGCGTTATTCCTTCCACAATTGGGTCGTAATCGATTTCAAGAGGTTATGCTGCGTAGCTAATCATGGAATAGAATCGATCCGCTTCCATGAATAGGAACCGCTTGGCAATTTGCAAATCGAATATTTAAAGTTACGTTGAAGACGATTCGTACCTAATTGGATTGATTCGCGTTAATATTTAACTGATTGAGCTAACGATTCCGATTGCTGCTGAAATAAGACGTTGGGACGTTATTTTAGTTTTCCTTCCAATCTTAAGGCAAGATGTTCAATAGATTATGAATCTTACCGAATGCATTGGTTCTATATAGGTTGTGGGGAATTGGGTATTAAAGGAACCATTAACGATCAATCATTCAAGGACCATGAAAGACAATGATGAAATAATTTTCACGAGTTCCTGAAGCTTAATGAAATGGTGCTGTTAGAAGTTTGGGAAACACCTCTGATTACGTACAGGGAAAATACACTTGTATTGAAAATGTTGTTTTCACTTACGTACTCTTTACACAGTTAATTATTTGTTTTGGTAGGCAACCGGTCGTCGCTCCCGTGGAATGGTTCTAAAACAAATGTTGGCTAACGTTATTTCCGTACAGAATTAACTCTGGCCTTCCTCTGGCACGGGAGTGACGCGCTATAGACTTAGGAATGTAAACATTTTGACAACGCAGCGTTTTTTGAAGCGTGTCCGCATTCTTTTCTAATTTTTAATTTAAAAATGTTCGCAGAGATAATCATGATAAATCGTCGAAGTATTTTTAGATTATCAATGCTTGGTTCAAGGTTTTAACCACAATTTTTAATAAATTAGTATCGATTCGCAGTTTTCCTGCGATTTCCATAAAATCAAAGCAACCATTAAATTAAGCGAACAGCCGTTTTATTATATCATCCTCTACGACATGGTGACTTGCCCACTTCTTTGATGTTATACCTTTTGCACATAATTTTTTTTATTCATTTTATTGATAAAGTAGATGACTAGTGATCGTTTTATTTACTCAATGGACAATCCTTGCCTAAATTTTGTATTTTGAAATTCAAGTTTTTAGCACTGAAATGTATCTACCACAAAATATGTATTTCAGATGCGCTCTGTTTGCACTGTGTGCGTGCTCGAACTTTATACTACTTTTTATGTTACTTATTATGTTTAGCTTGAAATACTTCTCGGGCAACAAAAGGATGATTCCAGCGTCTATTTCTTAGCGTAAGATTTAGAGCTCCGGTCACCTACCGCCTTCTGTGTCGTTAGAGACAATTCGTGTCTATTCTGTCTCATTCGTAAGGCTGCGTCTGTCCCGCGCTCATTATGGCGTGATCCGGTCACGTGCGGTGGCGTCCGTGACTTCGGCCGTGGTTTTTTTCCGAACGAAACATTCGTGTACACTTGTACAGTCAACCACACTGCTGGCATAATTTAGCTTTCTTTGCTGAACTCATATACTACGCGCGGATTATACGAGAGTGTCACATTTAGCTATGTTTTGGCCCTACAATATTGTATCGGGAGCTTCTTATTTCAGATTCGGATCAATTCAAAAACAATACAAAATGAGGTAATAACTGTTATTAACACAATAACGGAATATTAGATAGTCACTTTAAGCCATCGCCACTTGTTACTTTACTTACCTGATAATTTTTTAATTACTTAACATGGAGATTTGGTTATTTAATAATGTTGTAATTATATAAATTTATTTTAGCATAATGATCTGCTTAATATCAATATGTTATTTATTAAAGTGATGGTAATTTGAACAAGCGTATAAGTACATAGGTTGTACACACCATAAATTATCTGCTAGATATATTCACCTAAACGTCCTATTTACTGCAAACAAATTATTGATTTAGAACTGTCTAAAACAAAACATAACATTATCAAAATGTTATTACTCATTTAACTTCTCTGAGCTACTTAATAAGTGACTGAGTAAATAATTAATTAGCAAATAATACTAATATTATGAAGCTGGAGAGTTTGTTGGTTTGCTCGATCGCGCTAATCTCAGGAACTACTGGTCCGATTTGAAAAATTATTACAGTGGAACATAGCCCATTTATCGAGGAAGGCTATATTATCATCATTCCACGCGGAGGAAGTCGCGGGCAGAAGCTAGTGCAACATATAAAGGCTTGCGTAACAGTTTACCCGTCGCAACCCACCACAGCGTATTTTGAACTTGCGTCCCTGTCGTCGCATAGTTGCTCTTGTATAAAATACTTTTATTTCGCTTTATATTGTCAGCTATTGTATTCACGTCGGGGAACTTGTGCAAGTATTTTCCCTCGTGCGAGTCCTGAGTTATTTTCCAGGGACGTGACCGTTGTTCAAAGGAGGTGCTAGTGATCTTCTATACTTACAGTAACTCAATTATGCGTGTAATCTTTGAGAAAGGGAATTCCATGTATGTACGAGTACTCCTCAATCTAATTACTCGTACGTAAGCTGAATTATTTTCTGAAAAGCGTTCCAAACCACGAACTTTTAGTTATCAGGGTTTGAACATGGACGAACGTATTTATTCTGTGGCTGGCTGGTTTTTATCTATACAGGGTGTCACTAGAAGTAAGTATTCAAAATAGCGCATAGCTGGGGTCATTTCTGACCTTTTTAGCTCTTTCAATAGTAGTCCGATTTCTGACCGTTAAAAATTTAAGACCAAATTTAGTTTTTTTCAAAAAATTACCTAAGTCCGTACAAAAATAATTACTAAAAAAAGTATCAGAGGTAGATACGAACTTATTTTTTTTGGGAAAAGGTTGATGGATGATTAGTCTTACTGTAACAAGTTATTTTACTGAGCTAAATAACATGTGTCTATTAAAAAAATAAAATATTGCATCTAAAAAGTCACTTATGTCGTTACTTTGTCCCACAATACTTCCGTTCCCGCAGTTAATAGGACCTAGTTCAATAGGATCTAGTGAAAAAAAAATGTACTACCGATGGTTGTCCAAGTATTCAAAAAAGCTGCTCATTTAATACAGATTGTATTAAGGTATAAATTGCAGAGTTATTCTATTAATTTATAAAGTTGTGAGTATTTCAAACAAAAAAGATGTGTTTAAAGTAGTTTGTTAATTTAACTTAGTCTTTTATTTGCACGAAAGTCCTTTAAATGTCACTTTCTGACAAATGAAAGACGGTTGTAACATTGGCATTTTTAATCTTAATGAAAAAAAAAACCAAAACAAAAGTTTAAAAAATATTTTCTTCAACATGGAATGTGAATTCCACAAAAATTACGAGCATTTTCTGACACTTTTTTTACTAACTACAATCATTATTTTTGACTTTTTGAGTAATCATCATTATTGACTAATCAGGTAAGTCAACCATCTTATTTTATAAAGAAAGTTAGATGGTGCAACCCGTATCAAAGAAGTTCACGGTACGAAAAGTAATTTAGTTTTTATTTCCGGTCAACAACGTGTTTATTTTTCTCCTATAAAAGGAAAAAGCAACTTTTATTAGATCGCGAGGCCAGCCCGAAGGAGAAATAAAAATATTCAAGAGATTATGGAAGAAAAATACGGCCTCCAAAAAGTATTAAGTTGGTACCTACTATTGGAAATCTATCTCTGCGATGCATGAAAACACAAATATTATTTGACGGGGTTAAGTAGTGAGGTCATACCTAAATTTAGATCCACCTACTTATTAAGTTTTAATATTCTCTTAGAACTAGTAGGCGTATTTTATAATTGTTTAGTGTTTTGAGGGATTTCGCATAATTGATAATCTTTATTGTCTCGTGATTACGATAGTTAAAGTAGTCGAAACGTTAAGTGAAAAATGTGAAGCATAAGAAACCATGAGTAGAATATTTTAAGTTGTTTATTTCACTGAACTATTTGTCTTTGAACTACCCTAGTGGTCAAATAAAGGACACAGAAATGACCAATTTGACATTAACATGAAGTTAATGACAGCCTAGAATAATGGTTAGTCTTCTTTTCTAATTTAAATTAGTTTTTATGTAGCCATAAAAATAATTGGAGGTGATTTGTATGACTTTAAAAATTGTAAATAGGTATGTTAGATAGACAGCTTGATAATAATAACAAGTTATTGCGTAAGCAATTTTTTTTTGGTATCTCTAATAAGTTACTCATTTTTGAAGTACATACTTAAATCAATTTTACAGACAGGCTTTTTACATTTCCCTACACCTAGGTTTACCCACAACATGACCTATTCTACTTGAGAGAACACCCTAAAGCTGGGGTGTTTTGCGAGTTGTGGTCCCGAGGTAACAACGTTACTAGAGACAAATGGCTTTGTGAAAGTTCCAGGGCGCGTTACCTTGTTTCAAAAGTCGTTAAAGGTGCGTAAGTTTGAGGATCATTAGGCGTTCTGTTAAATTGCAGTTTCGTTTAACCATGTATACTGAATTATGCTAACGAGTAAGGCAGTCTAAGGTTGACGCCTAAAATGAGTTGATGTTCTGACATTGAATCGAGAAAACTTCTAAAAACGCTTATTAAGTCACAACCAAAGTTTTCATATTGATTGGAACTATGCTTCATGAAGCGATCCTGAAATCGTGTGCAAGTTCGTTCACATAGTGCAAGCGGAACGTTACCTACTCCCGGCAAGGTGGAGGGACCAACTTATGATGGAAGGTAGCAGCAGAACCTCAATCAGGCTTCATAAATCATTAAAGACTTGTGATTTACGCATTCCTAAAATTTTACCACCTAACTTTTTCACCTTTTTTTATTGTAGAAAAATGTTGCGTATTTTTTAGCCTGAATAAACACAACTTCTAAACTATCATTCGAACTTTTATTTAAAAGTCAAGCTTGTTAGCCCTACGCAATTTTAATAACCAACGCATTTTTGTACCGAAAACAGTCATAAAACTGGTTAGAAAACTAATCCTTAGAGTAATATAAACCATCCAACATTATAACGAAGGGTTGGTCGAGTTAACAGCGGGAAGGGAAGTATTGTGGAACGAAGTATCGACATTTCTCTTACATGTGTGGAAGCATCCGCATTTTCAGGTTAATATAACTCCCACCATTATATCACGAACAAAGTCACCCTTGTCATTAGGAAGGTCATGATGAGAAATGACAGCCGGCAGGCTTTGGATTGAGACATAAGCGCGAGCGTTTTATTGCCAAAAAAGATAATTCACTAAGAACTATAAGAACACAAACTCACAATGTCTCCTTTTTTAATTTTAGTGGCGTGTACAGCTGTTAAACTGAATCTAACTGTTGACACAAATGCATGGATTGACTATTTTAGGTAAGTAAAACCATAATGACTGACAAGAGCAAAAATATAGAGTACTAATTTTAGTTTAATAGGTCTAAACTTTATTATTGGTTTCATTTTATCTACAAAGGAAAAAAGAGATTATGTTTTGAGATCAGCCATCAATAAGTGTTTGGATAGCTAATGCGTATTAGCAATTAAATTGTTCCTAAATGTAGAGCAAAAATTTTTTATTCTGCAAATAGGTTAAAAAGCCTATTGCTGATTCTATAAATTATATAATTTATATTTTTTCATGTAAATATGATCCCTATCAATCAAAGTCAAATCAATAGAGGAAACATTCCTCAAATAAACATTCGCTTGAGTCGAATCGCTATCGCCTCTGACTGAATCCGCAGGCTCGACTAACGTTTTCCCAGGCTGCCGCGGTCGCTAGTTTGCCTAAACATGTGAGCCGTGAAGTATGAAGGTCGGTAAATTAATTTACTTTAAGATTAATCAGGTTAGCCTGTATTTACCTCAGAAACATGGCCCGATAAAAGCTTTTCATAATAGCGCTTTATTGACTGATAGCAGCTGATGCGGAAGAAGATAATAAGACTAAGGTCGTTAGCGATCTATCGGTCTTGCTATGTCTAAAGGTCGTCTGTGAAAGCTTTTTAATATGTAAAAACATGCTAATGGAAAGATAGAAAAACTGGAAAAAATCCATTTCGGACCTTGATGATCTCGAGCGGGAATCGAACCCGCGTCTTTTACAATCCAGGTGACTGCTCTGAACCACTGAGCTACCGAAACCTCAGAGGAGCGAACGAATCTTTTCAGTTTCTGCTTACGTTGCAAGCCAACGTTATACCATCAATATTTCAAGGCAAGTACCTACCTATCAACATCCGAAAGAAATATTTTTACAATATTCAAACTTTCGGTTGAGATGAAATATGCTATTTGATTATTTTAGCATTTCACAATGCTTGTTTTTACTTCATATCTAAAGATAGGTATTTTGTTCCAGTTTTTTTATCTTTAGATATGAAAAAAAAACAAGCATTGTTAAATGCTAAAATAATCAAAGTTATGCTAATGGAAGTGTGGATACTGGTAAAACCAAATAATCGCAACTTTCATACCTGCGAGAAAGTGGTGTATGTTATAATTCCGTATCTTTTAGTGTTTTTAACGTTTCAAATTTCAATTAATTTTTGTATAGAGATATATTGGTCCTTGGAGTAAGCCGTAATTTAACTTTTGCAGTAAAAATAAAACCCCTAACGATGCTGAAAAAGTCTACTATATTATTCTGTTTCTAATGAAAAAAAAGCGAGGTTATAATAAAGTTACCGAATAGGTCGATAACTTCGTTCTTAGGGCAGATTAATACTACTGGTTTAAGATCTTTATTTCTCACAAGAATACATTAATTCGCATATGTGAGAGGATTACAAAACTTAACATGCGTTACATTTCAAGAAGCGTACACGAATAACAAATTTTGGAGGTAGTTAGTTTCAAAAACACTCAAACTCACAACCCGCCACCCGCCAGTGACAATACTTTATATCTGTGAGTATAACTTCCTAAAATTATTTATCTGTTTCATAATAGTATCTACTAAAATGCCAAGCAGAGTATATACCACCGTTCAAGCTAATCCCTTATATTCTTACCATCTGCACGTAGTTTGGGAGTTCATATTAATGAGAGCTCAGTTTATACTGGCTGTGTAGCTATACCTGTAGATGTTGTACTGCAGGCTCATACGTAAGGCTACATTACACGGGCAAAGTCAAGGTTAGCCGAGATTTGCATAGCAACGTGAACTGAAAAAATGTGCATGAAGTTTTCATGTCATGCGACCGACGTGGAAAAGTACTATAGCAAAGTTGGTGGAACTGTGCTGGATAACATGCAGTTAAAAAGTCTTGACGTCTGAATATGCAAGGACTTCATTCTCTGTTAGAATTTTTTATAGTAATGTCTGCTCAGCAGAAACAAGTTTCGAACGCCAGTTTTTGTTTTTAACATTTCAAATGTTAAACTTGTAGGCCTCAAAGAGTATCATTAGGTATATTTGGATTTTTTTTTATATTGCCTGTCAAGATGACCTCACTCCACCTGATGGAAAGCGGTCGTGAGGTCCAGATATGAGATTGACAAGCCCAGTCATTCAAACGAATCACTGGGCTGGCCATCCTCACCAGAAATGCCTTTTCACGCTCCGCTTGAAGAACCCGGGACTATAAGAGGAAGGAAACACATTTTCAAACAAGTTTTATTCGTTGATCAATTTAATGGATTCATAAGAACTGTACATAGTGGTAGAAGTACTTTGATTTTGAATACGAGTAGTTACTCACTTAACTGATAATAGTAACCCACTTTTAAAAATATAAAAAAGCAGAATGACAGATTAGTTTCGCTTGATAATATCCTTATAGTTCACAAAGATATAACCACGCAGTAATAAAACACTGCTTTCCACCTCTTTTATATCTGGCTGGTAATATGAGCAACTTTGTAATTAAGTACAAAATAAATTCTGCTTAGTTTGCGATCATTTAAACTAATCCGGATATTTATGAAAAACCACCGGGAAGTCGCTTGCAGTATGAACGCGCTTAATCGTAGCGTGCCACCAGGGAATGACGCTTAAAAACGATTTAATACTCAGATTGAAACATGTTTGCAGCCGACTAACACACCTACCTATTATTGTGTCAGTAGAATAGAACCATGTACGAGTACGTCTCGTACACGTTTTCAGTGATTTAGTAATTACTTTCTGCTGATAAGAAAACGGCCTTCGACGTAATTGGAAACGGAATGAACAGGCAAATAACTTTTACTTTTGTAATAATAACTGTTATTACCCACCTTTCGTGTTTATTTTGAAACTTTCCCCGCCCTTGTTGGAGCGACAGGAATATTTTGAACTAGAATCAACTCAATTTGGTTGGATTTTAGCTATTCAAATATCCTTTACCAAATTTGATCTAGTAAATTTCCGTTCAGGTATAAATACTGATATATAATTATCCGTTTTTACTGGTTTCTGTATTATTGTGTTTAATAGGTTTACGTTAGTGCAGGCTACTATACCAAACAAATGTTTGTGACATAAATATTTGTATTCAGTGAGATTTGAATTTACGATCGGATCTCTAACCATAACGCAAGCTGGCTATTCAAACCTACCTATCCTGGCTATTGACTGGCTTGTTGGTGCAATGGCAGCAATCCTGCCTTTCGCACCGGAGCGGAGGTCGTGGTTCGACCCCCACTAATGACAAACTTTCAAGTGACGGACATAATTTATGTTTGTTGTGTGTCTGCGTGTTATTATCTATGTATTCAAGTATGTGTTTAAAAATAATATGTATGTATATCAGTCTCTGACACCCATAGTACAAGCTCTGCTTAGTTTGGTGATCTTAGTGTGAGAGTAACTATTCGTTAATCTGTGGTGTAAGTGTCCCAGATATTTATTATTTATTCATCACATTAATCTAGTTTTGCAATCAGGTCAATCACGCCCACGACTCTCCCAGTAAAGTGTTACAAAGGATTCTTTTCCGTATTTTTTTACATTATATTCCTTATAAGAGGTGCTCAATTTTAAGTGTATTTCCAGAATTCGGTAGTGATCCACTTACATCCGCAGCATCCCTGAATCGATCTCAATGAAACTGAGTGTTCAGGGCGGCCTAAGTTGTGTCCTATTTATATCTTTAGTCCCGTATCGATCCGGCGCCCCACTGGCCGACAACCCCCAACCCTCGTCCACGCACATTCAATAATACCCCTTAACACAATTGCCTGAAAGTCGAATTCACAACTTTTACAACCAAGACACACATAGTTGCGGCGAGTTTAACTTCTGAATTTATTTAAAGAATGGCTTCATATCGTGAATCGTTTCTGCAGTAAATGTGTTTGTGTAAATAAGGTACAGAATAAGGTCAAAGAAATATCTTAGAAATTATCATAGTGATTGTTATATGACAATGTGTGGTTACTGACGACTGAGCTACTGTTGGGTAAAAGCCTTCATCACCATAATCAAACTAACGCTACAATTTATACGCACTGGCATATTCACCATACCACTGCCATAAAAATGCTGCTTTGTGATGATCACTACCGCACTTTAAAGGACTCTTTGCAGGCAAACAGTAACATAGATCTATGATTAAAAGAACTAAGCTAATAACGGCTGGACCATTGAAGAACCTAGTAAGGGCAGTGGAGTAAATTTTACAGGAGAGCGAAAAAACACATTCTCGTTTTCCCTGCTGGGATGCTTAACGATTTGGATAACTTCCGTTGTTTATATTGAAGATTAGTAAATGGACTATACTTTATGAAATAAAAAAAAAAACTTATTAATTGCAAGTTTTATGCCGCTTACTAATACTGAAAAATAATTCGTTAACTTAACTGCTTTGTAAAAATCAAAATCAAAACCTATTAAGAGTACTTCCTATGTTTTCTTTTGGTAATCGGGTATCTGCCAACAGCTCGAAAACCTTTTTAACATATTAAGTAAAAAGGATAATAAGTTAACAACACAATTTACATTGATATTTTAATAAAAAAAACAATTTAAAATTTGCAGAATAAAATAACATTGGAACTATTACCAGGCGCGTCCTCCGGGTGGCGTCCGGGTGGGTCCAGATGAGGTTACCGGCCAGTGCCCGGCATGGACCGAAACCAGGGGTGGAGGGGGGTATTAGTAGATACGGATTTCCGGTCAGCAGACGGTGTGCTCGTCGGTCACCGGGTCACAGAGTTTCCGGATTCTGTGTCCCGGGGTCGGTCGGCGCTTGCTGTTGATTTTGCCGTTGGGGGGAAAAGAGCTCTCGAGCTCCAAGCAGGGATCGAGATGGCTGACCAGATGCGAGAAGTAAGAGAGACAAGAGCCAATAAATAAATTGGTCTCGCGTCTTTCGGAATCTTTTGCACCTGAAAGTGAGGTAGATTCTGACAGAAAGATCATGCCAGATCTGTTGAAACAGATTATCGATGGCACAAAATTGTAGAAGGTGTTAACGATCGATCCAAAATCCTGAAGGGAACATTCAAGGGCGCCCTTAACCTTGCGCAATCTACCATCGCAAATGGAGTAGATGACATTAAAAAACTACCTCTAGTAAAGAAGGCCATGACTTTGGAGCCAGAAAAAAACCCTTTCAGAGAGGAGTTGCAGAAGGCAAGCGCGGTAACAAAACCCAACAGCCTTCACTCCCGTAGAGAAAGGACGAAGACGAGCTGCCGCTCCTAGCACATGCCCCTGTGGCCGCCTGTACTTTGCAAGAGGTCAAATGAAGTCGAGAGACAATTGGTGTCTGAGGACTTTTTAGAAGCACTGATTGTTGTGGTGGTAGAAAAGGTGTCGAGCGCCGGGTCCAACAAGTCATGGCGAATATAGGCCTGAAAATGGACGTGAAACTCGACGCCTACGAGAAAAAGCCAGAAGTCCGCCTACAGCCAACACTGGCCCATGATAAGAAGAAGGATGTGGCTGCTGCTACACCGAAACCTCCTCCTGCAAAGCCAAGTTCATTCAAGGCCAAAGCAGTGAAAAGTGAGATGTCCAGCAGCTCAGCTGCACCTTCAAAAACGGAGAAGAAGGGGAAAACTCCCGAAAAACCGGCTGGTAACGCAACTCCAACGTCACCTACAGTGTAAGTGCAGCCTTATGCTGCAAAAGGGGAGCCGCGAATGCTGCGTCCACCGCCCGCTCTGATGAGTGAACAGAAGAATGTTGTGACCGGAAAAGTAAAAAAGAAAAAGTCCAAGAGTGCAGGCGTGAGCGTGCCATCTACTGCGCTGCCTCCTCGCCAAAGCTCCATCCACCCCTTTCAACGGCTGTTACAATCACCCTGCAGGCCTTTTTGTTTTTTTTTTTGTTATCCGGGTGAGAAATGCTTTACGCACTATCCAACTGCCTGGGTCGGACAGTGGGAGAGTGTAGGACTCTCCGCCGGTGAAGCCGGCGGCATACCTACTAAAAAACACCCGGGTATACCTCGCCGCTATGAAATAGGGAGACATGGAGCCTAAAGGATTACCACGTCGCCCCAGCGGTCGGCCCAGCCTATGCGCCGGGCCTCCTCACGCTACGGGGGCATCCCGGTATACTGGGACACCCCCAGACGGGTGCACCTTGGAATAGGGTGTAAGCACCCCGGCTTACACCCCGGTGCTACTTTTAAGGAGCAGGAGGAAGACGGGCGAACCGCCGTCTTCTTGCTCCCCGCCGTCTGCGTCGGAGAGGGGCCGCCAGAGGATCATCCTCTCGGGCCCTCTCCACAGTCTCCTTCTGCGTCATCACCTCCTCGCAGAAGGTGACCATTGCCATCCAGGCCTCCTCACTCCCCAACATGGCCTGAGCTACGGCCGGGAGTGAGAGGTCCCTTCCAATAAAGAGAAGAGGCCTGACTTACGAGAAAATTCTCAAAGAGGTCAAAACCAAAACTGACGTGCTGAGCCTAAGCCTAGGGCAGAATTTTAGAAGTTGTAAGTGAAGCTAATACTAAGAAAGCAGATGCCCTCATTTCTAAATTGAGAGTAGTGCTGACTGGAGAAAAGGTCAAAGTCTCCAGACCTGTCAAAACAGTTGATATGTGAAGCCCTTTCCCCTTTTACTAGTTTCATTTTGGTCGACAGATAAGTTAAAACGTATTTCCAATTCCTAGTAAAGCACATTGACCATTATAAAACCTAGTAAGTCCATGCACTTACTAGGTTTTGATATTGGTTTTGGCAAATTTGAATTGTACTTGCTGGTTTTTCAGGTACCTACGCGTCTTTCCTTCGTTTAGTGTAATATTTCGATTTCTGTCTTCGTACCCTGTGTTTTATGATGAAAAAAGAAATTTCTAAAAATGTCCCTTACTAGGTTCTTCAATGGTCCAGCCGATAAGCTCATTAGGAAATACATCGAAAGGCCCATTTTAAAAGTAAACAATTTGGGAACTAACATACACTTAGGTACTTACTTATGGTCGTCAGTGTGGTGTTGTAGTTTATAACAACAACTGATAAAAAGTCAGTAAGGTCGTTAGGTCAACCACAGCTTATGCAAATCAATTCGACAGCTAGTTGGTAGAAAGATAAATTTTTCAAGTTAAGTAACGCTTGATATGGATAACTGTACCTATTGCGTTATTGCAAATTAAATTAGCATTAGTCCACGTAGTGTTAACCACGTGTAAACTATCCTATCAAAACTAATATATTAACCTTCCTCTTTTCGTGTATAAAACCACTAGGTCAACCTTGTTGAATAAAGGGGCATAGCTTATTTTTTTTAAGTATGCCGAGTGATCTTATTACTCGGTTACCGAGGTAGGTTTCAAAAAAAGAGTTTGAAAATAGAACTACGGGGTTTCTTGGAATTAGGAAGAATCACTTTAAATGGTAATGTATTGCCTAGTCTGTAAGATAAATAGCACTATTGCTATCTCAAGAACGGAATGAAGTGTTGGTTATCCAAATGCGCACTCCACTAGGGACGTAAGTTTAGGGATTCTGCTGTCTCAGAAATCTGGTAAGCAACAACTAGTAGGTAAAATGTGTGAATGAATTCATATTACAAACTAATTATATATTTAAATGTTTACACAAAGCCTGCTAACCTCAAACTGAGTAGGACCTTGTACAAGGGTGCGTTTCCACCAAAGATGTGCGAGGATGTGTCTCGAACCAATAGAATCGCGAAGCTAGGTGGATGAAACAATTCTATTGGTTCATAACGCAAACATTCTTCGCAACGCATCCTCCCAGATCTCTGGTGGAATCGCATCTTATAGTGTAAGAGTTCTTAATTTAATGCATACAATAATTTGTCAGTGGGACATTCGCTCGAATCCACAAACGTCAATGAAAATGGAGCACCTATCAAATTGATGCTTTCCTGTCACATATCAGTAGATGTGAAAGGGACAGCTATACATTTGAGGTATGCTCAACTTTGATTGTCGTTTCTGGATTGTGACAAAAAAGTGATTACAGCTATTAGTAAGGGCTGCTTAAATTTATACGGGGCGTTTCAGCAAGGGAAAAGACGGATACGTCACGCCCGAAACAACACATGGCTACAGCAGAGCAAATATATCAAAACTGTGTAAATCGTACGTGACATTGTATATCTACCTGGTATTTAGTCCCGCTACCGCTTATACCTGAGACTATCAAACTATGAATGGGTTGCATTCGTCTACGTTACAGAGCTCTCACCAACTAATGGCCTGATGTATTGTTATAGCTTAATAATCTTCCACGTCCTTCTACACCGTAGAAGACGAGCTATCCATCGGTATCTTCTATCTATCTCTTAAGACAAACTGAGTTTAATGACGTCTGCACAGACTTCAAATTGAAAGCAATTTTTGTTCGCCATTTTGTTTTCGAACCGCTTTTACGGAGAAAATTGATGGTTAATGAGGGCATTATTGGCGTCAACGTAATTGCCTCCTTCTTCGACGCAATTTGTGAATATTTGTTCAGAGCTTTTAAAAAGTGAATCTTGAAGCAGTGAAGTAGTCATATTTCTCCTAAAAAATTTAGACAGGTTAATGCCCGTATTCTAGAATCGTACTCAAGCACTGATCTGTACTTGAGCAGGCATTTCAAAACGTCAGTTCATACAAAAACGTCACTCAGATACTACAGTTTTTGTTTCAGAATACGGGCCTAAGAGAGTAATTTCATTTCTAACTAAGCGTGGAAATGAAATACAGAGCCCGAAAATGTTCTCACAGTACCAAGCCATGTACTATTTACTATTGCTTAAAACTCTCTAACATTTTTGGGAATTTTTTTCCTACTACCTACTCGTTCTTTTTTAATTAGTTGAACAACATTATTTGGCTTCTGCTCTAGTAACAACTTTGAAAAAGCGGTTTCATTGTTATAAAAGTAGAGCTTACATTATTTACGAGATAGCTCGACCGTTGCGACCCTCGTTAACTAAGTAATTGCTACAATTTACGCGTTAAGTGTTTAAATTGGCGTCAAAAATGATGCTTTAATAAAATAACGACAGCTTGCCAATTTATTTTAAACTTGTTGAAATTTTAGTATTTACTATGTCAAGTAAAATACTGGTAGAAACGCCGTATCGTCTTTCCTGTACAATAAACAAAAATTTTAACAAAAAAAAAAACCAACTTCAAAAAAAACTATTCCAAAACAAAGCACTAAAAAGTAAAGAAATAATTGCGTATTCTTCTAAAACTTATACGATAATATAATGTAGGTACAATTATTGTTATTGTTGGAGTCGGTGTCAGCCAAGGAAACACTACAATATACCTATTTCTTACATAATATCACGTTTACGTATGTATGTAGGTAGTTACACGCCTACATTGGCTGACAACATTTGTCGCGCATTTTGTCTATCTAGATTTAAGACTTATATGGTTTTCTCATGGATGCCACTGTCAGAACTAGACCAAATTAAAATGGGACCATTCGGGAAGCACCAGCTTTCAAATAAAAAAAGAACGATCAAAATCGGTTCACCCAGTCGAAAGTTATGAGGTAACAAACATAAAAAAAAAAAAAACATACAGTCGAATTGAGAACCTCCTCCTTTTTTTGAAGTCGGTTGAAAATGATATGAGCTAAGTATTCTGTTGTTAACGCGATGTTTTTCGAGTTGTCCCCGGTTGTAAGAAAGCAAAGTTCTTTGAAAAGCTAGAAAAAGAATTGATTAGTGCTCAATCACTTCTTTGTCATGTTTAAGACAGAACCGAAAATTATAAGTCTTTTTGAAGTTTTCTTTCACCATAACGGTAAAGGTCAGCTAGTGACGCCCCTAAGCGTCTGTTATGTTAACACATCAAAGCGCAGGTACGTATGTTTGCAGATGACATTACAATCAAGACGGTGCATATTCATGAACAGCCATGTCCACAACATTCTATTCACTCCCGCACAAAAGAAACTAGAGCGTTCGTGCTGATCAATTTGCATAGTATTTTTTTCTGTGCTGACAGTTGAAAGAAGCATTGGACATGCCAAGTTCCTAAAGCTGGTAAAGAAGTTAAGTAACTATTACTATGCTGTCCCACTGCATAATCATTGAAATCGCGTCATCGCTAAAATTTATCAGTTATAGTTTAGTTACATAATACTAATGATATGTGTAGAGTAAAGAAAGAAAAGATAAAAAGAGTAACTAGGCTACGATTGAGCCGTGGTTGATTTTATCACACATAACATGTCCATGTTCTACTTGTATATTCACTACAGAAGACGCTGGACCGTGTGAGCGAAACGGTTTGCATATTTTGTCCCCTGCACTGAAAAAATTAACGAAAAATGGTGCAAGTAATCTCGTAATCTCCCGAAATACTTTGCTTGTAGCAATTGGTACTGAAGTTAGAGCTTTATCGACTACGCGATAGAGAGCAGCGTTCGCTGTACATACAATTTACTTTTAATTTAGCCATGCTTAAATAAATTGGTGTACTTAATCTCTGTAAAATATTTTATGTAGAATTTGAATTAGATTTTTGTTTTGTATTAGGTTTTGCAAATCTTTACTCGTTCTTAGACATTTCTCCTTCAAAAGTTGTATGGAAGAGTCGTCCTACAGTATTATTGAATTTATGGAACCTGTTTGTTGCTTCTGTATAACTACAACCTTCTATATGAGACAAATTTGTTTGGTCTATTGAAGAACTACGTTTAGACACTATAAAAAAGTAACTGACAGCTACCGAACTTAATGAACGTGGACGGAAATAACGGAAAACTCTGTTTCGAAAGAATCAAAATTGAAATGTCCTAATGGATATCGAATGTTCGTTGGGATTCGTTTCACGCTCTGAGAGTTTTTTGTTTTTTTCCGTCGACAGAATTCCTTTTTACGTCCATGTTCTGAGGTAAATTTCATTTCATTACCGATTGCGAGCCTAAATTGACAAGTTTTGATTTGGTACGTATCGATTGATTTGATTTAATCTTGTTTTGGTATAAATATGTTGCATATCTCAAATACGAAAAGCACTTTTTTCTACTAATTTAAAGATTTATTTGAACTTTAGTTCACAATGCATGATGTTGCTGCTTGATGATGTTTAAGATGCAACAAGATTCTCACATCCGACTTATAATACATTCGATGCAGGGTAAAGAATAACAGCAGCCATTTCTGAAAATTATATGGACAAATGTTAATGCAATGTTGAGCTATATATCACAGTGGGATAAAAGTTAGCCGTTACTTTCTTCATCGTCACTTTGAACCCGTTTCGTTAACCCTCGCTCAGCGTTTCCCAACATTTTCCTATTCACTCGTTCACTTTAACCGTTTACTATTTCGCAGTCTGCTCGTTGGTGAACGAACCCGTTAGGAAGTCGGTGCCCTACAAATTGTTTCAGTAATGCCGATCCGACCGCGGCGAAAGATATCCCCGGATATGTATGCATGTGTATCCTACGTTTTGTGTATATCTTCAGATATCTGTGTGAAAAGTTTGTTGTAAGGCGAAATTTTGTTGGCTGATACGAAAACACAGTACCCGAGGTAGATATATCATCATATCACACGTACCTATTTGCATTATGAAAACGATAAGTATTATTTCGCACGCAAAAGGCTAAACTAACATTCAAAATGCATCGCCGACAATACATTTCAAAGAATGACTTTCACAAGAAACTAACTGGTGGGGTTATAATTTATCCTAGGCAACGATTTTTTCATGATCATTAGCATCATGCCATACGTCTACTGAACATTGATTTCCCCCATAGAATAGAAGAGAAGCTAATTGAAGATGGCCTGCATCCATCCGTCCTTGCAAATGTTTGTCCAACGACGAAAGGTGTTGGTGCAGAATACAACCTACTCTCATGAACTCTGAGCAGAGTAGCCAAAATACAGTCGCGGGTAAGCATGCAAGTTGTTTCTCTGTGCTTACATCCCTAGATAACAGTGTTATCGCTATGCAAATTTCGCCTAGTTACACTTTCACGGGATGCGGCAGGTATGTGGGTTATCGGCGTGCGATACCGCCCGTATCTCGCAACAGTCGGCTTTCCGATACTCGTTTGTGACTAACACTCACATTTGTGAGATATTTTGTGCATGATTGCCCGAAGATTCTGGCCCCTGAAGAAAAGGTTATTTGCTTGAAACAACCTTACAACTATTATACAAACTACTGATGAAAATACTATTTTGTAAAACCTTTCAATATTTTGTAAAACTTTTCAAACCTCACCTGGTTGTATTGGATCCTAGGTTCCCATAGGAAATCACGGATGGCGATTGGTAGTGACCGAACGAAATTCAATTACTCCTTCAATATTTTGACTGGAACAAAAAGCTCAGTTTGTATTCAATAAATGTTTATTTATTGTTAACACATACTTATTGTTTCATTATTACTTACATGCAATAGCCATCTCATACCGAAAATTCGCCATTATTTCTTCTACTTTTTACATTTACTTTCAGTTTTCTACATTATTCTATTATAAAGGCCTATGAGAATAGAAAACTATTTATGCACCACGAAGCGTTGCTGAATACGTGTTCAACAGAATCTGCTGCTTGCTTGCTTGAAAATAAGAAAGGCGGACCCGGGGTCCCCTCATACTGGTGTGGGTTCACAACTGGGATAGACCGCACGGATGATGATGATGATGGTGATAATCTGCTGCTCTCAACTTACATACCATTTTCATGCTGCGCCTGGGACGCTACCATTCCCCTGCCTGCCTGCTAAGCCTTAGTGCCTTCACTAACCGTGTTGACTAAAGCTTAACCAGCCAGCACCTTCAAAGACATAACCCAATAATGCCTATGACTGATCATCATATCACGGCCACTACCCGTATGCAGTGTTTGCGGCTGAGTGACAAGAATACGCTTTTAACGCGGTATCACATCGATTGTATTTAGGAAAGCTGACGTGACAAATCCTACGTGACGTAACAAATGTGGAACTCACTCGTTGAGAGGGAAATGGCTTATGTGAAATGTTGGAATTTAATTTGTCAATTTTCAGGATTTGCGAAAACGGACATTTTAGAAAAACAATGCCGTCAATATGCTTGCAAGAATTAATACACATAGTAGAAAACACTAGCAACCCTAACAGGGCAAATACTAATATTAAAAATTGTAATTATGTTGTTTTTAGTAGTAGGTTTAAATTAAATATTTGCCGTAAAACGTTCTATTACCGCAGATTAAACTTCCGAGCTGTTGTAGGAAACATAAGTTTTATGCGTCTTAAGGCGATAAGCACTCGTTTATCGTGCAAACTGCCTGCCACAGTATTAATATAGCTGTTGCAGTACAGCAACTTTATAGGCCATTAAGTGTTAAAATCACTGCGGCTTCTCTTCACTGTGATCGGTGACATTCTGTCCACGGATTTCTTCATTTCTGATTCGATTCCGTAGCCGGGCCGTAGCCAACTGTCGAGCATACCCCTTCCTATAGTCGGGATTCCTCGAGCTACCTTATGAAGCCTATAGTAAGAGCCTACCTACCGAATACATAACTTATTATCACATGGTAACACACTTGTTACGCTTTTGTGTTACACAGGTATTTTAGGCCAGAAAACGTTGCGCAACATTTAGGGTGATTACGTTCTCACAGAACAGCTAACTTGAATTATTGCTTTATCTATATTTCTACTATGGATTCAACTTCACACCGCGCATCAGCTGCGTCGTAGGTACCTCCTCAGGTCTGAGACACAATAATAACGTGGATTTATTGAATCTATACGACTTTATAATCATGGGCGTACTGGTAGCGAAAGAGCTAGCTTTTGTTTTATAAAACATGGAAGTAACACGATTGCAAACACGATGTGACATAAATAAGTAATAAACAAGTATTTATAGGACATAACTACACGTGAACATCTGACCCTAAACAAAGCAGAGCTTGTCCTTTCGGATTTCAGCTTACACTTTCTAATTAATTTGTAGATACGAACTGCTCACATGAAATACCAATTTTTTGTCATATACGTAAGTATCATATAGTAATTTAGTCATATAGTAAAGTATCTTAGGTGAAAATTAAGCCCACAACCTTCGGCGTTACAGGTAAGACTTCTAGTCACTGCGCCTGGGCCATCACTAAAGCAAACTTTTACTGATAATGAGAGGTTTTAGAAGTAATAACAATATAAGTACAATTGTTTATTAATAAACCATAAAAAACAGTTCTTTCTTTTCTCATATAAATTATAAAACAGACCAACAGACCTAACTATTCAGGTAGGGCGACATACCTAGACATAATTAATATAGAATAATCAATAACCTGAGTATTGAATGGAATTACCTACCATTTCATACTCAGGTACATAAAGCAAAATGAAAAGGAAGTACCTGTCTTGTTCTTTGAGTCTATATTGAAGAATATGTGTTTAAGGAGTTATATAGAGTCTCTGCCACATATAATACATGCGATGCTTGGTTTGGTATTAACGAATAACATTATCCTGGTATGAGATGTCTTATTTTTATAGATATATAAAATACACAAAGTAGAGAGGGCACTTTTAAATTAATGGAGGCGAGTAAAAGTTTAATGTGACTAACTTTTAACTTGCAAAATATAAGGTACGAAAGAACTAGAAAATAATTTAAAAGAAAAGGTTCTTTGTAAAATGCCTCCTTATATTAAGTCATACATTTTTAAAACGCAAAACTTCGTTCGGTAAATGAAGTTAATTGAACGGGCAAATTGTGTGCCTAATAAAAATGTTGAAAAAAAGAAATATGAACTGAATTTATGTGGGTGAATTGATTGGAATGTGGGCGTTAGAACCGGCTAAATTGTGGTAATCTTTATTCGTTATGCGCGTTCCCGAAATTCCGATGGGGAGAAAATCTACCTTCCGTAAAAAAATTTAAAAAATCAGAAATGGATATTAATCAAACAATTTTATTTTTAATACAACAACGTTGACAATGAACCATGCGAGCCGCCTGATGGTGCGTGGTTACCGAAAGACGATATAGTTCATTGACGATATCGCTCGCTGTAAGGACACCTTAATGGAGCCAGAGTGTGAGGATGAATTCCTGATCGATGGAGAACAAAGTGAATCCATCAAAATATATAACAAAATTAAAATGCATGCTCTGTAATGCCTCAATATCTCATTTAAGCGATCAGTATGGCTCTGATCGCTTAAATGAGGCTTGGCCGCTCTGGGGTCTTATTCTTGAAAGCAATACCAAATTCATTAATCCAATATAAAATCTACTCCGTTTTCAATACATACTAATGAATGCAATTGACAATAAGACATTGGCATTTAAATCGCGTCAGTATTGGCTTGCGGTTTTGAAAGGTTACTTGTTTTTTGTTATTCTAGCTATTTACAGTTCTCAGTTTTTATCTTTTGGAGTCTAAGTTAGCTAAATACAAGCAATTAATACTCACTGACAGCTGCCAAAATTTCGTCAACATTGCCAATTTCAGGCCGCACAATTTCCACTCCAATTGAAATTTAGTTTTAATTAATTCTACAATTTAGTGCTAGTGTCACAATTTATTAATATTTGATTAAGAATTCCAACAAAAACCAATCTGAATTGTTTTCAAAGCTAAAGTTAATTATAATAGGTTAGCTCAAAACGGAACAAAAACTTACGTCGAGTAAGATTTATAGTGAGTGTACCAAATTATAAAGTAGTTGGTTAATAAATACGAATGATTTGTGAAATTCCATGTTCAGAATTTTCTGCCCATAAGTACTACAAAGGCCGTACAGTTAATTTAAAAACGCAGAAACTGCCGTCGCGTCGATAGGTGAATTATGGTAGACAATACAACGCCGCGGTGACAATAGGTCGGGCATGCATCTGTGTCAAGGTATTTCCCTATTACACTTTTGTTTGACGCGAGTCGAGCGCCAATGACATGACATAGGGCACAAACGAACGTCGTGCGACAAAAGACAAAAGCAGAATTTGTGTTCTCGTGGATGTTTGAATTTCGGACGGACGCGTTCGATAACTTCAATGTTGAGTTGAGTTGAATCACAAAATTAACAAACTGATTACTGATTACATTTTTATTCCAAACTATGAGTAATGAGTAATTCGGAACAAGTACAAAAAAAATAAAAATCATTCTGTCTACGAGACTAGGGACTAAGTGTAAGTGTAAGGTGTTTGGTATAAAATAAACATGTTAAATACTATAGCTTACAAAAAGATCATTTGATTGATATTTCAGTACAAAACCAAAATTAAAAAGAGCAAGTTAAGGAAAAGGTCGTTTATGAGAAAAAAACACAGTTCAGAAAGAATTCAAAGAGGAATGCCCTATTGGTAAGGAGCTGCAAAAGATGTCAGAGATAACTAAAATTTTTGATCCACAGTTAAGGGTTTGGCAAGATCTACTCAAAATGGCTACAATTTACGACTGAGAAGATGCAGTCCATAGAATTTATTTAAGAGAAGTGATAGGTAATAATTATAAAATATATTAGAGCCCTTGTTTATTTATTGTAGCTATCAATCAGGCTTTGATTGGTTAAGCAAACGCTTTCGCCATGACTGCACTCAATCACTGGCGATGGGATTAAACTAAGTTTGTTTGAAATAAATACAAAGTTACTGGCCGTTGGTGTTCGTCTAAATAACAATTAAATTGTTTTGTTTGGCTCGCTCCAAACATTACGATGATTATTTTAGTGATTAAATCAATCCTTGACCCCTGGCTACCTTTCTTTGGCTGATGAAGTCAATCTATCATGAACTGTATACCATAAATATTTGATTTCGTCGACTAAATTGGGAACCTTCCAAAAAGGTCATAGTCGTGGCTACTATCAATTATTTAAAATATATAATTTATAAAAGTGGATGTCAAGGTTAAACTAAAAGTGTACACCTTTATTTCTATGTTTATTTGAGTTACCCTAAAGACGAAAGGTTTTTAGGTAAATAAATAAATAAATATCCCTGGACATTATTCCACACAGCGCCATCTAGCCCCAAAGTAAGCTAATTAAAGCTTGTGTTATGGGATACTAGACAACGGATAAACATACTTAAATACATTTTCTTTTTGTAAATACATACTTATTATACATAGGAGACACACAGACCAGTACAAACAGACATGTTCATGCACACAAATGTTTGTACTGTGCGGGGATCGAACCCGCGACCTCTGGTGTAGTAGCCAACTTCTTAACCATTACACCAAGTCGGTCGTCAAGGTAAGTTATCAAATGAAAGATAAAATATCACATTTTGACATACTGATTACACCATTATGACAAATCACACTTAAAACTAGTCAGCACTCATATAATGGGCTTCAGCTGTACCTCATTAACATATATAGAATTCATTTTTAAAAGCTATGATAAGTTATCAAACAGCCAAACGCAGAATTAGGTAACTCAACTGTTTGCCTGGGGAGAACCGAACTAACGACACTATCGAACTAAACCACATCAAATGTGCGTTATTTTATCAAGATTTGTTTCTGCTCTCGAATCTACTATCAAGGAATCATAAATCATTTTTAGCATTAAGTAATTTTAGGTTTTAGAAACTAGGTTCAAATACTGTTTAAGTAGACTTAAAAATTGACTAAGTACCAAGCAGTTAAGCTGTGGAACAGGCTGCCTGTTTCCCTTCGTGAGTGTCGCACTGTTGGTTGTTTTAAAAGACAATTGAAGGCACACCGTTACGGATTGCTTGAGTAGCGTTGGATCATATATTTATATTTATTTAATTATTTATGTATACATATATATTACTATTGTCGAGTCCAGTACTTTTATATGTTGATGCATTATTTATGTATTGTTATAGGTATAAAGTGACTTATTTGAATTTGAAAGTTTTAAAAGCTTTCTAGGATCATTGTTAGTGATTAAAATGTTTTACTTTTATTTGTGCACAGCTGTCTGTCTTCTTTGGTCACACTTTGATTTTGTATCCTGTAACTTCGTCTGCTGGAAGAAATCTCTTTTTAGAGATAAGCTAACCTGGGGGCCGAGCCAAGAGCAACACGCCACGACGATTTCCACAATAGAAATCGTTCAAAGGTGGGTGGATGACATAAGTGCCAGTGACAGCTTGAGTCATCCCCATATATTTGAACGATTTCTATTGTAGAAATCGTCGTGGCGCGTTGCTCTTGGCTAGGCCTCCTGTACTTTTGCTTTCCTAAGTGTTGTCCCTTGTAATGTATTTTTTGTGTACGAACTAATTAATAAATAAATAAGTTCACCAATCAAAATAAGAGTGAAGCAAATAATTTAAAAACGTTTCGAGCGCACCACTGAGTTTAGATTTCTGATGCAGATTATGAAGGCAATACAATTATGCAATTTACCTCAGATTAGTGATTACATGGACGAGTTTGTTTGCCCTAGCAACATTGCTGCTCCGTAATGTACTCGCTCAAACTCCATTGTAAAGCGAAATTGAAGAATTGTATACGGGGTGTGACGGTCTCATGTCACGTGTCACTGCTGGCCTTGTCTACAGTACAAGTAATTGTATTTACATTTAAATTCGTGTATGTAAACATATGAGACTAAAAAATACTATGACTGCATGAGTACAGGCACAGTTTTTTACATTTGTTTTCGTTATGTCAAATTTGACATGAGAAATGACATGATTCTAATTAACATAACGTTGTGGCGTTACGTTTGTTCGTTTTGAGCATTATACGAGCAATGTAGACGATGCTTAGATACATAAATAGTAGGTACATGAAGTAAGTTCTACTTATAACGCCTGTGTTATGAGTTTAATATTCAAATGGCTTCAGAATATTAGATAATTTGTAGTTCACGCTAGTATTTTTACTGCTTACGAAAATTTATTAGCGGTACAGCGATAATATACAGTCATGCCTGTTTACTTCATAAAATACGAGTATTTTATTATTCAGATACAGGTTTTGTTAACACTTTCGCCCAACCTTACGTTCTAACCGTGTTGTAGTAAGTGGAAGGTTACTTTAACGACGGAAGATGAACGAGAGCGTTCAGCTAGACAGGGTTGCTACCCTTAGAAATCTTCATTAAGCCTTTTTGTAGCTCAACGAAGGTTTTTGAGAGCGGTTCCTATGAAGTTATAAGTGCGGTTTTAGTTAAACAACGCGAGATCGTGTAGCTGGGCACATACTGTTTCAGAAGCCTTGTTACAGATGCCATAGAACCGATGAACATAGCCTATAATGATACTCGTATGATGTGTTGACTGGCCTGTTGGCGCAATGGCAGCGATCCTGCCTTTAGCGCCGGAGGTCGTGGGTTCGATCCCCACCCATGACAAATATTTGTGTGACGAACATTTGTATTTGTTGTGTGTCTGGGTGTTATTATCTATTTAAGTATGTATTTAGAAATATTTAAGTATCTTTATCAGTCTCTGACGCCCATATTACAAGCTCTGCTAGTTTTGGGTCAGATGATCTTGGTGTGAATTGTCCCAGATATTTATTATTATTATTATTATTTATATGATGCGTAAGCGTATTTTGTGGGACGCTCTTTGAATAGGAGGCAATACTATAGGTTATGGAAGTAGATGCTGACTATAGAGTGTGCTGCAATGGCGCTTAATATTGATCTACGCATGATGATAGGTGACTAATAATATGTTTTTCTTACTAGGTCACGATATTATGTTATTTCTGTAGCATCTAAACGTTAAAATAAATAAATATATGAAGGAAGCGAGTTAACGTATACGTACACACATTTATATTCCAAAAAAAATCGTGGTTTCAATTAGTTAGCGTATCTACTATCAATCGTGAGTACCGTCTCGTGATACTCGTACTACGTCGGGGTTTCATCGTCATAGCTTATAATATATTCAGTTGTTTGTAAGTCTTAATGATATAAGCTGTGTTGACGCTCATTGTTTATTCCTTGACAGTCAAGCTGCTGTGAGAAATGCAAAATATTTTGTTGACCTACTTATAGGTTCATTTGCTTTGATATTGTAATATTATTTGTATATTGTACACCTAATGCTGCAGTAAGTACAACATGGTTGTGACGCATACATATTAATTAATGTTTGTAATTACAAATACTATTTGATGAATCTAATTGCAGCTAATAACTTCAAGAAAAAGGATGTGTTCCATTGACGGAAATGGATTTTGGTACGGAATCTTATAATGTTAGGTACATTAGACACCATCATAAGGCGTTGTCATTTTATCCCCGCAACTGTGTAAAAAAACATTATTTCTATCCCTAACAACACAAACTTTAAACCGAAAACATACATAGTAAAAATCCTAGTACAAAAACTTCAAACCTAGTTCGGTGGATGTCATTAAAACTTCCTCAATTGATTCACGACCGATACCAACATCATCCCAAGGCATCCCCTACAACCCCTACCGGCCTCGTCCAGGGATCGTGCTTGATGACCCTGACTTCAAGCCTCATGGCTCTCGGCGGCGACCCACAGAAGTATCTGTCATCACAGCTCCGGAAACCAGGCTGCCGCCAGGATATGGAGAAATATTTGATGTGACTGTGTCAGCTATACAGGGACCCGGGGAAAAAGGCGCATCAGTCCACATCGAAAACGTGAACCTATCCGGCCTGGGCGAGCATGACGACATCATCGTGTCCGCGTCAGGAGACCAAGGCTTCGTGTCTATCGATGGCAAGAGGACCTACCTGAACCTGTTTGACAGTTCCACTGTCGCGGGAGTCAGTGTGAGGCCAACACACGTAATTGTCCGGAAGATAAAAGAGATCTTGAGTCACATCCGAACAGCAATAAAAAAGAAAAAAGAAAAACATATGTTATCGAAAGCCGTAATCACGTCGCCCTAGCGCGGCGTGCAAACTAGGGCGATGACGTCAAAGTTTTCGCATTAGGAAAGCTACTGGGTCTCGGTCGATGGGTGGCGGGAAGGGGATGGGGAAATAACACTTCCACCTATACATTTAAGCGCCACAATCCCATAAAACGTGACGTAAGAGTAGTGTGAAATTAACCCTGTCTCGACACGAGTTTTACATTGTTTCAGATTGTGAGGCAAATTAAGTTTAAGTAAACACGTTTTGTGTTCAACTTTAGATTGGATACGAATGTTTGTTGGTGACTAAGTTGGTTTTGCAGCGCAAGTAGGAAGCAAGTACGTGGCATTCACAAACCTCACCCCTGGTTTATTTTATACCATTCCCAATGCTACATCAAAATGTCACCAAGTAAAGCCATGTTCAAAACAGCAATCCGTGCTTTTTTAAGAAATTCTCAGTGGTTTCCACTGTTCATCATCCATTTTATTTTATTCTTTTCCCTTAATAGTGAGTATGTTATATATTATGTAAGTATATATTTATTTATGTTATGTTTTTCTATGTATTATATTGATTAGGTTGTATCTGTCGTTTTTTAAGAATTTATAAAATCTTTGTATTAATTTCCTATTCTAAATGAACATTTTGCACCGCTAACAGCATTTCTGTCTCATCCGATGGTTGACTGGTAGAGAATGCTTTTAGCATTAAGTCCGCCTAATGTAAATTTTTGCATTGAAGATTAAATAAATAAATAAATACACCCGCTACCGGAATTATTTCCCTAAATAATTCCGTGGCAATGTCGACCGTAATGATATGGATGATGATGTTTACGCGGACAACGGCATGACGAATGACCCGTTTACATACTCGCGCCGCCCAATTCCCTGCTCGATGCGGTGTAATGTGAACGTAGCATCACTCTTTCTGGCTTAAGTCACTGTTTGAGTGACTGCGGTTTGTGTGAATAACTTTAAAAAAGGATCGAAGTTAATTATGCCTATTCATCGCCGCACTATTGCGCAAAAGCCTTCAGCTTTGAATCAAGTCTTCGTTATACTTATGGTTTAACATGCTTGCCAAATTTAATTACTAACCAAAGCTCTTTGTTTTTAACTTATGGTAGAATTGCTTTTTTAATAAAAACGAGTCACTTAAATAGTTATGAAACTGGAAACGTCGTCGATATACATAAAGCAAATATGTTTAAAAGTATGTTTCAAATTCCAAGGAAATTCCCAAAACGCCTTAAGCACCACTTATTCAAATGCCTAAAATTTTTAAAATTAAGAAACTTCAGCGTAATTTCTCATCGTAATTTATTCGAAAACTTCACAAGCGGGAGTTTTCTTGAGCGACGAAACCGCTCTGATTATGGTGATTTCTCATAATGGTTGACTGCTTCATTTAGTACATTGCCAAAAGAGCTTACCATTGGCGTGCCTAAAACTGAAGTGTAAATTATTTCGTCCCTGAAACATCTTACGTCATCTCCGACGAATTTATAACAAAATCGATGAACCTTTCAACGCTTTATCGCTCTAATAAGGTTTTATAGGCTCTACATTCACCTAAATATTTACGTACCTAATGCCGGCAAAAAGTGTGAGAAAGACATCCTCCGGAGCCATCCTAAAACATGACTGGGCATATCTGTAGAGAGCGGCAAAGAAGCTTATTGTGCTCAGTTATTCTTTGAAACCGTCAAATGGGATCGTAATAAATGACTGAAGATATTCGTCCAGATAAAACGACAGTGCACGGGAAAGTAGGCCGTGGGACGTCCGCCTATAATGATTAATGTTGCCCATTTATTCGATATAGATCCCGCGGGATAGTCGGAAAAACTTGATTGATGTGGGATACCCGGGTTTTCCGGCAATATTTTCACTCATTTCCACGTTATGTTCTAGGGTTGATAGGGATTTCGGGGCTTATAGACTACACAACAAAATGTAGGGTTGATTAAGTTACGATTTTAAAACACGCGATAGGATTTCTGGTGTCAGGAGTTCTCAACAAAGGGAGTTTGATACCTGTTAGGTAGGAGCTCTACCTATTTCCAGACTTCTATTTTACATACAAGATTC
This sequence comes from Udea olivalis, assembly GCA_947369235.1. NCBI lineage: Eukaryota > Metazoa > Arthropoda > Insecta > Lepidoptera > Crambidae > Udea > Udea olivalis. The sequence continues at coordinate 7,051,283 of OX376345.1, read as the reverse complement.
AAAAGCATTGCTTGAGATTGCTCAAGCAATAGAAGTTTGGAACTCATTGGACTACAGTCATTATTATTAATACGAATTGATTTCGTTTGTAATGTCTTTTGGGGCTTTTAATATAGGTTTATGTTTCACTTGCGGAACAGCGAAAAGTTTAATTTTGTATTTTTATTGATGTTACAGTCAAGGTCGTTTTCAGGGTCAACATAATTAATTCAGCTAATGGGTTTTTACCTCTCACTGTTGCTTAATCCCCCGCATTTTAGCAGGTCATTCAAAGTTAAACGGCCCGTACTAGTTGACACTCAATCCTGCTGACGTAGGCTGCATCAATTTATGTAGGGGTCTTTACTTTGAGTGACGGCTTACATTTTATGCTGAGATACGCAGGTTTCGAAGGAAAAGATGTAATATCTCTAGTATACAGTTTGTTTGTAAAACCTTCAAAGTTAAGAAAAATTAGGATCCCTATAATATTTAGAAAACTTCACGATACAAAGTTACGAGTAGAAACCTTAATCCTCTTATTTAACTAGATTAGTCGAACACTCCGTAAGTGTCAAGGACGCCTTTGTAAGGGTGTAAATAAACCAAAATTTACTTAATCCAATTTGTTAATACCCACGCACTGTGCTGACTGGCATTGAAAATAGATGTAATTTAATTTTCACTTCATGATCTTCAGGAATACGATAACCTATTTAATAGGTATCACTGATGAGGTACCTAACAGGGTATGAGAGCATCGTGGCCGGGGGTTAAGCACCCAACTTGGATCGTGGATCGTGTAGTCCCGAGTTTAAATCTGGCCAGCACCAAAATCATTGTTAAATTTCCGACTAACTCTCCGGTGATGGAAAACATAGCTAAAAAACAAAATCAACCCGGATAACGGCGGAAGGCTCACCACCAACTACGTTGGGTTCTAATACCATTCGTGAAAAGTGGGCTTCTGACAGTTCCGTTCACCATGACGGCAACAGTAGATAATGAAGTTGAAACATGAAAATATATTGATCACAAAAAAAACATTTTTTTGTAATTTAACATGCTGTATTCTAGCCTTAATTTAACGAGTTTGACGTCTTTCTGATTGAAAAAACTATTGGGCTCCAGTTATAATAGTAACTATTCACCGGGTTGACTATGACTACGGATTTGCGGAACTCAGCAATCGGTTACGTTGGTATAATTTACCCATGGGAAACTTGTCACCACACTACAATTAGTCAACCGCAGTCAGAGTGTATCACTACTAGGAGTGGCTGAGCTACTGAGCCGGCATGTACGTTACTACAAAGTGCACAGATATACTTGTAAGTTGTTCATCGTAAGAAGTGCTATGTTACATGAATAGGCTGAAGTCGCTACGATGAGAAGATGAACCAACACTACAGTGATGTCCCGACATTTTGAGCCTTAAAAGGATACAGAAGCGTTGTTTTTCCGTACAAACGTAGTCCCCTGTTTCCTCCCTGGATTTTGCTAGTAGAGGAATACTATTTTTTTTTTAAATCTATTGCTACTATTGGCATGTCCCTTTGTTTTCCTTTTTCATTAAATTAATAACTAAAAGAGATGTGAACCTTCAAAAATCGGCATGAATGGCCAGATTTTCCCCTGTGTTCAAACATCCAGAAAACTAAACTGACTAGTTTATTAAAAAAAAAGAAAACAGGAACACGGCCACAGTCCTTCTCTGATTTTTAAAGAAAACAGTAACTAAATCGATCAACTTTTCGAAGAGGGATTAGGGGACTACGAAACGTCGATTTTGTGAACTTTTGATAGGTAATTTCGGTCCGATTTGCATCTGTCTCTTTCGCGCTCTGCGGGGCGCTCGAGGTTTGCAAAAGAAAGCAATAGATTTTACGAATACCTTTTTTTAAATTCTCTTGACCGTGCTGTGTCCTCTTAGGAACCGAAAATGTTGCTTTAAGCATTGGTAGAAAAGCAGCTAACTACTTCAGGTCATTAAAGCAACATTTTCTTTCTAAAACCGAAAAACATCCATATCAAACACAGTAGGGACATTAGCCTTTATTGTATTGCGATACGTAACGCGATAAGTTGATACGAGTAGTAACTACCTACTAGTTAAGAAGCACTTACAAATTAGATCTCGGTGTCTCTATGTAGATATTTCCTATTGTGTACTCATGAAATATTTACCTGAGAACAAAGAGAGATAAAAATTAATAGTAGATTGTTAAGTTTGTCGTAAATAATTAATTGGACACGGTATTATGTGAATGTGCGTATTGTTAGAGCTCGAAATTTTATAAAATAGTATTAATTATAACGCTTTCAACTGAACCCTATATTTTACAAACTTATTATAATATTCGTAAAATACCAATTTCCTATAGCCATAATCAAACATATATCAGCTACCGGGCCTTAATTACCTCCGTTAGCTAATTTGTAGCGTACATGAAAAATATAATATATGTATAGGGAATAAATAATATCATCTATACTAATATTATAAAGAGTAAAGATTTGATTGTTTTTTTTATTCGTTTGTTTGTATTGAATAGACTCCGAAACTACTGGACCCAATTTGAAAATTCTTTCACCAATATAAAGCTACATTATCAGGGAGTGACATAGGCTATATTGTATTGGGAAAGACAGTCTACGCGGGCGTAGCCGCTGACGGACAGCTAGTAATAAAAAATTAGATGGATGTATAAATATTCGATGACACAATTTTCCCACAAATAGGGCGCGACCACTGATCCCTTACGAAATTCACCAGAGCGCTGAGGCAACAGTTATACAATGGAGCATCCATTGACCGACAGCCGGCCACCAGCCGTGACATTGTCAAGGCCGCGCCAGCAATGAACGACGCTGAAGACCAAACAATCGCGCACATCCTTTCGCTGTCACGCGAACGCGAACCATGGACGTGACGCCCCGGCACAAGGTCACGCATCGTCTAAATTTTGTACTCTAATCGCTGGCGTTAAGATCTACCTGCAGTTATAGCGACCTTTAACCGTGGGTCGATTTAAGGTCGGATCTGATTAGAATGGTCAGGTTAATTAATGCGAAATGCGTTTTATGAATCAATACATCGAGCAACAAGATCTTGCCAAGTTACTTTGGAATGTCAACGAGCTCAAAGTAGGTAATCATATTTACCTGTTGTCATGTTATTCTTGAGATTGATACGTTAATGAAACAGTAAAGGTTTTTTTAATCTGGTAAGTATCTCTTATGCCAAAAAAAAGCAGAAAATTCGCAATTCGGGTTTTATTTCATTTTTGTAACTTAGCAACTCTTTTTATTTTATTCTGTGCAACTATCTACTAACAATTAATATTTATGGCAATACCTTGCTGAAGTCGTAATTACAGAACTAACATTATATAAAAAAAAACAGAGAAATATTTTACACGCATTGTACCTTTCTAAAGGTAATTGCATTCTTTGTCAATTGCACGACTTTAATAGCCGATCAAGAATTCATTTCAATATAACGAATACTTTTTTTATTGAAGTTCAAACTATATACAAACTATAAATAATAAGTTGGTTCGGTCAATCCTACGAAAACTTCAAAGTCTGATATCAACAGATAATTTACAAGCTTATCTATATCTATAACTAAATTATAAAGAGGAAAGATTAGTTTGTTTGTATTGAATAGACTCCGAAACTACTGGACCGATATTAAAAAATATTTCACCATATAAAGCTGCATTATCAGGGAGTGGACATAGGCTTTATTTTTTTTACTGCTATATTTTGACGGGAAAGACAGTCTACGCGGGCGAAGCCGCTGACGGACGCCTAGTACGTAATATAATAGAGAATTCAATGTACTATACTTACAGCAATTTTTATTATTACGGTTTAAAATCAAACCAGATACAGGAAAATTAAAAAGAAACAAAAAAGGGCGGGAAACGCAAAAAAAAGCGTGACAAGAAACCTTGTTTTAACGCAGAGATCGCGTAGTACGGCCTTTGCCTTCTGAAAAAAATATGTTTACCAGACTTACTACATAGTTAGTATTTTTCAGCCACTTGTCTTCTAACATTTTGTACTTAGCTAAATTTTTTACAATACTTTACTAGGTTAAAATTCAGTTCGTGAACCGAGCAATGTCACAGGCTTGATTCAATATGATTCAGCACGCGCAGGCCGCCGCGCATGCTTGGCCGACAGCGCGTGCCATTTATTGTTCGAGTCAACTATTTTGTTTCTTTTTATTGTTTTTTTTATACCGCTGCAAGGTTCGCGCAGCGGAAATCAAGAGCAGCGACATTTTTTTAAGTATTCAAAGACTGCCATTTTTTGTATCCTTGATTAATACATCTAATCTAATTGTTTATTTCCCAAGTGTTATTTTATTTAGTTTCCATGTTAACAATAAAGCAATATTCCTTGATTTTAATTTATGATTCTTTGAATAATTCTTCAGCTCATTAATTATTCACAAGAAAATAGCTAACCTGCTCTCGATTCAGAACAAAGTTATCGACCGATTAATGATGTTATTTTTTTCTTTTTCATGGTATGGGTGGCTTTATATAATTGAGTTTATGAAAACTAAAGGCCTTTGGCTTTATCATATGAAAATATTAATTGCTATCGTTTAACGGGTCATTCACTATAATTAAAATATATTCACCAAATCGGTCGATAACATCGTTCTGAATCGGTTTTGCAAGCATTTTTGAACACATACTTTATTTCTAGATTTCACCATTAAATTATATATTATATACAGATAGTCACTATTTACTAGATAAGTTAGAAGTGTTAAGAATATTTTTGAAGTAAATGTGAATTTATATTGAGTGTAGAATTTATTGTGATAGTATTACCATTGCAAGCTATGGAGGGAAAGTATACACTTCTATAATAAATTGTCAGATACCATTTTACAGTTACCTTCTCGCAGGTTCAAGAACCCCATCAAAAATACCCTCTTGAAATAGGGTATTATAACACAAAGCAATATCTGAAGGATATCATTGTCTCGAAGCTCTCAGTGGTGAGCTTTCAGCTCGAGGATTTTCTTTCACCACAAATGTTTATACCTTTTTTCATTGTATATCGTACCTAACTTCCTTTAAAAGCTGCTAATTTACTAACAGCCTTTTATTATAAACTTCATACTCTTGTGTCCTACAGCTCAGATGGCTCCGGGGTGGTGGCATTGTGTGACAGGTCGTTTCATCCCTTAAAATATGGTTGAGTGGAACGATGGCTGGAGCATACGTCAACTTGTGAACAGTTCAAGTGTATTGTTGATATTTGAGGCAGAGAATCAAGTTCCCTACTTAGTTACCTGTGATATTTAGCTTGAGAAGTATTCTTGACTGAAATAAAAATTTGAACATGGAGTTGTTACGAAAGTACAAATACATCGATTCCATAATGTAACATGGTCATATAACCGCTCTGAAGATGTTTGGCCCTTAAATTTAATCACTCATTACTTCTAATAGACGTAATATAGCTACAAATATAAATGACCTATTGTCACTTTATGATCTTCAAGAGGTGATACCTAACAGGTTATGTTCAACTTTCGTTTGTTGTAGAAGTATACCTCTGTACACAACAAGTATATAGGTACTTCCACGCTGCAATTTGCAATTTTGTAAGCTTTTTTTTTAATTTTTATATTACCGTTTATTGACATTAATTAATGAGTTTTAATATTAAATAATTTTCGTATGCCATTCAAGGCACATCATGGAAAGACTGCATATGCCTATACCTGACAACTTTTTACCACCTATGATGACGAATAAATGAATTTGTATTCGTAATAAATTACTGTTCTGTATACTGTATTAGGTACAATCCAAGCTCGCCTTTTAGCCCTTTTTTGCAGAGCCTTAGAATAGCAGAATTATGTTTCAGTAAACTGAATCGAAGGCCAATATAAATTTATTACAGGCCTCTAGAGAAATAATATGGATGGAGACTTAGAAAGCAAAGTAAAAGCATTTTTGGTAGATTCTAGCCTCGGGAAGCCATTTATTTGAAGGTTTTTATTGTGATTTAGTGTTGTTTACTTTCATGGGCAAAAACTTGGTGAAGATAGACATGTTTACATAATATGACTTTGTTATTTTTGTTTACGCTTTGGCAGCTGAAAATAAATACGTTCGACTAACACAAGTACTTACTTAGTACTAATTTAATGCTTGTTTGAAGTCCGACTAATTTGGCTAGAAAAATATAGTCATGAAGTAGATTATATAACATAAAAAAAATATTTTTCTCGGATCTTTGGCACTATTTACAGATGAAAAAAAACCTTACCTTCTTATTGCAAAATAGTCAATATATTATTCTAGACAATTCAATTAATAATAGAAGGATAATTTGTTGATATTTATAATGACAAATTACCTACGCAAGGCTATCAAATAAATAGTCTATGAAAGGGGAAACGAAAGAGAATCGAGATGTTAAATCGATTAAATATGGCAGGAAATTTTCATGGATACAATTGCGCGTTCAGCCAGTGATAATGTGTTTTCCGTCTATCTGAATCCTTGTCAGACACGGCTTCATGATTATTAATATTATTGAATATTCATAAACGTGTCAGCCGTCGGATGGCAATATTATAGTAGTGCGGATGCCGCGAGGACGCGTCGACCTCATCATCTAATATCCTTCTCGTTTCACCGGCAAATCTCACTACGGCCGGTCTAAACTAGTTCCCATGGATGTGACTTGATTTGAGCACTGTCACATACATACTCGTACTTAGCAAAAATGCAAGCTTTACGTTTAAACAAAATGAACAATTCTGAAACAACGAAGTAGTTTTCATTTGGGTAGAACTTAGTTTAAAATTAATTTCGATTTAATATGCTTTTAGGCGAGAGCCAATTGACTCTTCTATGCATACAGTGGAACCCGATCGGAAGAAATCTATGACGCGTTAAATAAAAGCTATCGTTTACCTGTTCAGTCAAAAGTATGAAGGGAATCAATCAGATGAAGGAAGCCCGTGAGGCCGTTTCTTTCTGTTTCCCGCGCTAACCAAAACTTATTTTGGTTAGCGCGGGAAACAGAAAGAGTATCCCTTATACTTCAGGCTTCTTGAAAAGTGTTTTTGTTACAAACGTAATTACCTAACCTTTTTTTCATCAATAAAAACCACAAAAGAACTGTAATTTTTATCTGGGAGAATGAAAAAACTGAACTTGCTCAACTTTTGAAGATTTTCTTTTGGCAATTGTGAAGATCACCGATCAAATAAACAATTACCTACGCAAAAGTTTTCGTAAACGCACAAAATGACGGAATAGATTATAAAAGTCGATTTGGTGATTAAAATGAGATTGCGATTGAAATTGCCGATAGTTGTTTTGTTTCTCAATAAGTTTCATCATTTTTATCTGAGTCTGGGTACGTGAAGCGGTGAATTGAAGATGTCATCAAGATAACACTTATTCATTTTGTAACAATGATATCTTCTACTTATTTTTCTTAACACGTTTTTATTGTTATCTCAAATGTACATGAAAATTGAATGAGTCTTTAGCATATTGTTAGTCATGTAAGATGTAAGATAAAGCAATTGCGCATGTTGATGTTATATTATAAGTAGCTTCTGGACGTTAGCGTGTTAAGTCATTATTTAATTTGACAGCTGTGCTATTGTCTAAAATCAGTTTTTGGGTGTTTAACGCAGGGAAAGTCACTTTAATGACTGACACAATAAAGACTTACTTACTTACTTAATGTGAGTGTTGTTTACACAACGTCCACATCACACTTAGGTACCTATAAAATGTACTTTTAACTAACCACTGCTGGCGTAGAGTTGAATAATTTAGAAAACTGTATGGCAGGTTTACGATGGCCATACATACATCACTTTCTCTACAAGTCATTACCGGGACATCTACTTTTGGCAACTACATCGTTTGCAAATAAAACTATTCTAAAAAAACGTCCCGATTCTGTTTCTAAATTCGGCCATCGTTTGCTTTCCGACCACTGGTCCGCAAACGTTACCGCGATTGGATGTTTGAGTTGGCGGTCCCAATCACAGACACAAGTCGATATAGATATGGATGTATGTCCTTCGAGGAGAGCAATTCTGTCTTCGATGCCGATACATTTCCTCTACGCTCTACCGTTATGGCAACTAATGTAAATCTTAGTGAGTTACTTTCCAATTCTCTAATTGTTTTAAGTAGTTCCTAGTAGGTACGAGTATTAGGAACTCGACTAAAATAGATTGAGAAATGAAGAATTCCTATCACTTAAGCGCTATCATGTCCCCAAAGTGTGCGTCAAAATATCACGCTTGGTTTTCAATCTGCAAACGGAGGGACTTGCTTTATCTATCTCGATTTGAATCCGTGGACCCAACAGTCTTCTCAGTTCACTGACCAAACGATATTGAATTGAGTTCTATGACGTCAAATTGGCGTACCTACTAGAACCACAGAGTAAAATTAACACAGAACGCGGGATAGTCAAGTAGTTTTTACCTAACAAAAAAGAGACTACTTATTCGCTAAAACGCTTATTATTGATTTTGGTTTAAATACATTTATTCTCAAAGACATACACATGAGAATGTGATACAAAAAAATATATAATAATAACATAAATTCATTGTCATACATTTCAGAACGAACAAACATCTAAATACAGATTTATTATTCTGATTCAAATTATTGAACTGAGTAGTACTTAGTAACACAAAACACTAAAAATTAAACAAGTCGCTGTGTTAAATTTATTTACATCCCTGCAATCATATTCACGAACATGTTTTCATAAGTATATGTTTTGCTAGTCGCTTTTTAAATACGACGGAAGAGTGAAGTTTTGATGTCCGGGGGTAACTTGTTAAAAACATTATTAGTCTTTATACCTTCGCTTTTACTTGCCAAATTAGTCCGTTATCGGAACTGATATGTAACGTTTGTCTTTCTGGGTACATCATAGCTGATAGCTATAGAACCTACCTACGGTTACGTCCATGTTATTAATGTATGTAGCAGCCTCTGTTCAAATAGTCTTTGATGAGTCTATGACGTCAAATTTGCCTGTGGCAGATTTGGTTTACCCAGTGCAGAGTTGTTATCTTATCAGATCGTTTATAACATAAGTGATGGATAGGACATGACCGACACATTACATTTACAAAAACCTGCTAAAGAAATCTTCATTTATTTCACCATCGGGAAAGTCAAATTCGATTTAAGAGCATGTCAAGAACGCTGAAGCATTTGTTTTTGTTTAAATGTGTCGCAACTACCTATAATATTGGTTCCTGGGTGCTTTTGCTCCATGTCGCTTGCAGTCACCATAGATACCTAGAGGTTCAAATTTGACCCAGGAGAGTGCAAACAAAAGTAGCACGATTTAAATTATTTAGTTAGCTAGTCTCGTACAAAAAATTAACGCGCCATAACAATGGCGACAGCGACTAATGCCATCTGATTCAACCGTATTCAACAAAACGTCAGTGAACACAATAAAGTTTGGTAAGGCTGTGACGTCTAGTTTGCTATGACGCAGGTACTTACGCATAGCTTTTGCTTGATAATTATGAAATGGTATTTTGTGAATAAATATGCTGCCAGTCCAGAATTACAAGAAATACTCGTACATTTTAATATGATCATACAGGCTCACGTAAGATCTCGTTGGACAAATCTTAACTATTTACTAATTATCTAAAACAAGGGAGATAAGAATAAGTTTTGTCTTATGGAAGACGATAGCAAAATTCAAAGAGGACAGGCGGTGAACAACAATGATGTTAGTGTAAGCTGACAAGCAGTGTTTAAGTTATCAGTTTGGCCTAGATAAGAAGTTTTTTTTTTATTAAACCTAGAATACTTAATGGAGTCATCAATCTATCTTAGTTTTTCCGTGCAAAATCAGCTGAACATCTGCCATACATCAAAAATAAAATCTTTTACATGCATGATAAAGATAAACGGATATACTTTGACGAAGTAGTCGCAAAAGTCTGAGAGGCTGCCAGATAAAATCGGAAAACTCAGCTGAAACGTCTCGGGTTTTGGCAAAAGTATAGTTGGCGACCTGAATGGCTAATAATTCTTACGTAACATACTTTCTCCTATAAAGTTTCGAGTTTTAAAAATGTATTTTTTTGAAGAACGATTTACTATTCAACAAAGTTATAAAGACTCTTATAACAGACATTTTTATGGAAAATATTAGCAATGAATGAATCCTAGTAGTAACAACTGCATTAATTTTGTATTATTAACTGAATAAAAGATAACATAAGCTAATGGAGTTGACATCAGTCACAGGATTAACTTTTGGAGCTAAGCTCAGTGTTGAATAACAAAATATTTTCAAATCAAATTCAACTTAAATGGACTTTTAAAGCGTCTGTACTAACAACAAAGGGTTATTGAGTTTAAATCATTCCTTTTTAGAGCCCTATTCTACCAATTAATGTCTGAACAGTCGGTACTCGTTTAATTAGGCACTAAGCCTAGCTACGAGTATGTAATGCCTTTGATATATTAAATAGGATCCATACGAGACACAACCATCTGACATTTTGTAGTTAATAATTTACAATAAATCACAGAATTAGCTGAATGTCTCATGTTGTTAATATACGTCTATTTGAGTACTACTCGAATCAGTTTCGTGCTCTATATTGTCTGTTTAATTTTCAATTACTATTGATTAATGTGGATGTACCAAAGGTCTCCCGTGGTTTCTCTTCACTACTTTACTTTTGATGGATAGCTACTGTTGCTTAGAAACATGTTTCCTCGAATCATACTGAATTCGTTAAACGAAAACTGGTAGAGCCGACTGGAATTGGGTTGCAGCGGTAGAGCTAGGTTGGAATGAGGAGTGATCTGGTATTTAATTAAAAACCCAAATATCCTAGAGGCACAGTTGAGCCATTACGTCGTGAACCACAGGTTAATAACTTGACTTTCGATTGAGTGAGGTAGCTGGAGCATCATCAGGTACTTGAGGGTCTACTTCCGTTCGTCGAATACGTAGTTACGTTAATTTTCAGTAGTTAAATAGCCATATTTTACTGTACAAAATACATGAAATCTTTATAAAGTTTCACGAAATTTCGTAAATTTGAACCGGTTTCGGCCCCCTGTTGTTTGATCAGTTTCTTATTTCTTCTTCGGCAACTTCACTGTGTCTATGTGCGCGATCGAAATGGCGGGTTTGTTCTAAGTGGACTATCTGTCAGAGGTCCCGCGCCGCATGCGTCATTTGAGGCTGTGCCTTACCTCTCTTCAATAGTATACGTAGGTCGGGTTTTGATGATAAGATAAGGTGTTACCATGGCACAACAGCACAAATATGACCGTCATATGCACCCTTTGATGTGCGAGGCTGAATTTGGCACTGTATGTTTCGGCATTATGTCAGACTTGGCTCATTTTACTCTCCACGTATTAATTATAACTCCCAAACCGTCGGGAGAGAAATTAATTTCAGAAATGTTACTTGTTTGCGAAATCTTTAATACGACATGTTCCACCCTTTGATCGTTTAATTTTGTTTAATCGAATCAGAATATTAATTAGGCAATTTATCTTAAAGAAAATTAAGCAGGTGCTCACCTGCTTAACACAAATACAATATTTCAAATTAAAATGTTAATTGCACTTCTATGTTGTACATAAATGGTGGTATTTGTTTATGTTTCAAACATAGACCTTGGTGGCTTAGTAGGCTCAAATAGTATATTACTTCTTCCACTATAACATGTTTTGACTTTGTTATTATAACCTTAAAGTACAAGTTCTTTATTTAGAACAGTCTTTAGACTTAGTCAGGTTTTACTAGACTTTCAGGTGTAGAAAAGTCCTTTAAGCCAGGTGTATTGCTTTTTTATTATGATAATGATAATGATTTTTTACAAAAAATCGCAGCATTGTATACGTGAGAATAAAGCCAAATTATTAATCCAGGAATCCTTAACATATTAGGTCATAACTGTGAATATTTTGAAAAACTCACTTTGAAAGAGACTGTAGTTGAAATTGTACACAGCGTGTCCAAATAAGGCCAAAGAAAGGCCCAATAAATCCGCGTTTCAAATTCTTATCATGTTGTTAGTTGATGACCTGATGATGATATTTTAATGATTACTTACATCAAGATGGTTAACGAATACAAACATGACTCTCAGCTTCAAAATATAAAAAAAACACTAAAAACATAAACTACATAAATAATAGATTAAATAGACATATAGCGTGTTTATCGCTCCATCTGAAATGTGCTTTATTGTGTCCATTTTTATTTTTTTCACGTAATATTTCGTAATGACCAATTACCTTTTTTTTGGTAAATTGAAGCTCTATGTAATCGGTATCTCTAGGCCATCTTTACATATAGCCATCTATAAATTTACAACTACATTTGTATCTTGTAAATTTCTAAGAGTAATCATTGCAAGATACTTAACTCCGAACAGGAAAAAACAAACGAATGAATTTTAACATTTCCACAATCAGATAAGATGAAACCGGCTGACATCGCGTGCATATAAATAATTTCGTAAGAAATTGATCGTAACCTATTCGGTGAGACACTATAAGAAGTTGAAAAGGGAAAATAGAAAAACCATGAAACATAAGGAGGGAAAATACAAGCGATTACTGGTTTGCGTGACCGGCGACGTAAAAGCGAAGGTGGTATAAATTAGGCCGCCGGATCAAAACTGTCATGTGTAAGAATGTGTCGTTTTAGTGTTATTTATGGGTCATTGTGAGTAAGTTTTATTGTAACTCAACGACTTTTGAATGTATTAATGTTATTCACGTAAGGATTGCTGAAATAGCAGTCTGCTATATTAATAGCCTTTTTTATTAATACAATTTACCAAATGCGTCACCGAGTTATGAAACGAGTCTCAAAGTGGAGCTCTCTTCAAACTGATTTAGTCCCGTAACATGTCAGTATAAATGAAAGGTATGGTATTAGCTGTATCTATAGAGGACGACAGGTCAACCTCCGACAAACTATTCCAAAGTGGGTCATATGTCAGCTGCATAAGGTCCTGTAAAGTCGTCGTTACGTTGGTTATATTGAAAACCTGTTCAAATGTTAACTCCACCAAATAATAAGTTGTTAATTATCAAATTTTACTAAAAAAATTTTGGTAAGTTATTTTAAAAGTTTCTAGTTCAGTTGAGAAGGATTTTATGCTCCATTAATTACTTTTATTGCCCATTCCTTTAGTATCATTGCGATGATGTGAGACGTGACCAAGAGTGTACTCTTGCCTTTTTTATGCCCCCCAAATGTCATCGTTATGCATATCGTGGCCTGCATTCACACAGGCCTTAATTTATCTATCTAGAAAATATTTGGAATTTGGGAGGTTTATAAAAACATTTCAATAATGTAATTTTTAATTTTTATTGGTTCAAATTACGGAGTCACGGCTGAAGGCAACTTATTGATAATTTAAAGGTAATTTTAAATTTACAATTTTAATTATTATTAAATTTTAAATTGAAATTGATCTAAATGTGTTTATAGTTAACATAATGAAATGTTTGGCAAACTGAATTATAGCTATTAGCATTTCTTAAATACAATTTAAATTTAGTGCATAAATAATTTAATCGAGTCACAGCTGAAATTTATAATTATCTATTCTAAAAACTCTTTATTTTAGTCGAATTAATTGCGTTCAAATTCGATTTTGATTGTTATTAGGTAACATAATTAGCCATGGGTATTCAAAAAAAAAAATTGTCTAAGCTGACATAACTATTGCAACTTACTTATTGCTCTGAAAAGTATTAAAACATTCGTTGTCCACCTCTAGCCAAGTTTGTCAGTAAGATAATGATTTTGGTGGCACTAATCGTATCGTGAAACTTTTTGACGCAACAGCCAACGATTTTTTTAAATAGTTAGTGTAATACCTCTAGGTATAGTATAGGAAACCCCTCAAGAATCATATGACTCTTCTACTGTTCAATGTATCCTTAAGTTCATTTAGTTTTAAAACACGTCCCTGGCAGCGATTCGTGATCGAGTAGCGTAAATCTTTATGGGTTAAATAAATATACACTTCGAAATTGATGTTGATTTTTTGGTATTCTTATAATCACATTTAACTATACCATATACATTATAACACTACTTTTTGTATGTTCTTTAGCCTTCCAAAGATCCAAAGAAGAAACTACAGGGATCTCTTGGATCTCTTGAGTTTCGCGCCAAGATGACGGTTAAGTGGGTAGGGGTATCTCGGAAATTTCACACATTCCAGTTACTATGAACCTATGCCTCTGGGCACGCGGAACTGCGTAAGCACACTAACACAGGTGAGCAGGACCGTCTTCAACCTTTTTTGGGCCCTGGCCATATTAGGAAAATGGGGCCTTTTTGACATGAAGGTGTCAAATATTTTATACAAAAGCCCTTAGGATCGCAGGCACGTGCCCCAAGTGCCCATCGAACTGTGCCGAAGTGAACTTTTGCGCGTCATGGAAACCGAAGCTGATCTCATAACTTCTCTTAACGATATCGCATCACAATCCGTTAATGCACTTATTGATGTGTCGTCTTGGCGGTGCCATCGCTCCGGTGATGCCAGGTGACTCGTGACGCGTGTCCCCTTGACATCAATACGTGGACATTATAGTCTAGTGGCAACCTCCGCCCATTCAGTTTTGGTGGTGATTCGTTTGTACTTTGAACGAGGCCGCCTAATTAGTATTTTGTTCACGATGCTTTTTGTTTGATGACAAATAATATAGGTAAGAAGTGATTTATTTACGACTTTAAAACGATGTATCTAAATCCAAATTATGTTTTACTCGCAAATACGAAAATAATTCATAAAGAGTTACGTTGTGACGCCTAAATCCTAAACTATTTTTAATGATTTGTATCGTAGCCATATATTAGATCTTGGGAAAAGACATAGGCTACCTTTTGTCACGACATTAAAACCATATTTTTATCATGAAATTAAAACTTTATGATTATGAATCGTGCAAATTAAAAACTGGTCTACGCCAATGAAGTCGCGGGCAAAAACTTGTTAATAAAAACTACAGTATCGCATAAATACAAAACACCTGTCCTTCCAGTTCATATGGTATTTTCTGTCATATTTTAGTGAATTTATGTTTTAATTGTAGAAACTGTTCCAGTTTTTGTGACATTTATTTAATCAGACATACGCGAGATAACCACTGCATTTTTATTTCTTCTCAAGGAAATCCCCTTGTTCTGTACTCATATAATCTTGATTCACGTAAAGTAGGTAGTGAAAACACAAAACTTAAAAAAATAAAGCCTCTTGCATGTCTATGCATGACAGCATTTAGAATAATTAACATGACTTATTTTATTGGTTGACTGACAGTTTCAAACGATCTTGATGTTTATACTGTTAACTTTTTTTGTTACTCTTGAATGAATTAACAGATAAATTATTTACAAGTCAAAACAAAAAAATAAAACCTAAAAACGGGGACTTTTTAGGAGACTAATCTGTTTAACTTGAAAATTTTGACGAAAACGCGACGAAATGGAAATTATTTTTAAGAAAGAAGGGTGTATTTTTAGCCACTCATACTATGTAATCTTTATATCAATGCGAATATGAAGACAAAGCTCTTCTACGTAACACGCCTGTTAATAATTTACAAATTCTATAAAATAAACATTGTGTCTACTTGTAAAGAATAAATTAAATTAAATTAAAATTAAAATTCATTTATTTCAACCCTCTTGGGATCATAAAAAATTATACATACAATACTTATTAATTTAAAACATTTATACATAATAAATCATAAGTCGTCGATCTTTATTTTCATTATTTATTTCTAAGAAATCTTCAGTTTGACTGCAACCTTGTAAGTACTTCAATAATTCTTTAATTTTGTAAAGATTATAGATGTTAAATTATTTCAAATAATATTTTTTACAGAAACCTCTTTTAAGCTCGTGCAATCTAAACTATGGATTGTGTAAATATGTTCTCATTATGTTTAAATGAGCTGTACATAATCCTACTAAGGTCTAAGAAAGCATATTAAGACTGGACGGTGTTAATCACTATTAAAATTAATTGGATGTCTGATTAAACTTTACATGCATAAATTAAGCTAATATTTACTTTATTGATAACAGTTTAGTATATTATAGCTGAAATGAAGACTTAAAGTATTAAAGTCACTGCATTTTCCTCCAGTCAGCTGATTTGACCGAAAGGACCTTGAAGCCCGTAGCGTCAATCAGTTAGGTAAATTGCAACAGATTAAAAAACATCGCCAAGAAGCGTCTTCCTTATTAGAAAACTAATCAATTTTCTACTCGAATTCTACGACCTGAATTTCATGTCAGTTCTTAATAACTCTATATTCTTAGGTAAATATTTATTACTTGCAGAATTTTTAAGGCCACTAACCTTCTTCCTAATTGAATTGAAATCAAGCATTTAATTTAAATAACGATTGAAAAAGATATGTATTAAACTGCTAGGTTAGTACAATGTTTTGAAAATATCGAAATAATTTTTGCACTATTCTTACAAGTATCAGTTCGTAAAATTTCCATAGGGCAAGTAGTTTATCCTTAAATGCAGCAATATAAGAAAAGCAAGTTATATTCTACCGATTTGAACAAAAGGTAAAACATATTTTTTATTTATTTATTTATTTATTTATTCTTTATTGCACAAAGAAAAAGTACAATTGGCGGACTTAATGCCTAATGGCATTATCGTTCTTATTATTTATTATCGTTCCAACAATGGAATCTGTGACCCTCATATAAACGCACGGTAGGAATTGTTTTTGTATAGCAACGAACAACCCGTAGTAAGTAGGTAAGTAACAAAGAAAGAAAATCAGTATCAAGTGTGACATTGGTTACTCGTGTACCTGCATGATGGAATTAAGTTGATAGTAGATGGAGATTTTAAATCTGAAAATTTGATTTGATAGAAATTTATTAAATTAATCGTTGCTTGATTAAAATTTGAAATTACTTACATTTTTCTTCACATATTTTTTCCTACTTTTTTTAGTTATTGACGGCCTACGTATCTGAACTTTAAACATAATAACGTTATTTCTTACATTTGTAACTATTTAAGTAAGCATAGTTGCAAAAGTCTAGTCCTTTAGAAGTTTTCGGCGATCGTCTTTCCCATATTACTAATGTATATCTACTCTTATAACATTGTATGTTTGTTGAATGAATTCGTCTGAACAGTTGCCAGATCGCGTATCACGCTTGTTTAGATTTAGTACCGATCTGTAGGTCATGATCAACTTTATGATCGACGCGGCTGCTCACACCTAGGCTAACACTAACTATTAAGTAATTGCGATTGATCTTCAGCGAAAAACAATTAATGCACCCGATGATACCACGGAAAACGTCTGCTAGCAACAATGAAAACCTCGATTACAAATCGAATTAACCATAAAACTTTATAGCTTTGACTAAACCAATAAAACTTACATTTCAGCACGCCAGCGTTTTGCATATACCAAATATTGTGCCACTCACGCAACTCTTTCACGAAAAACTAAAACACGACGTCACACAACCTTGGTTACAGCGCGTTATCGCATCACCCGGAGCCTCCGCAGGCTCCGCGGAGATGATCAGTTTCCCGACCAATTAGCACCACGTGATGACGCTACAAAACAACTGACGATCTAAACATCGAAAACATAAACGTACGCGTCCATCTAGTAAGCGCGAACGCAAACAGGCGTGGCCTTGAACGCTCTTAGCAGATCGCCTGAAATACTCGCCGCGTGGAAATAGACGCGGTGAAAATACGAGCACGTGATAGTTACGTACCTCGCGTACAGTCGTATGGAGAAAATCGATGGTGCTTGCCACTCGGCGGCCGGCGGCTGACTGAGCCACTGTGTCAGCGGAACGCGCCCCACCCGAGCCTGCGCCGGTCGCTATCACAGTTGGTAATTAAAAAAAATACTTTCACCGTTTCGCACTATAAAAATAAGGGTCTGCACATTAATTCTCGATTTGGTAAGATGTGATCGCGGGCGGCGTGTGGTACATCCGCGCGGTGGGCGCGTGCTCGCAGCTCGGAGTGGGACGTTGGACTGGCTGAGGCAGCCAGCGGGCCGGCGATACCTACCTCCCTGCGCCCGCGTGACGTCGCCTTCAGCGCGCAATGGTGGAAATTAGCAGCTTCCCGAGCGAGGGTCGCTCGATGTAGGTCACGGGGACTGGCTGCACTTGCCCACTCTACCGTGCTGATACACTTGACAAGTTTAAGGACGTAACTGCTTGTCATTAGGCGTACTCACAACTCGCGGCTGCTACGAAGTAGTAGCTTTTTCGTTAATACAAATGATCGAGATTGAAAATTCAGTTCGATTGCAAATTCCTAGTCCATTCCCGTTTAGACAGAAGCGGAGAGACAAAATACAAAAAAACTTTTATTCGATAGAAATTGACACAGTTTTTAGTTTTTTATCTCAAGCGATATGGGTAAAGTTTTGATTTCATTTAAGAGTAATACTATTTTTTTTAGAAAAAATGTCTGACTACATTGGGGTAACTATTTAGTAAAATCAAGCTTCGTAGCAGCTACGTGCTACGATCCGATAAATTTGGTAATCACGTTGTTGGTTTATCGGATAAAGGTTTGATTAATGAAACACCTACCTACAAAGTTAATGAAGATGAGTTGAGATATTGAATTAACTAATTGATATGATTTATCAGTGTAATGCTAGTTACGTTTCGATGTTGTGAGAACACTAGAGCTTAGCGGTTGGGTGAATCCTAATCAACCGAAAACATTTTATGTACCGTTAAAAATGAGTCAAATTAAATTAGGGAAGGCGGAGTGTGACATTTTCCAGTAAGTACTCGGATAAATTGTCGCTCTCACTCTGCGTTCACTTTTCCCAAAAAATGAAATAACCGGCAATCGTAATTCGCGAGATTGCTTCTTTTCCGAAGCGTAAATACTAACGTGCTCTTAACTGAGTGTGTTTGGATTTCATTGCTGTTATTGTGGTAGTGCCTTAAGGTACACTATTGTTGTTGCTAGTTAGTGGCGAAGCAATCATGTTACTGTGAATTTTTAATTTTATCATTTCAGTGATATCTTACAATTCTGAATCAAGATCATTTCAATAATAGGTAGGACGAAAAAAGCACGGTTTCAGATAGGAATCAAAATTATCACTCGTTTCTGCAATCTGTGTCTAAGTAATTTATAGCTTTTATCAATAAAAAATTAACTTTTATATGAAACATTTATCAAAATTTATAAATTTATGTCCCGCTTTACCCATGTAGTTATAGTTAAGTACCAAATTAATTTTAAAATCTATAATCATATCATAAAGAGTTTCCTCTTTGATTGTTTGTTTGTATTGACTCCGAAATTACTGATCCGATCATGAAAATTCTTTCACTAAAATATTCAGGAGTGATATAGGCTATATTTTATTATGATTGAACAAAAAATCAGTACAAAAAAATAGAATATGTAAATCAAGTCGGAGAAAAGCGGGCGAGACTGCTGTCAAACATTTGACAGAACGAAGTCTGTTGAGGCAGCTCGTAATAAATAAAACACTATTATTACAGAGCCAAATAAATAATCAACACTGTTTTATAACAAACTAGTGGAAAACACAAACCTTGTTAGTGATACAGACTTTTAGTTAATTAATTTGAACAAACAACAAATCTTCGGCGAGACGAAACATTCGCTATAGCAAACTTTGCTGACGAGTGCAAAATGCAAAAACGCGAAACAACAGCCGCAGTAAACATTGACCGTGCGCTGTTTATCACACTTCTCGTCTGCTGTGCCACAAACATAATATATAATTAGATGACACGAGGATATGTTATTTTATACAACGTCGATGACAAAAAAGCACGGACCGTGTGATCACAAATAATTACCCATGCGGCGCGCGGCGCCTCTGACAGATAGTCCGCTTAAAACAAACCCGCCATTTTGATCACGCACACAGACACACTGAGTTTACAATCGACACGACCAGTGAATTTCCGTATTCCGTGGCAAGTCGCACTGTCGCGAGTGTTTTTGTCTTTGAGGAAATTGGTGCAATTGTTCAAGTAGCTATAACCTTCCTACCTACTTCATTTTAAAAATTTAGAGCGAATGTAGTGCTCACCCTGGGTGGTTTACGCAAGTTGAGGAAAAAGGTGCGAAGGAAGCGGTTACGACAGCCTCTGAACACGTGCGCGCTGAAGGGTCCCGAAAACTCCTTTTAACTTTCCCCCCACATTCCTCAAGTTATTACTCGAATTCCTTCACTATCCACTCCATCCGCCTATGGAATTCCTTGCCTTTGCCTATCAAGCAATCTCAATCCCTTCCTATATTTAAATCCCTTTTCAAAGTATATTTCCTCTCACTGTTTGCTCCTCATGGTTATTTTGGTGTCTACTGTGCTGCGACGTCCTTGCCATAATAAATCTTTGTATGTGTGTATGGTATATGTATGTTTATTGTATTATGTATGCATTTTATTGGTTTGTATATACAGATATTATGCATTTATTATATATGTATTTGTAAGTATAATTCATCTTGATTGATTGAAGTATTAATATATGTATATTTTTTGTTGTTTTTCTCATAGATTTATTTTCACTCCACACAAAGCTCAAGCTTTGAAAAGTTCCTCCACCCAAAGGTTGCCTGGAAGAAATCGCTCCCTAGCGATAAGGCCGCCTAAATTGTACAAATTGCTTTTTTTATGTAATACAACTGGTTTATTCCCATTTTGTGCAATAAAGTATATCTATCTATCTATCTATAGACCTCCAGCTGACCAATGACCATACAACAGCTCTCGAATGATCACTTAAAGCGTAGAGCATGTTCAAGGAAAAGCATTGCTTTTCTATTTCAACGGGTTTTCGTTTAATCACGTTTACCATTGTGGCAACGCTGCATCGGTGGAAAAATGAAACAAATTTACATTTATAATTCTTCTGTCTACAAACTCTATAGAGAAATTAAAAACTTCCATATCATTAAAGCGCTATCGTGACGGTCATACGTAGTAACCGTCAAAAAAGGTACACTTGTTACACAAACGGAGAGACGTTATTTACGTCGATTTATGCTTGTGATCTGTGCAGACATTTTTCATTTGGGAATCACATAATATTCCCTTAAAACTTGCCCCATTTGTACATTAGCGACGAATGAACTCGCTCGTCATATGGACTTGTCAGAGTTTAATTTAAAAGTTCCCGTCACAAGGTTCAACCGCCGGTTTATGAGTAACTAGTTCTTTTATTTCAAATTTTGCAAGAGCTGTGTTTTGTATCTGTATGATTGATCTTGGTTATGTACAAAACTCATCGCACTTCTCTTACTGAGTGAAAATATCCTGCTTAAATAGTTGACCAATAAAATATTTACAAAGTAGTTGTATATTCTAATTATTTACAACATTTCTTGTGTTACTTTTATCGCCGGGTCTTCTCAGTACAGAAACAACAATGCTGATACTATTCTTTAAATTAGTTTGACTATACAGTTATTAGGACAAACCTATTATAATAAATAAAAAAACATTTCTATCGAGTTTTAATATTTGGATTAAAAAAGATTATTATAAATAGGTAGGTACCACTGAATAAAAAAACTTTGATAATTTATTTACTATAGACCTCTTAGTTCCAATGCTCTGATACATTTTGGTAATTATTCTGGTGTTTATTTATGTAGGTTATACATATACTACAAGGTCACCTTCAATGTTCAAATGAAGTTATTGCTAAAACATGTACGAGAAGTACAGGCTTAATTACTGTACTCCGCAAATGCGGGTTGGTGATTACGATTCTGGGCTCATCATCAATTAATTATTAGGAGCACTCTTATTGAGTCTACACACCTAAGCCGTCGACTAATTTTTTATTATTCTTAAGTGATGTTTACTTAACGTACATTGCTTTCAAATTGTTTTATTTTGTCCCGAAATAATGACGTTTGTGGCGTGTGATTAATATTTTTTTCAAGTTATATGTACAATTCGTCCGAAGCGTCGTGGCCTAGTGGTTAAGTATGAGGGCTACTTAACTTGGAACTTAGATTATGTGTTACCGAGTTAAAATCTGGCCAGGACCAAAGCTTTGTGTTTATTGATAAGTTTAACTCTCCGGTGATGGAAACCATCGAAAATAACCAAATTAACCCGGATAACGGCGGAAAGCTCACTACCTACCACGTTGCGTTCTAATACCACAGGTGAAAAGTAGGCCCTTGGGTGTTACGTTCACCATGACGACAACAGTCACATACCTCTGGCTACCCCGTTTGTGATATAGTCGTGATAATAAAATAAAATAAATAAATAATAAATATCCCTGGACATTATTCCACACAGCGCCATCTAGCCCCAAAGTAAGCTAATTAAAGCTTGTGTTATGGGATACTAGACAACGGATAAACATACTTAAATACATTTTCTTTTGTAAATACATACTTATTATACATAGGAGACACCCAGACCAGTACAAACAGACATGTTCATGCACACAAATGTTTGTACTGTGCGGGGATCGAACCCGCGACCTCTGGTGTAGTAGCCAACTTCTTAACCATTACACCATGTCGGTCGTGATGGTATGTATGTATGTATACGTCCAAAGCAAGTTGATGAGACGCCAGTGCTCTGACGCCGTCCGCGTAAATCCCATTTCCAACTCCTTTGGGGACACCTACATTTCAGTGGGCTTGTACTTCGTTAAAGGATTCGTTGTGTAAAATTCCGCTTTCGGATTCAGCGTTCCATCTTCAGCGGTTCGCCTGGAAGATGATAAGTAGGTGTGTCAGGGAAATTCACGTTCATCTTACGTCGTTCGTTAATGTTACGGGCTATGGTTTGTTGTTTAAATGTTGGTACCTCGAGATTCTGAAATGTGTCAGCTATTTCGGTGAACCTGGCATATTTTGTGTTTGATTTTGGTCTGGAAGAATATAATTAAGGTGTCACCTAGATCATTTTCCTGTAATGCAACGTTAAAGTCGAGAATTACACCAGAGAGGGAGGAGAACCGCGCATTACAGTGCGCAATTTGTTGATACAATGTGTAATATTTTGATAAAATTTTCCTGAAGTTTTGTAAGGCAGAAATGTAATACATTACATGCTTAAAAACGAATCTGAAATGCAAATTACAGGCAAATGTTCGTCATGTGAGGTAGGCAATACTGTATCTCTCAAAATCGAATCTGAAATGTTACATTACAGGAAAATGTTCCAGGTGAGGGACCACATTCAGGCAACTTTTAACTGCACCTTGACCGTCATGTTAATCTAAATTTCAGTATGACAAGGAATCACCGGCGAGCTATTTTTCATTAACTTCATTTATATTTATTTTATCAATTACAATAAATTTATCAAAGCAATCGAACAACGACAGCGGTTCTGAATCAGGCACATTCAATTCCAAACCCAAGAGTATAACCTTTATCCTGCTATCGTGAAATTTCTAAATACATTATTACAAAATTACTTGTAAGCCGTGAATAATACTGGCCTTCGGCTTATCACAAGCAGAAATCTTTAAATCTAATAATATTTTGCGTCTTATTTTCATCGATGTTTATGTCTAGACATACTTTTTATTTGTATTTTATCGAACATGGTAGACAAAATTAGCAACAATCGAATCTATCAACGTTATGTACCAACAAAACTTGTAAGTACCTACATATAGTTCAGCAGAACCTAAATGTAAATACTAGACTAATTGAGCCATATTGCTTTTTTATTTTTTATTTTGTTTTTTGGACAATATATACAGGAAAAAACTAGATATAAAACAAATAAGCTGTGCAACTTCACCCATCCCAGAATGCTGAATTGCAATTTGTATTATTAAACAGTAAGTGATATGATACGTATAAAAAAGTGACATATAATATTAAACCCATTGGTACAAACCCGTAGTCAATTGTTGGATTTTCCTTTGCCTACATAGTAACATATTTTTTATCGCTCTTTCACAACGCACAAGCGCCTTGCGTCCAATTATCTTGCTGAGAGGGTGCGATAACGAAACAGCTGTTATCTGTGTTTGGTTCAGATATTTTTGGACGTTGAATCACGTCCTAAGACGTTGGAGAAGAGTTTTGTAAGGTGGTTTAAGTTGAGGTTAAAGATATATTTATTCTCATTAAAGACAAAAAAAAAAGTTAAAAGTTTTAAGTTATAAGGGATAGCATTGAATGATGAAGCAATTGATAAAATTTATGAAACAAAAAGAACCTTTTGCCGAGGTGTAACCACCGCGTTCTCTGTGCAATTTGAATCGTTTTAGCAACACATTAAAATTAATATAGATCTAGTTGTCATCCTGCTACTTTTATCAGTAGATACTATTGCTTTCAGTCTGGTCTCTCTTTTAGAAGTTTCTGCCCTGACAGCCGTCGACCCACTTGGACTTCCACAACCTTACCACTGGGTAAAAAATACCAAAAAGAAGAGTTTACTGACTGCAGTAAATTCTTTTAATATGATGATGCCATCTGAAAAAATATCTATAGCCCTCTTAATGGCTCACCCATTTTGATTCGAGTCGCGCTTTCTCATTTTCAATTAGACACTATTACCAACAATCGTGATCACTAGATATAAAATATATGAAGTTGTTTTAATTTCATCTGTGTTAACAACTGAATAAAATATGAATCTAAATTTGAAAAAATAATATTAACTTATCCATCATCACGGAGCCTAAATCAACTGAAAATAGATACACGAAGTTTTTTGTGTTTTTTATGACGTCCACAAGGGATACACAAAATACCCATGTCCCATAATTATCTTTGATTATTAAAAATCAGCCAAGCCAGATTTGCCCAATATCTCCTACAATCGCTACTAGTTATAACGATGAAAATGCGTTGGAATTATAGTAAATCGATTCACCAGTCTACAAGGCACTTTTGCAGCCAGTTTCCCTCACGGCTAGTTTAACAATGTTTTGTTTGTTCCGACTATGTGGAGCATGCCAAATTTGCGCGCACGCAGGTTATGCAGAAATGCAACGCAATTGGTTTTGCGCTTGAGTATCTCTATAATGGCAGCCTTTATGATGATATCAGTTTTTAAGAGGACACAGCACGGTCAAGATATTTAAAAAAGGTGTTTGTCCTCGAGCCCGCGCAGAGTGCGATAGAGACAGCTGCAAATTGGTCGAAATTAACTATCAAAAGTACACAAAATCGACGTTTCGTAGTCCCCTGATCCTTTTCCGAAAAGCTGACCGATTTAGTTACTTTTTTCATTAAAATTTAAAGAAGTCCACAGTCCGTGTTCCTAGGTTTTTTTTATATAAACTAGTCAGATAAGTTTTCTGAAAAAAAATTGAACACAGCGGAAAATCTGGCCAATTTACTAGATTTTTGAAGGTTTTAATAAATAAGTTATATAAAAAAAACATAGGGACATGCTAATAGTAGCAATAGATTATTTGGAAAAAAAAACATTCCTCTTCTATAGCAATATCCAGGGAGGAAACAGGAGACTACATTTCTATGGAAAAACGACGCTTCTGTATCCTCTTGAGGATTCGGAATCGTATCTTATGTATCAAACACACGAACGGCTGTTTGTTGGCGGCAGAATTAAGTATCGACGTGGTAAGTTTAACTCCAAAGTTAAGTCTGTGTGTTACAGTGCGTTCCTATTAACTTAAACCCATAACCGAATAGTTTCATTTATGAATATTTAGTCAAAATAACCTTCACGATGTGAGTGATACGTAAACGACTTATCGTCAAGCTATGATGGGTACAAGGGGTTGTACTGAGGCGCAAACACAACTTAATGTAACGCTACGAGTAGATATATCATCTCCTCAAAATTCGGACAGTCAGGCCTGTTTCCACCAAAACATACAGGACAGTAGACGAGAGATGTGTTTTGAATAACCAATCAGCTTTCGTTATTTCCGCATCTGTCGGTGAAGTGTGGAAATAACAAAAGCTGATTGTTTATTTAAACACATCTCAGACTTTTAAATAACTAGTAAAACTGAAAGAACTATAGTTTGGGGGACTATGATGTAAAAATAATGTTTGAATTATCGATGCGTTGCGATCATAGAACGTATTAATTAAATCCCTCTTTTGTGGAATCCAATAGCTTTTGATGAAATATTGATGTGAAATATATTTATTCAAATCTGCCACCCACTTTTATATAAACACTGCAAATGTATAGAGATTAAAACCGGCGAATCCTATTAATATTTCCATATAAATGTAAATAAAAGCAAAGGATTATCCGTAGGGGATCCGTTTCATTATATTCGTGAGGAAAAATCAATCCCAATTTTCGCTGAAAATACCCAACAATACATCGTTTTGCCACGAAAATTGACGGAGCAAAAAGGGAATACAGGTTTATGTATGCGGGAGTTTTGGAAACGCTTATCAAGTAAAAAGAGTCCAATAGAAAAAAACGTCCAAACACATTAAAGGTAATCAAGAAAAGCAATTTAGCCACAAAAACCAGGGCAAGTAGATATTCAAATTAAACCGGCAATGGGAAGCGTTTTTCAATCTAAATATTAAAAGAAATGTGATAAAAGATGAGATTAATTTCATGTTATTTGGTTAGCATTTTGTACCAGGATTGAATATGTCTCTTAATAATAATTGATTCTGAATTGCTGGTTTTGCTTGGGGTAAAAAATAACAGCTGGGGCCTTATTGCAATCGCTTTTATCCTATCAAGTTATTTCCCTACAGTAAGGGTAACAAGCGATTTCATCCTAGAGGTACCACTAACCGCTGACTAGCTGTAAATAAAAGTCATAATTACGAAATTGCTCGCTACGCTCAATTTAGGGAATGAACTTGACCAGTCATGAAGGATTGTAATTAGGCCCCAGGATGTGTAAAAAAAAAACGTTCATTGACCCATGCATAAGATACAACATTATTTGCTTAAACTAAAAGGTACAAAAACATAAAAACAAAACTCAAATAATTCACTAAACAAAGAAATAGTGGCCAATCAGGACCCTGCCTCAGCATGTGCCGCTGCAGTACAAGCACTACCGAGACCCTGGCGTCAGGACCGTTGCAGGAAGATTACCATGTAGGTATGTGTGTGTGTCTATCCCATAGGGGAAAAGCGAAAGTATGTATGTTCATACATATCTTCTGTAATAAATATTTTTCCAACCAATATCGCAAAACCTGCGGTTCATCTAAAGGCACCGACCGATGAAATGTAACATACGTAGAAAATACGGACTAAGCATAAAATATCGATTTTCCATTGTTAGGGCACGAGGGTAAGGATAAGAGCCTTCACCAGTTATATGGAGCACGGACTTGTTCCGCCGTAACTGCTGGTGGAATATCGACTTTGTGTGGTTCAGGTAGGTGTATTTTTGGCCTGTAAGCTTTAGGGACAAGCTGAACAGAAGTGGTGCAGTTTGATAAATTGCCCGGCCGTGACGCGTGGAAATCAGCGCCGGCGCCCGGCCATTATTAAAGCTAAGTAATTTGTAGGCTCCGGTAATTTTTGAGGTTAGCAGATATTTATACTTGTATACCTACAGAGACTATTAATATTATTTCTAGAAGAATGAACGCCTAGCACGTATGCATATAACAATAAAGTTAAAAGGCAGGTTATTTCCAGACTCTTTTTCATTGAAGGACGACAGAAAAATGGTATAGTTTAAGTGCAGGTACGATAACAGTGAAGTAAATGTTATAGAAACTTAAGTATTACTTTTATTTTATAACATTTCAAAGCTTAAAAATATAAACTTGAAAAATTCACCTCGAATCTAGGGATCGAGCGGGACTTGAAACCACGCCTTCCGCATCCAGGATCAACCTTATCCCAAACGGGGTAGTCAGAGGCAAGTGACTGTTGCCGTCATGGTGAACGTAGCACTTAGAAGCCCACATTTCACCAATGGTATTAGAAACCAACGTGGCAGGTGGTGAGCCTTTCGCCGCTATCCGGGTTGATTTAGTTATTTAACGATGTTTTCCATTACCGGAGAGTTAGTCAGAAATTAAACAATGAACACAAAGATTTTGTTTTTGGCCAGATTTGAACTCGGGACCACATGATCCACGATCCGAGTTGGAGTGCTTAACCACTAAGCCACGACGCTCTCTCTCTATCTCTCTGTCTGTAGCATCAAAAAAAATGCTTAAAATAAAACACAAAATCAAAGCTTTCCTAAACTTATATTTCCATCTCAATTACAGTATTTTTAATACTTAATATCGACTGATGCGAATAATCGCCTATGTGCATTGGCCTTTACGACCTTTGATATTCCAAGATGAGATTAAACCTAACGTAGCCTTGCCCCGCCTCATATATTATTCAAAGGTATAGATAGGCACCTTTGTTTTTATCAGTTCTCTTAGAAAACAATTACCTTTGCCCTGTCTTATCTCGAACGGTAACTATGCTTCAGAAGGAACAAAGTTCCGCCGGGTCAATGTTTGAATTGTTTAAGTTGAACGATAAGTTATACATTGCGAGTTTGAATGGAAAGGTAGGGCCGGAATATCAAATACAGGAAAGAAACGTATTTACAGGTGAAAACTTAACAAAGATATAATGTTTACAGATATCTACTTCTACAAATCTTTCGTTTTCGAAAACCCTCTTAAAGATACTACAGATTAGCATCTTAGAAATAAGTTAGAACAATATTGATTAAGATCTACGCTTAGGCCTAATTCCCGACAATGTTGACCTTTGCAAAATTAGTAACAAAATCAGTCCCACCGAAGCAGCCCCAACCTGGCAGATCACGACTCAAAAGACGTGCTGAACTAGGTGTCTGCTTGATACTGGTGCAATCCCCAGTCACAAAATAAAGAGTTTACAGAACGACCGCTCTCGTCTTTTTCCAGTATAATTACCTAAACTTGCCTGATCGCCTCAGGGTCACTACTATATTCGCTCTTAATTTTAACAGAACCCGCCAAAACCAAGATTCATTACGTGAAAAATGGCACCAAGCTCGACAAAAACAAAAACACACGCGATAGTGCGACTCGCCGCGTGACTGATTCTCACCGGTATCTCCTGCAAACTCCCTTTTGTCTGTGTGCGTGATTAAAATGACGGTTTGTTCGAAGCAGACCATTAGTCTGGGCCGCCGCGCCGAATGCCTAATTTTGCCCCAGTTAAGCCAATGCCTGAAAAGATCTAAAACGGTGTGGCATGGAGTAAAGGGAATAAGATCTTGTTCCATGTCTTAAACCCATAAAATGTATTATAACCTTCTTGACTGTACAGTTGCTTAAATCAAACTATCTTATACATACTCGTAAATACATACTATCACGCCTTTTTTCCAACGAGGTAGGTAGAGACCACATCTTTCCACTTGCTACGGTCCTGACACACCTCTTGCGCTTCTTCCACTCTCATTAATCCTTTCATACATGCTCGTCAATTATGGGTACTCCTGACCTGACCTTTTCTGAGCACGTCTTGGACTTGTCCTAAGTACGTCCGTCTAGGCCTTCCCCTTTCGCCCCTTCCAGGACGTGGTGGAAGGGGCTCGGAGGAGAGCGCAGGAGGCGCTCCTACAGAGGTGGGCGGAGGACCTGGCTGACCCGCTCTATGGCCGGGATACCACAGACGCAATACGGCCGGTCCTCAACCAGCGGTTACGTCAGGAGTGGCCTCTGACGTACCGGCTGACGCAGAGACTTTCCGGGCATGGGTGCTTCGGGAAGTATCTGCACAATATCGCCCGGCGGGAGCCCACCCCGCGGTGCCGCGAGTGCGGCGCTGCTGAAGACACGGCCCTGCACACACTGCAAGTGTGCACAGCATGGGCCGAGCAGCGCCGTACCCTCGTGGCCACTATTGGAATGGACCTCTCATTCCCGGCCGTAGTTCAGGCCATGTTGGGGAGTGAGGAGGCCTGGATGGCAATGGTCTCCTTCTGCGAGGAGGTGATGACGCAAAAGGTGACTGCGGAGAGGGCCCGAGAGGATGATCCTCTGGCGGTCCCTCTCCGACGCAGACGGCGGGGAGCAAGAAGACGGCGGTTTTCCCGTCTTCCCCCTGCTCCCTAAAAGTAGCACTGGGGCGTAAGCCGGGGGGCTTACACCCTATTCCAAGGTGCACCCGTCTGGGGGTGTCCCAGTATACCGGGATGCCCCCGTAGCGTGAGGAGGCCCGGCGCATAGGCTGGGCCGACCGCTGGGGCGACGTGGTAATCCTTTAGGCTCCATGTCCCCCTATTTCATAGCAGCGAGGTATACCCGGGTGTTTTTAGTGGGTAATTCGATCATGTCTCTCAATTCCGGGCACAGTTGAAATGGCTTCCAATACGTTTTCGCCGAGATCTTCATATTCTGTCTCTTCTCTACACTGTCTTGTTTAATCCCCTTTCACCTCCGTACCTCAAGGAACTATTTCACTTTCTGCAATCTGCCAAAAGTGAAGACATGCGGTCTTGTAGGAAACTGCATCTAACAGTCCCCTCACATTCCACTTCCTATTATTCCAAATCATTTGTTGTTCGCTCCATTCGTCTGTGGAATTCCTTACCTTTACCCATCCGCAAATCTCAGTCCTTACATGTCTTTAAATCCCAAGTCAAATCATACTTCATCTCTCTGTAACCTAGTATTTTATTATGTCTCATCCTTTATTTTTCAGTCCTTGAAAATGGAAACTGGTGATCCTATTGCAATACCTATATGTATTTTATGTAACACAATTCATTTAGTTTATTATTTAAATATCTCTTACTTATCCTTTATTTTGCACAGCCTTACCCGTTATATTATACAAGTCTCTCTTCAGAAGGTAGTCTGGAAGAGATCGCTTTAAAGCGATAAGACCGCCTAAATTGTACATTAAATTGTACATTATGCCGCCGGCTTCACCGGCGGAGAGTCCTACACTCCCCCATTGACATTAAGATTTACATGAAAGTCAAGGATGTAAGCGATTGTGTACTAATACAAAATGACATAGACGCTTTGACTGAATGGAGCAAACGCAATAAAATGGAGTTGAACTTCTCAAAGTGCTTTGTGATGACATTCAGTAGACAGCACATACCGGTTCGGTTTAGCTGTAGGCTGGGAGATGAAGAAATTGCTCGAACTGAATTAATGAGGGACCTCAGAGTCACGTTTGACCCGCCCCTCACCTTCAATAGGCACATCTCGGATTTAGCTAGGGAAGCTTTCTGTCGTTTGGGTTTTGTCATTCGGAATATGTGAAACCAACACGACCCTCATGTAATGACACTTCTCTTCACAATGCCAGTCAGAAGTAAATTAGAGTATAGTGCGTGTGTGTGGATCCCACATGAAGTCTGCTAAAAACTCATTCTTGAAAAGGTACAAAAAGCCTTTTTAAGGTACCTCTACAAGAGAGTTTATGGCTACTATCCATTCTTATATCCAAGCAAGTTTTTGTTGGGTATGCTCGGAATGTGCTCGTTGGAAGCGAGGCGTCTCAAGGATCAGATGGTGGATGCTTTGAAAATTCTGCGTGGTAGGTCCTATTGTCCTGAACTTCTTGAGCAGCTATCGCGCCTTTTTGTTCCCGACAAATATGTTCGCCACCGTGCTAACCGTAGGCACCG
Source organism: Udea olivalis (assembly GCA_947369235.1). Classification (NCBI taxonomy): domain Eukaryota; kingdom Metazoa; phylum Arthropoda; class Insecta; order Lepidoptera; family Crambidae; genus Udea; species Udea olivalis. The sequence goes on along the minus strand of OX376345.1, from coordinate 7,019,660 downwards.
ACTGTTCGCGCGGCCGCCGACGCGCACCGTAGCGCACGCGCAGACCCCGGTGTGTCGCATGCACACTGCACTTAACGCTCTCCTGGGGCAGCGACCTGAATGTGATTTATTTGAGGACGTATGGGGAATTCTCCTATCAAAACGTTTAACTTTTTGTGAAAGTATATGTTAATTTTTATTTTATTTAATTGTTGAATGTTTAGTGTAATTACTACATGTATAGTTTTAATTATGTCACTGGGTTTGCCACTCGTTAAATTAAATTGAATTAATAAATAAATATTATCATTACAATCAAAACAAATCATCCAATGTCAACTACCGCATCGTGAAGAATCCGACCGTGACAATCATTGCAGGTCTGGATGCAGTTCCTACTTCCTAACAATGATTAGGTATAAAAAGTTCTATTGACTAGTCAAATAAACAAATCTCATACTGTTTGTTTTTCTTATCTGTTTGTTACCTTGAATTGAACTAAGTAACACTTGGTTACTGTTATTTACCTTAACCAAGTTTCAAGAAGAATAAGAACATGCTTAATTTATATACTATATGAACGTGATATCAGTGCTATAATAATAATAGTAAACTAGAATGATGTCGCCGTAACAAGTCTGTAACACCATGATAAGCATTTTAGGTATCGCCAGTAAAGTATAAATTCTGTCTATACAATTACCATTTTGTTTTTTAGTTGAGAAAATTTGGGTTGTGCTGCGAAGACCCAAAACAGTATATTTTATATCGAGGGACTAAACGAAGCCATTATATACCAGAGGTGGTTTGACTCCCGAGCGGGCGAGGGAGTAAATGAAACCGAGGGTATATTAAGTTGGCGTTTAGTCTCGAGGTGCAAACTGTACTTTTTACTTTGAGTGCGAGAAAAATAGTAAATTTAGTACAAAAACATTTAATAAATATTACTTCATAAAAAAAAATCTCAAATGTTCCGTATTCTTCCAGTCCATACAACTTTTGTAAGTTTTTAGGCAAATCTTCCGCGATTTTGGTGGCAAGAGATTAAATAATATGTCTTTTGCTCTTTGCTCGACGTCAAACTCTTCACTGTCACAGGACATTCATAATAAATTTATTTAAAACCGAACAAATTTACACTCGACAAAAATCTTGAAATTTACACGACGGTCAGTTTTTTCTTCTAAAGCCAGTCAAACAATTTAAAACACATGGTGCCACCTTCTTTGCGGACAAACGATGGAACTAAAACTCTCAACATTTTCGCAATGCATGGCCCGTCCGCACTCCACAGATAATAGTAGAGTATAGTAGATAAATATACTGGCTGTTTGAGTTTGTCTATGTCACATGAATGAAATTTAAAAACTAATTACTTTTTACTCCCTAGAGACTAAAGTGGTCACTTTAGTCCCGCTTCAAAGGGTATAGCGGCGTACTTTTAAAACATGAGAAGTGAAAATGTATTTTCTTCCTAATTATCCAAAAACTCATCCTTATTTGATTATCGAACTCGCACCCGAAAATATTATAAGTACTTAACCGACCAACCAGTGCAAACGTAATCGTGTTCAAGGCTGCATAGATGCATTTCCTTATTCCTAAACCACTCTGTAAAAAAAACAACAAAAACGCATAAAATAAAGGGCCACGAAAGCACTCGCGCGAACAACGTTATGTTAAATCATTTCCTCAGACTGGCCAAATGGAACAGATTACAGCCCTATTTTCCTTAATTATGTACTTCAAAGCAAATACATTTGTTTTGTGCGAGAAATATAATTATTTGCTGGAAAAGGATAACGCTGTTTTCTTTCGCTTTGTCTGATTCCACTCCCATTGTGTGAGCTTGGCGTACTAATAAGAAATATTGCGAGCATTAGAGCTAATAACCTTTGTTTGTCTATAATATATATTATTTTTATAATATCTAAGTACTTTAAAATAGAAAAAATACTGCACATGTTTACTTACTTTAGACCACCACTTTCTATCCATTTATACAACTTATGACGTGAGCGGAAACTTTTAAAAAAATAAGAAAATGGCGGCCGGTCGCTATGCCAGCTTCCACTTAAAAAATGTTCAAACCGCTTTATTTAATAATTAGCTATGCTTACTTTTTTCAATGTACAATCAACATTTTTTTTATCTATCTTTAATAGCACTTAGATCAGCGCCTAACAGGATACAATCTAGTGTAGCTGACTGTACATTGGGCCATCAGCATTATCGTTCGCAATAGTCGTTATCAACATCCTAAATTCGAGATTAGATATCGGAGATCAATTCTATCTGCCATGTTAGATAAAAGCAGATAAAACACAACGCTATCACAATATGATTCCGAAAATATGTTTTTATTTCGCAAATCCATCAATCTATACCATTACATCCGTACCGTACTAATATTATAAATTCGAAAGTAACCGTGTCTGTTTGCCATGAATGTTGTGTAAAGACGAAATAGGCTACCATTTGCCAGAGATCCAAAAAAAAATGGTAAAATATGGTCAAAGCGGACAAGACAAGCGCTAAAAGCTAGTGGTAATCTTCAGGAGGTAGTTTTTTAAAAACTGAATAACTTAAATATTATCAACTAAAATTGGGAAATGTTATGAAATTTTCAAAGATTAAGGCTTTCATAACTATAAAATTACGAATGTATGAATATACTGTATGTGTATAGTATGTAACGGTGAATTATACATACTAATATAAATATTGAGTGTAACAAAAAAAATTACAAGGCCCTTATGGAATATTTAATTGAAAAGAGTTTTTATAGTTTAGAAGAGTATTTTAAATAAAATTGTGTTTTTTTAAGTTCTGTATTGTATATTTTAATGTAACTATTTGTAGTTTTAACAGTTTAAATAATTTAATGTTGTTATACTTCATCTAATGCTGTCTTTTTTGTTTTTGTTTATTTAAATATTGTTGTGCCCTTGCAGGGTTTATGTGCCGGTACTTTTTACAAATTTATAACACCATAAGTACCACATAACTCAATAAATGATCATAATTATGATTAATACAAACTCAATACAAAATTTCAACACAGTATTTTGAAGAAAAGAGGACATTTTGTCACCAACGAATGTTTTCCCAATGAATAACAGGTTCAGTGGCAATGGACAGGGCACACGGGTGAAAAGCTATTAGCTGGTTGGAGTATAACAACAACATAACACAAATGACTACAAATGCTACTCTCGAGTCTCGCGTCATTTTTTATGACTTTTTGTGGCATATGATAAAATAATTGTCAGCAATTTTTTGCACAAAACCTCTTACAATTTACGCTGGACTGCCAAATGAAGTTACATAAATCGTGAGAGCCTAGCCGTCGATAGTGCAAGATTACCTCCAAATAAATAACGCTCTTGGGCAGCTGGGAATTCAAATAGGCAGTTTATTGGATCACAGGTCCCCAGCGCAATTAATATACCTAAGTGTGAAATTGCATTGAACACCAAGTATGTTACAGTAAGTTAAATAGAGCCTGTTATCATTATTAATATAACATGAATCCACTCTTCGTGAATTTCACATTCATGGGGAGAATCATGGGGAAATCAATCACTCATCAATGGGGAGACTCATCAATAAGAAATTGTATTAGATTATGAAATAAAAAAAACTTTTTTTTATGATTACATAAAATGTTTTTCTTATTGTTCAACCTAATAAATAACCATACAAAAAAGAAAGACTGCTTTTTCAAACACCGATAATGTGCGCAGAGTTAAAACACGCCAGTTCGGACTCATCGGGTCTCGATTTTGCATAGATATTTCCAATATTTACAGAAATTTAAGTCGTGGATTGCTCAACGAACGTCAAGTTGTAATCGACTTGGGGGTATTCGGATATTGGAGTTGGCAGCGTCGGTGGTTGTAGTTGGCGGCTGTCACCTGTCAGTGTCATTTGTCAGTGTCATTTGTCAGTGACAACTGTCAGTGACAGCTGTCAGTGACAGCTGTCAGTGTCAGTGACAGCTGTCAGTGTCAGTGACAGCTGTCAGAGTGTAGACCGACTCTTATTTTAACGAATTTGGACGACGACCCAACACCTAGGAAGAAACCATAAATTTGGTTCAAGTGTTTTGTAATAACTCTACTCAGAGTGATGACGACTGTGCGTTGGTATTTTAACTGGGTAGGGGGAGACTATTTAAAGCGCAAGGGTGGTAACGTTTCTGGGTAGCTTGGTTTTAGGCTTTCTTCTGAACTTTTTGACAAATAACGGATAAAGTTGTTGGACCGCTGTAATTGCAACAATATCCATCCATGAATAATTAAATTTGCAAACAAGGTAAATACATTTGAGAACATAGCTATTTTTCAGTCCAAAGAAAAACAATACAAATTTTGGTAAATTCAATATTTAAGGAAAATAATTATCAAATATGATCTAATCGACCAGCCTGACTAAGATGCGCAACATAAGGTAATTTCTCGTTTCTCGTCTCTGAGAGTCGACAAAAGAGGTAGACAAGACAAGTTTCCTCGGATGACAAAGAGGTGTAGGTAGACATGTATAACACAGATTTATTAATATTAAAATCGATATTATCAATAGTACTGATTTGAAGACACGATAGTATCGATATAAACAATCGATACAAATAATTGATTAAACTAATCGATTAAAATAATCAATTTAATCGATGCAGCTAAACGATACAAGGAATCGAAATCATCAATTTAACTAGTCGATTCAACTAATCGATTCAACTAATCTAGGCAACTACTCGATTTAACAAACCGATTCAACTAATTAAATCATCTAATCGATTCGACTGATCGATTCAACTAATTGATTTGACTAATCGATTCAACTAATCGATTCAATTAATCGATTCGTAAGAATAATTGTTAAATACTTAATTAATTAATAAATAACAATTGATTTATTTAAACGAATATTCAATTAATCGATACAAAAAATCGATTTGAAAGAAATCAATAATCGAGATAAATAATTTTATCGATACTATTGATATCCCAAACTATATAATTACCACTTTTTTTTGTGGAAATAACCTAATTAAGTCGTTTCGCAAAACGCGAAAAAAAATAGTCCGCTTCATTTGAATTTAATATTTTTATGTAAAATTTACACTCATTAATGGCTAAAATAGCGACGGCTCATAAATGCATCGCTTTTAATACTGAACTTTAAAAAAAGTCAGTTTTTTGACGCACCGCGACGCCTGTTTTCATGCTATTTTAATGTTCGTCCACAAAAATGACCGACGAGTTCACACACGAGATATCTCTTCTAAACCACGACAAAAATAAGGCGCCATGTTAGGATCTGTCGACAAAATTGAAATTCCCATACAAAATATTAAGTCACGACAATTGCTGCCATGTTAGGAACGGTAGACAAAATAGAGAAATCGAGAAATGGTGAAATATGATTGGAGGATTTTTTGTCAACTCTTCTCGTAGGGCGCGCATCTTAGCCCCGCAGGTACGGATGCTCAAAACAAAATTAGCAACGTTGCATTTTATACTTTTACTGCACAAATATGATTCTGACACGCGATTGCAAAGTCAACGGGTGGCAAATAGTGCTAGCTAGTGGTACACCCCGAAATTCATTCAAAACCTGCAAATGGTGTTAAAGGCATGAAAATCGGAAGGATTGATATGTATGCCATACGAATCAATTTGACCCGTAGTAGGACAAAAAAGAAAAAAAGGGAGGAGGTTTTTTGTATGGGTAAAAAAATATTTTTGTTCTAAAACCTATCGTGTGTGATATTTAATAAAAGGGCTTACTTAGCCAAATTTGAAAACATACCAAATCATTACCTTCTAGTTACTTGTATTAAATAAAAAAAATAACATTTTCAGAACATACTAAGTCTGGGCTCCTCCAGACATGATACGGTTCAATCATTTTATGGAAAATATGCTTCAAATGGTACGTTATATCCCCGAAAAAGGATTTTTGAAAATATTTACATTAAGTATTTTTTTATAATATTGAAATTTTACAAAATGTGGTAAAATCACGATTAGTTTTTATTTTAACATGTCAAAAAAGTTAATTTTTAGACACTGAGGATGATAAATACTAGTGCGAGAGGAGTTTTTAATATTATTTACGGTAAATGGACGTGAGATCAAGCTGGAAAATCGTGGGGAAAAGTTGAGCAGACCCTAACGCCATCCAAAAACTGGGGATGGATGCAGCCAAGTCATAAAATTCGGGAACCACTATGGATCTCACAAGATACACACTGGAAGTTTGTATTTATCATACTCAATTTTAGAAATTGAACTTTTTATACATGTTCCAACTAATCGTAATTTTTTCACATTTTATAAAATTTAAAAATTATAAAAAAATACTAAACATGAATATTTAAAAAAATACTTTTGAAAGAGTAAGACATGAGGATATTACGTACCATTTAAAGCACATTCTACAAAAAAATATTCAACTGTATCATGTCTGGAGAAGCCCAAACTTGGTATGTTTTGAAAATGTTTTTTATGTGATATATTTTTAGAATTGGCTCAGTAAGCTCTTTCATTAAACCACACATAGGTTTCAGAGCAAATTTTTTTTTTTCGAATACAAAAAAAGATGACGCCTTAACTCCTCCCTTTCTTTATTTTTTTCCGTGATACGGGTCAAATTGATTCGTATGGCCTGAAGATTAATCGTTCCGATTTTCATGCCTTCAACACCATTTGCAGTTTAATTTAGCGTACCTACCACTAGCACTAAAACAAGCATGAAAATTGGGACGTCAATTGCCTGATGGCATGCGATTACCACCGCCTGCGAACACTTTTGCGTTTTGCTTTAAGCTCATTGTCACATTAGTACGTGTTTATCGTCCCGTCCCGATATAACCTTCGTGCAAACATAGTGTAAACACGCAATTACTTCATTTAAGTTGTCAAATTTGCTCCAGGAGTAGCTATGTCCAACGATCTTTTTGAACTGTTCATTCTAGTCAAGTCGTAATGTGAACTTTATTGGTTTTTGTGAAGGTCTAGGTTACTCGTAACATGCATCATTAAAAGGCAAAATCAAGCGTTGGATGTCCAGTTCTAGGGCAGGCAGAGATTACGGATGACTGAATAAACTTTCAAAATGGATTTAAGATTAGACGAAGAGTACCTGCATGCAGCCACCCGGTCTGCAAATCTGACGATGAGGCTGATGTGCAACAGTGGACGTCTTTTAATGGGATGCATGTGGCCGTTTTGCTACACGTATTGCAACTTATTACAACTTACTGGCCTGTTGGCGCAATGGCAGCGATCCTGCCTTTAGCGCCGGAGGTCGTGGGTTCGATCCCCACCCATGAGAAATATTTGTGTGACGAACATTTGTATTTGTTGTGTGTCTGGGTGTTATTATCTATTTAAGTATGTATTTAGAAATATTTAAGTATGTTTATCAGTCTCTGACGCCCATATTACAAGCTCTGCTTAGTTTGGGGTCAGATGATCTTGGTGTGAATTGTCCCAGATATTTATTTATTATCTAGTATGAATGAGTATGTATTGTTTCAAACTGGTTTTTAGTCGTAACACAATTTTGTGCTCTTATTCGTCACATACGACGTTCAAATAGTTAAAAAAAAAAAAAACTATGATTATTCTCAAAAAAGAACTACCAAAAATGTATTTTTCTAAAAAAATGCATAGTTTTAAACTTTTCTTCGACTGTTTACATTTCTGGTATCGGCAAACGGACCTTATCGTTCGCTCTTACGCAAAGTTAGTGCGGCCTTATCGCAGATTCATGTAACAGCGCACGCGCATACGGAATTGTAAACACATCACCGTTAACGTCAACGAGCAAAACAATTTCTGTAACTATTGTTTCAGGTTGTTGGTAGGTATACTTGGGCAAAAATGGGTTTGAGTACATGGTAATTCTCATTTTTTTTCTATAAAAGGCTGTGCATTTTTTAATTATTCTATGAGTTTGCTCTTGACCTTTATTTATTTATTTATTTATTTATTTAATCTTTAATGCACAAAATAGTACAAAAGGCGGCCTTAATGCTAAAAGCATTCTCTACCAGTCAACCATTGTCAACCTTTAATCTAACCCGAGGGAAGAGGTGTCAAATAAGACAAAGCAAGCTTGCCTAAAAGTAGCCCATTAAGTATTTTATTGAAATCCCTCTAGTTATAAATGGCTGCAATCGCAGGTGAAGGCAGATCATTCTATTCTTTTGTATTTTTGTATAATAAATAATTGAATGTAATATATATTTTTGCATGTATTCTCCTACCACAAGCCTCATTTTGTTATCAAATAAAAAAGCATTTCAGAAATTTGTTTGCGTCTTTCTGTCATGTTTACCATTTGGGCCATTTAGCAACAAAGCAAAGTGGCTATCAGCAAATTTAAAAATAAAATTACAGCACGTCACCAAATGAAAGGTGAATATTTTCCCGAGGCTCCCTCAAAGGAATTGTACTCCTCAGTCGAAATGAGTCTGAAATTAATACCCTCAGTCGTTTGTTTTAATTAACTCATGAATATGTATGAGAGTACGCAGAGGACATAGGTAAAGTGAGTTAGTTTTGCGCCTCCGGCATAATTTTAGTTGTTATATTAAATTACAAAACGAGATTTCGCGGAATCGTCACTGAGGTGTTATGAAATGTACGACAATTTATGGGTTTCGTTTTCAATTGTTATATAATTATTAAGTCTTTTAATATTGCACGAACGAGTCGGAAAATGTCTCAAATATTCGCTAAAATTTCATTAATCGGTTATGAATTGCTAGACCTGCCGAATGCAGGCTGGTGATGTGAAACCCGGTTTATTTTCCAAATAATTCAAATACTCACATCCTAGCCAGACCAGGCATTTTGGACACTATAATGTTTACTGGGGTCTCCAAAATATATAATATTACTGGACATAAATTAATACTGGAGGACTTATTAGTCGCAAGTTATTGAGAGAAATTTCGCTATCATCTCAATAAAATAGCGACTGCACTTAAATACCAAACACACACAACAATGCAAAAAAAAAACAAATGCAAACCAATGTCAAATTAATGTAAAACAAATAAGTCACAAGTTAACTTATTTCATGTTTTGACTTAACATGAATTACCATTTAAAATAAACAGTGACACTAAAATAACTTCTTAGACACTAACGTAATACCAATAAGGCGTTGATTTATGACTTTGATAGTTTTGATACTGCTAAGAGATTGTGGTAAGGCCAGAATGTACTTACTAATTGCTATCTTCTATTAGTAGACTTAAATAAAGGAGTAAACCTAAAAAAGGAAGAAAGACATTAACAACTTTCATGGACATCGCATTACAAGACACAGCGCAACAATTAAAAATAGAAATGATAATAAAAACAGATAGCGGTGTCACGATGTCCAAAAAAAATATTGGACCGCGCTCAGCTAATGCCAGTGCGGGCCCCAACAAAAAAATTCTACTTCTCCTGGTGCAAGTTGTTCAAAGATCTTTGGTGTAGGATGTTCCAGCATATTAATAATACCATCGTCGTGGCCTAGTGAATCAGCACCCGAACTCAGATCGTAGATCGTGTGGTCCCGAGTTCAAATCTGGCCCGAACCAAAATCTTTGTGTTCATTGTTAAATATCCGACTAACTCTCCGGTGACGGAAAACATCGATAACAAACCAAATCAACCCGGATAACGGCGGAAGGCTCACCTTCACTACCTACCATGTTGCGTGCTAATATTATTGGGGAAAAGTGGGCTTCTGTGTGTTTTGTTCACCATGACGGCACAGTCACTTGCCTCTGACTACCCTGCTTGGGATAAAGTCGTGATGTATGTATGTAATAATACCACGTAGTCAAAGTCACAGGCAGAAGCTATGTAGGTGTGTAGTTGCTGGCAATTTATGTAAACGGGTTGAAACTTAGTTTGCGTTACATTAAGCTTTGTATTTAGGTAATTGAATCTTTGCTGAATATAGACTTGGCTAAGTGTTAGCTTGATTAATATTCTTAATAGCTCTTACTGTTGTTCAACTATATTTGTCGTTGTAAGGCAACTAGTCACAGACTTGGACCTTAACATTTCGGAACAAGGTTCATTTTAAGGCTCGTTAGATGTAACGGTCGAGCAGACTACTTTGCCGTAGTTTGTGTACGAACCAATGATTTCGAAATCTAGTTTGTTAGTTCAGGATATGAGGCAAGTTTGGCCTCTTTGGGATAAACTTATTTTCATTAGGTATGTACAGCTGAACTCATACCGAAATCAACATTATTTTGAAGATTTTTTGTAACCTTACTGATTTTAAAAATTTGGCGCAGGAAACATAATCTGACTGCATGTGATCAATGTTTTCTGTAGATTACTGCGAGACTCTGGTGGAGCAGTATAGCAGCCAAAAATTAATACTCTTTAGCACCACACACGGTCCCCGTGCAGGGTAAAATCTTAACTAACACATTATTAGAACTGGTTACAAGACTTGAGAACATACCATAGGCTACCCCTTTGTAGATAAATCAAACTTAGAAGGGGATAGAAGATGATAACTTCTACTAGGAACCCATCATTTCTCAAGTTGATTTCAATTAGAATGAAAAACTTGGCTTCACGAAACTATATTTTCAGGAAAGTCATGGGCACGTTTTTTTTTGCAGAGATTGCTAAACTTCTTCCCCTACAGGATTGAATTGAAACAAGTCACGTCCGGCAAGCCTTTTTTAACGACGTTACTGAGTCATTTTAAACCCTTTCCTGTAATTTGTCAATTAGATCACAGATTTGTCAATTAACCCGGAGTGTTCAAGGTGGCACCAAGAAAGACCTGAAAAGATTTGTAAAACGGAAACAAACTTTAAAAGAACCTGAAAGTTCAGAGGTCCAACTGTGATCTCTTACTTCAAGAAGTTTTAAAAACACGACAGTTTTACGTAAAATTTTTTGGGGTTGACTTTGGGTAGTTTTTAGAGATACTAATAATTTTGATGGCCTAATGTATGATTCAGTATACCATTATAATATGTAAACCGCCAACCATGCAAGAACTGACAATGAAAAACTTGAAGTTGTTCTCTACCAGTCAACTGGCTTATAATTACTATTGTTTCGCAAATTACTGCATCTTTCAACTACCCCAAGGGTTTTTCTAAAGGTGCTCCCTCACTTGGAGCATTTGCTTGTAATGTAATGTTTTACATTCGACTTCGAGCATTACATTACAATAGGTACGTGGGGCGTGAAAAGGCATTTCTGCAGGCCTTCAAGGTGAAGATGGCCAGCCCAGTGATTCGTTTGAATGACTGGGCTTGTAAACCTCATATCTGGACCTCACGACCGCTTTCCATCAGGTGGAGTGAGGTATCTTGACGGGCAATATAAAAAAAAGGTACTGACTTACTAAACTACAGGAAAGTTGTATCAAAACATAACACATTGTATCATCAAGTAGCGCACTGAAATGCGCAGTGCTTTTCCCTCACCAACGTAATGTTCGAATCTGTAACATTACAGTTTGCGCACTGTAATGCTCGGTTCTCCTGCCTCACTGATGTAATGCTTGACTTACATTACAGGAAAATGCTCTAGGTGAGGGAGCACCTCAAAATTGTATTAAATTGACAAATAAAACCAGTTGTTAAGGGCAACATGAGTTCGTTAATTGATGTAGGTCTTCTAGACGTAACGGGTTTAAGAGATGATGCTAATTACCGAGTAAATATGTAGCAATAATGAGGGTCTATTTGCTTTGCAATAAACGTTACAAGTAAGTGCGTTCGCAATGTGACATTTATACCCAAATGGTAAAGTTTCAGAGTAAAGATCTTGTTGGCGACCAACAGCTGAATCAACCTCTTAGAAAGATTTTTTTTATATACTTACTTTGATTGTTTCGTTCTAGAAGGATTTTCAAACTTTGTCTATTTTTGGTTTTGTGTGTACATTAAGTTTTTGATACGGTATTTCGGCTCCTTTTGTTTTGAATTGTTTAGCCGCCCCAGAGCGAAATAAATACCTCATCACACTACTTATTTATAGATATTTACAGATATTTTTGTGGGTTTACAGGGTCCATTGATATGATTCCGAAACATACTACTAGAGTGAAGACCAAAGTTTTACAATTGTATGATGCAATTTAATGATGGCGCTGATAATGTTGTATATGTTTTATCTGAAAGCTTGAGGCTACAAAAAACATGCGGTTTGCAGTTGATTTCGAATTCTACCTCTAGTGTAACGGCTCGCGTACACCTCATCCGTTATCAGCCGAACTATGTTCGGCCGAATAAATCAAACGTATGTCAATGATGGTACGCGTACATCAAAACCGATTGTGTCGGTCAGTGGCGGACGGAACTACTACAGAGTTTGATCGGCCGAGTTCGGCTGCTGTCGGCCGAGCATCGTTCGGCCGATAACGGTGTACGCGAGCCGTGAGACTACCTTTTTCCCGCGACTACGTACGCCCGTTCCCGTTTTTTAGGGAAATCCTATTAGTGCTATGCTACACTACCCAAGGAACCTACATGCCAAATATTAGTTTAATACGCCTTGTTTCGTGTGCGTTGTCGGTCAGTTACTCAGTCAGTAAGGGAAGAGTAAGTAAGTAAGTAATTGGCCTATATACTGTCCCACTGCTGGTCAATGGCCTCCATCTTAATCACCACGCTTGTTGCCAAATGCGGGTTGGTGACCACAAACCCGAGCTATGTTCCGAAAAATCCGAAAACACACTTTACTCGAGCTGGGAAATGAACCCGGGACCTCCGGGTTTCAGGCCGAGCTCTGAAACCACTCGGCCACTAAATAACTTTTATTTTGTAAAAACTAATACAGTAGGTCTACCATGAGCTTCCGTCACGTAACGGAAATAGTAAGTTCAGAAATTTGTAAGCCATTTTTAGTTCCATTTTTAATCACTGGAGGCGCTGTACCGAAATCCAATAAAAAAATACGCGTATGTCATTGGTGTAAAGTCATGGTAGGTGTTGTACTGGTAATGCTTAGGTCTGTATACTAGTCATCTACACTGCGATGACTGAAAATGAGAATTTTATTGGTTAGTTGCCAAATCACGTGTTTATTAATATAAAAATAAATAATAATAAAATATTTATGATAATTGTTAATACATGCATTATTTATGACCTATGTTTATATTTATAGATGTACTTATCAGGGCAAACATTTGTTATGTGTCTGAGTGATTTTTTTATTTTTTAGGTTAACAAAGTTTGTTATCAGTCTCTGAAGCTTTTACTCGTAGAACAGGCTTTGGTTAGTTAGAGATCAGATGTTCTAGGTATGTAGCAAATCTGAAATAATATAACTTAGCTACATAACCTTCTCATAATAGCTAAGTATTGTTGATTGTTATTGAAAACAATCTAATATCACATAGAGTATCACAAAAATCCTATCTTTGACCCTCAGATAATGCCAATATATGGTGGTGTTCTTAAGTACTGTTGATGAAAGCTGCTTTGAAAACAATCTAATGGAAATAATTTCCGTTTATCCCGTCCTTTCACTTCAATCAAGACGAAAAAGGTCAGACGAATTATTGGAAATAAGGAAAAAGCCTCATAAAAGTATATGTCTATACATATAACATTTCGTGTAACAAAATACTGATGTCGCCTAAAATGTATATTATTTTAAATAACCGCTCACACGATCATCTTATAGGCTAGGGCTATGCTCGGTGTTTCTCTACGTGATCGAATCAGACATGAGGAAATCCGTAGAAGAACGAAAGTGACCGACGTAGCCCAGCGGGTAAGCAAGCTGAAGTGCCAGTGGGCAGGGCACGTAGCGCGCAGACCGTTTCAGGGCAGACGCAGCGTGGGACGCCCACCTGCAAGGTGGACGGACGATCTGATAAAAGTGGCGGGATTCCGGTGGATGCAGACCGCCTGCAATCGGTCGCTTTGGAAATCGGTGGGGGAGGCCTATGTTCAGCAGTGAACGTCTTGTGACTGCGAATGATGATGATGATGACATTCATCTTTACTAACTTCAACTCACTAATTAAGAGTGTGTATTGTGTATACCTGTTTGCGTGCTTCGAACTTTTAATTTCAGTCATAGAGATGCAGATTAAGAGCAAAAGCAGAGTGGGACATCCACCAGCCACCAGCAAGTGTTAGCATATTGCTATAGCTGCAAATCATGAGGAAAGATGATATTAAGTGTTGCAGAAAGGTGATTGAACTGTACGTCCTGCGCAGGGATAGTTTGTCACTTAACAAAACAATTCGCTATTTAGTCTAACCTAGCCTCGCAAAATACAACGGCCACCATACACCGGTACCACTAGAAAAAAGCATGGCATTCGTTTTGCATTTCAACGTCAGAGCAATGGTAAAAGTTGTGTTCGCTAAATGAGTGATTGTCAATCTGTACTAACGACGGACCATTGTTTAATTTCCAAAAATGAAGGTATACGATTGCCTTGACTTTAATGATGATTGATGATACACTAACATGTTAGTTCAATTTAATTAGCTCGCGCACTAATAAATTACAGTAGTCTGTACATGTGCGTAATCATAGTGAATATCATTCGCAAAGTTAACTCAAACAAAGTTACGACTCCTATACATAAATTAAAACAAGCCTTTCAGCACCAATTAAATCTTCAAAATAAATGACAAGTCCATTTAAACATTGGAATAGTTGCAACCTCTGAATTTCAAATCTTTCAAGTCGAGGTACAGGCTCCTTCGGAAAATTGTCTAAGTTTCAGTAATTCAGGTTTAGGTAGAGCAACTTCTGTCGGATCTTTCGCTGTGGTTAACAAACTCTGGATCTGTCTTTCTAATTAAAGAACAAGGTGAGATTTAAATTATCTCAGGTGGGGCTCAAATGCAAAGGACTCAAATTATTATCTCGGTGCGGTGTTCTTCTGCAGACGAACAATGAAGGAGTTCTGAAGTTAGATTGCGATGGTTTATGATATGGGTACGGTTTACGGGGTTTTAACTGTTCGATAAACTTCTGTTGCATTTGAAGCATAGTAAAGGAATTATCCGTTACATTTGTATTAAAGTAAAGTAAAGTAAAGTAATTAGCCTATGTACTGTCCTACTGCTGGGCAAAGGCCTCTATCATTGAAATCAAGTCATCGCTACAATTGAAGGGTCAAAACCCAAAGCGTGGTGATTAAGCCAAAGCCTAATCACCACGCTTGCCAAATGCTGGTTGGTGACCACAAACCCGGGCTATGTTCCGAAAAATCCGAAAACACTTTGCCCGACCTAGGAATTGAACCCAGGACCTCCGGGTTTCTGGCCGAGCTCTGAAACCACTCAGCCACGGAGGCGTTACTACTATCCATAACCTTAGATGCATTTGTAGTATCTAAGGTTATTGTCATGAATAGTTTTTCTGTTTCAATGTCCTTCGGCTGGTTGAATGAAATAGCAAAAACATTACCAAATAACTTGATTCTGAAGGCCAAAAGGCCTTCATCGGTCAGGTGTTCAAACAGAAAACTGTTTGAACACCTGACCGATGTTCTTATTATTTTGTATCGTATATTCGGATCACCTTCTGTGGATTCTTATATACTTACTTTTTTCTAATTTTGAATAAAGTGTCTCTACACCAAGCTCGAAGTATACAATGGCAGCCTATACCAAGAGCGCTTTTAAAATTAATCATTCGAAACGCTGAGTTCAGTTTATTAATGAAAGAACTTTAATATATAAAATTATGAATGAATGCATAATTATTAGAAAATTACTTATATTTGCTTTGATATTTTATGTTATTTTATGACAGTATCGTTCTGGTTTTGAACCTATTTTGAATATAAGTATTAAGTGTAGGTTTAAAACCAAAATGGTAAATCGATCATTGAATAATTTGACCCATTGTAACTCCTTAGATTTACACTCATACTAAGTATACAGGGTGTCCCAAAAAGAAGTGTCAAGCGGAAGCCCACAGAAAGAACACTCCTTGGGGTATCCGAATCACCCCCATGTATGTTCCGCGATTGTTCATAGTTTTCGAGTTATGATTTTTTTTCTGAATTTCTGAGAATTTCGGACCTAAAAGTTTAATTTTTTTATTTTTTAAAAAGTAGAAGACTTTTCAAATTTTTTCTTTGCCCAACTGAATCATCCTTAATTGTACTTTGATGCATAAAATAATCAGTTTCATAACTTTGACCAAAATGATGAAAATGTTGGTATAAAACCAAAAATGTACGGTTGATGAATAAGGTCGGTAAGATAACAAATTCATGAACTTCAGGAATGATAAAATGGCCAAAAAACAGTTATTATTCTGATGGCTAATTTCAAGAATTTTCCACCTCGCTGTCTTTGAAGGCTGATTTTAGCCAAAGTAGCCCATTAAGTACTTCTTTTTTGTAATGATTAAGAAATCTGAGATTCTGGAGCGTTTTTGAGCTTTACTTAGAAACCATACAGTCATCCGCTTAGATTTTTAATTTAAAGTTGAAAATTTAAGTCTTCATTCATCAACCGTACATTTTTGGTTTTATACTAAAATTTTCATCATTTTGGTCAAAGTTATGAAACTGATTATTTTATGCATCAAAGTACAATTAAGGGTAATTCAGTTGGGCAAAGAAAAAATTTGAAAAGTCTTCTACTTTTAAAAAATAAAAAATTTAAACTTTTAGGTCCGAAATTCTCAGAAATTCAGAAAAAAAATCATAGCTCGAAAACTATGAACAATCGCGGAACATACATGGGGGTGATTCGGGTACCCCAAGGGGTGCTCTTTCTGTGGGCTTCCGCTTGACACTTCTTTTTGGGACACACTGTATATGAGCATCAAATATGGCGGTCGAGTTAACCCGATCTTCCGAACTGTTATTACAGCGTATTTGCTAATAAATTTGGAAGGGATTATATGGGTCTAGTAGGCCCCTTAGATATTGGCACGTTTAGTGTTATCTTTGCCAAATATACCTACCCATTCAATGCGTAAGGGTTTATGTCGGTTATTAATAGTTTCCGACCTACATTGTGTTCGAATTCAGATAATATTATGTTTTAGTCTAGGTACCTACTTGAAAACTTCACCGAAAACCTACTTAAAAAGCTATATATTATCATGAGACCTATTATATTACATTCGTAACAACCTCCTTTTTTGTATGTCTAGTTTCTACTAGAACATTGTCTAAGTCAGGCGCGGTAGCAGCCTAATATTTTGAAGGTGGTCACTATTTGCCTGGGGGGTTGGGGGTACCTACGACATGTAGAGTGCTTAAATAAAATTAAAATTGGCTTGATTGAACAATACATGGCTGATCGGTTGATAATATTTCAGACGTCTGGGGCTATCTCTGGATGAATATTTAGAAGAGCTAAAGTCTTTCTTCTAACTTGTTTGTTCTCAAACAAGCTTTTAGCCTTAGCGTAGAAAATGATGATGATCTCGCTGATGTTGCACCGCATAAGAAGAGTTGCCAGAATTTTCAGCAGTCTTTATAATTTTACGGTTCATTTTTTTTTTATTAAAGTTTAATGAATGATAGATGACAACAACAAAGGGTTATTTATTTTTAACTTATCATAAATGAACATTCGTGGAATTATCAAATTCCAATACGTTGAAACCATTTTTAAAGGAGATGTCCCAAAGTGTATGGAGCCTTGGCCGGGTTTGTAATTTGTACACCATAAAAAAAGGTAATAGTATGTGTAACCGTTTCTGAATATTCAATGTCCTTAGAAAGACATATTTACTTCATCAAGAGGGGTTTGAAAAGGTTTTTGCAGGGTCGACAACGCGCGTGTGATACCCCTGGTGTTGCACACACACACACAACGGAAAACTTCCTTTAGATGTCAGCAAACCATAAAATGCATCGCGGCTAAAGGCAAACTTTTCATCAATTTTAGAAGATTTTTTAATTTGACTTGTACGATTTTTTTTAATGTTTCCTGTGACCCCCTACCTTCGGAGTCAGTTTATCTTAAAAAAGGATTTAAAAAATCAAAGAGGTTGGTAATCTAATTACATTTTAGCAGCAGAGTTTAATGTTAGGTTATTTACAACATGTTCCTACTAACCTCGAGAAGATCATAAGTAAGTACCTGCATGCTCAGTAACAGTGTTGGCAAAAAGTTAATCTGATTAACGATTAAAAAGTTAATCGTGATTAACGATTAAAGTTAATTAATCGTAATCGACATCTAGACGATTACGATTATTAGTCGTAATCATTAATCGTTAATCACGATTTATAACTATGACTAATGAGTAATGACGTTTGGTGGAACAGTTCAAAAAATGAAAAACAAGTTCATCTTAATTTTTTTATTTGAGTATTAATAAAAATCACAGTAATTGGTAATCAAAATAGAAGCTAGTTTTTTATGTTATAATTATTATTGACAATAAAATTGTAGCTTATCAAAACAGTTTTAATTTTTTAAATGATTTAAATTACATTTCATAATTACTCTTTTCTCAATTGTTACTTTTTTAAAGTGTTATTTAATTTTAGAAAACGAACAACAAACTCGAGCGCAGAACCATAAAATGTATCGGTTGACACTTCCTTTACCTCAATACTACTAAAACAAATGACTTAATAATATGATTAGCACTACTACACTGTTTTTAAATTTTTATCATGTTTTTAAAAAAGCATGAAAAATTAAAATTACGCTATTTTATCCTTGTAGTAAACTATAAGTAGCGATACCGTGACTGGATTTTATCTGAAAACGTAGTTGATTAAATCTAAATATACTTTTTTCCCTTTATCAAACATACCATAATCAGCTTTAATCAAATTAACGATTAACGACTAATGATTATTTCTTTTAATCGCGATTACGATTACAATATTAATCGTGATTGTTTTAATTACGATTAATATTAATTCGATTAAAGTTAGTCAAATTAACTAATCGATTGAAAAAATAATCAACTAATGCCAACACTGCTCAGTAATGATTAAACATGCGCCGTAATTATTTAGGCAACTGTTTACCGCGTAAACATGCAAATGCAGATGCAAATATTTTCCTTAAAATTGTTTTGTAAAGGACAAAGTAAAACGCTTGTTTGCTTTGCAAGGTCCAAGAAATGTTTTGCAGTTCGGCAACTGCATTGGTTCGACGGCCAATCTGGATATAAATATAAAAAATAAAATAAATATGCGCCAGACAACACACCTCTTGTAATGGTCTCGAAGTAGGGATTAATATCCCTGTGTTACGAGGTACCACACAAGGAAATAAGCTAGGGGCGTCTCCCAGCACACCCAGACCCGAGTCAATTCAAAAAAGATCGTTTTCTAAATTGACCCGACCGGGAATCGAAACCGGGACACTACGGAAATCGAGGCGAGAAACCGTGCTACAGCGCACTACGCCAACCGTGTCGTCAACATACCGTGTCGTATACATTATCAATAGGCAAGTACAAGATTTTTTGATAGTATGGATTTTAATTTATGTGATAAACATTTATAAATTATCAAAATTTAATTCGATTTTTTTATTGCTCCCTTTACGAGCTACACATCTGGGGTCTTATCCTAATCCCTATAACGTTCATTCCTTAATCTGAGTCTGAGTGATATTTTAGTACCAGCCAGCCTGAGGTCAGCCACTAACATATCTTCTAAGCTGGATACTTACTGACGTAATTGCTCGCTACGCCCAGTTTAGGGATCTATCTAGACTGGATATAAGCAATTGTACGAGTAGTAAGGCCCCTGATGGCTATGCAGTGACATTGCCTTATAAAAATAAAGCTTCAATGAGAGAATTAGGCAATCATCGTACATCGATATTTTGATAATCCTCATTTTATTTTGTATAGAATTTTGAATAATTTAAATAATAATAGAAAGATCTGCTTTAATAAAATGAAAGGAGCAATAAGCTGCTGAGTATCGTGCCGGGTCGTCTTAATCAATGGTAGTCTATAACGTTTAGGTATTTCAAGCGTCAATTGTATTATTACAATTTCTTAGATCAATTAATACTTCGACATAAGAGTTTGTATCCCGTTTGATATTCGTACTATGGAACCGCGTTGTCTTTGATATAGGACGTAGTTACTCGTTGGTACTAAATTATACTTTCACTGTTTCTCTTCTCCATTCCTTTTCACGTCAAAGCTCATTATTGTACTAAGTTGTGGTTTGTTAAAGAGTTGGCAACCGTGCTCCTGAATTTAAGTGGATTAAATTCTAAGTTGAACTTGTGAAGGTTTTGTCTACACCGCTGTTTATAGTTGCATCTACAGTATAATCATTAAAGTTATGTCTGCTTGCTAAGGACGGATTTAACATCTTTTAAACTTGTAATACCCCATGTTCCTATACTTAGTTGCACAAGAACCGACTGACTTCTGGACGTCAGTAAAATATTTTCTATTAAAAACTGGGAAATTGTTGCGTTACAATCAGAATAGAACTTAAAAAAAACTAACTCATTCTCTACAATAGAACAGCTGCTGTCTGCACAATAAAGACAAATAACAATATTTTTTAAGTGCAACATTCGATGGATCGATATTTTTAGGAACCAGGAACCAGGATCTTTACAGGATCTTTTGATTCTGCTGTCGTGTGACTGCTGCTGGCATGCCAGTTTTAGGCATGTGTATTTCGGACTTAATATTTCGATCTTTTTGACATTCCAAAATTTCACCAAACAATGGTTTAACTTCTATTACCCGCGCGTTGATCACGCCATAACTGCAATATTTTTTCATCTTAAGATGAAAATTCAAGAAACGATAAAAATTTGGTCCAAATATTAACAGCATACCTAACTAATAATAGTAGCAATGACTGGAATTCAATGATGGCCACCTTTGTACAGAAGTGAGAAAGTAAAAGACGCAGAAGAAGGCGCGGGTGAATGGTTTATTATCAATATAAAAAAAGAACACTATGAAGGAAAACTACGATGAAACTTAACGAGAATACGATATCCCCATTAGTGGGATACAGTAGTAACACCCACCTATCTGCCAACCTAGTACGTCACAGAAGAGCTGGCCTGACGTCACCAGCTGGTTTCGTGGGAGTAGGTACTAGGGACACCCTGTTTTGCGTTGGTGTCCTGCGACAATCGTAAGGACAGGGTCGGTATAGTTATTGCGGACTCCCATAAGCTACGATCCTACCAGATATTAGCTACACTGGGGATAATGCACATGTTAATAATCACTACGAATTAGGACCGATGAGAATGGTAATCGTGCCCTTTATAAACGGTGTGTAGCAGAAACTGGTATGCTAAAAATTAATTAAGTGTTTGATGTTTTTAGAAAATTGGGTCAAAAGGGGGTAGCGTATGCCCATAGTAATTTTTTTTCCTATTCATAATCATGAATAGATAAAATAATGCATTGCAGCTGATAACAAAGGTCGTTATGAATGGCAACTTTCACATGATACAATCAAGCTTGGATCAATTAATCTTGCAAGCTATCGGCCGATTGTTCCTTATCGAGTCTACAAGGCCGCTGCAGCCGCGACAATGATGGATGAGGCTCTTGATGAATTGCTAGAGGACTATGCTGAGGTGCGATAGAGAAACGGTATTGAAACGTTTTCAAATCTCCATGTGTCAAAAGGAAGAGAAACAATATTCCTTCAACGTTCCTTCTTTACGTCCGCATTCTCCCATTTTAAACTTGCCTAACGTCACAATCAAGTAACTTCACATTTATCATTATTTTGTGTATCATGCACTTGATAAAAATCTATGGAACATTGAAGAATAATGCCGCTTTAGTATTAGTGCTGATTGCAAGTAATTTCCGGTAATGGGTGTAAGGGAAAGAAGGATAACGATTATTTGGCAAAATTAACAAATCTGTATTTTTACTGTGTATATGACAGTCCTGTGATTTTTTTTATTTAAAATGTTGAACTGTTTCACGGTGATAATAAAATAATATTTAATATGATATGGACTATAATTAAGGCTCACTTGACAAACTAAAGTTTGATACACTCACGCTAAATGTAAGTTCTCTGCTGGCTTCTTTTTATCCAGTGCTTCTTATTAGGCGTCTATGTGAAGCTGGATTCAATTTCAAACCAAAACATGCAGTTCGCCTTCAAAAGTTCTAATATCGTTCGACTAGATAGACCGCCTGATGCTGTTCAGCAAAACCCAAGTAAATTGATCGGAGATGAACCCTACACTTTTATCTCTTATCTACGGAACTGTGTCGAGATTATGACGAGATTGATGCGATATTTTGGGCAAAGCATTTCAATTACTGGTATTATATTATTTTAAGATACTGTGACGTTGAGGCTTCGGCAATAAATGAAAAGGTTTGAACAAGGGAGATTTTTGAATTTTATATTATTTTGATATAAGAGTTAGTATTAAAAAGTACTGGGGGTGTTGAATAAAAACTGATATTGAGTTAGCAGTTCTACATATATTATTTATTGTTATTTTATTTTTCGACATAATCACCTTTGTAGTTTATACCCTCAGTATATCGTTTTTCTAATCATAAGATTCCCTTCTTAAAAAATATATTTATTTTGATCGCTTGATAAATCATGTAAGGCGGCAATCACTCCTAATCATTGTCATATTTGTGACCTCTCAGTTGTTCTTTTCACCGTGGGAACAGGTAGAATCACTAGGCGCAAGGTCAGGTGGGTATGGAGGATGTTCCATCAATTCAAATCCAGCATCTTGGATAGCAGTCATCGCAACTCGGGACTTCTGTGCGGGGGCGTCATCTTGGTGAAACACCACAACTTTAGAAAGTTTGGCGCGGCGATTTTCGCGTATTTCCTGACGTAGTTTTTTTATTTGTTCTGTGTAAAGGGCCCCGTAATAGTGGCTCCATGATTGAGATATTCATTCATTATCAGAGAGCCCATAATCTTACCGGTGGATGAATTCGCCTTAAACTTCTCAGGCGTAGGAGGTGACGGCCTCTTCCAAGTCATTTACTGTTGTTTCGTTTCAGGATCATAATAGTGAAGTCATGTTTCTTCCATAGTTACGAAGCAAGCCAAAAATCGGTCAGGATCTTGTTGTAACAATTCCAAATTGATTTGAAAAATCCGCAGTCTTGTTTGTTTATGCTCGTCTGTAAGCATTCTAGGCACCCAGCGCGCTGATACTTTGTTCATGACCAAATGTTCATGTATTATACTATGGATACTTCGATCGAAACCTTTAGTTCTTCAGCTACAAAACGAACAGCAACACGACGATCCTCCAAAACAATGTGTACAACTTTTTTTATCATTTGTTCGGTAACTGCCCTCGTAGGGCGTCCCGAGCGCGGGTCGTCTTTAGTTGAAGTTCTTCCTCTCTTAAGCTCGGCACACCACCGCGCAACCAAAGTATACTGAGAAGCATTAGTCCCCAAAGTTCCTTTCAAGTATAGATTCACTTGCTCAGTAGTATTTTTTTTCAGGCAGAGATATTTTATTGCGGCGCTAATTTCAGTTTGATCTACACACATCAACATGGTCTAGGGATATTTCAATTAAGCCTAAATAACTAAAATTCTATTAACTTTTTGCTAACCTCTACACATTAAAATAAACCTTGGTTAATAGCCTATCTAATCTGATTAATAAACAAAAACTTAGAAGAAGAGGAAAACTCAGACAAAATTTAAATCTTAACTTTATTTTTGAAACATCAAAACCTAAACAAAACAACTATTTTTTTTATAAAAATTGTTGAAAACTTAAAATTAATAATCTTTGGATCCATCTAAAACTCTCCTGACAAGGGTGTCAATATCTTGTTGTGGAATACTGTCCCAAGTCCTGCTAAGATGCAAAAGCTGGTTTTCATGCACGATATCTTCAGGGAAATTCCTAAGAGCTCTTCTCTGAAGCATATCCCAGGCATGCTCAATAGCATTTAAGTCAGGGGATTGTGCAGGCCAGTCTAAAGCTTGGATATCATGCTGTTGTAACCAACTTGTAACGATACGCGCCGTATGTGGACGGGCATTGTCGTGCATTAGCTTGAAATGTTGTCCCATTTGCTGTCTGTGGGGCCAGATTACAGACTCTAGCACCTCATCTCGGTATTTTAGAGCAGTCATATTGCCTTGTATCCAAACGAGGTCGAATTCCTGCCCAAACCATAATCGTCCCACCTTGATATGCATGAACTTGTTGTGGGTGCTGCAGTCGATTCCAACGTCCAGGTTCTCTTTAAACTCTTCGCGAATCAGGATGAAATCCAAACCTGGATTCATCAGTGAAAAGCACAAGTGACCACTGAGAATGGTTCTAGTTTTCGTGTGCAATAGCCCATTGTAATCTTCTTCCTCAATTGCCTCTCCTTAGCGCTGGTACCCGAAGTGGCCTACGAGCACGTAGGTTGACTTCATGCAGTCGTCTTCTCGAAGTTTGACCGCTTACCAGCAAACCATACTCTCTCTGTAGCCTTTGAACCAATTGCATCGCCGTTACATTTGGTTGACTTCGTGCAGCATTTACCATGAATCGGTCCTGTACATGTGTTGTAATACGTTGAGGTCCTCGGTGCCGTTCCACTACTTCCCCCGTGAAACGATAACGTGACCAAAGCCTGGATATAAATGAATACCTGAATAAGCCTGGCTTCAGAAACCGCCATTTGGGTAGCGCCAGCTTGAATCATGCCCACTGCTCTTAACATTTCGTTCCTGGTCAAATGTCAACGTGGCTAATAAATGAACACCGGAGATGCGTTTGACAAAGATTTATAGACATTTATGAAGTTTTAATCAAGTTAGAAGTTCGTGAAGATTTACTTCTTTGGAAGAAATTCAATTAATGCGAATTTCATCCTAAAACAAAACCTTTTATATACAAATTTGAATTGAAAAAGGAACTTAATAATGTTTTTTTAATCTGTCATTAACAGTTTTTTTGTAAGGCCAGTACTTTTTAAGTTATTTAAAAGAGTTTTATATATCCCTAGACCATGTTGTTGTGTGTATTTTGCGTTCCACGCTACGACACGACGAAAACTAATGACTTCTATTTTCTCTCTTTTTAAAATAAGAAAAGAAAATCATTTTTTTTCTTGTTTTATCGAATGTCTTGGTTTTACCTGCCAGTATTTACATTTTTGTTGTTCAAGGAGTTTATATGCCAATATTATTTTTTATTGAACACCCCTCGTACAATTGTTCATTATGTTTTTCGATTATTGTTTACTCATATACCAAAGACAAGTACCTTACCTCGGAAAAGACCGTCCACTTCCCCTTGCTGCCAGACCTTAAGAGGTGAGAGAATTGAAAATCAGGTATTTGTAAAATCTATTGCTGTCTGTTACTAACCTCGAGCCCCCCGCAGACTGCGATAGAGACAACTGCAAATCGGACCGTAATACCTTTCAAAATTACACATAATCGACGTTTCGTTGTCCCCTGTACGGTACGTCTACCACGAGTTGCCACTTTAAATTTACGTTAGTTCGCTTAAAAATATTGTATTGGGATTTGACATTGTCATGTCACGTCATGTCGAATCCCAATACATTTTTTTACGCCAACGATAATTTGAATTTAAAGTGGCAACTCGCGGTAGACGTACTGATCCCTTTTATCAAAAGTTGACCGATTTAGTTACTTTTTTATTTAAAATCTGGCTTTTTTTTCGATTTGTTAAGGTTTCTATCTCTTTTTATTATTAATATATAATAAAAAGGAAAACATAGGGACATGTGAAGTGGCAAAAGATTTTTGGAAAAAAAAACCTCTACTAGCAATATCCGGGGAGGGAACTGGGACCACGTTTATGTGGATAAACGGCGCTTCTGTATCCTCTTAACCATACCACGTCCCATTATGGATTGCATTGGGAAAAATGCACGCAGCACCTTCTGAGAAATATAAACGTCAATTCAATCTGAACTGCAAAGCAAGATGATAAGCCTCAAGAGTCTAGCCAAAGTCGTCTCAACATAACATAAGCACACACCTACTTAGATATCAATACTACCTTAAGTAATTTACAAAAAAATATCAAAGAGTTTTTAATTTTCCAACTTGGACGTTTAAATGGAAGCCCCGCTGTGAGTTTCTGAACGATACACCCCCGTTCTAAAGCCTTACATAGTTTTGTACTCTAATTAATATTTATGTTTATTAGCTTTGATCTAAAAGTTACTGCGGTAACTTTTAATTTGTTTCATCTGTTTGTAATGGAATAGCTATTGGAAAAACATTGCTTTACAAACTTTTTGTTCAATTTAAGTTTTGATTAAATAAATAAAAGTCTCTGGAACATGGCTAGCTGACCTCAAACTGGCTTTGACTATGGGTGGCTTAAACTACTGAATTCTATAGGGGTTTGAGTAACTTTGTATGAACCCGTGGCGTCATTTTTTTTATTAGCGGCCATCAATAATTTTATAATTTTTTTATAGCACCCTAATAAAAAAACATATATGAGTGGTCAGAATTGTTTTAAGTGATATCGGAGCCAAGATATGATTTCTTGAAGTATTATTTTTTGCCATAGATCTGAAATGTTACTTTAGGGAGCTAATCTCACCTAACAGTTGTTAAAAAGGTTGCAGAAACAGGAGATGAAGGTTTTCTTTTTCAGATGTACCAGTTGGATACATTTTTCTTATAAAAGTACATCCAGCAATACGTCATGTTAGATATCCATAATGTTAATATTGTTTACAAAGCAGTAAAAATCAATTTATATAAAACTTTTTCTTTACTGACTGAGTCACTGACAGGCAACACACAGACGAGACTACTCGGTGTAGAAAGCTGATAGGATAGGCGTGTAGGTTCCTTGGCTGATGTGGGGGAGCACTAAGAGAGAATTCCCGATTTTTTTATGTGAACGGGAAAAAACGGAATTTGACGTTTATGCGCGTACAAAGTCGCGGGCAAAAGCTTGTACGTAATAAAATAAATACTCTTCGAATCCCTGAACCCTGGTGGAGATAAACCGATCCGACTGAAATCGGTGTTTCATAATGCATAACCCTCGGAGTGGAGCTCACTGCAAGATACTGGGAACTGGAGATTATCTCACTGGATTTATTTTGTAGTGAAATGCAATGTAGGGAGCGCTAAGGTGGTCTTCTTATCCATAGTTTAGAGACGGTTTGCAAGCAAAAAAGTCGTCCCGGCATTGCACGGTACGAATCGTCGAGATTACTCTTTATTTGGGTTTTATAGAATAATAATGACGTACAGTTTTTTTCAGTGAATCATATTTTTTTTAGCTAGCTCAGTGTTATTTTGATATTATTTCGTTACTTTGGCTTTTTATTCAGGTAACTTCAAAACCAGAATTCCTCAGTTTACAATAAAATGTTAAAGGTGAAACATAAAGGACAGAGTCAATCTTTTTTTTTGTTAAGTCTACGCTGTTTTATTCCACTGTTGCGATAAAATTCAACTGATGATATAAAAAAATATACTTATATTGAGCCTGAGATGCTGATGGCCTCCCTTACGCCGTTTAACATTTTTTTTCATGATCTTAACTGTTTCCATTTCCTAGGCTTTTGAATTAGGGTGGGTACCCAGAATCTTATTCAAAATTCCACCGTCTAAGTAGGAAACTTTTCGGTATTTCACTAAATAACTCGAATCAAGAGAACGCGTTACTTCGGAAAATCTAATAAATTCAACTTTTATCTGAGTAGCAGTTTAGGAGGTGAAGAGTTTCGTAATTTATGTAGATTGTTGGAACCCCCACGGTGTAAGGTGGAATCGAAAATAATTTTCTCTAATATCCCCCGGGGAAATGAAACGGATTCTCGGGAGACTTAGAGTGATTTCATATTCTTGGTGCTAGAAGAGTTTACCCTTTTCAGTTAAGTCGACTATTTGTAGTGACTAGTTTGTAGGCCAACTGAAAATCAGCGCCTGGGCCCTTAAAGCCCAGGCTGAATGCTGAGTGAGGTCCTTTTATTTTTTGGGCATCGGGACGTCGCTGTCTGATGGTATATGTTTGTCTTGTTGTTATTTTGTTTTGTTGTTGTATGCCTACTACCTATGTGTTTTTATTAAATTAACCGATGTCCTTAAATTTAATAAATATCTTTTTATTTCTATTTCAAAAGTAATATTCCACGCACAACAAATTACGCATGCTCTGACAGATAGTCCGCTTAGAACAACAACCATTTTTGATCACGTACATGAGTTTATAGGCGACAACACTGAGTTTCAGTGAGTCGGAATGTCGCACTGTGGCGACTGTTTTTGTTTTTGTCGAACTTGGTGAAATTTTTCACATGATAAATTTTGTTTTTGGCCGGTTCAGTCAAGTAGGTGTAACCTGAATACTTCATTTTAAAAATTCAGAGCGAATATAGTAACCCTAGGCAGTTCACGCAAGTTTAGGAAAACGGTGCGAGCGGTCCTCCTGTAAAATCTTTATTTTGTGCACGCGCCTGGATTTCATACATTTTAGTTCTGGTAAAATGATGCTACCAATAATTGTGTAAAAAAGTGAATACGGAGAAGCCACCAAAATGTATTTACCTCATTAGTGTAATAAAGTACCTACAGTGCGTCTACCACAAGTTGCCACCTTAAATTTACGTTATAGTATTGGGATTTCACAGGTGATGATATGACAATGTCAAATCCCAATACATTTTTTTACGCGAACGATTCAGTAAATTTAAAGTGGCATCTAATGGTAGATGTACAGAAAGAGTTATGATTAAATCCTGTATTTTACTGGAGACACAAAGAAGCTCTTTCATAAACCAACATTTTGAACAAGATTAACCAATAATAGACCAGGCTGTACAGTGGGAAATTTGATTTGTAGCACTATTTTTACCTTATAATTTCTATTAGCAAAACCAGAGGGTCTACTCTGTTGCAATATTCACAAAGTTGCGTAAATCTGTCGTAGGCAAAAAAAACACAATAAGTTTTGTATTTGTACATAGACAAAATTAGCATCGATGACAAACTATAACACGGTTTTTTTAGGTTTACGCTACAATGTAATTAGTCGAACGGGAGCAGCTACTCCGATACAAATTTACGAAGTTTCGTTAAACTTTGTAAGGGTAAAAAGGGCACAAAACGAGGTATGTTATAGGTTTAATGTATTTTGTACAATAAAATATGGTTATTAGAATGCCAAAAACTAAATATCAATTTCCCACGGTAAGTATGTTTTTTTAACGACTGAAAATTAACGTAATTACGGTTCGACGAACATGAGTAGGGCCCCAGGTCCCTGACTTTAGGGCTGAAACAAGAGCTAGAGCTTATGCTGTAACATAACTCAAATTGAATTGTTTTTTTCTGAACATCATATTACTCGTACATTCCTAAAAACAGAAAAGTAAATTAAACATTTTTCTTCCTTTCTAAGTTAAGGTACTGTAAATAAAGTAGACATTTGATCAAAGATTACTTAGGATTTCATTGTTAAAAGAAAAAAGCGTCTTGTTTCTTTTGACCTCGATCCGTATCCGACAACCAATATCAGCGAGTCAGTCAGATTGACGGGTTTCATTACAAGTGGTGTCAGAAAAAATCTTTGAAAATGCGTAACAGGCGGGAATTCAAGTCACTACAACCCTCATTCTGAAATAGCGACTTTATCCAGAGAACAGAGGGTTAGAATCAGTAAGAATCCACCTAGTTCAGAAATGTAGGCAGCAGAAAATGATGTAATTTATATTCTCCCAAAAATAATTCCTTGTTCCACGTATTTCGTATGATACGTTACAATATTAAGAAATGAGTTCGATATTCATATCTTTAATTCAATATCGGTGAATGAAATAAATGCTTCACGGTAACTAAGCTTGTTTTTTTAAATTCTTTACTAGGAATTGAGGTCATGTTATTTCAAGTCTTTGTCTCCTTTTCCTTATTCCTGTTTCATAAGCAGGCTTGTTTTACTTGCTCAAGTCTGAAATTTCTGCGGCTTTGCTTTCAAACGATAAAAAAAAACTCGTTGATACCTAATATAAAAGATGCCAAAGACTCACGTGGTTTTCTTAGCCATAGATACTTATTTACAACATAAATTCAAAAACCGACCGACTTACTCTCCGGTGATGGTAAAAATCGATAGAAAACCAAATCAACCCGGATAACGGCGGAAGGCTCACCACCTACCACATTGGGTTCTAATACCATTGGTGGAAAGTGGGCTTCTGAGTGTTTCGTTCACCAGGACGACACAGTTACTTGCCTCTGCCTACCCGGTTTTGGATAAAGTCGTGATGGTATGTATGTTGGAATTCAAAAAGTCTGAATGGATAGTGTTCTACTTTTGGGCTTTTTCTCTTTTTTGTTTTTATACGAATGTCAAACTGTAGGATTCTTCTAGGATAAGAAATAATTCCAGTGGCAGTATACTAAAGCTGCATTATATCAAGTTCAAGGCCCGGCCTCGGCTGGGTCAGGCAACATGAACGCTGGCAAATTAAAAAATCATAGCTCTGTGTTTTGTTTCAGGCAAGGAACAACCCTCTGTCTGCCGGCTGACACAGATCTGTGAAAAGCAAAGGACGTGTTTCTTAAATTGACATGATACTTAATATTTAATTTTGAGCGTTAGGAGTTAGTACGCCTAACGCTCTTTTACATTAGATATTGTTTCTTTGTAGTTTTTGCAAGTTGATTGTATTAAAAACTGGCTATCTCTGGTCTCTGGTATCTGGTTGGTATGATCATGTCTCACGGAGATCGGCAAACTACGTGGGCAACAAATGTCTGGCCATGCTGCCCCCGCCAGGTACCGGTAGAAGAGGTCGACCCAAGAAGTCGTTAAGGGTGACATGCATGCCAACAGACTCACCACTGAGGATGCACAAGACCGCGCGAAGTGGGCCAAGAAAATAAGAAAGGCGAACCCTGGGACCCCACACACCAGTGTGGGTTCACAACCGGGATATACCGCACGGATGATGATGATGGAACTTTAGGAACTTCTGGCGCAAGATAAGAATTATAAGAAGCAAGAAACCGAAATTCAGTTATTCTAAGTAACCCTCAACTTCTACATCCAGAAAGCCACATCCAATTCACCCACCGCAAATCTTCTGAGTTCGTGATCAAAATTAAT
The DNA here is from genome assembly GCA_947369235.1 of Udea olivalis. Lineage (NCBI taxonomy): Eukaryota > Metazoa > Arthropoda > Insecta > Lepidoptera > Crambidae > Udea > Udea olivalis. Next base: position 6,988,649 of record OX376345.1, on the reverse strand, counting down.
ATTTAAGGCGCGCACCCTAATTCCGCGAGCGCCTAAAAAATCCTCAGCTTCAATATTAAACGCAAACATGTACGGCTGTTTTACACGGATAAGGAAAGTGTGCCTAAGCCTTCTGTGAGACTTAGGACGATGTCCCAAATACTGACTACGGTTTCACCGAAAATGTTTTACACGGATGATGAAACTTGTTTTTGTAATAATACGACCAGATCCCTAGAGATAAATCTAAATAGATAATACAGGGCGCTTCGTTTGAAAACATAGTCCCTACTTTTTTGACGCCACGGTAGTGATAGGAATTGAACTTTTTTTTTAGTTCTTATAGATATTGAGTGTGTGTTATATATGAAGTTTAGGACATCCGTTTTCGTGGCATTGAGCATGTACTTAAGAAGCAGTGTCAAAAGATGTGCACTGCAGTCATTTTGACGACACGATTGGCGTAGTACGCTGTAGCACGGTTTCTCGCCTTGACTTACGTAATTTCCCGGGTTCCATTACCGGTCGAGTGATTCCAGGAAACAATATTTTCTAAATTCGGTCTGGGTGTGCCGGTAGACGCACCTGGCTTGATTCCTTGTCTGGTACCTCGTAACACAGGTGTATTTATTCCTACTTAAAGACCATGACAAGTGGTGTGTTGTTTGGTGCATATTTATTTATTTATTTTTGACACGGGAGGTACGTACAATTGCGTCATCTATTTCTGTTTATATCTATGAGTAGATCTAAGAGGGACGTTGACTTATCTGTTTATCTAGCCCATCCGTTTAGCTACATTTTGTTACAAATCAGATAGGTTAGATAGATGATATGTATACAGCGTAAAACCTCATTTTAATACAATATCCACGAATAATACTTTGAAATAAATTCTTCTGACCTGGACAATGGATTTCGCTGTGGGATTTTCCATCCTTTTGGAAATTTACTTTGATTTTTTAATAATATTCATTATTATAAGACATTATACAATGTCATTTGAAAAAAATGGCATCTTCAGTATTTTGTGGTTCCCACGCTAGTAGCGTTTTGAACAAACGAACAAACGTTTGATCAAAAATCTTTCCAAAAAGCTTATTAAGCAAAACTGTAAACTTAAAAATTGTATTTAATGAAATAGTTTGTGAAAACAAGTGAAATGTTCTCCATGAACACAAGAAAATCGTAACTAAGTGGTTCACTTATTTGAACAGCATTTTAGTTGAAATAAATTATGTAATTTTATGTGTGGATTCACTCACCCTTATCGCTTTTGTATCTAGAGAGAACATATTTACCTAGAGAGAACATATTACGGGACACATAACATAGAACTAAGCACATTTTCATAAGAACAACCTACGAGTATGCGCAATTGTAAAAGAACACGCATGTGCACGAGCAGTATACATTTATCTTACTGAAAATAATCCTATTTCTCGTTTATTATTAGAAAAAAAGCTAGCAACTGAATTAAATAAAAACCTGCCTCCTATTTTGTAACCTCTTAAGTAATTGGTTTTGCCTTACGTCGTTTTAAGCTGCTCTTAATAGAAATAAAATAAGGGGAGCATTTATTGAAGGTACCGTTTGAAAAGGAAAAGGCGGCGGAATGAAATCGTAATAAGGTCTATCTTGAATAATTGGAAATCCTAAAATAGACTTACTATTTATCGTTTAAATGAGGTAGTTAGTATGTATGATTCTGATAGAATTCTCCAAAGGCCTCATTACGGAGACTGAATTCAAAAATATGGCGTTGTACGAGTGCTGCCGTGCCGCCCAACGCAACGCGCGACGTCCCGCGTCTCCGTAAATGAGGCCCAAGGTAAAACAGCCTTTTCGGTTGCCTGTTTATATTCTTAAATGATTTTAATCATTTTAGACAAGCTCAATGAACCTACTCGTATATCATCATCATCATCATCATATCTTCAGTTAAGACTGTCATGTGGTGTATCCAGATTCTTAACGCGCAACACGCGCAATGAAACATGAATTGGCACGAAACGGCATATGAACGTTGAAGATATCTACCCGAGATCATATTAAGTACAATACATAAGTTGAGTTCAATGTACTGTACATTTTTCAAATCAGTCAATTCAAAAATAAAAGAAAAGCGAACACAAACGCACGTCATAATCTCGACGCTCAAACGCGTACGCAACGTGTACTCGCCGTTTATCAGGGACCGGATATCGCGGTAACAAAGCTTCGGTGACGCCATAAATTGTTATTGACGGTTATGGCGCGCGATTCCGGTCACGATAGGCGCAGGCTAGTAAGTTTTTATCGCAAAATTGGCAGAATAAGCACCTTGCTTGTGTCTATTTTAGTACTCGGTTTTTCAATGGCAGTTCGGCAAGCTATAGTAAAAGTTGCGTACTTAATAAATAAATATCTGGGACCACTTTCACTAAGATCACCTGACCCAAACTAAGCAGAGCTTGTACTACATCGGTATACTTTCAAAGACTATATATATAAATAAACATACTTAAATATTTATAAATACGTAAATCCATAACACTATCACAAATGTTCGTCACATAAATGTTTGTCATGGCTGGGGATCGAAGCCACGACCTCCAGTGCTAAAGGCAGGATCGCTGCCATTGCATTAACAGGCCAGTCACTAAATAATGTTTTTGAAACGACAAAATAATCGTGGTATCTTCCTTCATTACCTCCCCAATACTAGTTAAGTAGATGAAACATTCTACTCGTAACAATAATTTGTCATAGTAGCTAATCGGATATCTATATATCCATCAATTTCTATAGCAAATTCAACGAAACTAATGTGATATGGTAATAAAGTAATCGCATCTCGTTGCTGCCTGAACCTATTGATCAATGTAGGTTTTTTGCGAAAGGGTCACATAAGGTGCTCCCTTACCTGGAGAATTTTCCTGTAATGTTACGTTACAGAGTCGAGAATTACATCAGTGAGGAAGGAGAACCGACCATTACAGTGCGCAAACTGTAATGTTACAAATTCGAGCGTTACGATGGTGAAAAGCAGCTAGCATTACAGTGCGCAACTTGATGATTACAATGTGTAACATTTAGATACAACTTCCCTGAAGTCTTGTAAGGTAGTATTGTATTGTATTGCTCAAAATCGAATCTGAAATGTAAATTACAGGTGAAAATTCATCATGTCAAGGAGGCAGTTCTGTTATGTAATGCTGTAATAATCGAATCTGAAACGTTACATTATAGGAAAATGCTACAGGTGAGGGACCACCTTGAGATTAAAACATTGTTCAAATAAGCTGATATTAAAACTTTGGTATTTTTTTAAATATGCTAAACCACATGTCAAGAAGCGCGGGCTACCGGGTATTCTTTCAACCATTTTGTTTTTAGATTCGATTTATGCACCTAGTGGGAGCGACGGGTAACGTGTTACAATATTTTATGTAGTGTAGGTACATGTTGATAGATCTAGATTGCTTGGCTACTCCTTTTGATGTTGCTTCTGTTGAAACAAGATTAGTAATTTTGTTTGTCCGTCACTCCCTGGCAGTGAGTTAGATATCAACTCTGTAAAAGCAGAACTATAAATAAAATTTAAGTCCAACATGCCATGTGAACAATTTATCATTTCATTATAGAAGACTCAGAAGCTCTTAAAGATGCAACAAGTTTTACCAAGTACAATTACAAAAGACTGATAATTAGATACTACTTTGTTAATACAAGTTAGTACATTTCAGATTCAGATTCATTTATTTCACCAATGCAACAGAAACATTACAAAATGGTACGTTAATTACAGAAGAGAACATATAAACTCGTGATAAATTACATAAACGTGAACATATAATATAAAACAATGAACAATAATTTCCTATAACTAATTAATAAACATTGACAAATATTATTATAGTCAAATTTTTATTAAGTTGAATATGATATATGTACTATAGTATAATTTTATCAATAAATATCGCTACTGATGCCATAACACCATTTTATTGAAAAAAAAATTATGTCCCAGCTCCTTTATTTAATCCTACCAAATCCTCTAAAACATAAAACTAAAGCTTGAAAGAGAAACTCTCTGTTAATAATTTATAACAAAAGTATGAAGTATTCAAAAGACATTTCTTTTGAATACTTTATACTTTCATCAATTGATTGTAAGTAATTTCTTGCGCTTTTTGTAACTAGAACCTTCTAATTTTTATTTCATCAGCTTAACAAAATGTCTATTTTAGGATAAATAAATATAGATCCAATTTGCAAATGGAAGTAAAAAGAAAAACATAAGATTTTTTTGCCGGTTCTTATTACCTCGTGATGCAAGTCAATGTGTATTTTTATAGGGGTTATTTGAATTTATTTCCTATCTAAGCTATACAAAAAGTGTGAATTTGTGTGTGCAGCACATCTATCCTTATTTTGTCAGAGACAACACTTTCAATGTTTTAATAAAATCGCGTTGTGCCTTTTCAATCATAGATTTTTAAAGCATTATTTGAGGAACAGTGTTATAATTTAGAAAGAAAAACACCTTTTTGTGATTTTTTTAATTTCTATTTTGATCTGTACGCTCTTTGACCAAAAAAGTAACTGTTTGAACATTACCTACTTATTCTCAGTGAATCAAATCAGTATAATGCAGTATTTCGGAATCTTTAGACAGATATATAAAGAACTTGTGAACACATACCTTTTACATAACACTACCAGTGATGCCCGAGGCATGTTTTCAGTAAGAATATTATTATTTTTTAAATATAACACGATTGTTCATGGAATTATAGTAGTTAATGACTATTCCTGTGCACATGATCTAAGTGAAACTATTTTAACGTTACAATAAACGCCTGCTGAGCTGCAGTCATACAGTATAGTTTACGTGAAACTCACGGTCGACGTACTGTACGTCTACCACGAGTTGCACTTTAAATGTAAGTTATCGTTCGCGTAAAAAAATGTATTGGGATGACATATGACATGACATGACAATGTCAAATCCCAATACATTTTTGTACACGAACGATAATGTAAATTTAAAGTGGCAACTCGTGGTAGACGTACAGGTGTCAAACATTTAACAGAACGAAGTATGTTTGGGCAGCTCGCCCTGAATAATTTCTGATAACCACCGTTGCGTGTGAATTGTTGTTAGTAAATAAATCCTAAACGTATTTTTGGCGACCAAGTGAACACATTCATAAAAGCGAGCCCTCCCAATAATCCTCATTGTGTCCCCAGCTTAGTCAAAACGGGAGGTTAATAAATATTTTCCGCCAAGAATAATCCTATTCATGGCAAACAATTTTCCTGTTTGGAGGAATAAGGTCACAGCCTTTGTTCGAGAGGAAGATGTCTGCGAGGTTAAGTGGAACATGGACAGGGTATTGAACCTGATCTAATAACTATTTCTTCAGGAAAGCTCTTAAAAACGTGTAATGTTGCAATCGATAAAATATCAAATTAAAGGATAAAATGCAGAGCAGGTCCTGAGTAGGTCCACCTGCATTTAGGATTTGTCACAGTCATAGAACTGTATATATTTTTTTGAAAGACCACTCTGTAATTTGTTATATTTTGATGAATTTTTATTTTTAATAACAACTATTTAGTTTATGAAACTGGACCGGCAATCGATAAAACTCAAACACTATCAGAACGATATTTTGTATAAATACAATATAATATACAACAAATACTGACTGTTCAACTAGTTCATAATTTACTATGAACTAGTTGAACAGTTGAACAGTCAGTATTTTTTGTATATTATATTTTATTATTATATAATTAAAGTCAATTGAAAAAAACATACGTTACAAACATACAATAAACGTTTTTATTATTATTGATTTGTATGGCGACCTTGAAATGAAAGTTAATTTAAGAAAAATGCCTCTGGCACATAATAAATAGTAATACGTGTACAAGTAGCCTCTAGTCAAAAATCACCTGCTAAATAAAGTCAGGCCATTTTGTTGCGATAACGACTTTCGTTTCATTATGTAACGGAACGCACCTTAGCCTACACTATTTAAAGCTGGGATTTGAATTTTTTCGCATTAAATCTATCCAATAAAAGCTTGTAGGTAGATACAATACAAAGGGTAATTGTTTTCATGAGTCGATTCATTGTTAGCTAGAATTTCGATTTGATGTTTGAGCGTGAGTCTTACTTAATGGTTGTTTTTGTTAAACATTCTCAAATATCCTAAGTCCCTGTTAGTTCTCATGACCATAAATTAAACTAATAAAAATTAAATTATGTGACTGTTAATTTCAATAAATTGTTCCAATGTTTATTTTGCTGAAGCGTCAAACGATAAGGTCTAGTGGTTGGTGTAAAGAAATCTGTTTAAAAAACTGGCCAAGTGTGAGTCCGACTAACTGAGGGTTCCATACCTACAAATTTAGATATTATAATATATCGGTTTTATTGATTGATTTATTTATTTATTTGAATTCAACCATGTTTCAACAGCGTTTACACAACGAATTAGATTATAACATTGCTTGAGCATAAGACAATTAAAGGAACATACTTTGTTACCTGAAATGTTGACAGGTAGTACATAGGTAATTTGACAAGTTACAAATGAGAGACACAAATTGAATTGAATATCGCAAGATAACAGATAAGATTTATTCTTCATTGCACGGGAGTAACACGTACGAATGGCGCAGTTAATGCCTGAAGGCATCGGTTCTATATTTATCCTGTTAGTTGATATGTGAGACATTACCTTTTCTTAAATACTGATTTTATAACAAGGCCGCAAGGGAAGTAATTTATAGGTTTCGATTATCTGAAAAGTTTCAGAATAATTATGTGACTTACATTGCGGTGTGTTTTGTTTGCGTTGACTTAGAAGTCTGAGTTTTGCAAAGAATAAGACTTTGTGGTGGTTCTCTTTGTATTCAACGTACAAAAGACAGAACCCTAAAAATATCCAAGTACTTACTAGTAATTCTCATGTTCAGCATTCGCACTTAAGGGTCATAAATCTCTGCTTTTATTGAGAAACTTAGTTTACATTATGATTTGGGAATCGGTAGGGAGGACAGTTCGTATTTGGTAGTGGCAGAGTTAGGATCTAGGCCTCAGACGGTCAAAGGTTTATTAATTACTTGTATTATTTCACTTGTACTATCTAAAGTGTAATATTAATTGGAGAATCAGTGATTTTAAAGATGCAGCATTTAAGGTCAGATCTTTCCGTTATTATATAGAGCTATAAGGATGTTAGGAAATCTAGACTTTCATTATTTAGAAGAGAGTATGTGTTTGGCCGCGGGACGGTTAGGTCCAGAACGCGAGGGAGTCTAGTTTAAGCCGTGAAAAAGCTAGGTCCTAGGTTCAAGACAGTTTGGTCTTGGTCGTGAGAGAGTTAGGTTCTAGGCCTAAGACGAGCGAGGTTTTGTAAAAGTTCTGTACAAATGTGTTTTAGTTTCTTTTATTTATCTAAAATAGAACATTAATTGTAGAATCAGTGATTTTAGAGACGCAGCATCATAAGTTCAGATCTTTCCGTTATTATATAGAGCTATAAGAATGTGAGGAAATCTAGACTTTGATTATTTAGAAGAGAGTCTGTTGGTAGCCCTGGAACGTTAGGTTCAGAACACGGGATAGCTCGTTTTTTGGTCGTGAGAAAGTTAGGTTCTAGGCCTAAGACTGTCAGTATTTAGCAGTGGAAGAGTGAGGTTTAGTGATAGTTCTATCCAAAAGTGTTTTAGTTACTTCTATTTATCCAAAGCAGAACATTAATTGTAGAATCAGTGAATTTAGAGACGCATCCTAAGGTCAGATCTTTCCGTTATTACATAGAGCTATAAGAATGTTAGGAAATCTAGACTTCCATGATTTAGTAGGACAGTCTTTATTTGGCAGTGAAATAATCAGGTTAGGAAGTCAGATATTCAGGGTTAGGTTCAGTAATAGTTTTATACAAAAGTGTTTTAGTTGATTTACTTAATCTTTGTTTTATTTTAAATAAAGTCATAAATTTTAGAATCAGTGAAGTTAAAGATGCAGCATTTTAAGGTCAGATCTTTCCGTTATATTATGAGAACTATAAAATTAAAATTAAAAATTGTTAGAATTTTATTTCCTATTAAATCTCAAATATAGTGCAATATATTCTTTTAAAACTAGTAATTATTTTATCAAACAGTTATATGTTTCATGTGTGTACCTAATAAATATTTACCTAATGAAATCTAGTCATGGTCTTAGCATTAATTACGAACATTAAAATGTTGAGGCTTTCTTTTAATGAAAGTAGTACTTATAGAGATAGTACAAGAATTAGTATTTGTATATCTGTTTTACATTGGTAAGGTAATTAGTAAAGTTCACCTTGTAATTTATTTAATTCACTGATATGGTCTGCGTAGTCCAGAATGGAGGTTATCAAAATGCGTTTTATTATTAGGGTGTCCCTTTTGCAATATTGTGTGGAAAAGAGGGATGGTTGGGCCGCGTAGCAGTACTTCTAAAATCTATTAGGGTGCTGACACGTATGATCCTAGGTTGAGTGTACTCGAGAAAAGTTAGGCCGCGTCGCAAAACGTGGAGCTTGGCTGAGTTTACTCTTCAAATCCACCGATTGGATGGCCATTTGAGCGTACTAATTCCTGGGACCTCCATCCCCTGACAGGTCAGGCTATCTGAGTCGCTGTAAACGAATGGAACCTGGAGATGAGGTTTAGCTTTTATGTCCTTTCAATCAACTCTGCCAGTCGTGAGTCTTTAACTAGTCCCTTCTGGTACACCACATGACAATTGCTAGCTTATACTAGATTTTGTGGGGGTCCAATGCCTAGTATGAGTGAATTGTCCTCTTGTGTTTATTACCAACACAGCATCTATGCTGGACTAATTGCTAATGTTACCCAATGATAGCAACAATTGATTTTAACAAGGAAACTTGACTAATGTCCTTAGATTGCTTTTGGCAAATACTATTGGTTAATTTAACCTATTACTAAACACTGTTGATTTTAACAGTTATTCAACTATTTATAAGTGTTGATTCACTTAAAACCAAATATGTTATCTGATGATAACAATTGATTTTAACAAGAGAGCTTGAGACTAATGTTCTTATTATTGCTTTTGCAAATACTATTGGTTAATTTAACCTATTACTAAACACTGTTGATTTTAACAGTTATTCAACTATTTATAAGTGCTGATTCACTTGAAACCCAAAACATAATAATTTAAACTATCCCAGTTTAAATTAAACCTTATCCTACAAACCTAGCTGCAAGATTTATTGCAAAGCTAATTATTGACTATTTTATATAGTTCAATCTTAGTCTTGGTGGTGATGCCGCTTGATGGCTGTGAATATGTACATTTCATATCACATTAAATAATACAAATCTACAAATATGTGGAGGCATCTTATCCCTCAGTAACGCCATGTACTACTCCTTACTCTACATATATGTGGCGGTATTCTGCTATAAGCCAATACCCTTTTCCACACCAAATAATACAAATTAGTGGTGGTATTCTGATTGATAACAAATATGCTTTTTCCCCACATACAAACTCAAACTTCACACTAGCTTTCCTGTAAGTGACCTAGCTGTCCATTGACTCAAGTATTTTTTAAGTCTCCGTGAATTGAATTATCTTCACTCTACAGACGATGTTTTTGATGAGTCCTATATTATCCGGTCCAAGGTCTGCTTTTGTGAATGTTTATCTACAATCGTCATCAACATGATGTACAAGTTGACAAGTCATGAAGTATCATGCTACCAATGATTTATATTGAATTATTTCATTTTAATAAATGATGATTCATCTACAGAATGAGTTACGTTGGAGCTGGGTTTGACATCCTGCTACAATCCTACAATTCAGTGTTTCAATTGTGTTTTACACATTGTCACGCCACAGTCTATGACTGTCACTACAAATATCGTCAATCCTATTTCGGGGGGAGGCGCGAGCTGGTTGGCCTTCATCGGTCTGGAGCGGGGTGGAGCTCGTTATGACCACCTCCAAAGGGAATGCTCCTTTGGAGATATTTCCTATAATATTTTGATTCTTTTAATTATATTTAATGATTCTAAATATCAGCTTTTCACTCTTATTCAAATTCTGCACTATATTTAAAATCATAATCAATATTTGTTGGGTACATACATAGAATAATATATACTTGGTTCCGAATTCAACAATTCATTTTAAACTCTTTATTCTTATTTACTTAGGTACTTCTGAAGAGTTACTAATTTCACTGTCTTTGATTTCATGTTAGTCTTCGATTAGGTGAGTTAGTTAGTTAAGTAATAAATAGAATGTCTGAAACAGTTTTACATAGCATAGTAGGTTCTTAATTATGTCCAATCAAACTCATAATTAGCACTCACATACCTCACAAAAGAATATTGAGTTACTACAGTAATAAATACTATTTACACAACACAACGTAGACAGTTCTACCACTATTAGACGATCACAACCATTTGGCCATTTTATCTTCAAGTTATATGTTCGATCATGTATCTATTTTAACTATTGATGATTTATATCGATATGAGTGAGGGGGGGTTGTTACAATTATTATCTTTTTGCGATCGCGATCGTAGCGAAGGCGAACACTGAAGGTGCTGCTTGTCTACGCATTTGAGTGGGATACCTAGGTGCAGCCAATTGGCGGGGAATTCCCCGATTTGCGGGCAATGGGAGGTCAGTGCGGAGAGCGTGGATTGGTTCAAATGGGAATTTTGGGGAATGGACCATACAATATATTTAGTAGGTGTGTTTTGTTACGCATCCATTTCTTTACCATGACGAGATGAATGTCTACGTTCTGGAACTACCCCTGTCTATCGGTCCTGTCATTTTTTATGTAGGTTATTTCAAAAGTTCATTAAAACAACATGGTTTAATGAACAACATTTTTTTTATATTATTTCATGTAAGTACTAAAAACTCTTTCCACGGGAGCTTTTGAAATAACCTATATAAAAAATTCAGTTTACCAATGTTTTTGTCTGAATCCATTAAACAAGCAACTTTTTTTGGAGGGATCATGTCGGGAAATTTTCGGAAAATCAGCCGAAAATTTCGGGGAATTGGGCCTAAAGTAGCGGGGAGCCAGCAAAAATGGTTGGCAGCACTGGGGAAAACCACAAATATTTTTTTTACTTTATGGTTTCGTTACGAATTGTAACTTGCGATGACGATGACGATTGACCACGTGATTTCACGCGGTATAATATGTCAAACCCATACATTTTAGTCATTCCAAACTTCGCTATCGTTTTTAAATTGTTTCTTTGTCTAAACCCCAGATCTATACAGCAGTTAACTCATTTATTGAAATGTGATATTTTATCTATATACAAAATAAGAGATAGATAGATAGATATTCTTTATTGTACAAAAACAAAGGAACTTAAAGCTAAATATTCCATTTAAAACAATGCACAGTTTAGGCGGCCTTATCGCTAATAGCGATCTCTTCTAGATTCTAGATTCTCAATTAAGCAAATTGCATATTTAGTCAAAAAATATCGGTAGATTGGTACCATCGGTAACATTTCAGTAATCATTATAGGTACGTCAAGGCGAACAATATTCACGCTTCTGAAGTACCTACACCCATTCTACTAGTTTATGGCCTAGCTATAGTTCTCAGCGATTGTCCTATTGTATCCTGTATTGTTTATAGCCAATATCCGAGGCAGTAGACCACCGTAGCATAGGGTTGCATGAGTGTTGGCAATATCCAGTCAAGGACAGAGAAACTTTGACGACGATATTATTAAGTCTGCCAAATTTTCTTTCTTAAAACTTTTTGAAGCAATATTTATTTATTACAGTCGTGCTTGTTTCAATCAGCTTTATTAATAAGACGACTCAATGTTAAAGTTTTTTCATAGAAGCAGACACTGTCTCCTAGAAGATGCATTATCTCTTCACAACTATTTCTTACAGTAAGTCTTTCAGGTTGTTACAATCTAGTAATCAATAATATTTGATAGTGCGAGGTTGTTAAAATTAAAATCTTAATGAACTGTGTGACATAATAGTTTTTGTGTCTGAACTATTCTTTGCCTCCCAATTAATTCGTCTGTTTTTTTAACAATTTTTGAAACTAGAAATATGGTTGAATGAACTTAACAGCTTGTTTACGTCTATCCAGATATCTTGTATCGGAGCCTCAATGAGCTATCTAGCTCCAGGCTCGTCCATTATCAGCCGATGTGTCTGTAATTAGAACGAGCGGCTTCTCTATAATCAGGCCGTCGCAAGTGACACCCGCGCCGGACTACATTTCTAGTTTGTTAGTGTTTCAAAGACAGATTTTGTAAAGCTTTTATATGGCGCGATAAATTAAGTGAATGCAGATGGATGATGTTCTATTGAACAAAAATTCAAAACGGGACTTATACAACTAAAAAGAGCGCAAAGCTATTAATAAAAAGGTAGATTCTTGAATCTCTAAATTAACTTTTGATTGGTAGAGACCTGGCTTCAATTTTCTGTCTTAAGTGTAAGAATGCGTTGAGGAAGTGTTTCAACTCTGGTTTAAATTAGGAGTAATACTATATTTAATTTTTTTAAAACCTATTTTTAAACATCCTTGATGTTTAAAGTATATTTAACGTTGTATAATTGGAAGAGTCTACTGAGAGCATTGGTGCTTAAGAGATGAGCACTCCGGTTCGGAATTCATGTAGTCCTGAGTTCAAATCTGGCCATAACCATTTTTGTGTTTTTTGTTTGATTTGCGATTATCTCTCCGGTGATAGGAAACACCAATAAAAACCATAGCAAGCTTGATGAAAGCGGAAGGCTCACCCACCACCTACCACGTGGAGTTCTAATACGCTTGGTAAATAGCGGGTTGCTGAGTTAACGGCAACAGTCAACTTCAGTCAGCCCCTGACTTCCCCGTTTGGGATATAAACGTGAGCGTATGTGTATGTTTAGCTCTACTTTACTTATTATTATATTAAAATTTAGACAAGTTTACTTTTTCTATAACAGTATCATCATCTTTCGCAGCAGTCGACTGCTGACAAAGTCATAGCATAGGGAAAATAAAGGATTTCGCAGCGGTTGGAATGGTATACCATTTATTAACTTGCTAAAAGTCAATAAGTGATGTTATCAAATTCAAATTCAAATTAATTTATTGCATAAAAAGTGGTACAAAAAGGTGACACAATATAATTCGTTCGCACAATTTACCATAAGATGGCATGCAAAATTAAGCAACATAAATTGGTGCAATAAAAATAAAAATGAATATAAAATCACTAATTTTAAAATAAATGTCGGAATGCAGATGTCGGGGGTTACACAAAATTAACATTAAGTTTACTAATATTTAAATCTCAATACATATCATTATTAAAAACGATTCACAAATGACTGGAAATATTCATCCGTCGAATAGAAAGCTAATATTTTAGCAGCTACAGCTGATAAAATATTGCTTCTATTTAAGGCGCTCTATACTCGTATTTGTTTAACCTTGTCCTACCAATCAATATAATTAAGGCACCTACAATCCATCAGCTTCATGTAATGGCTCCTCGCGATGGAATGTATCTTCTTTTGTAACAATAACAGACAAAAACCTTCTGAAGGAACCTTAATGGCGGCACTACATCAAGAATGTGGGTGATCTCAGCAAATGTTCCGTGGAACAGCGAGCGATAAAATACTTTTCAAACAAAACCTTGGCGAAAGTAGAAAAGGAACGGAAATATTTATAGAATGTGAAACGCACTTTTGTTTATTAGCAAAAATAAACAAATAAACAAAAATAAAAAAAATAAGGATAGTTTTCTGCACAATGCTGGGAACTGACTCAGTCATCATACAATAATTCCCATAAACCTTTTTAGTAATACAAGTAACCTACCTAAATAATAATTTAATCTAGTTAGCTGGTCTGTTTATTTTGTAAAAAAAAATGAACAAATCTGAATAATAATTATTTTGTATTTATGTTTAAGTTTAACAAAATGTCTTCTTAAATACATACTCTTGCACTTTTTTAAGGTACGATTCACATCAAACGACCTGCATCGGCGCGCAGCGGCTCGCAACGGCGCGCGGCGGCCCGCAGCATCGCGACGGATGCAGGCGTATGCGACTGCGGCCGACCACCAAAGAGTATATAAATACTACGTTTTAGGAGATGGAACTCCAAACAAGCAGTTGGGAGGCAACATAATACTTTTACTACCAACGTAAAGGAAAATAACGGAAGTGCCATTTAATTCTCTTTATATTGTAATAAGTAAAAGTTCTTGAAAATTACATAGTTAACTGTACCTTGATATTTCAAAGTGCATTTCTCTCTTGGCTACCCTGTACTAGTTTAAAAGCGTCGGTGTCGCTCCGATGCTCTTCGCTGCGCTCCGTTCGATGTGAATCGTACCTTACTCAATGTTCCATGTGATGTTTTTTGTGTATAAACTGATTTATGAATACATAATTTTGATAAAACAGTATTTCGTTTAACATCCCATCATGAATGAACTACCATAAATATTAATCACGTAGGTAAGGTACCAATGAAAGTTGAGATAAAGACAAAACTTTTGAAACGAGTTGTTGGCAAGCTAATTAAAACATTTTCTTCTGTTCTTCACAAGTTTAATGAATTAATTGAGTTAAAATTATGTCAAACCTAATAATGTTCGTGTTTCATTAGTTTGTTTATTATTATTCGCTACATTTTCGCTACTTTTATTCATGTATTAAGGCATCAAATTGTTTTTTCTTTCATTCAGCTTGCAATGTTTGTTTAAATATATATATATAAATATGCGCCAGACAACACACCTCTTGTTGGTCTCGAAGTAGGGATTAATATCCCTGTGTTAAGGTACCACACAAGGAAATAAGCCAGGGGCGTCTCCCAGCACACCCAGACCCGAGTCAATTCAGAAAATATCGTTTCTTGAATTGACCCGCCCGGGAATCGAACCCGGGACACTAGGGAAATCGTGTTTGTTTGTTTGTTTAGGTCAAATGTTGCGAGCTGAAGTGGAACCCTTTACACTTATGCTACGGGTTTGATATTTTATCAAACCCGCAGCGGCAGACCTGACGCGGGTTCAGATCAGGTTTTTTCCTAGAATTTCTTTCGTTCAATATGAAATACTGTTATAACTATTTATGCCATACTTATGCTTCATCGTTAGTAAGCTGGCTGTCTGGCTCCTGTCTTATTTCAAATTATCTATCGACGCAGACGTTTCAAGTTGCAAAATAAAGAAAACGTCGCCAACGATACGTCGCACTGCTGGCGAGACTAATTACGAGCTCCACGACTGGTCACCGCTACCATCCAATTTGATAACTACCGTTTCAGGCTTCGTCTGAGCTCCTGGTATATCCTACTTACGGATATTATTTTCACTCAGAACTTTGAAGTTTAATGGCCATCTTACTAATAGTTTTGATATTTGAATCAGAAAGTAACAAGGATTCACCTACACAATTTTTGTGGTTTAATCATGGAAAGTAAACAGATTACAATTTTGAGATAATATGTTACTGAAAAGCAACGGACTGCTGTTGAAAAGGGTTATGAAATGACATGACTTAAATTATTTATTAAATTGTCAGGTTGGAACATAAATAAATAGGTGTTAAGCAATGTCTAAACGCAATGAATATTGGGTGGTCTTATCTATCAATAGTTTACACCAATAGTCCAAACTGGGCGTCGTTATGGATCCGATGGTTTTGGCACAAATTACGCATGCAGTGCGGCGGCCCAGAGCAAACCGCCATTTTGATCACGCACACAGACAAGGGAGTATACAGCCGATACCAGTAAGAATCGGTCTGCAGCGAGTCGCACGGTTGCGAGGGTTTTCATTTTTGTCGAACTTAGTGTAATTTTGCACATGATGAATTTTGTTTTTTGCGGGTTCTGTCAAGTAGGTATAACCTACTTTCTTCATTTTAGAAATCCAGAGCAAATATAGTAATAACCCTATAGGCGGTCAGGCAAGTTAAGGAATTGTACAGTAAAAAGGAGAGAGCGGTCTTTCTGTAAACTCTTTATTTTGTGGTTTTGGTCAATTAAGATTTAGTGTCAATCTTAATGCTACGGTTACATTACACTGCATGAAGCAGGGAAGTAGGCATGAAATTGTGCACCGCGATTACAGATCACTCGTCACGCCGTTGCGTTGCCCATACCACAACGACATTGCCACGGAATTAACACGTAACACTCCATTTATCACAAAGATAAATCAGCTTGATGTAGTTTTTTCAAGAGCTATTAGTCTAGCTTTGGTGAACATCGGCATTTATTTAAGTCACAACTTTTTGGCGAAAGACAGACAGATGTAACAGCCAGAAAAAGTAATACGAATACGATTTCTTACAGAACTCACCTACATAGGATAGTTACAAATCGTTCTCCCTAATGGAAAGCCTTAGTAGGCCACGGTAAAAAGAATATTAACTAAAAGATGGTCTGAAGAATAAAGTTTGGCAACAAAAGCGTTTGTCAATGGCAGTTCTTGTGTTTTTTTGCTTCATTGATTTTTCTGCCCACTGAATAAAACGAAATTTCATGGCTCGAAGAATTCGTGCGAAGAAAAAGGGTCACCGTGGTAGGCTGGTCTGGGCGGTTTTTCACCACATAATCATTATTAACCTCGCACATTTGTTAGGGCTGGCCTGCTCCATTTATACTTTCAGCAAACTCGGTGGCTTGCATTAGTATTCTTTCTTGAGAAGGATTTATAAGCCAGACATGAGGAGACATTTGCTGTGTCCAGAGATAGAGACATTAACATTACATTTTTGTCTGAGTAAGTATAGGAAAATTTTATCGAATGCATGATTCAAATTGAATCAATGATTCTAGATTTCAAAACAATCGACTATTGAGATATAAATAAAAACATAAAAATATAATTCTCTTTTTTAAGGTGATGATTATGATTGTACAAAATAAAATATTTTAACCAATTTTATTACTAGGAATCAGCTCACTTTTATTTGGAAACTTTCTGAACCTTTCATGAACTTTATTTTTATTTATTTTTAAGATTAGTCGAAGTCGGTTTTAGTGAGAATCTGAAACTGACATAGTTTTTTAGTGCCTAGCAGTATGTACGTATATAATTATGTTTCCGCCGTAGCAAAAAACGGCGAAAAAGGTGAAATATCGCCCTTGTTTTTTACGAGCGGCAACAAAAGTAAATTATAACGACAAACATCCACAAACAAGGTACAGACCTAATCGCCATTACTATTTCACGTTTCCCAGTAAATCCAGGTATTTCGCTGAATTACGGCTCCGTAGGGATCAAATCTACTCCAAAACTTATATATTATTCAATCTTTCCCCAGGTTTGAATGTTCATTAGTTCGAAAATAAATTCTCTGTCTTCTCTTTTATGTTCAACGACCTTTCTAGGACGCTTATCACAGTTAAATCTCCGATTTATATAACGTGTGAAAAAATTAGCTATAAAATATAAGGGGCATACACATTCGGTCGCGATTGATTTGTGGATCAGTGTAGATCACTGATATCATTATACTTTACGAAGAAGTTTTGGTTGTGTCACAAGTACAACCCTTACAGCGGTACTCAAGTCTCTAGTCTCTACTTCATATATATGAAGTAGAGACTACTACTGATATCAGTAGGCACAGGCAATTCGACCATAATCACCTACCCATTAAGGGTCTGTTGTTTGTTATCAAAAATATATGACAAACAACACCAAACATTTAAAGAATGTGATACATTCCGTCGAGCCTCTTGCCATCATCACGCGCGATTCCGCTGGGCTCGAGGATTGCTGGCACATTGATGGTGACGAGAGCCCGACGAATTATTCCATTTATGGGGGCATGGCATGAGAAGCGGCCAATATTCTAAACACATGATAGTGCGTGGTACCCAAAGAGCGAATGAATTGAAT
The DNA here is from genome assembly GCA_947369235.1 of Udea olivalis. Lineage (NCBI taxonomy): Eukaryota > Metazoa > Arthropoda > Insecta > Lepidoptera > Crambidae > Udea > Udea olivalis. The sequence goes on along the minus strand of OX376345.1, from coordinate 6,970,724 downwards.
TAGGAACGGGACCAAATGGTTACTGGCGTAATGTCGACGGTGAAGTCTAGTCGTCACAAATATGAGGTAATTATTTTGCGGAATGACAAGTTAATCTTCTAAGACTTTATTGCCAGAATTTATTTTGTTTTGCAACCGCGGAGGAGAAAAGTTTTACAATCCGAGAGCATTATCGGGTAAGCGGATTGCGGGTTAATCACTCCGAGTCTGACAAATCCGGATTTATCAATTTTGCTCTAGTTCCAATGGGGATAAACAAAAAGAATACGATGTACTGCCATTATTTATCATTTCGTCTTTCATTCCTTAATTACAAAAACACTTAAATATCTTAGGTCTTACAGCGGATAATAATTCGTCGGCGTACAGTGAACATGAAGATGGTTTTACACTGCGAGCGAGTTGAAGTGTTCGACCACCAAGACGCTCTTATCTCTCTCTCTCTCTGTCTCTAAAAAACATACTATTTGAATGGGCCTAGGAAGCTCTGAAGCCATTTTGACGTTACAGGCAGGTATGAAATTACCATGAAAAGCCTGTATCGTGAGCCTTGATGTTACGAAATGATGACGACCAGTTTTAACACAAACCAGGCCGAAGCACTGAACATTCACTTTGGTTTTTAGCTATTATTCAAATAAAAATGCAAACTATTCAACGAAATTGTTAAAGAACGTTTCGAAACTCAACTAAAATTTTACCTGCATAAACTTTACAAGAAGAGATTTATATTATGTTATTTCAATCTATATGAGGTAAAAATTAAACTTTTATGAAGTACGGATAACATACAATATATTAGAATACGGAGCTTTGCCCAGGTATACTAGTTGAATGCACTGACGATCACGTAGTTGAGAAACTCAGTTTACATATAAAGACTTTATAGCTTAAATTATCAGAAAATACCGCAAAAATATAATTCAGACATCATTACATTTCTGATTCAAACTCACGGACAAACTCCTTCCAACTGCTGGTCCGTCATCATCATTTGCAATCATAAGTCGTGCACTGCAGAACATACGTCTTCTCATACAAATAGTAGTGTGAATTTCAAAATGGGCAGGCATTCGAAATTCGGTGACCGTTGTCAGATAAATCATCCACCGTCAGTTTTTCCAAGCTTCTATCGCTGTGTGCTCTACCTGAAGCCTTTAGCTTACCTTTCCGGTAGGTTGGTAGAGCTTGTCTAAGCAGAAATGACACGCCCCTTCACCGCATTCACTTACGATTATGAATTTTATTTATGAACGCAATACAACAAACATTTCAACGAAGTTAGGAGCAAGCGTCGTTTGATCGCAAAAGTACACTCGGCACATCTAAATCAACTAAATAAGGTGCGGGGGCGTGTCATTTCAAATTAGACATGCTCTAATAGTTTTCCATCGAATCGTAACAACGTCGTCATATGAAGACGACCCATCAGTCCATTGCAGTTGCACCGGAGCGCTGCACTCGAAGTCATCGCCCTGCACGTAGCTTGCGTCACGACCGCTCAACTTCCACTGTTTTATATTAACCCTATCAGTGCTCGTGTGCAGCAAACTTCGTCTGTGCTTTGGGCAAAAAAGCAAAACGGTTAGATGAGCATCGGTGTGGTAACTTCTGACGAGAATGTTGCTACTAATAAATAATGTTTCATTATTATTCAGTGTTTTATTTATGTGCATGCTAGTTTTACAGCAGATGAGCCTTTACCAATTGAATAAAAGATGCAATCAAAATTTCGATAAATAGGTACTCACTTCGCCTTTTGACTGGCCGGTTGGTGCAATGGCAGCGATCCTACCTTTAGCGCCGGAGGTCGTGGGTTTGATCCACACCCATTACAAACATTTATGTGACGAACATTTGTGTTTGTTGTGTGTCTGGGTGTTATTATCTATTTGAGTATGTATTTGAACACAAATTTACCAATTGAATTGTAGATGCATTCAAAATCTCGATAAATACTCACTTCGCCTTTTCACTGGCCGGTTGGCGCAATGGCAGCGATCCTGCCTTTAGCGCCGGAGGTCGTGGGTTTGATCCACACCCATTACAAACTTTTATGTGACGAACATATGTGTTTGTTGTGTGTCTGGGTGTTATTATCTATTTGAGTATGTATTTGAACACAAATTTACCAATTGAATTGAAGATGCATTCAAAATTTCGATAAATACTCACTTTGCCTTTTGACTGGCCGGTTGGCGCAATGGCAGCGATCCTGCCTTTAGCGCCGGAGGTCGTGGGTTTGATCCACACCCATTACAAACATTTATGTGACGAACATTTGTGTTTGTTGTGTGTCTGGGTGTTATTATCTATTTAAGTAAGTATTTAGAAATATATAAGTATGTCATCAGTCTCTGACGCCCATAGTACACGCTCTGCTTAGTTTGGGGTCAGATGATCTTGGTGTAAATTGTCATGGAGATAAGCATTCGCATCCTGGATTCTAAAACGTTCCTCGTCATGTTCTCACAAAATCCTAAGAAAATAAGTATGCTGCCCCATTTCTTTCTATAAACTTCGAGTATATTGCTTTTACCTTCAAATGGTCTCTATTCTTGAACTGTAATAGCTCAAAAGCCATAAGTTCTTGGACTTCAATTTGGTGATATCTCGTAGATTATATCGAAGCGAATACCTGGTGGTAGTACAAGATAAGAATAGAAACCTTTGTTATTTTGGGGAACTCTACCTAAAAAACAAGATGATGATGAAGTGAAAATAGCTAAGAAAAACTATAAAAAGGTAACTGGGAGAACTTTTTAAAATTTTAATATTATATTTTTTTACATAATATAAGAAACAATAAACAAAAATGGCTCTTACTCAAAACTTCAGACGTCAGCCTAATTTCTTAACATCTTAACATACAAACTAAGGCCTTGATTTTCAGTGGTTGCGAATAACCATATATTGAAGACAGTAGAGACAGAAGTTATATAGGAATACGGTTCACAAGTAGAAAGGTTCCATGAGATAATCTTAGCATTACACCTTAACTTTGCCTTGTTTATCAAACCTTCACGTGCCATCTTAGTTTCCGAGGTTCACATACAAGGGCGATATTAAGTTAGATGAGACCTGTACCTCAACATAAACACGGCCCTACATGTTCCCAGAACTTATGCCGGGTATCCTAAACTAACAAAGTATGATTAAAGTCGGTCGGCTTTTGAGGACGTTGTAGCTGCCCCCTTTCAAAACCATCTTCTTAAAATAACTGTGGTGAACCATTCTAAACCTAACCTGACACGATCTCTTGACCTTTTAATTCTACAAACACGATTTTTACACGATAGGCGTAGTGCGCTGTAGCACATTTTCTTGCTTTGACAACTTATTTGACCGGGTTCGATTCCCAGTCAAGTCAATTCAGGAAATTATAATTATGTATTTTCTAAAGTGGGTCGGGTCTGGGTATGTTGCGAGAAGCCCGTGGCTTCATTCCTGATCTGGTACCTTGTAACACAGGGATATTTATTTCTACTTCGAGACCATGACAAGTGGTGTATTGTCTTGTCTGGCGCATAAATATATATTTTTTTATATTCATACAGAGTCGAGAGTTAAAGTTTTCTGCACGTAGAAACTTAGCGGCGTAATAGCTTACTTAGCTACTTAGCGCGATATAGTATCACGTCGCTAAGTTTGTACGTGTAAAACACTTATAGCTAGTCTAAGCTGCAGGATGATTCTGTAAAATTCGAACCCGAATTCACTAACATGATCAACCACACTTTCACTTTTTATTATAGTGGCCGTCAAGATGACCTCACTCCACCTGATGGAAAGCGTTCGTGAGGTCCAGTTAAGAGGCTGACAAGCGCAGTAATGAAGAGCCATTACAGAGCTGGTCACACTCATCTTGAAGGCCTGCAAAAGTGCCTTTTCACGCCTCGCTTGAAGACCCCGGGACTATGAGAGGAAGGAAACACATGCACTGAGAAAGCGTTCCACGTCGGGATGGTTCGAAAAAGAAAAGAGTCACCGAACCTCTTTGTGCGTGAAAACAAATGCTGGACTGTGTGTGGATGACGCCGCAATCCGGCACGCGTGGTACGGGAGTGGAAAAGCCAAGGGTAGAATAAGCTGGAATAACTCTTCAGAGCATACCCCATTGTAAAAGCAATAGAGAACACTCAACCTGGCAATGTCTCTACGCAATTGGAAAGGTTCAAGTGTCAAAAATGCCTCTGGGTTTCCGATAATACGGATAGCATGCCGCTGCAACCTGTCTAGAGCCTCGAGCAAGTACTTAGCAGAACCGTCCCAGAGATGAGAGCAGTATTCCACACATGAGCGAACTTAAGTCCTGTACAAAAGACAGAGCTGCCCAGGCGTGAAGAATCGTCTCACTCTGTTCAGGATTCCGAGTTTATGGGATGCTGTTTTAATAACGCTTTCAATGTAATCCCGTTCGCTTAGGTTGCTACGAACATCCATGCCGGGGATGTTTAGGCTATCCTTTACCGGTAGTGAGGTGCCCTGAAGAGTGGGATGGGGAAGGAATGGTGACGCCTTGGCCGTGAGCGCACACACCTGTGTTTTCTTGGCGTTGAACTCGACTCGAGGTGGCATGCACCCCATTCTGAAATGCAGTCCAACTTACCTATTTAAACACTATTTTTATCAACTTATTGTCGAAATCGCATATATGAAATTTGAATCTCACAGCGTATTCACTGGGCGAGGTTCAAAGTGAATTTTTAAGAATACCCATGCCCTACTTTAAGGTTTGGTACTTTGTGCCTATTAGTTTTCAAGCAGTCAATACTCTGATTAAAAGGCAAGGTATCTCCTTTTAATAAGCGGTGGCTATTATCCTGATGGTAAAACAAAAATTATTACAAAAAATATCAACAATGTTAATACCGTCTCGAAAGCTTATGATATCTGCTAAGTGCTGTGGATATATTTTATATTCAGATACCGTTTTTCTGTATCGTTTCGTCACGACGACAAATCCTCATGTTTTCTAATTTGAGTGAAAAACTACTCCAATCCACTATCGGTCACATCGCTGTCCCACCCCGTACCACTTGCTTGGGGTGAACATTCATTTAACTGACCTATTACCGTTTGAGCTTTGACGTAGTACTAGGGCTTGGCATACTAGTTTTGTGAAACCCTTTTCTCCAATTTTTCTTTGAGAAACTTTCAGAACGTTCAAAATACTGGTTTTTAAGTTCATGGTTGGGTAAATGAAAAAAAAGCGAATTATTAAAATATAAACTGCACAAACAATTTAAAAACAGGAGTAACGGGTGCATTAGGTACCTACCTTGGCGCTGCAGTAAGACTGCAGAGACGAATACCGAAAGGGTTTTCGAAGACGAAAAGGTGAAAAACAGAAAATAACGAACTAGAATTTTTCAATTAAAATTCAGTTGTTCCGAATTATGCCAGTAGAGTACAATGATACCTAAACCATTACCTATTTTGTGCCTAAACGTGCGCAGGAACTGTTTTGGTGGTGGGGGAAGAAGTGTTAATTTTGCGTCTCTTCATGATAATTTAGTTTAGTCTAAGACCAGCTACACGATTCTTAAGGCCAGGTGACTTCGTGCCTGTGGATCACTGGCTAATGTTTTTGACAGTATGAGAACATAATTGTACTCGAACGAGTACTGAAACTCACACAACAAAGAATGGCATTATAATTATTTAATCAATAAAAAGCATCAGCCAAAAAATGTTTTCACTTTAAATTGGAGATTCGATAACATCTTGGTAATAACTGAACCAATACTGAATGCAATAAATAGTTTCGTTTTCCAAGCCCTGCTAAGACCTTGCAAGTCTGATGCAATGTTGCTTGCATTTCAATGCTTCTGCATTTTTGCTATGAGGTTGACGGACGAGAAATGTACGCGACTCAATGAATTGTGTTATATTTTGTATTCATTCTGTTAGCTAAGTTAGTTTAACATTCAAGATAAGTTTTCGTTTGTTTGTAATTTTAATAACAGTTAGAACTTTAGGTGGTTTTAGTTTGCATTTTAATTTGAGATAATGATAATTGGTTTGTCTTGGGAGACGCAAAACATGAATTTGGAAAAGATGGCTAATGTTTAGTAGTTCTCTTTTAGATTGAAACATCATTATTGTTGTGGAACTAATGCGATAGTATGTACACCAGCTGCTAAATCTTGTGAAGTTGAACTTAAAGAAAACGAATATTATTTGTATATTTAGTACATAATGCTATTCTACTACCTATATACAACTTTACTTACTACTTTGAATTTAAATTCGCTTTACTATTCCTAACATTCCTTGATATTAAAATATAACATTAAATAAAGGACATTATCATGTTAGATATTTAGATGTTAATATACTCACAGACTGATAAATATCGTGTAGGTATTTGCCACAAAAATAGACACTTTTTTACTACTCGCGGATTTCTTCCCGTAATATTATCATAAATAAATAAAAATAAATAAATAAAAAAGTTTTTATTGCCAAATTTAAATATACCTTTTGTAATGCTCTTATTTCACAAGCAGAACGCCTACTCGTCATTCAAAGATGATTCTGGGGTATGAATACACCCCACAATTTCAGGTATCAAGAAAACCCGTCTTTGTGCGCCCCAAAGAGCGTGTGTTGAATACGAAACCGGACCCGCTCCAAAAAACCGAATGTGTTGGCTTTTACCTAAAAACCTCTTTGTCAATGTGCGAAGAGGATTTTTTCGCAGTAACACAGAGTACGCCCGTAGTTTATTTTCAGTGACTGACATGAAATAAGAAAATGCAGACGGTTCGTTCTCTATTAAGTATGACGAAAGGGGGATGGTGAGTACTTACACAAAGGCCTCTGCATTTTGTCACTGAACAAATAAGTGTATTTGAAAACTTTTCATCATTAGTCACATCATTGACTCTAATTAATAAATAAAATAAATAAATATCCCTGAACATTATTCCACACAGCGCCATCTAGCCCCAAAGTAAGCTAATTAAAGCTTGTGTTATGGGATACTAGACAACGGATAAACATACTTAAATACATTTTCTTTTGTAAATACATACTTATTATACATATGAGACACCCAGACCAGTACAAACAGACATGTTCATGCACACAAATGTTTGTACTGTGCGGGGATCGAACCCGCGACCTCTGGTGTAGTAGCCAACTTCTTAACCATTACACCAAGTCGGTCGTCTTCTGAAAATTCTGATTCGCTGGTAAATATCTGAAAAACTAACAAAACAATCATCTGACCCCATACCAAGAGCCAAAGCCATGTCTTTCAGAGGCTGTTGTTAAGCATAACAAAAAAAGACCTTGAAACGTAACAAACTAGTACCTACTTTCTAGGATACCTGCCCGTGAGAATCGAGCCAACGAACTTCGGCAATACAGGCAACACCATTGCCAACGGGCCAGTCAAATCAATTTACTTGTTTGACATTCGAAAAGAAATCATAATTTTCATTAAATTATTGTTCGAAAAAATTAATCTTCCTTCAAGGCTTTACTCATATTTTTTTTAAAAGCTAAAAGGAACTACATAGATCAAATTCTTTTCCGCTATAGATTCAACAGCTTGCTGCTTCGTTTTGTTTAATTTTCTCCTACGTAAAAATCTATCATTTGTTCCGACGAGTTTCTGTTTGAGCTCACAGTTCCCTTTGTATCCTTCACTTTGTCTTTTACTTTTATTTAAATTTATTATTATCGAACGCTACCGAAGCGTGGCAGGTTTTGGAATACTTAAGCAATTGCTATTTTAAAAACAATGGTTCTTCGCTCAGTATTAGAAATTCCCTTTGACTAGCTAAAGTGCTTGTCAAATGGCTTTTTAAAGACACAAAAAATCACTAAGAGGTGACTCAAACGAAGAAATTTTAAATTAAACACTAAATTTAACTTTCTTCCATCGATGAAATGCAAAGATATTTTTATACGATCAATCATAAAAATACCCGCAGACTTTCTATCGCCCGGTAATTTGGTTGGCTTCTTAATCAGAATGAAGAGGTACTGAAATGCGCACATTAAATTACAGTGATTCAGTATCGGCCGATTAAAAAGTTTGATGTGCTTTACAATTTACCTTCAAACTAAACTATTAACGAACTATCGGCCGTCCGCTTGATCAGTATGGCGCTTTTTCCCCGAGCGCACACTTGTCGATTATTTCATCGGCCGACTCGGCAGATAGCTTCAGTTTGTCATCGTTGGATGCAGGACGGATCGTGCGCGTGCTTGTGATTTGACAAGTTCAAACTGAAACTGGTTTTGCTCATTCGATAGTACACACAACTACATGGTCTAGGGATATATATATTTCTTTTAATAACTTAAAGAGTACTGGCCTTACAAAAAAACTATTAATGACATATCATAAAAACATTATAAAGTTCCTTTTTTAAATTCTAATTTGGATATAAAAGGTTTTGTTTTAAGATGAAATTCGCATTCATTAAATTTCTTCCAAAGAAGTAAATCTTCACGAACTTCTAACTTGATTAAAACTCCATAAATGTCTATAAATCTTTGTCAACCGCATCTCCAGTGTTCATTTAATCATGCCACGTAGACACTTGATCAGGAACGAAATGTTAAGAGCAGTGGGCATGATTTAAGCTGGCGCTATCCAAATTACGGTTTTTGAAGCCATGAGGACCAGTCAGAGCGTTATATCCAGGCTTTGGTCACGTAATCGTGTCACAGGAGAAGTGGTGAAACGGCACCGAGGACCTCAACGCATTACAACACATGTACAGGACTGATTCATAGTAAATGCTGCACGAAGTCAACCAAATGTAACGGCGATGCAATTGGTTCAAAGGCTACAGAGAGAGTATGGTTTGCTGGTAAGCGGTCAAACTTTGAGAAGACGACTGTATGAAGTCAACCTACGTGCTCGTAGGCCACTTCGGGTACCAGCGCTCAGGAGAGGCAATCGAGGAAGAAGATTACAATGGGCTATTGCACACGAAAACTGGAACCATTCTCAATGGTCACTTGTGCTTTTCACTGATGAATTCAGGTTTGGATTTCATCCTGATTCGCGAAGAGAACGCGTTTGGAGAGAACCTGGACGTTGGAATCGACTGCAGCACCCACAACAAGTTCATGCATATCAAGGTGGCACGATTATGGTTTGGCCAGGAATTCGTCTCGGCGGTAGAACGGACCTCGTTTAGATACAAGGCATTATGACTGCTCTAAAATACCGAGATGAGGTGCTAGAGCCTGTAATCTGGCCCCACAGACAGCAAATAGGACAAAATTTCCAGCTAATGCACGACAATGCCCGTCCACATACGGCGCGTATCGTTACAATTTGGTTACAACAGCATGATATCCAAGCTTTAGACTGGCCTGCACAATCCCCTGACTTAAATCCTATTGAGCATGCCTGGGGTATGCTTCAGAGAAGAGCTCTTAGGAATTTCCCTGAAGATATTGTGCATGAAAACCAGCTTTTGCATCTTAGCAGGACTTGGGACAGTATTCCGCAACAAGATATTAACACCCTTGTTTTGAGTATGCAGAACCGCTGCAGATGTGTCAGGAGAGTCTTAGGTGGATTCACGGTTTATTAATTTTAAGTTTCAACAAGTGTTTTGTTTAGGTTTTGATGTTTCAAAAATAAAGTTAAGATTGAAATTTTGTCTGAGTTTTTCCTCTTCTTCTAACTTTTTTTAAAATTTAACTTTATCTTAAAGTTTATTTATCAGATAAGATAGGCTATTAAACAAGGTTTTTTTTAATGTGTAGGTGTCCTAACAAAAAGTTAATAGAATTTTAGTTATTTAGGTTCAATTGAAATATCCCTAGACCATGTTGATGTGTGTAGAAGAAAATCTAAATATAAAACTTCCCTTGCAGTAATCTGTTACTGTAGATGGGATGTAACCAATATTCTTGATTTCTTCCTAATCCTTCTTCTCTTTTGTATCAAGTATAAAAAAAAACATTAATAGGCGTCGTATACGAGGGGCATGCCAAAAGCAATTAGGTACTCCAAAATTATAAAATTAATTGTTTATTACAAGTGTCGATCTTTTCGAAGTATTACACCCTGAGCACGTATACACCATACGTTTGAACCAATTGGAAAATACCTATGACCACTCTTATTTAGATACCTCAGAAAGCTCGAAATTATAGGCAGCCAGTGCATCTTCTTTGCTTTCAAACCTCTTCCCATTTAGTTTTTCTCTAATTTTTGGAAACAGGTAAAAATCATAAAGCGCTAGGTCAGGGGAATATGGTGGGTGAGGAAAGCACATTTTTTGAGTTGAAAAAGTCAAGTGTTCTGGCAGACGTGTGCGGCGCCGCATTGTCGTGGTGCCAGAGAAGGTGCCGGATTCCTGTTTCTGGTCGCTTGTCACACCAAGCTGATATTACTGTTGGAGCACAAACTGTCACATACCATTCAGAGTTCACCGTTATTTGATCCTCTACCACTATAGTAGCAATGTGACCCGTTTTGCATAAAAACAAGGCGACCATTTGTTTCTGTGTGCTTCGTGTACGGCGACATTTCGTTGGAGTTGGTTCATCTTCAAAACACCATACAGTCGACTGTCGCTTTGTTTCGAGATCATAGTTATACAGCCATGTTTTGTCACCAGTCAGTATATTATACGTTTTTTTTCTCGCCACCGTCGAATTTATCTATCATGAATAGGCACCAATCCACCCAACGGTCTTTCTGCTCATCGGTAAGTTGGTGCGGAACCCATCTCGAACAACGTTTACGAGAGAAAGGTGGTCGTGAATTATGGTTTGCATTGCTGCTGATCCAATTCCCAGTCCTAGCTCCAGCCCTACATACGTAATTCGTCGGTTTTTGCGGATAAGTTTTTCGACTGTACGAACGTTTTAATGTGTGACCGAGGTTGGCGGCCAACCTGTCTTCGCTTCTTCTTCGAGACATCCCCGTCCTCTTTTAAATTCAGCAAACTAATTAAATACTGTTCACTTAAAGTAGTAGACAAAAGTTCAAAACATTCTTGAGGCTTTAAACCTTTTTTATAGTCAAAATAAATCATAGCGAGAAAATCACATGGACTAAGCTCCATTGCTGCAAGCGAATTCCCGCCAGATTCTCGGAAAAATAATGCACATTCAAATAAAAAATAATAGTGTGTTCTATTTTCAAATAAATTAATAAACAACCAGCCTATAAGATGGCGTATAACTTGCCAGTGTCAATTAAATGAGTAAATCAATCAATCAATCAAATAATTTATTTCGAGTTACAACAATGACTCATATATTTTTAGTATTAGTTATTAGTAAAGAGTATCTAACTTCTTTTGGCATGCCCCTCCTATAACTAAAAGCGGTCAGCTTTTATGAACTTGTCCTATGTTTATCATCAATACATCGATTTCTGTCGGTCTGTTATTGATACGGACAGCAGACACACCACAGATTATACATTGCACAACTATCGCCTCAAAGACACACTGCTTTAGTTTATTTACTGTTTTTTGTTTTATTTAGATATTTTATTACACTACACCCCATTAAGAGTATACTTTCCCAACACAGTACACTGCACACTGCATTTTTGCATATATGAATTTCCTTTTTTTTCTATTATAATGTTAAAATTATTACCTATAAAGGATGGACGACCACCTCAGCCAGCCCTGCCAGAATACCAGCGTCTCTGCTGTGCCTGCACGGCAGGGGCAAGTGCTGAGGCAGGGTTCTGGTTGGCCCACTATTTTTTGCTACTCATGAAGGTTCTGTATTTTGTTTTAATGTTTTTGTACCATTTGTATTGTAATTCTGTCACTGTACGGGTTAATAAATGATTTTTATTTATTTCTTTCTTTCTATGTTTTAACAGGGTACTTTCGGTAATTAAAAATTAATTATGAAAAAGTAAAATTTATGTAGAATAATATGCTTAAATATTCTGATTTTGAGTCATACAAGCCCATGAAATTTAAAAAAGTCGTAATTTTTAGTCAGTTCAGTGTAAACAGCTAGGTAAATATATTTCATCTTGACGTTGATAGATACTGACGGTCGTACATAGACGACTGTTGCTTTTACCAATATTACGTCACAAAAATGGCGGACAGTGATTTTTTTTTAATATTGCTCGTCAAGATGACCTCACTCCACCTGATGGAAAGCGGTCGTGAGATCCAGATATGAGGCTGACAAGCCCAGTCAGACTAACGAATCACTGGGCTGGCGATCCTCACCTTGAATGCCTGCAGAAATGCGTTTTCGCGGGAATAAAAAAGGTTTAAAATTTTATTTATTTTAATGGCAAGAAAGCGTGTTTATTTGGCGGAAATATACTTTTTTGTGGCTTTTTATTAGCAAAATCAACATTTTGAAGCCAGACTGTGCATACTAATAGTCATTTTATTTTTTTAGGAATTTACTGTCCCGGACAGCTAGTGATTAAAAAAATTAAAAACCATTTTTGAAGTCCTCGTGGTCCCAGGGCCGATTACTAATGTTTTACGTTATTTTGAGTCAATTCCTAAATAAATAAAATGACTATTATAGTTTGTCCAATTTAGGATGATCATTTTGACAGTTCACGCCTATTAAGTATTGCATTTTTTTCGGTAAATAGTACTACAGATAATATCGTACTTTATAGACGGGTACCGCCCACTTAGTGAAGTGCCTTGCAAACGAATAGCAATAGAAAATACAAAATCGGTTGTAAAATAAAATTTATCTAACATTGAAATTTAAGATTAAGGCGGCTAGCACAACATTTTATTTCAATACAGTTTAATTTTGATTAGTAATTAAAGTTATTTGCAAATATTTATCATACGATTATTCCTAAAGAAATATTGATTAAATACGAGTATAATTAAGATTTTGAAATATTATTCAATGTTTCTAAGAGTTTGGCAACACTACAGCCAGCTTTGAAAGTCAAAGCCAAAGTCATTTTCTTTATTCAAATAGACCACATAATATGAGTATTTTCGAATAGTCTTAACAAATTTACTAGTAAATATAAATTTGAGGACCTAGATAGCATAATAGGGATTGTACGCGAAGTGGAAATGGGGCATTTCCGGAAAAGGCGAACAGATAAGAAGTCCAAACTTTCAAGCGAAACCTTGGATCTGATGCATTTTAGACGTGAGATACCAGAGGAAGCTTTGTCAGATCCCCCGTCACTCCACAAAAAGATCAGGAGCTTGGTAAGACGCGACCTTCGCAGCTGGAACACCCGCCTCATACAGGAGGCAATTGAGCGAAATCGAGGGTCGAAAGTCTTTACCAAGATACTGGGAAGGAGTCATCTAACAAAGTTTGCTACCTCGAATGGTGAAACCGTCACTTCAGCCCCGGGGATACTCGCTGAAATTGAGGACTTTTACAGACATCCTATCCTCGCATGCACCGAAACCTCCATCTGACGCGAGCGACCCCAGAGCCCCACTTGCCCGTCACTTTACGGAAGAGCTCCTAGACATAGATCTCGATGAAGTCGAGGCGGCTCTCAGGCAGCTTAGTAATGGGAAGGCTCCCGGTGAGGACGGAGTGACCTCTGAGCTACTCAAAGCGGGAGGAAAACCTGTTGTTGAGGAGCTGAAGAGGCTATTCAACTCTGTTATTACCAATGGGACTACCCCGAAGGCGTGGAGCAGAGGTGTAGTGGCATTGTTTTTCAAGAATGGTAACAAAACTCTTCTTAAAATCTATAGGCTGATCACGCTTCTGATCCACGTCTATAAGCTGTTCTCGAGAGTCGTCACGAATCGCCTGTTATCAAGATTCGACGCCTTTCAGCCACCGGAACAGGCGGGGTTTCGTATAGCACGGTGGACCACAATCATTCTGTTCGGCAGGTTATACAGCAGTCTGAAGAGTATAACCAACCGCTGTGTTTGGTTTTTGTGGACTACGAGAAGGCCTTCGACTCCATTGAAACCTGGGCTGTTCTGGAATCTTTGCAGCGATGCCAAGTCGACTGGCGGTATGTGGATGCACTGAGAAATCTTTACCAAGCGGCGACAATGTCCGGCCAAGTGCAGAACCACCAGACAAGACCTATCCAGTTGCTCAGAGGTGTAAGACAGGGTGAAATTACATCCCCGAAACTCTTCACCAACGCACTGGAGGATGTCTTCAAGACACTGCAATGGGATGGACTCGCCCTTAACATTTTATAGCTTTGCTGACGACATAGACCGCTGCATGACCTGCAGAAAATGCTGTCCAGTCTCAATGCTGCCTCGAGACGCGTTGGGCTTGGGATGAATTTGGACAAGACTAAGGTCATGGTTCAACGAACGTATCGTTCCTGAACCCACTTCCATCGAAGGTGTAGCCCTTGAAGTTGTCCAGGAGTACATAAACCTGGGTCAACAATTACAGCTGGGGAGAGACAACTTTGAGGGTGAAATCACCAGAAGAGTTCAGCTTGGATGGGCAGCAACTGGAAAGTTGCATCACATCTTCGAGTCATCTTTGCCACAATGCCTGTGTTTGATCAGTGCGTCCTACCGGTCATGACATATGGAGCCGAGACGTGGAACCTGACAGTGAAACTAGCCCACCGATTACATGTACTCAGAGAGCTATGGAAAAGTGCATGCTAGGAATCTCGTTAAGGGACAAGGTTCGGAACGAGATATCTGGCTAAGAACCAGAGTGACTGACGTAGCAAACTGAAGTGACAGTGGGCTGGTCACATCTGTCGCAGAACCAATGGTCGGTGGAGTAGACGGGTTCTCGAGTGGAGACCACGACTCGGCAAGCGTAGTGTTGGACGTCCACCGGCACCGGCTGGTAGTGACTGGATGGCAAAAACGGGAGATCGGGCTTTGTGGCGCGCCCTGGGGGAGACTTATGTCCAGCAGTGGACTGCTATAGGCTAAAAAGAAAGAAGAAGGCAATAGTTAATTTTCATCTAATGTTTGCTGTGCCCTTGCAGGGCGTCACTGTACCTTATTATATACCCTGTAACATCCTATCTAACCTGTGATTTGTTAATCTGAATCTAAATATTTGTTTAAACTTACGATATCTTATCTAATATATTAATAGTTATATTAATATATTAGAACCTACGATTCCAAGTTCTATGAAATAATGATTCGATAATCGACCAGATTCACTAACGATAATAAACTAACCCATGCTCATAGAAAACTATCAAAATTATCATCCTAAATTGGACAAACTAGTATGCACAGTCAGTCTTCAAAATGTTGATATTCCTAGCTGTCTGTCAGTGGCTTCGCCTGCTTAGACTAGACTGTATTTCCTGTCAATATTATAATGACGGGAAGAACTTTTTAAATCAGTTCAGTAGTTTCGGAGCCTTTACAATACAAACAAACAAACAAATCTTGCATCTTTAAAATATTAGTATAGAATACTCTAACGAAAATGACAATTTATGACAAATCAAATTGTCTCTTAATTAGTTAGTGCTGTCAAATTTGACCTCATCAAACTATACTTATAGCTTAAATTATAATAACAAATATCACACAAAAGTGGTTTAGAACTGTTAAATACTTTACTCAAAACGGTATTTTAGCAAATCGAGCCATGACTGAGCCAGAAACGAGAAAGAGTAGGTCCTCGATCAAGAGTCATTCTACGATTCATCGACAGTCCGTGACAAACATGGACTCTAAGTCCATGAGCCGGATGAAACTGAGGAAGCAATCCTTCGGGTTTAGTGGAGTTCCAGGCATTAGACCAGTGGAGAGGACTTCTCAGGTTAGTAGGTTGAAACGGCCATTTTCTCAATGTATGGGAGATAAAATAGTAATGTATCGCTACCGAATCGGCAATGATGAAATCCGTAGAACTAAAGCAATATCTGTAGCCCAGTGGGTAAGAAAGTTAAAGTAGCACTGAGCAGGCACATAGCCCAAAGAACTGATGGCCCATCTGCCTTCTGCCCCATCGGGCAGAAAAGTTTTGAAATTGTAATCCTAAAAAAAAAATAAGCAACGAAGCCGGCGCCTAATCAATAGTAGATAGCAATCTGATAAGGATCGTGCCACGTTTTTTAATTGCAAACCACGCAGGCCGGTTTTATATTCTGCTATTAGAAAACAGTAATTCTTTTGAATGACTTCACTTTTTAATGTAACCAGAAGCAATCCAGTGTCCAAAAGTCCTTTTTAAGACAAACTCAGTGTGGGACCTCCCACACGCACAGTGAGGTACGACCTTAGGAAGGTAACAGCTTTCCGGTGAATCAAGACCTGCAACTGGTCACTTGGAAATCTGTAAGGCCTATGTTCTAGCTAGACGTTGACGTATTATGGCTGCAAATGATGATGACGGTGCAGTTTTCTAAACAATAAGTTATTATTTTATTAATTAATCTTATTTATACACGACGCATGCTCTACATAGATGACACCTCTCTTTGCAAGCCATAGTGCACTGCAGAACTTGTGAGGTTTGCTTAATTCAGGGATAGATGATTTTAGTGTAAACTGTCCCTGATATTCAGAGTTTTTTTTTCTAGCTTGGAATAGAATTCAAGCGACCACCAATAATTTATCTCAACACGTACCAGCTGGACCCCAATCCAAAATTTGACTTGGCTAATGTGCAGTTAGTCATTGACGAGTCATTGAATGAACATTTTACTGGACATAAGTATAATGTGCAGGTATTTTTTTGATTAAAATGCTTATTAATGCAAACTACTTTTAATTCAGATGGTATAAGGCCATTTCAGAATTAAATATTTGCTAAACCTTGGCTTCCTCTATACATCATTCGGGGGGTTTGATGAAGATGTTATGCAGATCATATTTGGCAGGGGGGTTGTCAAACATAGGGTATCTTCTCATATTATGACTACCCATCCCTGCCTGGCTATTTCAATAAGTTAGCCTATATGATGGTTTCTTGCCACTCGTCTTTAGAGTTTCGTCTGTTTAGGAAGCACCGCGTTCAGCTGAACGTTGTGTGAAACTCTAAAATATTACTGGACATCTACCTTTTCATTCAGTTTGTAACCTACTTAAATTGAATGAAATAATCGTTTCCCATGCTCTTAGCTCCGATTGCAAAGATTCTTAAGGATGATAAAATACTATAGAATTATCACTCTCCGTGCGTATAACTAGATGCTAGATCATGGCAATGAGATCTCACCTTATTCAGGTAGTGTTTCACTCTTGCTGTAGGTGCCGTATAAAATGTTGAAATTAATTTGAATTCCTAGGAATCCACGGGGTTATCAATCCGCCTCGCCAACGAAATCATGCGCAAGATCAAGACAATGAGCTTCAAGCGGTACCGCATCATCGCCATCGTCACGATCGGCCAGAAGCGCGCCCAGAGCTACAACAACGCTCTATCCTTCATTTGGGACCACGAGAGAGACGCGTATGTGAACACGCAGAGGGAAGTCAACACTGCCTTCATACAAGTCACGGTGATAGGCATTTACCTTGACTAAGCACATTGGACTACTTGTGGCGGCACCAAACACGACCACAGGTAGCTGAGATCAAGCCACTAGAGTTGACTAACCGCGGCCACAAATATAACAAAATAGAGCACTTATATACAGTCAGACTTACATGCATTTATTGCTATTAAGGTGCTCCCTCACCCAGAGCATTTTCCTGTATTGTAAAGTTACAGATTCCAGCATTACATCAGTGAGGAAGGAGAACCGAGCATTACAGCGCGCAAACTATAATGTTAAAAATTCGAGCATTACGTTGGTGAGGGAAAAGCAGCGAGCATGACAGTGCGAAAATGTATGATACAATGTGTAATATTTTGATACAACTTCCCTGAAGTTTTGTACAGCAGTATTGTAATGTAATGCTCAAAATCGAATCTAAAATGTAAATTACAGGACAATGCTCGAGATGAAGGACTACCTTAATGCATGAAAGGATACTTACGTGGAAGACAGGTGGAAACTGGATCAGGACATTTCTACTCACTTGAACATAACAAATCAACTTTATCAAACGGAAAATATTCCTTTAACGTCTTTCATGGAATCATGGCTCGTTTTTAAAAAAACGAGGTTTTGCTGCTTTTCTTTGTATTATATTAGTTTTAATTACTTTTAAGCACTTGATACTTAGATTTAATTATGCGACGCGTTCCTTATTTTTGCTAAAACTCGTGTTCACTTATTTAATTGTCATGATCAACGTGGTATTGTGTACTTTAACACACCGCATTAAATATGTTTTGAATTGTTCAATGTCTTTTCTTTATTTTGCAACATTACCTTCAAATTGATTTCAAAACATTTCTTCCACTTCCCTGATTCAACTTTTTTATATTAATTCGTGTCTTATATTTTCATAAGATAAATCTTCGTAATGATTCCATATGTGTATTACAACTGTGTCTAGCTCGACAGACTCATAGCGGGGCTTTCGTGTCTAAATAGTTTCAAGGACTCGCTAGTTTCATGTTAATTAAGTCATACCTAACTTTTATAGTAAGACTATAATTCTTATAAAGAAAACACAGCACTTTCTCTTAGAATGTTACGTTTATTCCAACACTTCCAATACGACCGTACAATTCAACAGTCAACACCAGAATGCCAAGCCAGCCTACGCTTTTCGTATTTATAGTTTCCCTTTCTACCCCACTCTACGTCACTCCGCCCTCTGGCGGCGTGCTAGAGGTTTATTGCTCACATAGTCAAAACAGCTACCATTATTAAACGGAACCAAATCAAACAAATATACTTAATCAATAAAATTAAACATTAAATGACCAAATAACATATTTTATTAAATTAAACCTAACACTCGTCCATCCTGATAGCGTGTATGTCCCCATACACGTATCTTGTGATAACCTAACACTAGGCTGACTGGGTATTCTTTACAAATTGACTCTACCTTTATCCTATTTTAATTTCCTGATTCTTAAGTTTTAATTTAAGATTTAAACAAATCTGGTCTCATATTATTAAATCTATACTTACGGTACGAGCAAACCTGGTCTCGTTGCAATCATTTTGAAGTGAGCAAACTTGTTCTCACTCAAAAACTAGGCAATATTTACTATTTGCATGAGCTAACCTGTTCTCACACAAAAGGAAGAATCATTTGCTATTTATGTGAGCTAACCTGTTCTCACATAAACGCAGAAATAATTTATTATTTGTGTGAGCTAACCTGTTCTCACACAAAAGGAGGAATCATTTGCTATTTATGCGAGCTAACCTGTTCTCACATAAAAGCAGTAATCATTTACTATTTGTGTGAGCCAACCTGTTCCCACACAAAAGGAGGAATCATTTACTATTTGTGTGAGCTAACCTGTTCTCACACAAAAGGAGGAATCATTTGCTATTTATGCGAGCTAACCTGTTCTCACACAAGAGCAGGAAACATCTACTATTTGTGTGAGCTAACCTGTTCTCACCAAGATAATCAGTACATATAAATATCAAACTATTCAATACATTTTAATTATATATTAGTGTTTGATTAAAAATTCAATCAAATGGGCGCAATATAAAACAACTGCATTTATAACAATAACTCTCATAAAATAAAGTATGTATATTAATTATTATCATATTACTCTTTCCTAATCTTCTCTTAAATACCTATTCCCATAATTTGAGGTAAGCAAAGCTGTTTTCACATAAACTCAATGAATATGGCAGTCTTACACAGACATTTTACATGCAAATAAGTTGATTATAATAATAAATTGAAGGACGATATTATATAATAATAGCATTACTTTAGGCCATCAAGGTAACCTTAAAATATTAACTTTTCTTTTTAAATATTAACTTTTATATAATACTGTATACATATGGAATAATAAATCGAAATGTACTGAGATTATCGCAAGTTCACTTATTGGCTGTCGACTTCATCATCATCAGTTTCAGTGTCATCATTTACTCGCAGGGCAGCAACATGAATCCAAGGCTTCATGCGGTCTGCGGCGACAGTAGAGCCAAGCTTATGTTTCATTTTGCTGAAGCCTGGTATGGATTTTATTTTATAACGGTCATTTCCTAACACCCTAGTCACGCGAAATGGTCCTACATATGATGGGAGTAATTTCTTACTTTTACCATTATTGTCGAAAGAAGTTTCAGTTATTTTAACAAGATCCCCTTCATTATATGAATGCGCTGGTTTCCTATTTTTATCATAGTAAGCCTTCTGTTTTATCTGTTCACTATCAATCCTATCCTTTACTTCTTTTCTAAGAGTATTCAAATCGATACTTATGCGAGTCTCTTGCGCGATTTCATCTAGAGAAGGGTTCATATCGCCATTTATATCAGTCCCAAACATTACTTCTGCTGGTGTTCTACCAGTGGTCTTATGCAAAGTATTGTTTATACCCCATTGAATTTTTCCTACCTGGTTATCCCAATCTTTTTCATTGTTATTTAGATTTTGGGCTGTCAAGGAACTGAGAATAGTGCGATTATATCGTTCCACTTGCCCGTTTGATTTAGGACTAGCAACCGCGTTCAAGATGTGCTTTATCCCTTTGTCAAGACAATATTTCTTAAAGGAATGCGAAGTAAAACAACTTCCGCGGTCAGTAATCAGGCGCACCGGGGTTCGAAAAGTATAAAAGATATCATCTAACGCCTTGATTACGTTGACAGTCTTAGTATTTCTTACTGGTTTGATAAAAACAAATTTCGTAAATGCATCTACTATTACTAGTAAATATGAATTTCCCCTTTTGGATTTTACAAAAGGCCCAAGATGGTCTGTATGCAAGCTGTGAAATGGTAAATCTACTTTTGTAATTGGATGTAATAAACCTTCCTGATTATTTTTATTATGTTTAGCGAATGCACACTCGATACAGGCAGTCACGTATTTTTTTACAAATCGCGACATTTTGGGGAACCAATAATGTTTTTTAATTTTGTCTTAAGTCTTTTCTATTCCAAAATGCCCAATATCATCATGACTCATCCTGCATACCTGCCACCTTGCGCCCTTCGGTACCACCCAGCGAAGATCATCTTTATTACCGTCAATTATCTTAAACAATTTATTATCTTTGAGGATATAGTTTTCTTTTATGTGTTGTAGATCTTTTGGATCTACATTTTTCAGAAGAATATCCCGAGTCCTACTTAATTCCGAGTCTCCAAGTTGGAGTGTAAGTAGCCAGTCATTATCACTAATCGTCATCACTGATGGAAAAGAGTCACTCTGTAAGTCGATCTCACCTGGCGCTGGATTCCTGGATAAGGCATCAACATGCAACATTTTTGCGCCAGGTTTATATTCCACAGAGCAGTCGAATTCTTGTAACATTAACCACCATCGGGCTATCCGAGGAATGAGATCCCGTTTTGAAAAAGTGGAACGCAGGGCGCTGCAGTTAGTAAGTATTTTAAACTTCTTGCCCAAAAGGTAAATTCGAAATTTTTTTAATGACAATACGACAGCCAGGGTTTCCAGTTCATATGAATGAAAGTTCTTCTCTTCAGGAGAGGTTTGACGACTATAATAAGCAATGGGTCTCAAATCGTTAGAATCGTGGGATTTTTGTAGTAAAATTCCTCCAACACCGTGTTTACTAGCATCTGTATGCAATTCTAACTCCGCTGTGTGATCAGATATAGCCAAAACCGGCCTATGAATCAACTTTGCTTTAAGAGTCTCAAATGCCTCAACCTGCGAACTTGTCCATTCCCATTTTGCGTCCTTTTTCAATAGTTTTGTAAGAGGATGAGCAATTTGGGCAAAGTTTTTGATGAATTTTCGAAAAAATCCAACCAAGCCCAAAAATTGCCTTATTTTATGTATATCGGTAGGTTGCGGAAAACTCTGTACACTTTTAATTTTTTTCTCACCAGGTTTTACACCTCCAGCGCTAATCTCATATCCCAGATAACCAATTTTCTCTTGGAGAAAGTTGCACTTGGCCAATTTGAGAGTTAAATTAGATTTTTCCATAAGCTGTAAAACTTCTTCGAGCCTATCCAAACATTCTGAAGTATCCTTTCCAAAAATTAAGAGATCATCGATGTAGACCATTGCTTTGGTGAATCGTGATGATCCCAGAATACTATTCATCATTCTTTGGAATACAGCTGGCGCATTGGCCAGCCCAAATGGCATTCTGTTAAATTCGAACTGACCATCGGGGGTGACAAATGACGTCAGCTGTTTACTGCTTTCAGCAATAGGTACCTGATAATACCCAGAGGCAAGATCCAAGGTAATAAAACAAGCTTGTCCGGACAGGCGAGCTATTTCATCTTCGATTATAGGCATCGGATATCTTTCTTTGACTGTAACAGAGTTTAATTTCCTATAATCGATACACATCCTTAAGCTACCATCAGGTTTCTTGACCAATATTATGGGGCTGGCATATTCTGATTTCGATTCTCGAATAATACCTGCGGATAACATCTCATCGACCATATTTCGAACCTGCTCTCTCTCATGGTGCGAGAGTCTATAAGGTCTGAAAACAATGGGTCGTGGATCATTAATTTCTATTGTCATTTTAGTAGCATTGGTGCATCCCAATGCTTGTAGATCAGAGGCAAAGCAGTGTTTATACTTATTCAATATTTGAATTAGCCTTTTTTTGTGCTCATCTGCGACAGACACACCTATGTTAAGCATAGACTCCGTTATGTCTGTGGGATCAGTTAGTTCAATCACTGTCTGGTGTTCTGTGATTCTGTTTACTGAATCTACCCTTTCAGCTCGGCATAATAAAAAACTCTCCATCAACAAGCAAGGGTTACAGCACAATGTTAAAGTGACTTTGACTTTACCATGGTTAACCTGATACATTCCTCCACACACTACAAACTGCTGACCTGGCTTTCCTACTACACTATCTTTAATTAAAATGCTACCACTGAAACCATCTTCTGTATAAGCGCTAACAGTAGCAGGACCATATAGTTCCATATCGTCTGCAATGAAAATCTTCACTGATTGTTTCATAGACATTTCTGTATGTGGCATCTCATTGTCGATGCTTAGGAAACGCAATTGGGTCAAATCTTTGTAGACAATAATGTGAGGTAATTCGGTAAATGATTGACCTACAAGAACAGTTTTATCTAAGAGATTGTCTTCGACTACCCGACATAGCACCCTAGCCTTAACGCCATCTATTTCAAAATGAAGCTCGACATTTCCTAAGGATTTGACAAGAGCATTACCAAAACCTTTCATTATTGATTCTGTGTGATCATGATCTACCCCTAAATTGGACACAAAGGATTGTTTAATCAATGTGACGTCGCTCCCAAAATCAATAAAGGCTTCAGTCATCAATTCATTGACTTTGACTTGTTTAATAAATTTTGAATTTTGACCTAGACTTGATTTGCATTTGATCTCACGAACTTCATCATTTTTGCTAATTTTAGTGTCAGATTTACTGTAGCAATTTTCAGTTCTGTGACCGACTTTGTTACAGCGACTGCATTTAATTAATGGTTTAGAACATTGCGTGTAATGGTGGCCTTTTTCTTTACAATTAAAACAAAAAGGTAATTGAAGTAATAATCTGTTACTGAATTTCTGATAACTTGGCTTGGAGCTTTCCGAGAAATTTCTAAATTTATTTTGTCCCCTTTCAAATGCATAACCAGAATCCTTGTTACTCATTAAAAATTTTAACAATTGATCAGGGTTAGAACAGCGCAAAGCTAAAGCACTAGACTTCATGGTGCGATCACTAATCCCATGAATAATGCAGTCGACAGCGCGTTTGCCATTTATGTCACATTGATTTAAAAGTGCCAACTTCTCATAGTAGTAGACCTCAATCGACTCATTAAACTTACTTTTTCGTCTTAGCATTTCTTCCAAGAGTTGGCCATAATTTAGGTCACAAGGAAACGCACTCGTTAATTTATCTTGCCATTCTTGCCATGAAAATAAAATTGAGTCTAAGCTTTCGTACCAAACTCTGGCCAACCCTTGTAATTTTTGCATTGCAAAATGGGTGGTAGTTTTATCATCCCAGCCGTATACAGAAGCACATTCATTTACCTTTTTAAGCCATGCGCTAATACGTTGATTTTTAGAAGAGGGGTCAAAATTGGGGAGAATATTTTTGTGGTCTATGTTTTTATTGTTTGAACAGCTTAAATTAGACGGCTGGGACGGTAAATTACCTTTTATGGATTGAACTATTTGGACAATGTCTTTGGTTGAAAAAACAGGGCTGCCTGATTTTGGAAGACCGCCATCAGCACTACGATGATAATTAGGTGATTTAGAAGGAGAGCTACGTCTATTTTCACGAGTACGTGACCGCCTCCTACTCTCACGGTGGTAGCGTCTATGCTCCCGAGTACGTGACCGCTTTCTACTTTCACGGCCGCTGCGTCTAAGCTCTCGAGTTCGTGACCGCGTCCTGTTCTCGCGGTCTTTTTGCAGTTCTTTTTCTATCATTTTAAGTCTGGCTAGCACGCTTTCAAACTCTTGCTCACGCTCCTGCAAGTCATTATTTTGACTACGAGATGTCCGAATATGACTGCGGCTGGGTCTCCTTGACTTACTACGCCTCTGATGAGCGGCACGATCATCCTCTAGCGGTGCACGAGATTCGCTGCGCGTTGGGGTCTGCAACCGCCGGCGCTTGCGTCCTTTCTCCTGGTCATAATGCTCCATGATCTGCACCTCAGAATAAAACAAAATGGATGTGAGAATACTTATAAAGTATTAAAAGCTGTTTGGAAAATATACTGTGATTTCAATTTATTTATTAATTACCATAATTATTATATTTTAATTAAGACACTGTAAAATAATAAAATAATCTATTGCATGCAAACCCTGACATTATCAGAAAGTAATCCCAACAACACCAGAGTGTTGCCCTGACCGGGTGCATTCAATAAGTTGGTCCGTCTAATAGTTAAGCTTATACTTTGAAAATAATTTAGATATTAAATACCATCACTGTTTGCAAACCCTTACACTGTCAGAGAGTTGCCCCAACCAAGTGAAAAATCTACAAAAAGTGTCAATCCTTTCCTTACTGAGCACAACATCAGAGTGTTGCCCTGATCGGATGTATTCAATAAGTAGGTCAAACTAATTGGCTTATTCTTTCAAAATTATCTAGATATCGCACCTTTACACAGTTTGCAAACCCTTACACTGTCAGAGAGTTGCCCCAACCAAGTGAAAGATCTACAAAAAGTGTCAATCCTTTCCTTACTGAGCACAGCATCAGAGAGTTGCCCTGATCGGATGTATTCAATATGTAAGGCAAAGCATGCGTGTTTCTAAAGTTTAAAACTATTCAGTTTTTTATTACATGTTTTACGGGTAATCTTGAATTATGATTTATGAAAAACTATACGATGAATATAACAATACTCAAATGTTTCGTGCGATACGCAAACACTAACGGAGAGTTGCCCCGATTAAATATCTTCATACCGCATCAAAACATTCCCAATTTTATCACCAAACAATGCTCCGACGCAATATCAAGGAGTCGCCTTGACCAAATGCACATCAATAGCATTTGTTCAGTTAAAAAACCGTATTAGCAAAACGTAACCCACGTAACAACTCAGCATAACTGATGGAAAGACCAGCCCTAGCACTATCAGGGAGTCGCCCTAACCACGTACCAAAAGTTGATCACATAATTGTCCATCCCTTATAGAGAGTAATCATTAGGTAATTAAATTATTCATGCACTAACTTGAATGTTTAATTTTAAAGACAAAAAATATTAATTTTGGGCGTGTACTTACGTTACTTAACGTTGTCTATCCCACTTCTGAATTATAGTAAGACTATAATTCTTATAAAGAAAACACAGCACTTTCTCTTAGAATGTTACGTTTATTCCAACACTTCCAATACGACCGTACAATTCAACAGTCAACACCAGAATGCCAAGCCAGCCTACGCTTTTCGTATTTATAGTTTCCCTTTCTACCCCACTCTACGTCACTCCGCCCTCTGGCGGCGTGCTAGAGGTTTATTGCTCACATAGTCAAAACAGCTACCATTATTAAACGGAACCAAATCAAACAAATATACTTAATCAATAAAATTAAACATTAAATGACCAAATAACATATTTTATTAAATTAAACCTAACACTTTGAATGGAATTATAAATACAGCTTGAACAATGTATTTTCTATTCGATGTTAATTTGATAGTTCAAAACCTAGAAGATGTTAGATTTATTGATTAAAAAACTAATTTCAAGTTTAATTAGAGCTTTGTTAAGAAAAACTCAATACAATCACCGCACAACTCCATACACCTGCTTGTGATGAAATGCTGTTAAACTCGTTAACTATGATGGATGCTTACCGATGAAGGAGGTGGTGAAATTAACTTAGTCGAGTAGGATTTACACATTACAAGCATCCTAGGCCTCTGAGGTTGACCCGAGGGTGGGTGAGTGATACACATAACTCGTTAATTTTCATAGCTCAACTATAAATTAACAAACACATCGTTAGCTGCTGAAAAAGCCCAAGATACTGCCGTCTAAACTAAGAATAAGTAGCACATGCATTTTGAATACTCCTTTAATGATTTGTAGGTACGAAAAAAAAAACATTAGGTTCTCTATGGCCGTGAAAGACAGCTAAATGATGACATGACTGGCACTAACCACCAGCAGACTTGAGCAGACTAAATAATCTCAATCAAAACAACTGCGTCCTTTTAATATTCTTTTTCCCAGAAATATATACATATGTAAGACTTTTTTGCGAGATATAAAACTAACTAATAATTTTGAAAATCTATACAAACGTACAGCATAATGACGGAGCCTGAGATAAAGAAAAGTAGAGGTTCCATCCTGGGGGTGCAAAAGTCTACCATGAAGTCTATTGCTGATTTTCAAGGGAGGTCTTTAAGTAGACTTAAAGTTCGTAGACAGTCTTATGGATTTTCTGGAGTTCCTGGAATAAAGCCTATGGAAAGAATTTCACAGGTATGTAAAAAAAAACTATCTTTTTGAACTTATGCATCTTTAAATGCTGAAATCAAAGTATACACATTTTGGGGGTCGTTCCGTAGGTTTACCCTTGAGACCCTACAAGTGACCCCTGGGAGGTGCTAAAGAGTAGTTTTTGTCCGGTGGCAGGCTTCGGCCGCGGCAGGGACCACCCTCCAAACAAAGCCATGCCGCCAAAATGTTCCGGCATAATGTTCGGAGTCGCATAAATGGATGGGTCTGGGCAGTAACGACATCAGAAAGGCCGATCTTGCGAGCTCATGGCTGACACATCGGGCGCCTAGGTCTGGAGGGTAGCGGGATCCGAAGCACAGTGTTGTCGCTGGCTGACCTCAGGTAGTAGGGGGACCAAGTAGCTGGCTAGCCACCCGTGAAAGGCTGCCCCGCCATTTCGCGAAAAATCCCAGAATCCTTCACCCTGCCTGTTGGCGACCGGGTGGGAAGACCAGGCGGCCATTCTGCTCGGGTTCGGGCGTCCCCGCGGTCTTCAAGCTAGGCTCCATCTCCTTGTAGCAGCTTTGTGCTAGGCAATGGGTAGGCTGAATGGCGTATTACCCAACTTCCATCCATCCACCACTCACTTAAAGTGCATTTCACCAACATCCGTGGCTTACACTCAAATATTGATGCAGTAAACCACCATTTCGAGACCGAAAAGCCGATGTTGCTCTTCCTGACGGAGACGCAGGTCTGCGCCCCTGGGATCCTCTGACCACTGCTTGGTGAAATCTGTTTCCGCGTGCTACCCACCTGTCATCGATCTTGGTGGCCAAAGACAGATGTGGCGTTACGGAGCAGCAGATTGGGATGAGATGCGACACTTTTTCGCATCATATCCTTGGCAACGCACATGCTTTTCTTCACAGGATCCATCGAGTTGCGCTGATGCTATAACCAATGTTTTGCGCCTGGGTATGGAATATTATAGACAGACTGCTGTAGCGCTTCCGCACATTGACAGTCCGCATCGAACCATGGGCTAACTGCACCACCGAAAGGCACATACGTGTACGGAATATAGTATTCCAACCCCCGGCGCAAATAGATAGGCATTTAGCCTGGGCATCTAGCCTGGGCTCATGCTCGATCGCGTAAGTCTTCGGATACCAAAAATCTGAGGAAAGCTTACAAATAGTGCTGCGAAGTCTTGCAAGAGAGAGTTGCGAAGTGCAAGCTTTGACCACATTAGCCGCATTGGAGGGAGACTCGCTTCATACCCGACCGGGATTAAAGCGTTTTGGTCTCTTGCTAAAGCGGTCGAATGCAACTTCAGTCGCCCACCTCTGCTGAAGTTAGACGGCTCACTTGCTCATACTGCAAATCTTTTTGCTTAACTGTTTGCTGAGAGCTCGCATTTGTGCACTGCGGGTAAACAGCCACCATCATTACCTGAGCCCAACATCTCCATGCGCAAGGTCTGCTCTCGATGTTACCAAGGCGAGTAGACCGGATGAAATACCGGCAATCGTCCTGCGAACCTGCGCACCTGAGCTGTCCCCAATATTGACGCGCTTGTTTCGCTTATCTCTCGCGACAGAGAAAGTCCCCTCATCCTGGAACATAGCGAACGTCCAACCAGTGCCTAAGAAGAAAAGCCGCGCTGACCCTAGCAACTACCGATCTATATCAGCTACTTCTATACTTTGCAAAAGTATAGAACGGATACTAAACAACCATCTCCTGGCATACTTAGAAGACAACGACCTCCCCAGTGACCGCCAGTACGGGTTCCGACGAGGCAGGTCCATTGGGGATCTTCTAGCGTTTGCAACTCACACGTGAAGTGAGGCC
The DNA here is from genome assembly GCA_947369235.1 of Udea olivalis. NCBI lineage: Eukaryota > Metazoa > Arthropoda > Insecta > Lepidoptera > Crambidae > Udea > Udea olivalis. The sequence continues at coordinate 6,942,011 of OX376345.1, read as the reverse complement.
ATCGCCAGATATATCCAAGGCCTTTAATAAGGCTTGGCACGGCAGCCTTATAAACAAGCTTCCCTCGTTTGGATTACCTGTAGGCCTTTGCAAGACTTCCTTGAGGGGCAGGAACAGGCTTTAGATGCCGGTGTCCCCCAGGGGTCTGTTTTATCTGCAACACTCTTATTGCTGCACATAAACGATTGTGCCCGGTACTTTTAGGTATGCTGATGACAGCACTGTAGTAATTTAATATATGTCCAGTGCAAAGGCCACTAAGGAGGAGGTCTAGTCGTACTAAGAGGACTTAACGAAGCGCATGAATCTGGCTTTAGAAGCTGTCCGACTGGGACGATGACAATCTGGTCAGGTTCAATGCAACTAAAACGCAGGCGTGTTTGTTCACGGCTAAACGGAGTCCTTTTGCACTGACTCCGTCTTTCCGGAACGTTTCTCTGCCCATTGCCGACCACATCCAGCTTGGCCTTGAGTTGTCTACCAGCCTCAACTTTGGCAAGTACATTGAGTTCTCTGCTAAAACTGCTGCAGAAAAGCTTGGCGTCCTATCCTGGGTTAGGTGGTATTTCAACCCGGCACAGCTGCTACAGTTGTATAAAACACAGATCAGACCGTGTATGGACTACTGCTGCCACCTCTGGGCCAGATCAGCTAAGTACCAGCTAGCTGCTCTGGACTCAGTGGAATCACGTACCATAAGGCTCACTGGTGATCAGGCGCTCACTGCCGGGCTGCAAATCGGCGCAAAGTTGCTAGCCTCTTGGTTTTTTTATTTAATTTATTACGGAGAGTGTGCGAGCGAGCTGCACGAGTTGGTTCTGCCGGCACCTTATCACCATCGGAGCACTAGACGCACATTTTCTTTCCACCCTCACGTTGTGGATATTCCAGCTATCCGCACGAAGCGGTTCGCCGATTCTTTTATAATGCAAACAGCAAAGGAGTGGAACTCGCTGCCCGCGTTTATTTTTCCGGAAAAATACAACCTGGGTCTCTTTAAGACAAGGGTGAATAGCCATTTACTGGGCAGCCATGTACCATCATAGACCACATCATCACTTACCACCAGGTGTGATTGTGGTCAAATGACTGCCTAGTCGAAATAAGCAAGAAAATTACAAACTTCACAGGTCGGTTTGTAAAGCGTTCTGAAATAAAAGGGTTATCACAGGCTCATATAGTATGTTCTTTAGATACTTATTTTTAATATTAACTTATTCACCTTGAAAGCTTACGGAGCTAGGAGAAGTAACATGCGACTGCGACTTCTGATGACCAAATAATGTTAAAAGATACTCGAAGCTCTGTAATCGTATGTCTAATGGTTTTACCTTAAGTAGTACATAGAATATATCTTATTTTTGTTGTGAAAAATATCACATTGAAGTGTTTTTTACAACCCACAATTAATTATAATTGATTTATTTACGACAATTCACTACTTCAATGTTTATTTTTAATTCGCGTAATCGCGTTTTAGATAAGTTGATCGAACGCATCTTGCAGTTCGTCAGTAAACACAACACATAAGTAATTTTTTGGTTTGAAACATATTTTCAGGCTGGCTTTGAATTCAAGCGACCTCCATTGGTGTACAGCAATACTTACCAACTGGATCCTAGTGAGAAGTTCAACTTTGAGTTAGTAACTAAAGTCGTTGAAGAGATGATAAATGAAAACTTTTCTGTCCATAAATACCATGTACAGGTAATGACGATTATCTTACTAATATTATAAATGCAGGAAGTTTGTGAGGATCTTATTATGTTTGTTACTCTTTCACACAAAACTACTAAACGGATTTAGATGAAACTTTACAGTAATACAGCTTATACATCGGAATAAGACATAGGCTATAATTTTTAAAGATTTTATGTACTTAATCTGGCCATGATATGTATCATTCACGCGGGCGAAGCCGCGGGCGGAAAGCTAGTTATTGCATAATTTTTTTCTGTGGGTTGGCCGATTTATGGAATCCGGTGACATTTATAGGCTCGTCCCTTGCAGATTTGCGTCCCTAATTGCGTTCTAATTTTAAAGGTCCAAACTTTTTGTAATGCCTGTAGCAGAGTCGCGCTCTGCCCCTCAAATAATTAAATAATTCAACTATACATTTAAGGACTTTATATTTCGGTTTCTTGACTAGGATTCACCAGCACTCGCTATCAGGCTTGCCGGCGACCTCATGCGAAGAATCAAGGTGATGCAGTTGAACCGCTACCGCATTATCTCCGTGGTCACCATCGGCCAGAAAAGAGCTCAGAGCTATAACAACGCCATCTCGTTCCTATGGGATTACGAGAGAGATAACTATGTCGAGGCGCACAGAGAAACAGCTACGGCGTTTCTCCAGGTCATGCTTTTTGCGATCTACCTAGATTAAGACTTAATTTTGATAGACGATTTAGTTTAATTTGGACTATGTTATATTATGTATTATTTTACTTTAGAGTTTCGTATTTACTTTTAGATTAACCTCTACATATTTAATGGTTTTTATTCAGCTTAACAGTTCGCAATATTTATAAAATTTTGCTACTAGGGAAATAAGTTTTGGAAAATGTTATTTTATATTTTTACTTTTTCTAAATGCTTACTTACTTATTTTGTTTATTGTTTTTAGTAAACCAATTGCGAGTCTGAGATTCGAACGCTGTTGACATTTTACTTGTTATTTCTACTTTGTTCACTTTTGAAATATTTACAATATTAAGTCTCTCGAAACAGTTTTTGGTGAAAACGTTTCTTGTGATAATTTTATTTTACTATTGTTGAAAATATGTAGTACTTGTTCGATTTTTATCATTTCCAGCGACCTAGATTTTAAATACTCGTTTGCGAAATGTTGTTAGAGTTTTATCTTTTGATAATTTATATTTACTCTTCGAAACTTATTTACAATGGATTTGAATAAAGTTATTCATAGGCAAAGTTTGTTTAATTATTACCAGTTCATTATTTATAGGCAACATTCACAGTTTTGTTTAATAAATTTAAAGTGGTCGCAAAGTCCTCTTAAATACGTATGATGATAATATCAGGCACAGGCAACTTATAAGTAAGTTAATTTATAACCGATAACTTATGTGCCAAAATTTACAACTTTTCCATACAGATAAACAGGGTTAAATAAGGTCATTTCACTAATTTATTTTTTGTAGTCCTCATTTTAAGTTATTTTAAGCTGATTATTGTTTCTAATTATTGCCTTATTTCGTACGCTGACTATCAATCTACTCAAACATAAGTAATGTTCAATAGCAGTCCATAGTTCCACACAGCGTTTTTACGATCTTTTATAAATCTTCTGAGCTGGATATTAACTGACGAAATTGCACCTACATTCGGTCTATGGAATTGACTACACTGGATAAGCGATTGTGATAAGGCCCCAGGACTTCAAAAAGAGAAGCAATTTGTCATACATATAATTAGCATATTAGACAACCCAACTTAAGGCTAAATGCTTTCCCTCGTAAATCCGTAATTGGCCGATAAGCGTAACACGTAGGTTCTTGAATAAAGACCACAATCGTACTTACTTCGAACAGTTCTGACTACTACTGACATTTGTCGGTTTCTCACAAAGGGAACCACTGAATTGGGGTTAAATGAAATTGGTTTGAAGTGCCTTTCAGCAAGGAATATAGAAACCTGCCCTAACATATTCCTGTACATACAGTGTGAATGTAGCTGTATGCTTATTTCCATTGTGGTTACAATTTTACCGTCGCTTATAATTAGTGCCTCAAGATAATTTAGGTTAGCAATAGCGCTGATATTTGCATTTATTAGTACATAGGTACAAAAAACAGAAAGCTATGAGTAGATTCATTTTATGTTTCTTGCTAAAAACAATTATCATAAAACAGGAACCTCACCGACTACGAGCAATAGACCCGTAGCGCTGGGTTTTGAAGTTTCGAAAATAGTAAAGTTTTTTTCATTTTGGCATGTAGTTTCGGAATCCTTTGTCCAACCTAATACATCAATTTGTGTCATCTTAGGTAGTCGCTTAAGTAGAAATTTTGGTATTTGTCTATTCGGTCAGTATTGAGCGGAAAAAAAGAGAGATATAAATAATGGTAGACGTACTGATTACGAGTACCTATTTGATAACAGATCGTGAAAAAAATTAAGTCCACATAGATGATCACAGTTTAATCAAAAACATCAAAATCACTAAACGGGTTCCATTGTTTATTTCTAACACCCACGAATAAGGGATCTCACATATTTTAAAATAATTCATTTTTAGACAGACAGCGTTACCTTGTAATATTCCCAGTCACGCCCGGACACATTTTAAAATGGTTATCTCGCCTGACGAAGCGTGGTATATTGGCATGTTAAATTAAAAACAAACATGCATGCCACTGTGGAGGTTTCGATTTGTGTTTTATTACTGTGTGTTATAAAAAACTCTATCACAAAATAATGTGGAGCTAATTCGCCTACAATAGGTTTGTTTACTTAATCCTAATCAGAATTTACATAATATGTATTACTGGTATGTATATGAATCACTGAATACTATCATCACTCTGCGTAGTTTGGGTTTACAGCAAAGAGTTTATGAACCTACGTTTGTTCCCAGTTTACCCTAGTTATCATTAGTGGTCCACTTCACGTTATTATATTTATACCGTCTCTATAGATTTGCAAGGTGGCCGTGTTATAGAGGGTTTATTTCCAACAATTTTGCAACGTTTATCAAGTCTTCGACGCTTCCGCTGTAAGAAAGTTTCTACTCCAGTAGTTTTCTGCCAAAAAAACTACGATTTCATGGCACTATTTATTGTGTTCTGCTCACATGACAGTGGGCATGGAACTTAGCTTTAACCTACAAGCTTTAATCTTGCAGGGATATTGATACCAAGATACGAGGGGCATGCCAAAAGAAATTAGATACTCAAAAATTGTAAAATTTATTCTTTATTACAAATATCGATCTTTTCGAAGCATTCACCCTGAGCACGTATAAACTTTTCCATACGTTTGAACCAATTGGAAAATACCTGTGACCACTCTTCTTTAGACACCTCAGAAATCTCGGAATTATAGGCAGCCAGTGCATCTTCTTTGCTTTCAAACCTCTTCCCCATTAGTTTTTCTATTATTTTTGGAAACAGGTAAAAATCACAAGGCGCTAGGTCAGGAGAATATACTGAGTGAGGAAGGATTAACACATATTTTGAGTTGTTGAAGTCAAGTGTTCTGGCAGACGTGTACGGCGCCGCATTGTCGTGGTGCCAGAGAAGGTGCCGGATTCCTGACTTCGGTCAGTTGTCACACCAAGCTGATATTACTGTTGGAGCACAAACTGTCACATACCATTCAGAGTTCACCGTTCTTTGATCCTCTAGTACTACATCAGCAATATGACCCGTTTTGCAGAAAAACGAGGCGAAAATTTGTTTCTGTGTGCTTCGTGCAGGGCGACATTTTGTTGGAGTTGGTTCATCTTCAAAACACCATAAAGTCGACTGTCGCTTTGTTTCGGGATCATAGTTATATAGCCATGTTTTGTCACCAGTCATACACGTTTTTTTCTCGCTACCGTCGAATTTATCTATCATGAATAGGCACCAATCCACCCAACAGTCTTTCTGTTCATCGGTAAGGTTGTGCGGCACCCATCTAGAATAACGTTTGAATAACGTTTTGAATAACGTTTACGTTAGTTACGGACGGAAAGGTGGTCGTGAATTATGGTTTGCATTGCTGCTGATCCAATTCCCAGTCCTCGCTTCAGCTCTACATACGTAATTCGTCGGTATTCGCGAATAAGTTTTTCGACTGCACGAACGTTTTCTTGTGTGACCGCGGTTGGCGGCCGCCCTGTCTTCGCTTCATCTTCGAAACATCCCCGTCCTCTTTTAAATTCAGTAAACCAATTAAATACTGTTGCTCGTGAACAAGCGGACTCACCAAAAGTAGTGACCAAAAGTTCATTCTTGAGGCTTGAACTTTTCTTTACAATCTTAATAAATCATAGCGCGCGATAATCACGTCGACTGAGCTCCATTGCTGCAAGCAAATCCTCGCCAGATTCTCGGAAAAACGATGCTAATTCAAGTTAATATAAAAAAATGTGTGTTCTATTTTCAAATATATATAAACAACCAGCCTATAGGGTGGTGTATAATATGCCAGTGTCAATCAAATGAGTTAAGGGTATCTAACTTCTTTTAGCATGCCCCTCGTAAATATGATATCTTAAAATTAAAACCGAAAACTAACTACTTTCCGAAAATTTTAATTAAACAGCAAGTTTCGTTACCTCACCCTTTACAGTAAAACAAAATCTAGTTAATGATTCAGCTATAACCTCGGCATAAGACAAAGCAAATATTTCACAAAGCGTTTCAGATCAGACAGCAATAAGTTCTATTGTACACAATTCGACTAACAAATCGCGCGCGTCAAAACATAAACGAAATGTAATAACGTAGGGTAGTTGTAGTGCTGGGAAAAGTTTTCAATCTAATCGGGACAGTTAAATATAGCTTTTATAATAACGGTAAATGAACAGCACTAAAAACCAGCACAACAGCAAGAGAACTACCTCTGTATTCAGAAACGACAATCGAAGTTAAGCATTCTTCAATGATGCTGTCCTGTCACATGTCAGCAAAAATTAAAGGGACAGCTATATATGTAAGTTCTACGCAACTCTGAATCAGGCTATAGCTGCATAGTCACGTGTCCATTGAAATACGGCAAGTATGCGACGACACGATTGGCGCAGTGTGCTGTAGCACGGTTTCTCGCCTTGGCTTCCGTGGTGTCCCGGGTTCGATTCCCGGTCGGGTCAATTCAGAAAAATGACTTTTTCTAAGTTGGCTCGGGTCTGGGTGTGCTGGGAGACTCCCCTGGCTTATTTCCCTGTCTGGTACCTCGTAACACAAGGATATTTATCCTTACTTCGAGACCATGACAAGTGGTGTGTTGTCTGGCGCATATTTATTTATTTATATTTATAAATATATTTATGCAGTTTATAATTAGTTAAGTATGCAGCTTTCATATAAATTGTTCTATGATCCGATCAGTTACCGAGCCAATCTACTGAGAAGTTATTCATTCTTGCACTCTAGGGCCCGTATTCTAAAACAAAATCTGTACTTGAGTAGATCAGATTGACGTTTTTGTATGAACTGACGTTTTGAATTTTCTACTCAAGCACAGATCAGTGCTTAAATACGATTCTGTACGGGCCTAAATCTCCCATGGTCCGAAATGTACAAAACATTTCGGTCATTCAAACAAGGTCCTAGGGTGCTTAGATTGTGGAACACTGTCGAAATTCCGTATAAGTAATAGCATGGAGTTCTTCGAGAGGTATTTGAAACGGTTCTTACAGGGTCGTTACGAAGCGAGCAATACCTCATGCGGTATGTATCCAAAGGCTGCGGCACGCACCTGGCTTGTTAGTCACTGAAATTTATAGACCAGGAAATTCAACAGGCCAGTTATAATGTGCGTTTTGCAGCTGAGTCTTTAGGACTAAGTTCGATTATGGTAGCCATCGGAGGATCGTTCGCTCTGCGAAGTGTGCCCGCTATTTGTAATTTATATGCAATAACCTATATTGGCATTCCGTTGCGGATCTACCGCGATGGAACTTCCGTCAAGTGTAGCCCTGGTTTTAGAAAACTTACGGTAGTGTCGGGAGTCGCTGTCACCGGGTACGACCTGATGAAAAAACGCAAATTTTCCTCAGTCAGCACTATTCAACAGGGACCGAAGTAAAACGACGGACATTTGCGTGCACTACGTCTGAAATAATACGGAGTAGACTGAATAAACTGAATTATAAATAGCCGAAAGTTAATATCAATAAATAAGCAGCGCTTGATTAAAAAGTTGATTGCCCACTCAGTGGCAGTACCTTCGCTATTTGTTTGGCTTGAATAAAGTATGTTTCCAACTTTTGAAAATTTTGCTACTGGGGAATATTAAGTGGTACCTACTATTATTTAAAAAAATCATTTGTTGTGTTTTTATTTCAGTCGTGTGATATGCCTTTTCTTGAAAATTAGTAGACACTGTCAAAATTAAATCAGTAGGTATTTCAATATCAAAAAAACTCCGCTTTTTAGGGCCCACTTCGTTTACCCTGTAAATGAATCAAATACAGGGTGAAAACGATAGGCCTTAAAAAGCTGACTGCGTGTGAAGAATGGAGTCGCTAGACTCGTTAGGAACAGTTTCTTAGTATTGAATATAACTATTTTGCTATATGCACAAACATAACTTTAATGCACAAAAAAAACAATAAAGAAAATATTGCACAGTTGATAAGAGTAACATACAAGAAACATGGCCATTGGAATAGTTTTAATTTAACGATACGTCAAGCCAGCATGTCACTTTAATATTGATAAAAGAGCTTCGAACAGAATAAGCTTGTCTGATTTATAGATAGATTTTCTAAGCAGTACCTTTTGCTGAGCTATTTCTGAACTAAATATGAAGATTTATTACTCTGTATTGCTCGAAAAACAGATAAACTTGTTACATTAAGATGGAAGAAGTATTGGTATGAGTATGTACATAGCGGCAAAATCATATATTTCCGGCCCTCGGTATACAAAACATTGTTTTTGTGTTAAGCTTTTTCTAATTGATCTTGAGATATTATCAGTGAGTAGCAAATAAAAGTGATGCATAGTTTCGTCATCCCTATTGTGTAAGTCATCTATACAAATATCCTAAAGAGGAAAGATTTCATTGTTTCATATGTTTGTAATGAAAAGGCTCTAAAACTACGGGACCGATTTTCAAAATTCTTTCACCAATATAAAGCTACATTATCAGCGAGTTACATAAGCTATATATTTAATTTTTATATAGGCTCTATTTTGATACAGACTACGCGAGCGAAGCCGCTGACGGACAGCTAGTCTTTAAGGTCATTCTCCGCACTGTGTCACGCGTTGATGTCTTTGAGCCACCTACTCACTCATAATATCTTCGACAAAATTATAATATTGGTGTGTCCGTAAATTATAAAAATTGCTTCACTGCAGGCGATTCAAATTCACACTTTTACATATCTGAGCCTACTTACTAACACTATGTCTGTAGTTTCGAGCAAACTAACAAAGGATGTATGAAAACAAAGATGACTTATTTACAGTAACTGCTCGGACGTAAAAATAAAATGTTTTGAAACGTTATTGAACATTTTGTTAGTAAACATTTTATAAAAAACAAACAAACAAATTTCTTCTTGAAATCTAGCAATTGTGAATTCATGTTTTATTGTCTTATCGCGTTCAATAACATTTAATAACAGAGTTGTGGCAGCACCAATATATAACAGGATAAAAGTCCAAATTAATTTATTTGCTGTAACAAAATCTGTACTTGAGTATAGACCCGAGTGACGTTTTTATATGAACTGACGTTTTGAAATCAATTCATTACGTCTACCAAGAGTTGCCAATTTGAATTTACGTTATCGTTCGAGTAAAAAAATTGTATTGGGATGACACATGACATGACATGACAATGTCAAATCCCAATACATTTTTTTACGCGAACGATAACGTAAATTTAAAGTGGCATCTCGTGGTAGACGTACTGATCACTGCTAAATCTAAGATCCTAAGTCTTACGGACGAGGTTACGGCCAGGCAGCTACCCACCGACCTGAAATTGACCTATATTTTTATTTTTCGTGACTGACGCCGGTTAGTTCCATTTTCAGGTCGCCGCTTAGCATTGAACTTGTCACGGCTAACACATCCCCCCGCCTTCCCCCACGAGCTTTGACGGAGGATCACTCATTGCGTTAGTGTTTGATAAGATTAGTGGTCACTCGGGCTTAGACGCTGGTGGCAAACGATTTTCATAATTTCATAAAGATAAACTCATAAATGTTTACAAGTTATAGCTACTCATTATACAGGGTATCCTTGGAAGTAAGGATAAAATCAAAATATCGCATTGCTGGGGTCATTTGTCACTTCTGACCTTTTTAACCCTATCAATAATGGTCCGATTTCTAACCGTTAAAAAGTTCTAATCAATTTTAGTGTTTTTCAGAAAATCGCTTAAGTCTATACAAAAATAATTATTACAAAAAATGTATCAAAGGTAAGTAGAATTTATCAATTTCCATTTTGTTGAAAATTAAGCTTATTAGCTATCTAAGCGAAAATGAAATTTATTTAACTAATCTTTATTTCAAGGTCACCATACAAATCACTCGAACGGTCAGTATTTTTTGTATGAAAACCTTAAAATAAAAGTAAATTGAAAAAAACTAATTTTCGCTTATAAAGTTACTACATCACTTATGGAGTATGCTATATTCTTTTCTGAAGTTGTTTGATAATCACCCGGTATATTTTTTTGAGAACCAGCGCTAATAAGGTGAATGTCGCCTATAAGTGCTGGTAGGCCGTCATTTGGTGTTCTATGAAAACCGGCTTGCTTTATGTGGCAGTTAAAGGAACTGACCCGTGGATCACTAGCGCCTGTTTTTCACGTGAATGAGCCCTTAGAGCGTATTGTAGAGCGGCACGTCTTAGCCCCCTCCATATGCAGCAGGATACCGCAGCATTCCCTAAGGAGGGTCACAGCAACGTGATTTCACGCTCAACGATTAACCCGAGTACTGCAGAGAAGATTTCAGGCGCTGATATCCTGGAAAAAAAAACCTTCGACTGTTTAAAGCCAGTAGGAGTTCCCCTTTTCCCCCCTCGTTACCACGGGAAGGTACCCCTAAAGAGTTTCTTAAATAATAGGTACAAGAGCAATATTTTTCTGTGTCGAGTGTCCATAACCTGGATTTGGCAAGTCATTTTTGAAAAATAGATTTTGTAATAGTTTGAAGAGCTTGTAATGTTAATTTTCATCTTACGAGAACCTTATACTGGTAATCTAAAACTCAACATGGTTTTGTAAATGAACGTTTTCTTTGAATTTTGAACGTTCTCTTTGAACAATAAATACGATTAATTTGTAGGTGAAGTTTCTTTGATATTTTTACTTTGTTAAAAACAAAAACAAAACCTTTATAAGATATGTCCTTCCATGAAAGTCTGATGAGCCAAGGTATTTACTAAAATTTAATATCAGAACCAGATAATGACAACGAACGGTTCGCACAGGGCAGACCAACAGATTTAAAGTTTAATATTGAACTACCGTCGCTATGCATTGTATTATTTTTCTTGATCTGTGTTCGATACTCGCTTTGTATAGTTCTTTAAGATTCTCTTATAAGTTAAATTTAATTCTTTTTGAGAAATAAATGCCTTAAACCCGATATAATCGTACCTATCCTAAAATTTTCAAATATTATTAACAAATTAAATAGAAATAATATCCTCAATAGAATACGAAATTCCAACTTCTTACAATTTGTAATCTCGTGGTCCACAAAGACCACAGGTCCTTGACCCCGAATAGATCCACCCTCGCATTTTGTAAAACTCCCTGTGTAGTTACCGTGTGCCTTATTTTAAACCTTACCTTATCTTACCCGGTATCTCAGTGAAATTTATTTTACTTTTTAAAATTGTATTTCTAAGGTTGGAAAATACTCATAGTTAAGTAGTAACCAATATAGTACTGTACCTTTAATATTTTATTGAATAATCAATTTTTATGTAAAATATGAACGATATTTGATAAAAAAATAAAGATGGTACGAGTATATCTTTCTGTTTCTTTGTGGCAGCATCATGTCATGTTCTATTTACTGGATGGTATCGGAATTGATGGTTGGTGAGAAATTGGGACGTTGTTGATCTTTGGATTTATAATGTACTTTCATTTAAAGAGTGTAAAAATTTACAGTTTAACAAATTCGCTGGCAACTAGATAGAGATATACCTAACAGTACCTTTGTTCCAAGAAATAAAGCGCATTTTTATTCAGGTGCAGTCAATTCGGTTTTGCGTCGCGCTTGTTGGCAGCAAATAAATTTAATTTTACCTAGAGGACCCGCCCGAACAATGACTTGTTGCCAATTACACTGGACGTTGTTGCTGCTCAAATATGAAATATTGTGTTTGCGAGATGAATGATGCATTGCAATTTGAACCTTTTCACACTGGGTTAGCGCACATAATCAGATTTTCACCCGACTAAAAATTGGCCAGTTTTCATTATATTTTTTATAAGAAAAGAAAAGGTAAACCTGATCGCTACTTAATAAAGCACTCTGGAGGCCATTTCTGATCTATATTTAAAGCAGATTTGGTGTGAGATCATTTTTTTGATGTGTTAACCAAAGATCTCTCATCATCATCCGTGCGGTCTATCCCGGTTGTGAACTGGTGTGTGGGGTCCCGGGGTCTTTTCTTATTTCCTTGGCCCACTTCGCGCGGTCTTGTGCATCCTCAGTGGTGAGTCTGTTGGCACGCATGTCACCCTCGACAACGTCGAGCCAGCGCTTCTTGGGTCGACCTCTTCTACCAGTACCTGGCGGGGGCGGCATGGCCAGACATTTGTTGCCTACGTAGTTTGCCAATCTCCGTGAGACATGACCATACCAACGAAGCCGGCACTCCTACAGCTTGTCTGCGATGTCACGAACACGAAGGCTGCTGCGGATGTGAGTGTTACGCACGCGATCTTTGCGTGAGACTCCACACATCCACCGCAGCATCTTCATTTCCGTGACGCGATTCCGTGAACCAAAGATCTCTCATCAATAAAAACACTGGTAAAATAAACGAAATTTTAAATTAAAACATACTTTTGGTCGGGCCCAAAATACTCCCTACAAACTGCCGCAATGTTGCGCCGACGCAACATCTCCCAGTTTCACTTTTATTTCTACCTTTTTCAGCAAAACATTTTAACAAAAGTTGTTATAAACTCATTCATCAAATGGTAAATTTTTATTTACTTTACACTTCTTAAAATGTAGTAGCTCACCCAAGTTTAAAAGGCCGTACTAGATTGTCATTTATGTTGTATAAAAAAAGGTCAATTTAATTAGTTTAATTACTTATGCTTTCGAGCAATTAGTAAGTGTTCCCACATTGCGAGATAGTAAATCAGGGCACCATACTGAAGATTATTTGGTAGATCGGAGATAACTCCGTAAATTTGCACGATCTTCACTTCATAAACACCTGTAAGAAACTCAGGTCTTCAGTTATATCTGACTAACAACGAACACATTTACGCGATGACAAAAGCAGGGGCAATTTCTCAGTTCATTGCGTAGGAGTGATTGTCGGAGCGACTTCTCGCGTGGCTGGACTGAGCCCTGAGCCAATTTGGCTCAGTGGTAACTGTGTACTAGTTTACGTCTTTGCAATGTCTGGTTATTCCACGGTTTAAACAGAAGCTACGAATTCTGCTTGTTATTATTATCAGTCTTGGAAGAAATTTCAAGGGCACGCTATGACTAGTCATAGCGTGCCCGAAAAAACCGAGCAAACCCTAGGGTTTGCTCGGTTTTTTCTATGATAACAAATCTTAAAATACTTTTAAGCCTTAACACTAGCTAATAGTTAGGGCACACAAAATATGGTAAGGGCCTTGGTTAATAGTGGATGTCTTACGGTTTATGATGATGATGAATGATGATAAAAGTTAATTTGTAAAGAACTGCCGAGGTTTTCCCGGGGGAATACAGTACGGGGTACTTTATGAGGGGAGTTAACAGGTATCTTCTAAATGGTCGACAACGCGCATGTAGGCCTCTGATGTTTGAGGGTCCATAGGCTTCGGTAACTGCTTACCATAGGCGTAAGCTCGTTTGTCACCTTGTATTAAAAAAAAACTGATCAAGCTTTGGGAAGAAAAGGCAATCAGTAAACGACACTAGATAGATGTATTGCGAAGGCTGATGCTCAGTGAATAATAAGTCTCAGACAATTTGAGGCTATGACCAGCGCCTATAATATAGTTAAATACAGTTAATAAGTACAAAATCCCTATAGAGAAAGTAAAACTTCAGCTAGTCCGCTGGCTTTGTGGGGTTAAGCTTCAACCGGCTGTTGCTAACCGAAGTCGTCGGAAAGATTTAATTTAATGATAGCTTTGGGTTCACCTTTAGACATTTTATTGGAACTTTGAGAAACAGCTAACAAGATTTTATTTATTATTTCTTTAAAAAACCTGTTCATTTCTATCCGTTTTGTAACGCAATTCTCTAAGCTTCTGAGTGAGGGCTACAGTCAACGTAACTGTAATATCAATGTTAATATTGACAAGTTTCCACACAGAAACAATGAGTTTAATCAAGCCACACGGATGAATGATTAAACTTGTGGAACGGCATCGTGCTTGATAAAAATCAACATCCATTTCGAACGGCAAGTATGTTTTTTTGACAACTGAAAGATCACGTAACGGCGTATTCTACGAACGGGAGTATGTCTACCATGAGTTTACACCAATGACAGCCACTAGCGTCCGCGTAAACCGCGTTGACGTTTTTGTAAGGGATATCAATGCAACGCCCCTAGTGATTAAAAATGGAATCAAAAACGGCATACAAATTTCTGAACGCAACGATCGCCATTTACGTGACGGAAACTCATGGTAGACATGCAAAAAGTTACCCAGCAACATCTGTAATTGTATAGAGATATTAATAAATGAACAGTCTTTGTCAATTTTGTAATACAAAAAATGCATTAAATATATGGGCCTTAAATATTCGCAGCCCAGATATGTAATCCATAAAATTATTTTCAAACTATAAAGCTAACTTATTTTACATACATTTTCATCACACACGCACCTACATTATATCACAGTTATAAATCCAGGTAGATGCCTTCGTGGCCAAGTGGTTTCAGAGCTCGGCCTGAAACCTGGAGGTCCCGGTCCCGGTCCCGATTCAATTCCCAGGTCGGGTAAAGTATGTTTCCGGAGTTTTCGGGAACATAGCCCGGGTTTGTGATCACCAACCCGCATTTGGCAAGCGTGGTGGTTAAGCCAACCCATCAATTGTAGCGATGACTTGATTGCAATGATGGAGGTCACTGCCCAGCTGTGGGACTAGATATAGGCTAATTACTTTTTTTACTTTACTTATATAAATCCAGGTCAAACCAGACAAAAGAGCTAGAAATGTACCGATTGCCCATACTAACATTGCAACCGCAATTTATCTACCGAGCGATGTAACGTTTCCCCCCGAACCGGGTCATGGATCAAGAGGGGAAGAAAAGGATTTTTACTCCTCCGGCTCCTGAAACTGGGACGCGGGGGTTGAATTGGGTTGATTTCGCCATTACATTAATGACCTATTAAACAGAACAGCTGGAGAATGAATGTCTGACGATGTATCAGTATTTTAGGTTTTCATTTAGAGTACTTTTGTTAAAGCAGTTTTTATTAAGTAAAGTAAGAAAAGATATACTTTATTGCACAAACATAACTTTGCCAAAATAGTTAAATACTGTCGGTGTACAATTTAGGCGGTCTTATAGCTAGAAGCGATCTCCTCCAGACAACCTTAAAGCACACATATTTCAGTGAATTTTTATTTTTAGCATACCAATGCACTATTTTCTACTCAAAATCTCGAATTTTTCTAGTTTCTATCTTTGTGTATGAAAATCTGAAATAAGTGTGCTTTAGGGTATAAGAAATCACTATAAAAGATCACTTATCCGATAGCTAGTTTCATCTTAATCGAAAGTCAAATATTTGCAAAAATATTTCCTTCGGGTGTTAAAGGCGCTTGCCTATAACATTGATGAAACAAACGTTGGCTTACAACGTAAAATACACCAGATAAATTTCGCCGGGCCTGTTAACGGCCTCGGTAGCTCAGTTAGAAAAGCAGCCACCCGGATTGTGGAAGGTCGCGGGTTCGTATCCCGCTTGAGTCCCTAGGATCAGGTCGAGTTTTTCTAGTTTCTATCTTTGTAGAAAACACTTATTTCGCCATTGTTAGGTAAAATCACATGTCTACTGAATCATGGAGTCGGTACCCAAATATGACATGCTTCTAAAATAACTGAACTCAAACAATCAAATAAAAGTAACCAGTACATGTAGGTACTGGTTACTTTTATTTGATTGTTTGTACAATTTTTAATGGAAGTGATGCGCGGCATATTTTTCACACAAATCTGAGCACAGTGTTCGGGTCTTGCACCGTTAAGTTCATCATCATCATCATATCAGCCATAGGACGTCCACTGCTGAACATATGCCTCACCCAATGACCTAAACTCATCAGGGACCTATTGTGGTCAGCTGGGGTCCTGACTTAAGGTTTTTTTTCGTCTAGCTACGTAGCTACACAAAAGCTCATCCGTTCCTGTGCAGGGTTGGCGACTCAAAAATAATACCTTTGGTGATCAAAAGGCTTTTGGAACGCTTGCTTGCCATCGACATCGGGGGGCGGGCAATTCGCAGCAATCTACAGTTTCCAACAATATACTTGTTGACGTAGATTGCAAAATGATAGTTCTCAAACGCTCATTTCTGTAAAATTATAATTTCTCTTCCTAATCTGCACATTACATTTCAATCATGTATTTCATGATGTTTGTAAAGAGAATGTTAAGTCAAGTAATTAAGAATTTAGCGTTTAATATCTAAGTTATTATTAATTACCTCGTGAATAGCAGATTTGAAAATCCTTCCAGACTCATAAGCTCTTAGGTAAGATCTCTATAAAGTGTGGTACTTACTACGAGTATACTAAGTTGAGTTTTGTTGTTTTCTCCAAAATAGCTGGACTTATATAGTCTAACCACAGGGTCTGGAATATACCTTAGGGAGTCAGGTGAATACTAAAAGCTTTGGCTTAGAGAGATTCGAAAATCAGTTTGTAAGACAATGTTGTGAACTATTATTGATGAATTTATTACCTCTGCTTGATTTATTAAATATGTATGTTATTCATACTTATTCTCAGTGGCAGAAAAACAACAAATTTTAGTTACCAAAAGCTACGTTCAGGAAGCCGCGAGGTGTTTGGCTAAGAACTGACGTTCATTTCTAATACTTTTCTGGCGTATCCATGTGTGATGACATAAATTAATAATCATTTTCACTTCTCATGCTATAAAAGTACGCCAATATAGCCCTACGAAGCGGGACTAAAGTGACCACTTTAGTCTCTGGGGAGTAAAAAGTAATTCGTTTTTTATTTTACTTCATATGACACAGACAAACTCAAACAGCCAGTAAATATACTATTATCTGTGGAGTGTGGACGATCTTCATTGCGAAAATGTTGAGAGTTTTAGTTCCATGGTTTGTCCACAAAGAAGGTGGCGCCATGTGTTTTAAATTTTTAATCTGTGACTGGTTGAGAAGAAAAACCTGGCCGCGTAAATTTCATAATTTTTGGTCAAGTGTAAATTCGTTCGGTTCTAAATTAATTTATTAAGAATGGCCTGTGACAGTGAAGAGTTTGACGTCGAGCAAAAGACATTATAGATAATCTTTTGCCGCCAAATTCGCGAAAAATTTATTTAAAAACTTACGAAAGTTTTATGGACTGGAGGAATAAGAAACATTTGTGGTTTATATTTTATTATTTATTTTATTCTATGTTTCTCGCACTCAAAGTGAAAACTACAGTTTACACCTCGAGACTAAACGCCAACTTAATATACCCTCGGTTTCATTGACTCCCTCGCACGATCGGGAGTCAAACCACCTCTGGTATATATTATGGTATGGCTTCGTTTAGTACCTCGATATTAAATATACTATTAATTGATTATTAAACCAGGAGACATTAGTTCGAAAGTGACTAGTAGATGTGTTTTTTAGTAATTTATGTGTTAATTAGTAATGATATAAAAAAAAGTGTCACTTTAATGAATAAGACGAATGCCTCGTCAAATAAACATTTGACCACAACCCACATTTGTTACCACTACCAGTACGAGTATGTATATGTGTGTTCTAATTTATTATTATGTTGTACCCAACAAATTGTTGATCGAAGGTTGTTCAGCTATGGAAGTAGCTGAGCACTTTGAAACATTGTCATAGTTATTCCTGCTTTACCTGCGATCTGTCATTTTCCTTTTCATTTTCACGACAGTTTGCACAAAGCTAATGTGACAGGTTACAAAAGTATTAAGCTATATCTGTTGCAGACCGTACATACCACAGCACGTCTAGTTCCTAAAAACTGTCGAATATGCAAAATAAGGCAAGATGCAAGGACACAGTCAAGGTCAAGTTTTCAGATTGGTAAAACTTGCAAGTTTTTGGTAGCAGTTTTATGACTGCCTAAGCCAAATCTTCCGAGAGTTTTAGCAGACGAATTACTGGAACGGTCGATTGAATTCACTGCAAATTTAGAGGGCTCAATCAACTTGTAATTAAACCTAAGTATTTATATTTAGAGAAATTGAAATATGACGCTAGAAGTCTTATTACTGTCATGATTGCAACTTACTAGTTAATTAAAATAAACTGCTTTGAAGTAAACTGCACAATGTATTTTATCAGCGAAAGGAATGTGCGTAATCTGCTTTTATTAGCTCGTTACTTTTAATTAGATAATTAATTACCTATCCAACTGTCGGTTTGAATTTTGACTAAAATACTAAGACCACTAGCTTATTATTCATAAAACCGTAATAAAACAGTGCTTTACGTTAAGTCTTAATCCTAGAACTCCCTTAATCAATAATACTGATGGATATGCCTATTAAAATTACACCAAAATACCTAACACATGTCATCCTTTTTTTTAAAAATGAAGGAGGATTCACAACATGAAATTCGGAAGCTATCGGAGCTTGTGGATGTCTACCATGCTACCTCCTCACTTAAAACCAAAAAAAAACTTCAACTAAATTACACATACCGGGTGTATACAAAAAGAGTTACAGAAACGATATGGCATCCTCAGTAAGTGATGTAGAAGCTAAGTTTCTATGTAATGCAATTTGTTTAAATAACTTTCATTTCAAGGTCACTATACAAATTAGTCGAACAGTCAGTATATTTTGTATGAAAACCTTAAAATTAAAGTCAATTGAATTACTACATCACTTTCTGAATATGCCACATCGTTTTTGTAAGTCTTTTAATAATCACCCGGTATACAGAAATGTGTTTTAAATTATTAGTTTATTTAAGAATTTAGATTTTATTAAGCTTACTTAATCAATTTGGAAAATATAGGCATTTATGTAAGTTACTAGCTACTTATTTTTGCTCTCCTGTGTAGTGGATCCAGGTAACTGTATTGCTTTGAAGTTAAGCCGTTAAAGTCACTGAACTTTATAATTGGTTAAAGATATTATGCACTTAGATAACTAAGCACGTACTTAACTCAATTAAAGTGTTAACTGTTGAGCTGAGCTTTTAGCTTTAAGGTGCTTGTTTGTGAAAGTTTGTAATTAATATGATTATGCAACTGTGTTTTACTTGAAACAGGTTTATTATCCGTGGACGATGTAACTATTGTTGTTACTTGACTGAACTTAGGGATGATTCAGTAAATCCCTGAATTCTGGAACATCTTTTAAAATTAAGTAGTCCTAGCTGTCACATACATTTCTATTCTATTGACATTTTACTGGGCAGAATTGTTTGTAGGGTATACAACTTTTGATTTGCTATCTAGATAGCAACTCAAAAGCGGTATCTAGATATTGGAGGGGAGAGTGCCAAACTTTATTTATTTATCTGCACACAGTCTTACTAATATCATAACAGATTTATCCAATGCTAAAATATAATGTATCTTAATAGCTTTTCTTCGCAGAGCCATCGCCTGCTCACAAACTGTAGCCTGTATTATTAATCTCCTCACAAGCGACGCTTAAGAAATTACCGCCAAAAAGAAGACTAACAGTCTTATGTGAAAATTATGTTTTCTTGTCTGTCTGGCCTGACAGTATACGATGAGATTTCATTTACACGAGGCATGTTGGCTCCAATAACATCCTATCAAATAACGCTCAGAATGAACAGAAAAAACAGCCAAATCCGTTATATGGGTCGTGGGTTCAACATTATCTTAACTGTTTACAGAGTCGTTTAATAATGTACAGTTTGCATCTTGTTTATTGTGAGTGCGTGTTGGTTTATTTATATTAGAAATTTAACAATTTTGAATGTATAGTCTTCTGCAAATGGAGATTCTGCAAATCTGAACCATTCGAGAAGTGTTAACATTAAAATACACAATTTTGCTTAACGGCATTACGAACGGGCATTTGTTCTAATTATACATATTTTTGTCACCCATGGGTATCTAAGCATGATAACGTAAAGCTTCTTCCTATTACATTCTCTATTTTTATTAGAATCCTCACACAATATTTAGGCTGGCGATAGAATAAATTCAGGATTCAATAAAAAATACACCTACATCCTTTGTTGAATGGGAACGAAGCGGGTTCGCGTAAAGTGCGAAATAAAACATCTTTAATGGACGACTTTGTCCTTGGGCTAAAGAACGCGGTATTGTACGATGAGTAAAAAGAATTCGATAACAACAATTCGGTAATAACGATATCTGCTTAAGTATTAACAAAATCACAGTAATAAGTTGCAATGGTTGACGCAACGTTTGGCGATACGATTGGCGTAGTGCGCTGTAGCACGGTTTCTCGCCTCTTTTTCTGTAGTTTCCCGGGTTCGATTCCCGGTTCGGTCAATTCAGGAAACGATCTTTTCTGAATTGATTGAATTTCCTTGTGTGGTACCTCGTAACAGAGGGATATTATTCCCTACTTCGAGACCATTACAAGAGGTGTGTTGTCTGGCGCAAAAAAAAAACATAAAAAAAAGTTGCCGCAAAATGATAAAGGAGCGCTGTGCACCTCTTTTGACGCTGCTTCATTTAAGCAACGCTCAAACGTTATGGCAGCGGATATCAAACTGATGTAAGTTTACTTACACTTATCATTGCTCTGTCTATGAACTTGTATAAGCTTGTATAGGCTATCATAAGTATCACTGTAAAGTTTCATCTAAATCCGTTCAGTATTTTTTTCGTTAAGGAGTAACACACATTCATACTCACAAACTTTCGCATTTATAATATGAAATAATAAGTAAGATGTTAGTTACTTAGTACGCCATCCTTTTTGTAAGTCTTTTGATAATCATCCATTAGGTATAATAAAAAGATAATCTCACCAGGAATAAACAAAGACAAATAATAAAATAATGTATTAACAATTGATTTATTTATTACATATATCTACATATTTTCTATTCCTCAAAGTTCATGACAACTTTCCCAAGTTTTCCCTTAGGTACGTCTATAGAATCGAGCGTCTCTGTAGCGATGCCCGTTGCCACTGTAATATTGTTTTCTCTGATTTTAAGGGTCATGACCATGCCTTCGAGTAATGTTTTACTTTATTCATTATAACATTAGAAATAAGAAGCAGGGGAGCTAAATTTAATGACAATTTGCATTTGACGTTGCCATGACGATAACATACCAGAGTATAACCTGACAAAATTGAATACCCCTTTCGCCACAACGTATGAAGGGATAATGTAACATTTTAGATTTGGTAGAGTTATAGTGACAGTAAAAATGTGTTCGTATAAAAACCCCTGCTTAATTAGGGTTTTACATCGGCAATATACACACATCAAAAGTGTCTAGGGATCAACATATATTTTTGCAATAACTTTTCTCCTGATTGATATTAATTAAAATTTTCTTTAAGAATTCATCAAATAAAGTGTTTTCGTTTGTCTACAGTAACGATAAACCAAGTCACCTTTGCATTAATAAAGAAATTTGCTATTTTCCTAATAAAGAGATTTTTGACATTTGAACCACTAACATTAAAGTTCGAAAAAAAGACTGAAATAACAGTTTTCTTTAAAATTTTATTGGGTTACTTAAACAATTAATAATCCGTGTTTCTACCGCGAACACTAACAACACAAGAACATCGGTTTGGCATACTCAAGATGAGTTCATCCAAATCACGCTGTGGAATGGCCGCCCATGTTCGTTGCAACAACAAAAAAAGGTCTTCTTGCGACTGGATACCCTCCATATTCGGCAGAGCTCTTCTCTGTAGCATATCCCATGCATGCTCAATCGGGTTCAAGTCTGGCGACTGAGCAGGCCAGGGCAGGACATTGATGTTAGCTGCGGCGAGAGTATGTCTCACAACTCTTCCGGTGTGCGGTCGTGCATTATCATGCATTAACTGAAATAAGGGACCGATTTGCACTTGTAGAGGAACGATGACGTCTGATACAATCGTCTCAGCATAAATTTGAGCGTTGAGGTTGCCTCTGATCCAAATCAACTCAGTTCTTCCGCCGATCCAAATACCCGCCCATACCATGATGGTTCCACCACTATAAGGATGGACTTCCTGGCAGGATTTTAATCGCTGTTGGCGTCCAGGGGTTCTCCAGTGTCGTATACGTCTTGTATCCGGTCTCATACCAAGACGAGACTCATCAGAAAAGCACACGAAACGCCATTGTTCTTCTGCCCAATTTCTGTATTCAAGAGCCCATTGATATCGAATCATTGCTATAGGTGGTACCCTTAGCGGTCCTCGGGAATGAAGGTTCACTTCATGCAAGCGGTTACTGACTGTTTGGTCGCTAATTAAGTTCCCTGAAGAGTGATGAAGCCTCACGGCTAACATCATGGCGGTTATTGTTGGAGCTCTTCGAGTTGTGATTTGAATGTATCGGTCTTGTCTCCATGTGGTGCAGCGATACCGTCCTCCATGGCGCTCAGCCACGGTACCAGTGCTTCGGTAACGTGTCCAAAGTCGACTGATAACACTCTGACTTGTATTAGAGCTAAAGCCACAGTACGTTGCCGGGAACCAGCTTCTATCATTCCCACGGCTCTGAGCATTTCTTTCCTGCTTAAATGACGTCGCCGCTCCATAATAACGTTGGTTTTAATCAGTAGTTGGGAAACAGTAGCACTAATAATGTCTTCAATGCGTTGTATGTTTTTATAGGGAAAATACTGACAGCTGATTTTCATCTTTTACTCGAATTTGATTGACAGTTCCTGTTTCAAATTATGAAATGCACCAAAAAAGATCCATATAAATTTATAAAATCATAAATTTATTACAAAGCCACATCTCAATCTCAAGAAATCCGTATAAAAATGCTTGATCCCTAGACACTTTTGATGTGTGTAGTTTGATGCAAGACAAAATAATTTACTTAAGCAAAAGTCTCATAATATCTGAAGTTCCTTTACTTTCAATGAGAACAATTAATTGTGACATCTGCTATTTATGTAAATTTTAATAAATTCGACATAAATCTTAAAAGTAACAATGTTTAACTTTTACTACAAAGTGTACCCTAAAAAGAACCTTTTTTAGTTCGGTGTAATGCTATAGTAAATGGAGTATAGGTAAACAGAGGCGGTCACATCAACCTTTACAAAACCATTGCAAAATGGGTCTTAAGTCAGTATCTTACGGTGCCCCCATGTAAAGGTTGATGTTAACGCCTCTGTACACTTCGCCGTGGTCTCCTGGCATCATGATTTGCATTGAGGTATCTGAAAGATAAAAAGCTATTTATGGCAAATATAGAAAACAGGGTGTAAAAGTAGAGAACAACGAGTATTGCTGAAAGCGATCTTACAGTAAATTGCTACAGGAGAAAAAGTACGAGAGTATGTATTTAAAATGCATATTAATTAAATATCCGGGACATGTCCTCATATGACAATCGGACCCCGAAGCATAGCTTGTACTATGGGTGTCAGAGACTGATCCTTATCATTAAAGTGAAAATCCCGGTTACATTACAAAGCTTACACTTCAGAAATCAGTCTAGTAATAACAGAGAAACTATTACAAGCGGACCTTCTTAACCACAAGGGTGTGTCCCCCACAAAACGAACACACATGAACAAACTTTAATCAGATGAATGATTATCCAAGCGGGAAATAAAACCAACAACTTGAAACCATAGCTAAGATTGCTAACCACTGTTTCATTATACTAGTCATTCCACTTCACTTGTCTGTGACACCGCCACCGACATCATTCAAAATGTTGAGAAGTTCAGTACATAGACGGTCTGACCTTACCCGACCTTTTAATGCAGCAAGAGGCTGAGCCAGGTCACCATGAATGCAAAATAAACAAACAAAGATTCAATATAAGTATTTCACTGAAAACATCGCTTCATTGTTTTCAATAAATATCTCATCGTGAATAAAACTTGTGTTGACAATTAAATTGTTTGGAACTTGCTCGCACTCTTGATTCCATGTTTTATTACTAATAATTTAAACACAAATTACTCCATCATCGTTTCGAACTTTCTTTAAAAAAATCAAAACCTTAGGTAGGGTCCTAGTAACTTGCTATTTCTCCTTAAATTCTCAACCTTCACTTAAGTAAACGCAGAGGCGGCATAATAATCTAATAGAAATCGAACGATAACAGCGAGTTTTATTGCGATATCTAAAAATATCCCATCATTTAAGATAACAAAGGGAAAAACTGTGGGGACGAAATACAAAATAACTTTGTGCAAAACTTTCTTAGTGATATTTTGTTCGTTTTGGGGTTACAGAAGACGTTAAACTATGCTTTTTGTCACATCTAAGTGGATTTTTTCGTCGCAAGCTCAAAATATCACGTATGTAAGTTTTAATGGGCGCTGTGCCATATTACGCTTTTCTCTATGATCCATAAATTATTTAAAACTTTCAGTATAGACTTTAAACCGGACGTTGGTAAAAGTTTATGCAGGACGATTTGCATTGCTATACCTACTTCATCTACATGGTAATTAACTTTAGAAACAAATCACTTACTATATACATATTATGTACCTACGTTAATAATACAAATTTAGCTGTTCGTTTTTGTAAAACCCTAAGAAGTTGTTTTTATTAGTGTTAAATTATGATATAAGTATTGTCATTTATTAAGATACAAAATAATATGAAAGTAGGATATATGCAGTGGAAATGAGAGCATTGCGAAGTATGGCAGGAGTGATATTGAGTGATAAAGTGAGGAAATATCATAATTAGAGAGCGTTGTGGTCTAAAAGAGGATGCTGAGGATGCAAAAATTGAGATAGGAATGCTAAGATGGTTTGGGCATATGGAAGGGATGGATGAAAGGCGATTAACGAAACAAATTTACAAGGCGAGGGTGGATGGAGCTGTTGGAAGGGGAAGGCCTAGACGGACGTACTTAGGACAAGTCCAACACGTGCTCAGAAAAGGTCAGGTCAGGAGTGCCATAATCGACGAGCATGTATGAAAGGATTAATGAGAGTGGAAGAAGCGCAAGAGGTGTGTCAGACTCGTAGCAAGTGGAAAGATGTGGTCGCTGCTTACCGCGTTTGGAAAAAGGCGTGATGGTATGTATGTACCTACGTTAATAATACAAATTTAGATGTTCGTTTATGTGAAATCCTAAAAAGTGTTTTTTATCAGAGTTAAATCATTATTTAAGTATTGTATCTTAATAAAAAGCGATGGCTATTTACGACCGTGGCTAAGCGAGCTGGTAGAACTCCTGCTAGCGGATCAAATCTGCTAAGAGATACAGTTTGGTGGGTTCCGAACTGCCGACTCCAACTAGTACCCTTATAGACCTTTTTTTCTGAATTGTGTTTGAACATAATATGCCCTAAGGGCAAACTCCTTTCATAAAATTAATTCTACCACAGCTAATTTATATTTAAGTCATTCACTCGTAGAGATTACCAGCGCTAAGGATGAATGAAGTATAACAGCACACTTCTGAATAAAGTTTTATAATACTAATGATTTCTAAAACAATGAAACCAAGCTGCAGAGTAAAATTTGTCGACATAGTCACAAATTAGGCTTGCGGCGCGGCGCCTCTGACAGATAGTACGCTTAGAACAAACCCGCCATTCTGTTCACGCACACAGACACAGTGAGGTTACAGGCGATACAGGTGAGCATCAGTGTCGCGGCTAGTCGCACTGTCGCGAGTGTTTTTGTTTTTGCCGAACTTGGTGAATTTTTCACATGGTTAATTTTGTTTCTGGCCGGTTCTGTCATGTAGGTATAAAGTAATTACTTCATTTTGGGAATTCAGAGCAAATACAGTACATAGTAACCCTGGGCGATCACGCAAGTTTCGGTGTTGACATTTACTATATTTGACAGGATTTTTCTAATGGGGCACTCTAATCCTCTTTCGGAAGAAGAATCCTCTTGTTCTAATGGAAATAGCGATTCACATCGCTTCGTGTTTTTTTTTAAATATTAAAAATCAAATTGAAGGATTTAAACATTAAACAACTGCTTCCCACCCTCTAATCTTGAATACATGAGTAAGTTCTGACGTTTGAAATTATTTCATTTTGTTCCGCATATCGGACGTAGATCGGATCCCAGCGACCCACATCTAGCTTGCCCGGGCCGCTCTATTGACCCATATGAACGCTGACGTCAGACAGAGTGACGTCACGGCAAGCTCTTTGTTGCCGCCCTGGTTGACGCGTTCGCGAGATGGCCTTGTCTTTCTGAAATTACCTATGTGTTAGGGGTAGTTTTTCATGCATTGGCTTTGTCGACGAAATGTTTTAATAAAACAAACAGACATTATTCCGCTTTTTTAACTACATGTTAACGTATACCCATGGTGTGATATGAACCATTGTAATGTTCTCTTTGACAAATTTTGGCATACGATTAAATAAATAAATGACCCGTTGTGATGGTGATTAACCGAATTAAAACGTTGTAATGTACGTGGATTTATAGATTACACATTTGTTTTCTGTATATTTTTTCCTTATTAAAAGCAAACTTAAAATACGATTCTTAACAACATACCATACCGTCACGAGTATATCCCAATCGGACACTCAGACAGAAGACCACTTTTCACCCATGGTATTAGAGCCCAACGCCGTTATCCGGGTTGATTTGTTTTTTTTTCGATGTTTTCCACCACCGGAGAGTTAGTCGGAAATATAACACTAAACACAGAGATTGTAGTTTTTGCCAGATTTGAACTTTGGACCACATGATCCACGATCCGAGTTGGGGTGCTTAACCCCTAAGCCACTACGCTCTCAATTATCAACTTTAATGTATTAAATTCAAATATAAATTATATAATTTATCATCAGTATTTTAATGCTATGACTTGTCTTGTGACACTTCACACTTTTTATCTTTTAAGCTTCGAATCTGATAAAACTTAATTTATTTTATCAGAGCAGCTGGTAAAAAAGACACAAAATTATGAAGACAGATTTGTAAGCAAATTAAAAACTTATCATCAGAAGATATTCTCAATGACTTCAGTTGAATAAATAACCTTTCACATACGTTAGTAAATAAAAAGGTAAGAGATTTGTTGCACCAAACAAAGATTTAATGTAAGCATAATAATGTTTGGAGTTATTAAATAAATGTATCTGGCTGTTACATCTTTGCACATATTCACGTACCCCAAACGAAACAGATATTGTACTTTGGGTATCAGAGAATGCAAAATATTTTTAAAGGCCATAACACAATGAATACCATAGCAATCACAGGGGACTGAGAAACAAAAATTTCCATTTTTATTCAGTCTGGTTTTTTGTTTTAAGGGGAAGGCACCCAGACACGGAATAAAATGATATTTAAAAGGTATAAAACAATAGAAAATCCATCGTTAAGTATATATCATATGTATATATCATGGACAGGGAAAGGGTTAAATTGATAATATTAATTATTGTACTGGATAAAACCTCTCCTCACTGAGCTAAATAGCCAGTCAAGAATCAGTGAACTAGTATTTTGAAAAGTTATAAAGTGACATTATCCTTGTTATGCTGTACTTACATTGAACATTATTTTTTCAAATTGAAAGTAAAAAGACCCAACATTCTACAAAACATTTTTTAGTAACGGCTTACCATTACTACAAGTCTTTTTATAAAAACAATTGAATTCTACAGGATTCTGAAAAACAGAAATGCAGTATAAGGAGAATTAAAAATTCTCAATGGATTCCAAGTTCCATTTTAAAAGAAATCATTCCACGACGGACACCGGCTTTGCGCCGTGTTTCCACCCGAAGGAACCATTAGACTCGAAAACCGCCATCTATTCAAGAAGGGATGTAGTTTTCAGCTCATCGGAGATTTCACTTGCTAGATTCAGTCTTTTGCTAGGAGAATGTAGATTAATGAATGTATTTTGCAGTTACAGAATAAAAAAGAGTGAAAATCCATCTTGCAGGTTATAACTAAACTTTAAGTATTGTATGACGTGGATATCTTTTGTAGCTAGGTACATCATGTTATAGAAGTATTAATTATCTTTTATTTTTTTGATAACTCAATAAATAATATCTTGGATGAAATCAGCGAATAGAATACTAGCCCGAAGCTATTGCAAACTTCTTTGAGAAAAATATTTTCCTTGCAGCACACCCTGTCCCGAACCAATTTAGAAAATAAATATGTAATTAAACATATTTATACCGGGTGATAATCAAATATGTAGAAACTATCTAGGTGAAATTTCCTATTTAAAGAAGTTTTATTTCAAGGTCACCATATTAATCACTCGAACGGTCAATATTTTTTGTATAAAAACCTTAAAAATAAAGTTGATTGAAAAAATCAAATTTTCGCTTAAATAGTATTTACTGCATCACTAACTGACTATGCCATAATCGTTTTTGTTAGACTTTTGATAATCAACCTGTATATTCACAGTTTTGTTTTACTTGCACTCGACTAGCGGTTAGGTAATTTCATAAGCCATGACGGTTATATCCATATTACTAAATTGATCAAAGAACTTTGCTCAAGAAAATAGTTTTTCGATATCTCTGAACATAAAGTTACTCTATGTTATGATCGTCCAGTCGATATGGCTTTACTTGTATTAGGGATAAGTGCTGCGAAGACATCGCGTCCTATCCTATAAAACTACTACGAATTACTTTATCAGCTTACGTGCGTCTTCTCCTTATGTTTTGGTAATATTTGTCTTAATATTTTCTGTTTTTTCACAAAATGTACAATCTTTTCAATTAACTATTGCTTTCATAAAGAATTAGTTGAGCTATTCACTTAGGAAGTGCACCTAAAATTGCGCTACTTTAGCCAAACAAGTAGTATATAAGCTCATAGTTTTATTTATTTTTATGACTTCTCATAAAAATATCGTTTTATCTTGAAACTTAAACATTCAAGACTTCATGGCAAATAAAACTACTGAAGATTTTCCTCAAAATCATAGATTAATAAACATTTTAGGTATTGCGCAATTATAAAAGCTCATTCTCACACAGCATCACAATCAATTTTTAATAAATATATCAAGGTAATCTAAATCTTTAATCAATTCTAGCGCAATATATTTTTTTAATTATTTGTACACTTTATTAATTAGGTCTCATACATGTAATATGTTAATCTCAAAGTAAAACAACTTGTTAATTAAGTATAAAATAACTTTATCCGGATTTGAAGGAGCCATCTCAAGAGTCTTCACATGAAGGAAACTTGGGCCGTTCTACTTTTCTTCGGTGTTAACTGTTATTGCAAAAGTTTGGCAGGGTTGCCAGTGCAGCAGACAAGGGGGCAGTTATGTATTTATCTTTTGCATAAATTAAACAACGAACGTACTACTATTCTTTAAACAGTACCAATATTATTGGTTATTTTACTGTTTAGGATTAAGTTAGTCTGACCAACCCTGTTTTATTGTAACGGCAATCACACGAGATTGTTCCACAACTGCATTAAATATTGCGTCGCATTTTACTACACATTGTTCATGCTACCTACTACAGACGTGCGTGAAACGCTTTTGTTGTTGTTGGATTTATTCATAAATGAAAAACTAATTATCACCACATTCTTTCCCGGTGAACGTCTTTAGACACCATAACAATAAAACCTCCATTGTGTAATAGAAAAATGTTTAATGACTGAGTTTTGGTGAGACAAAGTCTCTTTTGTCGCCGAAATCATTTATTGTTTAGATTTTTTAAAATTGTACTTTGATGGACTAAAGGTTCTAGGTACACATTTTTTGTGTACGAACTCTTACATCTTACTTTATTGTTAACATGCATAATTTCATAATAGGGAAATAACAAGATGCAGCCCTGATGTTATAACAATGTCTTAAGTTTTATTGAGTAAGCCGTCTTTATGAATCGCTGTACACGACGGAGTTTGTCTATATGGGTCGGTTGCTCGAGTAATAGCATGCTTTAAGATGGGTTCCAGTGAGGTTGTTCTGTTGCAACTACTACTCCTCGAGTGTATCTCTTTTATATGTTTAAGTTTATAAGAAGCATTAAAAAAGTTGATAGTCTTTTTTGCATTTAGGCAGGGCGCAAACACTGGACACCTTTGTGTCTTGTGTCAGATACAAGCTAACAATGAATATTTGATTTTTATAGAACCAGTATGAAATCATCCGCTGCCTGCGCATACGGCAGGGCGCAAACACTGGACACCTTTGTGTCTTGTGTCAGATACAAGCTACCGATGAATATTTGATTTCTATTGAACCAGTATGAAATCACCCGTTGCCTGCGCATACGGCAGGGCGCAAACACTGGACACCTTTGTGTCTTGTGTCAGATACAAGCTACCCATGAATATTTGATTTCTGTAGAACCAGTATGAAATCATTCGCTGCCTGCTCATACGGCAGGGCGCAAACATTGGACACCTTTGTGTCTCGTGTCAGATACAAGCTACCGATGAATATTTGATTTCTATAGAGCCAGTATGAAATCATCCACTGCCTGCGCATGCGACAGGGCGCAAACAATGGACACCTTTGTGTCTTGTGTCAGATACAAGCTACCGACGAATATTTGATTTCTATAGAACCAGTATGAAATCATCCACTGCCTGCGTATACGGCAGGGCGCAAACACTGGACACTTTTGTGTCTTGTGTCAGATACAAGCTACCGATGGATATTTGATTTTTATAGATCCAGTATGAAATATTCACTCCCTGCGAATACGTAAACATTTTTTGTGTCCAGTTGCTGCACATATCATGACGATCAAAAAGTGTTCGGTATCGGTAACTGGAAACTGATTAGCGCAGGCGCATTATAAACTGTCAGTTTAGTTTTGCTATATTTTGGTGCAAACCTACGTGATGTAAAAAAAGACACATGGATGTTGCTTAGATAAAATTTAATGGAATCATCACCGACAAGAAAAGCATTTTACATAAATTCATGCCAGAACATATCAACCATAACTTTTGAATTAGTTATTTGAATACTTAGTATTCAGATGTCATAATATAATCCTCTATTATTATAATTGAGTTTGTTTAGTTCATAAATACTGTTACTCTCGTTGTATTTACTCAGACAAAACAGACAGCTAAATAATTAATGTAGCGAATCTAAGACTTTGAAGTTTTGAGGAGCTCTATCTAGATCTCAAAATTAACAAATTAAACATTAACCCAAATTTTAACCCTTAAATCATCTTCAGGCTTTATATTTATTAGTTTGACCTTATTAAAGCTATAAAAACTTTTGATTAAAAGTCAGCCTCAGCGAGAATTAAGCCTAGCATAAACACATTCGACTAGCCTGTTGGCGCAATGGCAGCGATCCTGCCCTTAGCGCCGGAGGTCGTGGGTTCGATCCCCACCCATGACAAATATTTGTGTGACGAACATTTGCATTTGTTGTGTGTCTGGGTGTTATTATCTATTTAAGTATATATTTAGAAATATTTAAGTATGTTTATCAGTCTCTGACGCCCATATTACGAGCTCTGCTTAGTTTGGGGTCAGATGATCTTGGTGTGAATTGTCCCAGGTATTTATCAATATTTATTATTATTTATCTTGCCTGTGTCTACGTATTGCAAGATTTCGACCGGTTAAAATGAGGAATGTCCGTTTTTTTGGTTGCATATTAGAAAATCAAAACTTTATCGATAAAATTTCAAAAGAACAACAAACGAAAGAACAAAATTTAAAAGACCAAATGATTTATTTAGCAAAATTTTATAATCCAAATGTATGTGTCATCAAATGGACGACTGACCAAAAGTTGCTAGATGTAAATTTTAAAGTGCCAAATCATTCATAATCGCAAATGATGTCTCATTCTCAGGCAGCGGCCGGCGAAGCGCCCAAAAACTCACTAGTTTGTATTATGCGTGCAAGCAAGCATGCATGGCTTGACATAGTCTTAACGACGACCGAAACGAAAATAATATTTTTCAGTTAAGTACCTTTTTCAGTTAAAACAGTTGATAATTTATAATTTATTCAATAATCCTTTAGACCATTGAATGATTTGGCCAATAGTGTAATAGATAATTGGTCAGTTAAACTTTTGATCAAAATTATTATTTGATGAGAGGTTTCACTTTTACCAACTCCGAAGAGGCAGTGATAGCGTTCAATCCGCACGTAGAAAACAGGCCTTCAGATCTGTGGACCTCCTGTTTTAAAAAATTGTTCGATCGCATGAAAAATTTTTGAAAATGTAAAGGAGAGTATTTTGGAAAGCAATAAACATAATATTTTGGTTATAACATGTTGTTTTTTTAAGTTACGAAAAACTTATAGTGTGACCTATGTATTATTGTATGTAAATTTATACTTACTAGTTATTTGATAAGACTATTCGAAACAAGTTGGTACTCGTATTATGTGGTCTATTTGAATAAAAAAAATGACTTTGACTTTGGCTGGCTGTAGTGTTGCCGAACTCTTAGAAACATTGAATAATATTTAAGTTCAAAATCAATGTTTTATAAGAATAATCGTATGATAGATAATTGATTGCAAATAACTTTAAAAATCATCATCATTATTCAGATAGATTGATTTGTTGATTTGTCCGTTGTTCTTTTGAAATTTGCTTGACGAAGTTTTGCTTTTCTAATATGTAACCGTTTTTTTCATTAACTATTACTATAATTAAAAAAACACTTTAATAAGTGAAGTTAATTAATTAGCGTATTTACTGTCGCACTGCTGGAAAAAAGCCTCCAACATCGAAATCGAGTCATATCGCTACAATTGATGGGTATTGGCTTAATCACCATGCTTGCTAAATGCGGGTTAGAGATCACAAACCCGGGCTTTAGTATAACAAAAAAAGGGATTGGAACCCGGGCCTCCGGATGTCGGACCGAGCTCTGAAACCACTCTGCCACGGACGACAAAACATCAAATCTTAAAATATTTTGAAATCAATAGCCTATATGCCCACAAGCAGATATATTCGATGGCTGAAATAAGAACTAAATTATAAAACGATAAAGAACAGGATAAGTATTTGCAGCTCAGCACCTGATGGTCCAGGAGCCGATGCACGTTGACCGTCGGTCTGCACCATTGCTTGTTCCACAAATGACGACCCCTCTCAGCTATTTACAAGCAGTTCTGATAGGGTGCGTTTCCACTAGAGATGTGCGAGGAATTTGTTTGTTAAGAACCAATAGAATAACAAAATTCAGAAACAAATTGAAGAAATATCTACTTCCTAAATGTTAATATACTCGTAGTATAAATAAATATTTAATTGATAGAGTTAGCAATAAATAAATCCAATGATTATCAAAACTTCGTGCATTGTGATCAACATCTTATAACTTTTTTATTAATCTTTGATTTTAAATAAACTTACATATCTTTTCTCTTTTATTGAAGCGTTTCCTCTCTTTCATTATCTTTTTGTGTGCCCGACACGGTCCGTGTTAGTCATGTATCATACTATAATTTACCATCTTCTGTACATAAGATAAGATAAAGATAAATCCTTTATTGTACAACAAATCATACTTTACATAAGCATTACATAATCTTAGATTGTACAATGTAGGCAGTCTTATCGCTAGGAAGCGATCTCTTCCAGACAACCTGCAGGTAGAGGAAATGACAAGATTAAAAAGAGAAAATAGGTAAGGTAGTGTGAGATAGTGAGATAATTATATATATATACATGACGTTATTTTATGCATTCATGAATGCAATTACATATAGGTAGTACTTATAAACGTAGTAAATATCTGTAAACATACACAAAATTATAAAGAAACTGTAAAAAAGACTTATTCAGGGTTGGTTTATCCACGCACTAGAGACATTTAAAAGTTACAGTGTGAGGAAATAAGCTTTGAGTCGGGATTTGAAAAAAGGTAAGGATTGAGATTGCCTAATAAGTAAAGGTAGCGAATTCCACAAGGGAATGGATTGGACAGTGAAATAATTGGAATAACAACTTGAAGAATGAGATGGGAAAGCGAGAAGAAGATTCCGGGTTGACCGCATATTATCACTCTTGGCAGACCGCTGAAATTGGAACAACTCCCTAAGATAAGGAGGTGACCGGGATCGAACAACACAGAGTAAAGCAAAGAGAGAATATGAAGATGTCGTCGGCGACGAATTGGAAGCCATTTTAATTGGGCGCGGAATTCAGATAAATGATCATACTTGCGTAGGCCAAAGATGATGCGAATGCAGAAATTCTGAAGACGTTCCAGTTTATTAAGACCATTTTGAGTAACATCGAGATAAAAGCAGTCGGCATAATCGAGAATCGGCAGGAGAAGGGCTTGGACTAGAGAAACCTTGGTGGGTATGGGCAAAAAATTACGTAGTCTGCTAAGTGCACCTGCAGAAGCAAACACCTTCCTGCTAACCTCGCCAATTTGTTTACCCCAATCAAGTGAGCTATCAAGGAATATCCCCAGATTCTTTACCACGTTACTGTAAGGTATACGGACTCCCTCAAAAACTATTTGAGGCAAAGTTTTCCAGTCAATTCTAGAAATCAACCATGAGCTACCTACAACTAAAGCTTGTGTTTTAGTAGGGTTAACCGTAAGACCAAAAGATTTACTCCAGTCCAGAATACGAGCCAGATCTGCGTTCACGATTTGGACAACCTTATGCAGGTTATCAAGGCTACCTTGAGAATATATTTGAAGATCGTCTGCATATAGGTGGTAAGAAGAAAGGAGATTAAGGGAAATTGAATTAATGCAAATAGCGAAAAGAAGAGGAGACAGGACGCCACCTTGCGGAACACCGGCAGAGATAGCACGCCATGCAGAAAACGACTCTTCAACACGAACGCGCTGCCGGCGTCCATGCAAGTAACTATGGAACCAGTCAATCACTACTGGAGATATATTAAGGGAACGTAGCACACCAAGGAGGATTTCAAAGTCGACGGTATTAAACGCATTGCTAAAATCTAGCAATGCCAACACCGTCAGATGTTTGTCATCCATGCCATGGCGAATGTCATCTGTAATCTTAACTAACGCTGTAGTCGTACTATGACCAGGACGGAAACCGGACTGGAATGGGTTCAAGAGATTATTTTTGGATAGGAAACTGCTGAGTTGGTGGTTAACCACTCGCTCAAGGACTTTGGACAGAAATGGAAGTATGGAAATCGGACGAAAGTCAGTAAGGGATACCGGGCTGGACTTTTTTGGTAAGGGTATGACTTGTGCTTCTTTCCATGCAGAAGGAAAGATGCTCGAGCGCAATGAATGGTTGAGGATACGGGTAATGATTGGATTGAGGATATCAAGGATGGGTATGATCATATTACGACTAACGTTATCGTTACTGACGGCATTTGAAGCCACAGACAAAATGTTCCGCTTAACATCATAGTCAGTAATTTGACTAAAAAGGAACGGTGAGTGATTAGGAATAGGAAGAGAGGACAAAAAGTTTAAAGTAGCTCCTTTAGTATTGCCATCCATGGCAAGAGATGCACAGAAATGATCGTTCAATAGATCGACGTTTACATTTTTAGGGACTGATTGATTACGTGATTTTCCAATACCTAGTAATTTAAGAAATTTCCAGACTTTGGCTGGATTACTATTTTCGACGGACTCGTGGATATGGCGTCGTTGAGCGTCTCTACACAACCTATTGCAGCGATTTCTCAGTAGCTTATATTTCGTACGGTTTTTATCAGATTCATTTTGAATTTCGATTTTGCTAGATTCTTCTTTTGACTCAGAGTTTTTAGCTCATCGGTTAGCCAAGGTGCAGGAGAGTGTTTCATTTTAACTGGACGAACAGTAGCATGTACATCGAACAACTGGATCAGAAGAGAGTTCAAAAGATTGACTTTTTCATCTGCATTTTCAGCATCCAATATCACCGACCATTCGATGCTAAGCGCATCCTGTCGCAGTTTGTCCTGGTTTACACCACCAAAGTTGCGCTGTAGAAGAATCTTTGCCTTAGCTTTGGGAGGACGGATCTTATATGACAAATAAACTAGGTCATGAAAGAAAATGCATCAGCATGACATTGACTATGCTTAGCGACATATGGCTTGCAAATAAAAAATTGAGTATTGAATATTGAATCGCGAAGCTAGGTGAATGAAACAAGTCTATTGGTTCTTAACACACACATTCCTCGCACATCTCTGGTGGAAACCCACCCTTAACATAGTGTACGAGTAGAGCAACCTCCG
This sequence comes from Udea olivalis, assembly GCA_947369235.1. Lineage (NCBI taxonomy): Eukaryota > Metazoa > Arthropoda > Insecta > Lepidoptera > Crambidae > Udea > Udea olivalis. The sequence goes on along the minus strand of OX376345.1, from coordinate 6,905,637 downwards.
GACAGGTGACCTGCGAAAGGTTGCTGGCAGAGGTTGTAAGTAAATGGAAAGCTGAGCATAGTAAGAGATGTTGATGAATAAAGTTATGTAGCTGCGACCAATGTGTCAATTAAACATTACTTGGCTTAAACGTAATTAAATTGCTATTTTGCAATTATATTGAGCGTCGTGGCCTACGAGCCAAGTTCAAATCTGGCCAGAACCACCATCTTTGATTTCATTGCCGACTTACTGTAAACATCGATAAAAAACGAAATCAAACCTGATAACAGCGGAAGGCTCACCTGCCACGTTGGGTTCTAATACCATTGGTGAAAAGTGGGCTTCTGAGTGTTCCGTTCACCATGACTACCCCGTTTGGGATATAGTCGTGATGGTTTAAGAAGTAAGTGCCCTTTTTGCATAGATCAGTACGTCTACCACGAGTTGCCACTTTAAATTTACGTTATCGTTCGAGTAAAAAAAATGTATTGGGATGACACATGACATGACATGACAATGTCAAATCCCAATACATTTTTTTACGCAAACGATAACGTAAATATAAAGTGGCAACTTGTGGTAATCGTACACAGTATTTACTTCAATATTTCATCGGAGTACGATGAAGATAAAAAGAAAGGCCTCTCAAAAGCTTACATTTGGGTATTTTTTTAGGGTATTCGCATAGTAAAAGATGAAGCCAGCTTTTCTCTTGAAATTGTTAAAATAATTGCTCATTAGATGACTCCATACTCTGATTCCTCCGAAACGCGGCGAACAATAAAACACCTTTTTAACAAATACATGATACTCATTCACACATGGATCATTTTAACCTCAAACTACTACTATTGGGAATCTGTAAGTCTACCATGAGTTGCCACTTTAAATTTACGTTATCGTTCGCGTAAAATATATTATTTGCATGGGCTTTCGTACAGCGTCTCTATAACGTAATAGCATCTTAAAAAACCGTTTTTTAGTTCCATTTCGACTTAACAGCAACTCATGGTAGACGTACAGGCCACTTTCATAACTTAACTAAAAGTGGCGCAACCTTTATCCCGCAACATGACTGTAAAATGGAAGGTCTTAGGTAACTCAGTTTAGCTTTAGCTTTCCCACGAGAATATTTAAAATGTCCCATGATGTATAAACATTTGTTAGGACAACTTCAATATTTTAAAATGAAACTTATGTTTTTGTACCAAGAAGTTTTACTAAGTAGGAACCCCGAAGACTCCTTACAGCGTTTTCAGTGCTAAAATGGAAAAAGTTAAACTGCCTATAACATTAGTTTTCAAATGCCTAAAAGTTACCAGCAAAATATCTAAAAGTTACAAAGTTTTATTTACATTCTTATTGAAGCTGAGAGCAAAAATGTGTAGACAGAATTCGTCTAGGCATAAGATTTAAGTGGACACAACACGGGCGAGAAATTTGAAAAATAGGTACTTGTAAAATCAATTGCTGTCTGTTGCCAACCTCGAGCTCCCCGCAGAGTGCGATAGAGACAACTGCAACTCGGACCGAAAATTACCTATTAAAAGTACATAAAATCGACGCTCCGTAGTCCCTTAATCCCTTTTCGCAAACTTGACCGATTGAATTACTTTATTTAGTTAAAATTAGAAAAAGGCTTTAGCCGTGTTTCTAAGTTTACTTTTTTGTATATAATCTATCAAATTATTTTTCTGGATGTTTGAACACAGCGGAAAATTAGACCAATTTTTTTAGATTTTCGAAGGCTTATAATAACTCTCTTCATAATCAATTTATCAAAAAAAGGAAAACATGGGGACATGTTAATAGTGATATTTTAAAGAATAGATTTTATGGTAAAAAAATCATTCTACTAGCATTATTCAGGGAGTAAACAGAGGACTACGTTTATATAAAAAAACGGCACTTATGTATCCTCTCAAGTAAGTGCTCTTGTGTTCATGTGAAACCTTTAAGTATAAATGCGGACAAAAATTGTTTCAATTTATTTTTTCAGTGGGTTTCACACAAAAGGTGGACGTACGACCTGATAAAGGTCAAATGACTTGGGTGGATACGTTCACTGGTTGCTATGGAAATGGTAAATTATTGTAAGCTTTATGTTCAGCATTTGCAAATATTTCAGATAATATATTTCAGGTGTTTTAGAATAAACAATACCTGGATAAAATGGTATTGTCTTACACTATGCAGAGATGGTTATAAGGTTATGTAAAAATATTAAAGTATGTGATGTATTCGTCAGTCTTTGGCCCGTAACCTACTTCCTAGCTGTGTTTGGTTTAGGTCCAGATGATCTATGTGTAAGCTGCTTTAGTTTTTCATGTAGTTAAAGTTATTGTGGATGCTGCTGTTAAGGTGCGGATAGATTTGAGCTTTCACTTGTATCATAACATCGAGCATTCGTCGTTATTAAATTTTCTCCAGCCACATTGCGAACATGACGCTCGATGGTTTGTTACGACTTGAGTTAAAAATCAAGCTATATAACGTTACATTACGTGACAACTCGTCTTAACCTGTGTCTCGACAGATCTGGACAGTAGAAATGCATATTGTTTGGTGATCAAAATATACAATAGATTAGATGATGACATTAAATCATTGCCAGATAACATGTTCAAGAAAAAGTTGAGAATGTGGCTGATCGAAAAGTGTTTTTATTCAGTCAAAGAATATTTTGATTCATTTAGACGATTGCTATCGTGACCCAATCGTTTTTTGTTTCTTGAATACTTATTGATGTTTTTTCTTTATTAATAATTAACTTATATCTGTTTGCATGCTAGGTGAGCTCATTTTCTATTTGTACCATCTTTCATACCACTTTTCACGCAAATAAACAATATTCTAATCTAAAATATTTTAAGAAAACTGAGCAATTGCCTGTATTGCATCATTCGCAAAAACGGTACATTATTAATGTTATCCTCTAGCAAAAGCTCTAGTCTAAACCCACCTTTAAAAATTACTGCATTATCTGTACCGCATTTGATTTATATGAACGGGCAGGTGCTTTATTTGCACGTGCCTAGTGCACATGCATGGGATTATCAATTGCCATTATGATCCTACGTCAGAGTATTTGTTTGCACTGTTATCATCATCTATGCTAACAACACATTGTGTACTATTACTTCGGCATCACTAATTTCGTTTGATTGATTGAAGATGTGGAATTGGGTTACAGTATAGTGCTTTTCCACGATCGAGTGTATAGGGCCTGCACATTCAATTCTACACAAGGCAAAAGGCAGGCAAGTCGGTATTGAATTGAATGAAGCTACAGTTACACATGCTCATTACTAGCACGCAAGCATGCTACTTTTGAGCAATCGCGACCTATTAGCTTAAAAGTGAGCTTTCTCGTTTTATGCATGCTAATAAGCATACCATTACCTTATGTTCATTGACCGAGATGACCTTTTTCGATCTATTGTATCGTCTGCTCGCTTGATCGTCTTACACATAAAATGAAAATAAACCTTTCCTCAACCTGAAGCTGATTTATCCGTCCTGGGACGCGACAAAGTTCTTCAGCGGCAGATGTTATTTACCGACGAGGTCGCGCAACTGTCGTGAACTAAGGATTCATAACCCACACTCGGCGAACAGGAAATACAGCGCGGCCGCGATGCGACGTGCAACACTTTAATACTTTGAAAGTTTTATTTAGTTCAGTCTTTTTTTACCCCTTTTCAACAGAGATTTGAGATTGATTTGTTCACTTTTTAAATGGATAAAGTGTTTTTATACAATTTGATGGTGGCTGGCTACCGCAGCCTATAGACGCTCACAACACAGGGTGTATCATTCGCGTATTGGCGCGTTGCCAACCCTCTAAAAACCATAAAAACTTCATAACTTCAACACATAAAAGTTCTTAATTTATCTTATCCCATAGAACTTTAGTAAGCCTTTCGCGGGCGAGGACGCGCTTGCTGAGTGTGGCGCCGCTGACGCGTGCGCTTCGCTCTCTCAATCTCATAGCTTACCACTTAGACCTGTTTTATTGTAGCCTGAGTGAATTCACAAGAGTGGCACTGTTCATATCTTGTTATTGTAATAACTGAATATTGTATTATTGTGTAGTCTTATAAATTAGTACCTAGTCTAGTTGCTTCACTATCGCATTGGGTGCATACCTGTAATGATAGTTTTAAGTTTTGGTTAAATAAATAAATAAAATTTTATGTCAACGTAGGTGTATAACATCCAGATAGTACCTATCTTGTATTTTCAAGCGCACTGATGTTCAAATGAATAAGTTACTGCTATCTACTCGCATAATTATTTCCTCAAAAACGTTGTAACTGTGTTAAACTGCTATTGAGACTAGAAAAACTGCGTTATGAATACATCTACTAATCTGAGAAATGTATAATAAGAAAAATGTAGGAAAGTATTGCAAACAGTTACAGAACCTGGAATCGTTAGCGTAGCTGTTGGCGGCAGATGGCGTATTTGGGAAGCACAAAAGTGCCCAAACTGTCGAAACTAACAATTCACAACCCATTCTGCAAAGTTAGATCAGTTTCAGACTAGCCCTTTATACGCGCGTATAAACATGTAGGCGCGTAGGTACAGGCGCACCTTCTGCCACACGCGTAACCCGTACGATCAATGAGGGGCCTATAAGCTCGTTTAATTCATACAGATACTGCCTCACCATTACTCATGTGGCGCTAGCTGAAAATCGCAAGTCTGGAACCGGTCTTAGACGAAATAGGTTACGCGGTACGGGTGGATACATTTTTGGGTTGAATCGCTTTGAAACAATACGAAACGTGAATCGCTCGTTATCATCGGTATTGCCTCTACCTCTGTCTTCTGTTCTGCAACATGTACCTACTATGAACTGAACTCGATTAACGATCCTGTGAATATTACATGGAAAATAAGGAACGAAATGTTTAAAAGTAAAAAACCATAAGGAACATTTTAAACACTCAGAAAACATTTAAAAATTTCTGAATAAACTTGCGTTTCTTCGCTATTGAGTCGGTATTACTATAAAACTTTTTCGAAAACTTTAAAAGCCCTTATAACACCGCCGCTGCAGTTAGGTATACAGGGTTACTGGAAATGTGTTTTCCTTTTAGGGGAATGTAGATGAGGTCACTATCTAACAAATCACCCATGAGAATGCCGGTCAAAAGTGAACCAATAACGAGATATCTTTTTTAAATATTTTACTGGAAACATTCGGGATTCATTTTTTTTTTTTTAAATACAAGAATTTTAATATTTTTATTTATATTTAAGTTAGAGCTATGTCTATTCCATAATAAAACACAGTGGGATTATTAAAAACATTCATAATTTTGAAATAAGAGATCTAAAACTAAATTGCTTATGATTTTTTCAATGTTGTTAAGAATAAAGTTTTTTTTTTTTTCAAAAACCACAATGCTACTTGCGACGGAGGAACATTTCAAAATATTTCATATAAAATGAAATGGAACTGACCCTTATTTTCAAACCATGCCTGATTTCTTTATCCCATATAAAATATACTTCCATGTTAGACAAACAAAGTCGAATACCGGTTTAATTTTTACAATTTTAGTACAGCACCCTAATAAAATGATCAACAACACCACAAACCATCAGTCAGAAGAAATTGGTTCATAAATATTAAGGAGCGTTCTAAGTTTAATAATGTAAGCGGTTTGTTTTATGTAAATTTCTACGATGTTATAATCTTCTTTTGCTATTTTTCTTTTAAGACCGACTCGTGAAAATTGTTTTTTTAGCTTGAATAAATACCTGCTTATTTAAATGTTCTTCACAAACAACTTTAATAATTCACTGAAGCTAGTGTTAGAAAGAAAAAAAATGTATTCGCTGAAAATAAATACTTAGGCTTTATTTTATGTGCATCGTTATGTTTCTTGAAAAAAGTAACTGGAACATCAACATGCGTGACAGAGAATAATAAAAAACAAATATATGCCAGGTAATAATAGTTATAAATAAATAAATAAATATCTGGGACAATTCACACCAAAATCATCTGACCCCAAACTAAGCAGAGCTTGTAATATGGGCGTCAGAGACTGATAAACATACTTAAATATTTCTAAATACATACTTAAATAGATAATAACACCCAGACACACAACAAATACAAATGTTCGTCACACAAATATTTGTCATGGGCTCCGGCGCTAAAGGCAGGATCGCTGCCATTGCGCCAACAGGCTGTCTATATGCTGAGAAGAGAACTCGCGGAAGGATTATTGGTGACTCGTGTCGTAAGACAAAAGTACCAATAATTATGTCATTGTAATTATAAAAAATACCCAAGTATTTAATTAATTAAACTCTTTAAGAAATTGGTACAAAATCTTTGAATTAAAAAAACTAGTATTTAATTTCGTAAGATCGAAAAAATTGCTTCAAATTTGCTAATTTTTTTTAAAAATACTTAAGTGTTTAGTTATTATTTAGGTAAAATAAAATAACTAAAACGTCATTCAGCTTTCACAATGTAAACGTGATAGTTACGTTACTGAGTTAGGTCGTAAATCACTGCTATTTACTATGTCATTAGGTTTTGGTAGGTTAGGTTTGTATCTAGGTCAATCGACTAACAAATATTTAGGAAGATTTATGTGTGTTGGTACAATTTGTTTTAGGCTGCCATTTGGCCTTAGGTGAAGTGATTCTACCTACTTTGTATACATGTATATGCTACAAGCCACGGTGCCTGTAGCCGTAAGTGCATTTGATTTTGTAGACATTTATCTAGGATATGAAAACCCCCTTAAATTAGTAATATTATTATTTTATTCGTATTGGATTTGTGTGGGCATTTATTAGCAAAAATAAAAAGCCTCATGACATGAAGTACTTTCTTAAAAAAATACAGATTTTGAGACTTATTTAGGCAATGAGCTAATTTTAGGCAATTCCGGTAATTACAGCGTCCCAAAAAGGGCAAGCTTTTTAAAATACATTCATATCGGTCACTAAAATTCATAGAGGTGTTCTAAGTATTCATTCATTTCTATTTATTAATAAAAAACATATCCTTTATTAATTAAATCTTTGTCCAACTCTCTCCACTTTGCCCTACCTGAAAAGCAGCGCCACCTACCGGGTTCAATTGTGTTTTCGCACCATCCAAAAACCCATTGAAAAATAAACATCCAGCCATTTGGGAGCAGTTGCGTGACAAACACAAGTACAGAAGAATTATATTATTAAGATATTTATAGAAGGATTAGGTACGGTTTCTTTTTGTAGACCCTAATTGATGGATAGCCCTGGATAATCAATAGCTGGAGTCTATCATGACAAACATGTTGATGTCTCTCGTTCGACCTCCAGTCTAGACTAGATGGGCCTGCAAATAATGGCGTTTGAATATTTTTTTCCAAGTTGATACAAGGTTTGATTAAAATCTGCCATTATTCGACTTGATACTAGAAAAATGATTTAAATTTGTCCGTCTTTCCCATTTGAATCTCCTGCCTTGGGTTAAAATTTAGGACTTTATTTCAATAGCTTTTTTATGACGTCAGAATTGAGATGCAGCCTTTGTCAAGGCAGTGCGATAGTACAGGCTTATTAAAAAATAATCCTTATATGTACATACGAGTATTAGTAAATACCTGAAAAAGGGCGCTACTATAGGAAGCGCTATGCCATTTTACGAGTACTATGTTAATCAAATCAGAAATGTGACATTCCGAAAAATACATAGATCACGTACCAACACCTAATAAAATGATCAACGACAAGATCTGATGATGGTGGTGACTGAAAAGCACAAAATTAGGTATGGAGATAATTTTAAACGCTGTGTGAGATGCCTGGTAAATAACGTGGATACAAGCCATCTTTAACCGTGCTAAAAAATATATTGTTAGGTCATGTTAAACGGTAATTAAAGAAGTCTCATGGCTGATGATGAGTGTATATAAATAAATAAATAAATGATAAATATGCGCCAGACAACACACCTCTTGTAATGGTCTCGAAGTAGGGATTAATATCCCTGTGTTACGAGGTACCACACAAGGAAATAAGCCAGGGGCGTCTCCCAGCACACCCAGACCCGAGTCAATTCAGAAAAGATAGTTTCCTGAATTGACCCGACCGGGAATCGAACCCGGAACACTACGGAAATCGTGGCGAGAAACCGTGCTACAGCGCACTACGCCAACCGTGTCGTCACAATAATCAGTTACTATTGTCGTTGGCACTTTTACACACTTGATTTTAGACTCGGCTAGCATACAGAAAAGTAAGAATGTGTTACCCTGATATTGTAAGTGTTGTTAGATACTCTAATCCCTATATTATTTTTGCCAACTAACATCAGAAGTTTGTATTGTAATCTGGAAATTCAATTCAAAGACAGCTTTACTGCTTAAGAGACGCTTTAAGGACTCACTAACGTCACTCATACAGGCTGGAATTTAATCTATCTTACCATTATTTACTCCCATGACATTAAACGCTAAGATAAGTACTGAGGTACTACCATTCTGGTAGAGCTGAAAGTTTACGACATCGTAAATTCCACTTCGCCGAAGATTCCTCAAGTAATCAGGTGTAGGTAGCCTAGTAAGAAGCGGCCTAAGTAGTGCACTCATTTTAAGTTATATGTAACAGTTTATTTGCCTTTATGACCCTGCTTTTGTTCTTTCCTCATATTAGGGTATGAAATTGAAAGTTAAATAAATAAAATAAATAAATAAATATGCGCCAGACAACACACCTCTTGTAATGGTCTCGAAGTAGGGATTAATATCCCTGTGTTACGAGGTACCAGACAAGGAATTATGCCAGGGGCGTCTCCTAGCATACCCAGACCCAAGCCAATTCAGAAAAGATCGTTTCCTGAATTGAATCGACCGGGGATCGAACCCAAGACACTACGGAATTCAAGGCGAGAAACCGTGCTACAGCGCACCACGCCAATCGTGTCGTCAAGTTATATTAATTAATGGTAAGATTCTAATTTGCAAATAATAAATGTTCCCACATACTCGTTTAAAAACTGATTTCTATTTCACGAAGCAATGCATAGGTAAATTCATCTTAATTGACGTATTACAGGATCGTAGGTACTATGCAAATCCTAGCAGCCGAAAATAATAATTCTTGTTTTTATTGCATGGCCTCAACAATCGTACTTAAACAGCATTTTCATTTGATTGTTTTCGAGAACGTGTGCATGTTTTGGCCAGTGTGCTTAATACACACATCAAAAGTGTCTAGGGATCAACATATATTTTTGCAATAACTTTTCTCCTGATTGATATTAATTAAAATTTTCTTTAAGGATTCATCAAATAAAGTGTTTTCGTTTGTCTACAGTAACGATAAACCAAGTCACCTTTGCATTAATAAAGAAATTTGCCATTTTCCTAATAAAGGGATTTTTGACATTTGAACCACTAACATTAAAGTTCGAAAAAAAGACTGAAATAACAGTTTTCTTTAAAATTGTATTGGGTAACTCAAACAATTAATAATCCGTGTTTCTACCGCGAACGCTAACAACACAAGAACATCGGTTTGGCATACTCAAAATGAGTTCATCCAAATCACGCTGTGGAATGGCCGCCCATGTTCGTTGCAACAACAAAAAAAGGTCTTCTTGCGACTGGATACCCTCCATATTCGGCAGAGCTCTTCTCTGTAGCTTATCCCATGCATGCTCAATCGGGTTCAAGTCTGGCGACTGAGCAGGCCAGGGCAGGACATTGATGTTAGCTGCGGCGAGAGTCTGTCTTACAACTCTTGCGGTGTGCGGTCGTGCATTATCATGCATTAACTGAAATAAGGGACCGATTTGCACTTGTAGAGGAACGATGACGCTCCCGAAGACCGCTAAGGGTACCACCTATAGCAATGCACAATCGTAGGATTCGATATCAATGGGCTCTTGAACACAGAAATTGGGCAGAAGAACAATGGCGTTTCGTGTGCTTTTCTGATGAGTCTCGTTTTGGTATGAGACCGGATACAAGACGTATACGACACTGGAGAACCCCTGGACGCCAACAGCGATTAAAATCCTGCCAGGAAGTCCATCCTTATAGTGGTGGAACCGTCATGGTATGGGCGGGTATTTGGAACGCGGAAGAACTGAGTTGATTTGGATCAGAGGCAACCTCAACGCTCAAATTTATGCTGAGACGATTGTATCAGACGTCATCGTTCCTCTACAAGTGCAAATCGGTCCCTTATTTCAGTTAATGCATGATAATGCACGACCGCACACCGCAAGAGTTGTAAGACAGACTCTCGCCGCAGCTAACATCAATGTCCTGCCCTGGCCTGCTCAGTCGCCAGACTTGAACCCGATTGAGCATGCATGGGATAAACTACAGAGAAGAGCTCTGCCGAATATGGAGGGTATCCAGTCGCAAGAAGACCTTTTTTTGTTGTTGCAACGAACATGGGCGGCCATTCCACAGCGTGATTTGGATGAACTCATTTTGAGTATGCCAAACCGATGTTCTTGTGTTGTTAGTGTTCGCGGTAGAAACACGGATTATTAATTGTTTAAGTTACCCAATAAAATTTTAAAGAAAACTGTTATTTCAGTCTTTTTTTCGAACTTTAATGTTAGTGGTTCAAATGTCAAAAATCCCTTTATTAGGAAAATGGCAAATTTCTTTATTAATGCAAAGGTGACTTGGTTTATCGTTACTGTAGACAAACGAAAACACTTTATTTGATGAATCCTTAAAGAAAATTTTAATTAATATCAATCAGGAGAAAAGTTATTGCAAAAATATATGTTGATCCCTAGACACTTTTGATGTGTGTAGTTTCGGATCTTTTCGTCGAATCGAAATGTTTAAGAGAGACACAGAAGTAGTTGGTCGATGATAATTGTATTATTTGGGCTCTCTGTGTCTACTCAATGTTATAAGAGTTTTGTTTGTACCATCACCATCTAAAAAAACACAGATGTCACGAAACATTTATTTAAAAAGGGTTTTTTACAGTCGAATGTTAAATGTGTTTTTCGATATACAGGGTTATTGAAAAAACATCAACAAACTCGCAAGACTAGATAGCTACCATCATAAACAACAGCATTTGTTCTAAGAGTTTTATCTTAATTCAATACATTAATTAAAAATGATTTTCCAAGCTTTTGTTGTACTGCCGTGACATTTGTAAGTCATGTTTCATTCACATACAAAAAAGCGACGCATGCGGGAGTCGCGCGATTCTGTTGATAGTAATATGAAGTACATAGTAAGTGATTCAGATTCACACCCGTGGTGCGGAAGGGTTTGTTTACCTCATTTTGCGATGCCATGCGCACAGAGCTAAGAACTATAGCTATTATGTAGCGTTGCTGTACTTGTTGGGTTGTTCTGTCTATAATATTGTTAGAATTTAAGTCTTTTTTCTCCACAAACACATTGCACTCTAGATCCTAACTCGCATTGTAAAACCACAACAAGTTTAAAAGAGTAACTACTGAGTTTCTCGCCGGGTCCTCTCAGTAAGAATCAACTTCTCCGACGCGGTGGTAGAGTCGCATTATGTTTGTATGCTCTTTATTTACATATTCATATTATTATAGTATTTATGTTTATTATTTAGTACATTTTTTGACTATTTAAAACTACTGATTAAGTCTATTTAAATAGAGATATTTGAGTTTGAGTTTGAACATTCAGACGTAAAATTTATATTTATTTTTGTATGAAAGTAAAATGTGTCAAATTATCAGAATCATAATATCAGTCGTAGAACAAATGTTGTTGTGTATGATGGTAGCTACCTAGTCTTGGGAGGTTGTTGATGTTTTTTCATTAACCCTGTATTTATATTAACACTTAAAGAAACGGTGAGAACTGAAAAGAAGAAAGGTTTTCACAGAATTTGATCCAACCCTTCTTTTTCTGTTTTGATAGTACTCTTTTAGTACGTGCGGCAATTTGTTGGTGTTTTATGAAGTCGTCCTGTGTCATGATGGCAGTGCTAAATTTTTTTCGGCCTCCTTGCGTAACCTAATCAAGGCTGAGCATTCGGAGGCCCACCATGGACGGAGAACTAGCTTTCTCGGGTTAGGCTTCTTTTGTAGGGCAAATTTATTTGCTGCTGTAATAAGGGCAGCCAGGCACAAAGAGTACTTATTTTCTATGCTGTCAGTAGGGTCGTTCGTGTTATTTTTTCGACGACACAATTGGCGTAGTGTGCTGTAGCACGGTTTCTCGCCTCGATTTCCGTAGTGTCCCGGGTTCGATTCCCGGTCGGGTCAATTCAGGAAACAATCTTTTCTGAATTGACTCGGGTGTGCGTGTGCTAAGAGACGCCCCTAGCTTATTTCCTTGTGTGGTACCTCGTAGCACAGGGATTTAATGATCCCTACTCCGAGACCATTACAAGAGGTGTGTTGTCTGGCGCATATTTATATTTATTTATTTACTAGGTAGAGGTCTACCTCTATATACCAGAGCCTCTATAGTTGCTTCTAGTGTACACTGTTAGTTGGGAAATTGACGAATCAACATCTTCAACATTTGTACGTTTGTCTAGGTTATGTGTATCCATGGGCTTATATTTCCTTTGATCAGGTTTAGGAGTTTGATCTTCTGTATTCTCACTTGAAAACATAGGCAGGGACATGTCTAAGTCATCAGGGGGATCTGGGGGTTTAGGAGGGATATCCATCCTGACCGTGTACCTATGTAGTAGGTACTAGGTTTAGAATGAGAGAAAAACGAAAGGAGTGTTAGGTTATCAAAAAATACTTACGATTATATTAGGTTGGGGATAAAGTCTTGTGGGGGTCGAGATGATAGGTAGACAAATAAATATAGTCAATTCACTATGGACTTGCCTGTATTTTCAATCCCACCTTGTACAATATTTCCAGTTAGTAAACACACTTAGGAATTGTACAGTTTTTAGCCAGAAGGCGTTTCACTTTAAGTAATGTAGCACAATAATATTTTCACAACCTTTAACTATTTAACTACGCACGATAGGTAAGGAACAATGATCGTTGAGTTGCTATGAATCTCAGACTGCTTGGCGCCGATGCGCTGTGCGAAAATGTATAGGTACCCTGCGTATGATTTTTAAAAGTTAGTGCGCGTTTGCACGGCACCGCTTTACAATTACCAACACGTTCGACCGCCACAAATGACGTGTGTAAATAAGATGTAAATAATTAATATTATGATAATGTTGTATATATTAGTTGTGTAGGTTTAATTAATAAATGAGATTTAAATATGTAAATTTATGTAAACAAATATTTATTTGTAAATAAAGTTTTTCTAATTGGTTTGTAAATAAAGTGTTGATATGCGGCAAGGGTGACACAATAAATGTTTAAGTGCCCACATCACTCCCCTCCAGAGACCGTCACTACGGGCGATAATAATCGGGGAATCTGACATGTCTACCTGAACGAGTTGTTTTGTTTTGGGTCTCTTTTCGTTCAGACTCCTTCTCCGCACTAACATGATCATGGGTATTAGGCTCAATAAATATGTATGCCGGTTTAAGGCGATCAATAGACACTGTATTCATTTTACCTTTGATCATTAATTTGAACACTTTATCCCCCCGCTCAACTACTTCGTAGGGGCCAGAATATGTGGGACTCAAGGCTCCTCTCAGCGCGTCTTCCCTCAGAAATACGTGGCTGGAAGAGTTTAGGTCTTTATAAATAAATATTTTATTTTTGGAATGGCGTGAAGCGGGAGATGGGCGCAGTTTCTCCGCAAATGAACGAATTCGCGCCGTGAAATCTGTGATATCCGTGGTAGTATCCACATCACATTGAAAAAATTCTCCGGGTAAACGCAATGGCTCGCCGTAAAGCAGTTCAGCAGATGAGGCATTTATGTCCTTTTTGAATGCTGAACGGATCCCAAGCAATATCAGAGGCAAAGTTTCACTCCAATTGCTGTCAGCGTGGCACACTATAGCGGCTTTAAGTTGACGGTGGAACCTCTTAACCAAGCCATTGCACGCCGGGTGGTAAGCCGTGGTTCTGCGATGTTTGAAACCAGCTATTCTTGATAAATACTTGAATAGGTTGGATTCAAATTGGCGTCCACGGTCAGTCACTATGTCAGTTGGGCAACCAAAACGTGCAATCCAGCATGAGAGTAGTGCGTTGCCAACTGTTTCTGCTGTCATGTCCGCTATTGGCACTACTTCAGGCCAACGCGTGAAGCGGTCTACTGCTGTGAGGCAGTACCGATAGCCCTGCGACAGAGGTAAAGGTCCAATGAGGTCAATATGCACCTGAGTAAACCTAGCGCGTGGCATGCTGTAAGTACCTAGGGGTGCTGATACATGGCGGTTTACTTTTGCGCGTTGGCAGGCTAGACAGCAGCGTGTCCACTCACGGCAGTCTTTGCGAACACCTGGCCAAACGTACCTCTCTGCTACTAATTTAGCGGTTGCGTTAGCGCCAGGGTGACTAAGACCGTGCAATGAGTCATTGACTTGCTTACGCAATGGTTTGGTCACGAATGGCCTCGGTGTCGAAGTACTCACGTCGCAGTATACTTCAAACCTCTTGCCACCCAGAGCAATCTTTTTGAGCTGAAGTGAAGTTTCCTCATTAATCAGCTTCGAAAGTTCGGTGTCTGAAGATTGCGACTTCGCCAGTACCTCGAAGTCAACTGCTTGCTGCACCTCCTCGATTCGCGACAATGTATCAGCAACCACATTGTCCTTACCAGATATATGCCTGATATCGGTGGTGAATTGCGATATAAAATCGAGGTGGCGAAATTGACGAGGCGAGCAGTTGTTTTTACGATCACTGAAAGCAAAACTAAGCGGTTTGTGATCGGTAAACACTATAAAGTGTCGCGCTTCGAGCATGTGGCGAAAGTACTTAATACCTTCGTAAATAGCGAGGAGTTCGCGGTCATAGGGTGAGTACTTTCGCTGAGAAGGGCTCAACTTGCGTGAGAAAAAGGCTAATGGTTGCCAGACGTCGTCTTTGAACTGCTGTAAAACTGCCCCTAAGGCCAAATCAGAAGCATCTGTAACAATTGCCAACTGTGCCTCGCAATCCGGATGTGACAACAATACAGCATTACAGAGATCCTGCTTGCACTGCTCGAATGCTGTCAGAGCCGGACCAGAGATATCCACTGGATGCGAGGCCCTGACCGATCCAGTCAGAAGGTTGCTAAGTGGAGCTTGGTTTTGTGCGGCATTGGGTATGAATCGCCGATAAAAATTCAACATACCCAGAAATCGCCGAAGTTCTCTCACTGTTTTAGGGGCTGGAAACTCCCTGATTGCCTGGACCTTGGCTTCCTGAGGTTTAGTGCCTTCTGCTGAGATATGATACCCCAGAAAAGACACTTCAGATGCTCCAAACACACACTTTGAAGTGTTTATCAGGATACCATACTGCTTCATCCGGTCAAACAGCTGGCGAAGGTGGTCTTCATGCTGAGCTGGATCCTGGGAGTAGACCAGAAAATCGTCGAGGTAGGAGTAACAGAAACTCAGGCCTCTAGTCATCTCATCCACAAACCTTTGGAATGTTTGACCTGCGTTCCTTAGTCCGAAGGTCATGAAAGGAAATTCGAACAAACCAAAGGGTGTGGTGATGGCCGTCTTCTGAATATCCTCCTCGAAGACTGGGATCTGGTTATACGCCTTCACCAGGTCTATGGTTGAGAAGACTTTGCACCCAGCGATGCTATGCGCGAAGTCATGAATATGACGGATTGGGTACCTGTCTGGTATGGTGCGTGCGTTCAACGCTCGATAATCGCCACAGGGTCTCCATCCGTTGTCTTTCTTGGGCGCTAGATGTGAGGCGGATGCCCAAGGACTTTTTGAGGGACGTGCAGTACCATTACTCAACATCTGCTGAAACTCACTCCGAGCGATCTTGAGTTTATCCGGAGCTAACCTGCGAGGAGAACAAGAGACAGGAGGGCCTGGAATGGTGCGGATATGGTGTACTGTTTTGTGTTGTGTAATGCGTGGAGTGCCAGCCGGACGTGTAATCTCGGGATATTCTTTTAAAATGGCGTGATAACGCGAGTCTCCAGTCAAGACTTTCACAGACAACACAGAATTCAAAGCATTATCTACACTAGCTACAGCAGACAATGATGTAGTACTGTCAATTAAACTACTGTTGCGTATGTCTACAATTAAACAATAGTGCCTGAGAAAATCTACACCAATAATAGCTTTGGTTACATCGGCAACTACAAAATTCCAAGGAAAGATACGTCTAAGTCCTAAATCCAGATCTAGTTGCAAGTAACCATATGTGTTTATTATAGTCCCGTTAGCCGCTGTCAATTGGTAGGTGGTCTTCGCTCGTCGTTCACGAAGTGCAGTTCGAGGGTAAACGCAAAGGTCACTCCCGGTGTCTACCAAGAATTGGGTTTTCGAACTGCGGTCTGTGACGAAGAGGCGACCAGTTGAAGGAAGGCAATCGTTAGTCGCCATCACCGACTGCCTTGACCGTTTCCCGCCTTCCCGTAGTCGCAAGGCTTAACGCAGTTGCTAGCCTTCGATCCAAACTTGTGGTGATACCAGCAAACAGGGAACATGCGGTAATTCGAGTTGGATCGGGTTGAAGAACGGCTGCTGTGTCTTCCTCTGGAACTGGAACGATGCTGTGGCCTAGGTTGGCGGTTAAGCTGAACTGTCAAGTTCTTTACCGCTTGCTTCAGTTCAGCGATCTCCAACGCCATGGTCTCCATTGTACCCATCGGTGGTTGGAAAGAGGTGGATGCTGCTGCGACATGACGTACCGGTGCAACTATGTCCTGGACCCGATCTGCTAAATCGGCCAAAGCCTCGAGAGTGCTGGAAGGTTGCGAAGCAATCAGTGTTTGGATGTTGCTGGGTAATCGGCTGCTCCAAATGGTACGGATAAAATCTTCTGGCACTCCTGAACCAGCCAAACTCTGCAGATGCCTCAGAAACTGGGAAGGTTTCCTGTCACCCAACTCCTCGTGCATGAGTAGCTGATGAACCTTCTTTTCTTTGGAGGCTGTCAGGCGTTTGATGAGCTCGCTCTTCAGCTTCTCATATTTATCGCTCTCCGGTGGGGCCACTATAACGTCTTTAACCTCCTTAGAAAACTGAGGATCCAGGTGCCCGATGACGTAATTGAATTTTGTTGCGTCATTCGTGATACCAGATATGGCAAATTGACCTTCAATTTGCGCAAACCATATTTCTGGTTCTTCCGGCCAGAACGGTGGAACGCGTACACCGACACGGCAAATATCGGATGGTGCAGTGGAAACGCGCACTTTCCGATGTCGTCGACGTGAACCGTCGGTATGGTGTGATGATGCCGTTTTTGCTGAATCACTATCACTCATTGTGCTGTTATGCTTGCTAACTCTGTATTAGCGTCTTCGGTATGAGGGGTCACCAGTGTGGGGGTCGAGATGATAGGTAGACAAATAAATATAGTCAATTCACTATAGACTTGCCTGTATTTTTAATCCCACCTTGTACAATATTTCCAGTTAGTAAACACACTTAGGGATTGTACAGTTTTTAGCCAGAAGGCGTTTCACTTTAAGTAATGTAGCACAATAATATTTTCACAACCTTTAACTATTTAACTACGCACGATAGGTATGGAACAATGATCGTTGAGTTGCCTATCGTGCGTAGTTAAATAGTTAAAGGTTGTGAAAATATTATTGTGCTACATTACTTAAAGTGAAACGCCTTCTGGCTAAAAACTGTACAATTCCTAAGTGTGTTTACTAACTGGAAATATTGTACAAGGTGGGATTGAAAATACAGGCAAGTCCATAGTGAATTGACTATATTTATTTGTCTACCTATCATCTCGACCCCCACAGTCTTTTCGCATATAGTATGTATGAACTTGTTCTTAAATCACTTTGGCTATACTATTTGTATCTGGCTGGGTTTGGTATCATAAATCATTTGGTAAAATTTTAAAGAAGATAATTCCAAATTCAGGAATATGTCATATGATGTAAAGTGGATCACGTACGACAAGAACGTGCGAAAAAGGTCGTGGTCAAAGGCCGTCAGGCTTCACCGACTGTGGCGAAACCCGGGTTAACTCGCAACAAGGTGATGCTGTGTGTGTGGTGGGATTGGAAGGGCATTATTCATTATGAGCTGTTACCACCAGGCAGGACTATCGATTCTGAACTCTACTGCGAACAACTGATGAGATTAAGAAGTTGAGAGAAAGTGGCCGGAATTAATCAACAGAAAGGGTGTGGTTTTTCATCATGATAACGACCTCACACATCTTTAGCCACTCAGTAAAAATTAAGAAAGTTTAGCTGGGAGGTGTTAATGCATTCGCCGTATAGTCCTGACCTTGCACCTTCAGATTTCCACCTGTTTCGGTCTCTTCAGAATTCTTGAGGCAGTGTCAGGTTAACATCAGGAGAGGACTGCTGGTTTTGGCAGCGGTATTTTGATCAGAAGCCTCAAAACTCCTATATGAATGGGATCATGTCCCTACCCACAAGATGGCAAAAAGTAATCTAACAAAATGGCACCTCATACTTTAGTTAAATGTGAATAAACTTTATTAAAAATGTTTTGAATTTTCTTAAAAAATGCGAAGAAACTTTTTCCCCAACCAATTATTATGATTAAAAACTTAAAAAAACCTTCACCACCAACTACGAACAAAATACTCGAATCAATAAAAGAGAACGAGGCGAATATTCACTCTGAACCGTTATTCCAAAATTTTTACCGTGTGTCAATCAACACCAACCCACAGCACAAGCCATAATAATTCTATTTGAATTTAATCAAATAAGATAATATTTCAAAACTTGTAGGTACATTCTTACACATAGTAACTATAGTCCTTAAAATATAGCTTGATTAGAATGGCAGGTGTCAATAGTGCTGGGAAAGTTCCGTTGAGATATCGATGTCAAATTTACACATTTAGAGTAGATGGCATAGACATGCAGTCCTGGGAACAAACATATTTGAGATTAATAAATAAAAATAGAACAATGCAGTCGATGAATGCATGATAAAGCCAAGTGTCATAACAAATGAAATGATATTTTAGTCAGAATCATCGTCATCACTGGAGCGGGCCTGGAGATTAATTATTAATGCCTGGTCACTTATTGAATCAAAATGTACATCTCGCTCCCAATCTTCGTTAATAGTTTTCAGTGTCTTAGAAATAACATTCTTCCAGTCGTCTGGTGTCACATGATCACATGCATTATTCAGCAAAGTTAACATTTTGTTTGCTGTGAACGGCGGTGAAGTGTTATTTCTTGCTGCGTGACCTAAAAGAAAATGATTTGAAGTTTATTTTACCAATGTAGATATAATGCAACATTCAAATTAATATTATAGATACCTTTAACTTGAGCCCAAATTAATTCTATGGCGTTGTTTTGGCAATGGTAAGGCGGCAATCGAATAACTGTATGCCCCTTTTCTTTCGCCATTTCATTCAAGACATAGGTTGGTGTTCGGGGCTTATGTATTGCCACTAAATGTAGAAGTTGTTTTTTTAACATTGAATCGTCAGCTTGTACTCCATTGTCTTGCAGCTACGAAATAATTTCATTCTTTCGGTTACTGGAGGTCGGAGGTTTATTTTTTTGCACAGAATGATAGGATGCGTTGTCCATAAAAAATATATGCGGTTCTTCTAAATTTATCACTAGTTTCACGAACTATTCTTTGAATTTTTCAAAATTCATCTCTTCGTGGCATTTTGTCGTTTTAAGAGATTTGAATGCCAGCAAACAATTAAGAACAAAGCCAGAGGAGGTACCAGCATGACAAATAATTAGCCTTTGCCCCTCTTTTATTGCACTTTTTATATGAGAATCCAATATTTTTGAGTATGGTTGATAAAGATGGTTGGCTGCCATCAAAAAGGTTTGCTTGTTTTAGCGATACAGCTAATTTTGACAAAGTTGGCAGCTCGTTACATGTGTATGCATAAACATGATTTCGTATTGCAGTGGCATCAAAATAGTCAATACCAGTTAGAGCGCTTCTTTTTCTCCTTTTTTTATTTGGTGTTGATAGTTTATTCTCCTGCATTGAATCATCTCCGAATTTTCCGTGGGTTATCCTTGTCACTGTAGCTCATCCAATATTAAGAGCGTCAGCAACTCTGTCACATGCTTGCGAAAACGGTAACAGCGGTCCACCATTATGGTGCTCCCGTTCAAAATAATCTCGTAAGTGGACCACAAACTCGCGAGATTCACTGTTTAAAACAGTCTTTCGTTGTCTTTTTGGCATTATTGCAACAGAAAGTCAAGCAAAACCGAAACAATAACAACATTACCTTCTCCAAGTGAATGACATCGGAAATTTTTGGCGATAAACGGCTGTCGTCGTGACGTTAGGCCTACTACTCCCCAAATTGTAAAAGCATAAGATCAGATAACACATTTTTTTATAAAAAGTATTATTATCACTAATATTTTTGGAATAATATATAAAACTTTGAAAATAAAAGGGGCAAAAGTTTACTGTAACATAAGTATTCATTTATATGGCTAAAAGAACAATAAATGTGACTTAATTTGGACATTCCAACCAGATTTTTATTTGCCTCTCCTGAAAAGTTGATAAATTGTACCTCAGACCATATGGGTCTCACGTCGAGATTTAATAACTGCATTCAGTGTGGCAGGGCCTGAAGTTAATATCATTTTATTGAATGAAAGAAAACAAACATAATATCTTTTTATTCCATCGAATTTTATTTATCGATGTCTCCCATCTCTAAAATTTCGGCAACATGACGTAACCTTCTAAGCTCGTCGTAGATATTTAAGTTTTTAGTTCACTATCGATTTCATGTTCTGGACGTGGACGTGAACTTAGTTTTTAAACATTTTTAATTTCGTTCTAGATTCTAAAACAACCTGTATTTAATCCATGTTTTATAGAAAATGAGTTTTTAAAAAAACCATATAATAAGTTAAATGTTATGCTAGAACATACAAATAGATAGATTCAATTTTAAAAATAGTTAGTCTTAAGCGGGATCGTTCATATTGCAGTCAATTTCTCGAAAAATATTAAATGGACAGTCCAAAATCGCTGACTGTTTCATCATAGGTAGATAGTACGAATCAGTATGAATTGTTTTTCTTTATGAGCTGAATTTATAAAATAAGTTTATTTAAAATGTGAAGCACCATAAAAAAATATAAACACGCCAAATTAGAGTGATTCTTCGCGTTTGATTATTGCAACAAGTGTAGTCGCTCATTTGCCGTCGGTACAAAGTTATCACGTCACTTTCCATGATTCGTCACAGATAATAAATCTATGTGTCATTCTAATCATCCTATTTTTTACGAACTATAATAGTTTTTCTAATTTAGGATGATAATTTTGACAGCTCACAATAGGGATGGGGTAGTTTACAATCGTAAGTGAATGTAACAACCCCTCTCACTATCTCTCACCAACTTCAAAATTTCATCACAGTTTAAAAAGTTTTACTACCCAAATCAATATGAATAAACATATCAATATAAATTATCAATAATTAAAATAGATACATGATCGAACATGTAACTAACTTGAAGATAAATGGCCAAATGGTTGTGATCGTCTAATAGTGGTAGAACCGTCTACGTTGTGTTGTGTAAATAGTATTTATTACTGTAGTAACTCAATATTCTTTTATGAGGTATGTGAGTGCTAATTATGAGATTGATTGGACATAATTAAGAACCTACTATGCTATGTAAAACTGTTTCAGATATTCTACACACATCAAAAGTGTCTAGGGATCAACATATATTTTTGCAATAACTTTTCTCCTGATTGATATTAATTAAAATTTTCTTTAAGGATTCATCAAATAAAGTGTTCATTTGTCTACAGTAACGATAAACCAAGTCACCTTTGCATTAATAAAGAAATTTGCCATTTTCCTAATAAAGGGATTTTTGACATTTGAACCACTAACATTAAAGTTCGAAAAAAAGACTGAAATAACAGTGTTCTTTAAAATTTTATTGGGTAACTTAAACAATTAATAATCCGTGTTTCTACCGCGAACACTAACAACACAAGAACATCGGTTTGGCATACTCAAAATGAGTTCATCCAAATCACGCTGTGAAATGGCCGCCCATGTTCGTTGCAACAACAAAAAAAGGTCTTCTTGCGACTGGATACCCTCCATATTCGGCAGAGCTCTTCTCTGTAGCATATCCCATGCATGCTCAATCGGGTTCAAGTCTGGCGACTGAGCAGGCCAGGGCAGGACATTGATGTTAGCTGCGTCGAGAGTCTGTCTTACAACTCTTGCGGTGTGCGGTCGTGCATTATCATGCATTAACTGAAATAAGGGACCGATTTGCACTTGTAGAGGAACGATGACGTCTGATACAATCGTCTCAGCATAAATTTGACCGTTGAGGTTGCCTCTGATCCAAATCAACTCAGTTCTTCCGTCGATCCAAATACCCGCCCATACCATGATGGTTCCACCACTATAAGGATGGACTTTCTGGCAGGATTTTAATCGCTGTTGGCGTCCAGGGGTTCTCCAGTGTCGTATACGTCTTGTATCCGGTCTCATACCAAAATGAGACTCATCAGAAAAGCACACGAAACGCCATTGTTCTTCTGCCCAATTTCTGTGTTCAAGAGCCCATTGATATCGAATCCTACGATTATGCATTGCTATAGGTGGTACCCTTAGCGGTCTTCGGGAATGAAGGTTCACTTCATGCAAGCGGTTTCTGACTGTTTGGTCGCTAATTAAGTTCCCTGAAGAGTGATGAAGCCTCACGGCTAACATCACGGCGGTTATTGTTGGAGCTCTTCGAGTTGTGATTTGAATGTATCGGTCTTGTCTCCGTGTGGTGCAGCGATACCGTCCTCCATGGCGCTCAGCCACGGTACCAGTGCTTCGGTAACGTGTCCAAAGTCGACTGATAACACTCTGACTTGTATTCAGAGCTAAAGCCACAGTACGTTGCCGGGAACCAGCTTCTATCATTCCCACGGCTCTGAGAATTTCTTCCCTGCTTAAATGACGTCGCCGCTCCATAATAACGTTGGTTTTAATCAGTAGTAGGGAAACAGTAGCACTAATAATGTCTTCAATGCGTTGTATGTTTTTATAGGGAAAATATTGACAGCTGATTTTCATCTTTTACTCGAATTTGATTGACAGTTCCTGTTTCAAATTATGAAATGCACCAAAAAGGATCCATATAAATTTATAAAATCATAAATTTATTACAAAGCCACATCTCAATCTCAAGAAATCCGCATAAAAATGCTTGATCCCTAGACACTTTTGATGTGTGTATTTATTACATGACTAACTAACTCACCTAATCAAAGACTAACATGAAATCAAAGACAGTTAAATTAGTAACTCATCAGAAGTACCTAAGTGAATAAGAATAACGAGTTTAAAATGGATTGCTGAATTCGGAACTAAGTATATAGTATTCTATGTATGTACCCAACAAATATGGATTATGATTTTAAATATAGTGCAGAGTTTGATATTAGAGTGAAAAGCTGATATTTAGAATCATTAAATATAGTTAAAAGAATCAAAATATTATAGGAAATTCCTCCAAAGGAGCATTCCCTTTGGAGGTGGTCATAACAAGCTCCACCCCGCTCCAGACCGATGAAGGTCAACCAGCTCGCGCCTCCCCCCGAAATAGGATTGAGGATATTTGTAGTGACAGTCATAGACTGTGGTGTGACAATGTGTAAAAACACAATTGAAACACTGAATTGTAGGATTGTAGCAGGATGTCAAACCCAGCTCCAACGTAACTCATTCTGTAGATGAATCATCATTAATTAAAATGAAATAATTCAATATAAATCATTGGTAGCATGATACTTCATGAATTGTCAACTTGTACTTCATGTTGATGTCGATTGTAGATAAACATTCACAAAAGCAGACCTTGGACCAGATAATATAGGACTCATCAAAAACATCGTCTTTAGGGTGAAGATAATTCAATTCACGAAGACTTAACAAAATACTCGAGTCAATGGCCAGCTAGGTCACTTACAGGAAAGCTAGTATGAAGTTTGAGTTTGTTTGTGGGGAAAAAGCATATTTGTTATCAATCAGAATACCACCACTAATTTGTATAATTTGGTGTGGAAAAGGGTATTGGCTTATAGCAGAATACCGCCACATATATGTAGTGTATGTGGTACATGGCGTTACTGAGGGATAAGATGCCTCCACATATTTGTAGATTTGTAGTATTTGATGTGATATGAAATGTACATATTCACAGCCATCAAGCGGCATCACCACAAAGACTCAGATTGAACTATATAAAATAGTCAATAATTAGCTATACAATAAATCTTGCAGCTAGGTTTGTAGGATAAGGTTTAATTTAAACTGGGATAGTTTAAATTATTATGTTTTGATTTTAAGTGAATCAGCACTTATTAATAGTTGAATAAATGTTAAAATCAACAGTGTTTAGTAATAGGTTAAATTAACCAATAATATTTGCAAAAGCAATCTAAGAACCTTAGTCAAGCTCTCTTGTTAAAATCAATTGTTTAAGATAACATATTTTTGGTTTTAAGTGAATTAACGGGACATAAAAACTAAACCTCATCTCTAGCTTCCATTCGTTTACAGCGGCGTTTATAGCCTGGCCTGTCAGGGGATGGAGGTCCTAGGACTTGGTACGCTCAAATCTTCGGCTAATCAATGGACGAGAAGAGTAAACTCAGCCAGGCACACACGTATTGATATGCGGTCCAGCTGCCACGCACACACGTATTGCTACGCGGCCTAACAGCCAGGCAACACACATACCCTACTTCTACGCGGCCACGACTTATAACTTTAATAAGTAGACTCAGCGGGAGGCACACACATATCAATACCCTAATTAATATTAGGTGTACTGCTACGCGGCCAAAGGAACATCCCTCTTTTCCACACAATATTGCCTAAAACATGGAAATATAATCAAATGTATTTTGATAACCTCCATTCTGGACTACGCAGACCATAACAGGGAATTAAATGAATGACAAAGTGAACTTTACTAATTTCCTTACCAATGTAAAACAGATTCTACAAATACTAATTCTTGTACTATCTTTGCAAGTACTACTTTCATTAAAAGAAAGCCTCAACATTTCAATGTTCGTAATTAATGCTAAGACCATGACTAAATTTTCATTCGGTAAATATTTATTAGGTACACACATAAAACATATAACTGCTCAATAAAATAATTACTAGTTTTTAAAGAATATGTTGCACTATATTTGAGATTTAATAGGAAATAAAATTCTAACACTTTTTAATTTAAATTTTATAGCTCTTCTAACGGAATGATCTGACCTTAAATGCCGCGTCTTTAGCTTCACTGATTCTAAAATGTATGACTCTATTTAAGATAATACAAAGATTAAGTAAATCAACTAAAACACTTTTGTATAAAACTATTACTGAACCTAACCCTGAATATCTGACTTCCTAACCTGATTATTTCACTGCAACATAAAGACTGTCCTACTAAATAATGGAAGTCTAGATCTCCTAACCTACTTAAAGCTCTATACATAACGGAAAGATCTGACCCTATGATGCTGCGTCTCTTAATTCACTGATTCTACAATTAATGTTTTACTTTAGATAAATAGAAGAAACTAAAACACTTTTTTATAGAACTATTACTAAACCTCACTCTTCCACTGCCAAATACTGACCGTCTTAGCCTAGAACCTAACTCTGTCACAACCAAAACCGAACTGTCCCGTGTTTTGGACCTAACCGTCCGAAGGCCAAAAACATACTCTCTTCTAAATAATGAAAGTCTTGATTTCCTAACATTCTTATAGCTCTATATAATAACGGAAAGATCTAACCTTATGATGCTGCGTCTCTCAAATCACTGATTCTACAATTAATACTATACTTTAGATAAAATAATAGATACAAGTAACAAAAAAAACCTTTGACCTTCTGAGGCCTAGATCCTTACTCTCTCACGACCACAAACCAACTGTCCTCCCTACCGATTCCCAAATCATAATGCAAACTAAGTTCCTCATTATAAAAGCAGAGATTTATTACCCTTAAGTGCGAATGCTGAACATGAGAATTACTAGTACTTGGATATTTTTAGGGTTCCGCCTCTTGTCCTACGTTGAATACAAAGAGAACCACCACAAAAGAATATTCTTGTGTCTATTTGACTGTCAAGATCCTCCCTCATAGTCACGCGTAGAGGCATCAAGCCGAAGTCTATTTCAAACATTAAACTTCACTATTCGTTAGAATTGCAAAACTCAGACTTCTAAGTCAACGCAAACAAAAGACACCGCAATGTAAGTCACATAATATTCTGAAACTTTTCAAATAATCAAAACCTATAAATTACTTCCCCAGCGGCCTTGTTATAAAATCAGTATTTAAGAAAAGGTAATGTCTCACAGATCAACTAACAGGATAAATATAGAACCGATGCCTTCAGGCATTAACTGCGCCATTCGTACGTGTTCCTCCCGTGCAATGAAGAATAAATAAATAAAACCGATATATTTAAATATCTAAATTTGTAGGTATGGAACCCTCAGTAAGTCGGACTCACACTTGGCCAGTTTTTTAAACAGATTTCTTTACACCAACCACTAGACCTTATCGTTTGACGTTTCAGCAAAATAAACATTTTGGAACAATTTAAACAGTCATTAATTATTCTTAATTTGATTTCTATTAGTTTAATTTATGGTCATGAGAACTAACAGGGACTTAGGATATTTGAGAATGTTCAACAAAAACAACCATTAAGTAAGACTCGCACTTAAATATCAAATTGAATTCTAGCTAACAATGAATCTACTCATGAAAAAAATTACCTTTTGTATTGTATTTATTTACAAGTTTTTATTGGATCGATTTAATCCGAAAAAACTTAAATCCCAGTTTTAAATAGTGTAGGCTTAGGTGCGTTCCGTTACATGAATCAATTCGATTATCGAATCATTATTTCATAGAACTTGGAATCGTCAGTTTATTTATATGTGCAAAAGAGCCCTAAGTGAATTAAATAAGATAGGTATTAGGATTTAAAACTATATCTTACTAAAACAATGGTGCACACCGTAAATCACTTTCATATTCATCATCGATAACAACAGTAGATGAACTGTCCCTTGAGTTTATTATCAATTCTTGTTCACAAACGATGTTCACAAAGCTTATGTTTCACAACCGATTTTCTATTATCATTTGTTATTCGTTTGCAAGGCACTTCACTAAGTAGGCGGTACCCGTCAATAAAGTACGATATTATCTGTAGTACAATTAATCGAATAAAATGCAATACTTCATAGGCGTGAACTGTCAAATTGTCATCCTGAAATTAGGTATGGGAACAAAAATCAAACATGTCCTAAATCGAAAACCATTTCGAGGTATTTGTATTTTATACCTTATTTAAATATTTAACATTTTTAAAAGCAAAGGATCGAGGATATTTTTAATTAAATACGTTGGCAAACTGGGGTCAGATGAATGACCCCAGTTTGCCAACGTACGCAAAGAGTATATTATGGTTCTTATTGGACTCTTGACGGTAATCAAATTGACATCAACAATTAAAACCTATTGGGTCGTAAAAAAGTCATTTCATTCACGTGATTGGTTTATAATCTATCCATCAATCAAATGACGCGATCTGTGTCATACGTAAGACTTTTAGCTAGGTGATTCTATTGCATGGTATTAATGAGGTTTCCAGATAGCAGATTTAAAATTGCCCCAGGTGAAATATATTTTTCCACAAAGTTATTTTTAATAATACGTACATTTATTTACGCCCATTGCCCAAACGGGTAGGTAGGACTTAAAATAGCCATTCGCTATAATCCCAACCCTTTAAGGTAGGGCTTGGTTTCAGAACTTGGCAAAATGAATTGTATCTGAAGTCTACTTCTCACATTCTCGTGAGATTGTACATGATGAACGGCGAGCTCTGTTTTAATCGTAATCGTAAGTGCAGTAAATCAGTAATTTTCTCCTCATAATTTATTTACCACGAATCCGGGAAAAAACACATGTGGGAACACTAAGTAAATTTGTGACGTCATGAGTTCGCAATGTTTAAAAATTAATAAAAAAATAACTACCGGCTAGATCAACGAAATATTCAAATTAGTTACTTAATATAGTAAAAGGTATTTAAATAAATATATAAAAAACATAAAAAAAAATTGTTCTCATATCCAATTGGACCAGGTATAGTGGCGTGTTGCTCTTATTAATAATTATTATCTGTTGGTCAGGGAAAATGTTATTTTTGTTTGTTCTGTGTCTGGTGGTTTGCAATCAAATATTTGAACCGTTTGCCGACATCCAAACCCATTTTGTTCCAATTAGGAAACGAGAGTAAACGTGCGCGGTAGTCGACATGAACTGTTACCCGAATAAAAAAACTGATGCGGGAACCAAATTTTTTTTTTAATTGCTCACTTACATGTCATTTCAATAAGAACACGAAACACGTTATAGTCAAAACGGCTATTTTTGGGGTCCGTTAGCAACACATTTTTGCATTTAACTCTTAACTTCCTAAATTATTTGTTAAACTCAACAGTTGGCTGGTGAAGAATGAATCCATGCATCAAGCCCGGGACAACAAATGTTTACCTCGTATGGACTATTTTGCTATACATCGGCCATTTTAAGTTGTAAAATGAAATGAGCCATTCGTTTATATACCTACGAAGCACATTGAAGTGCCTAAAAATTCTAATAACATTTAAAAAGGTAATAAAACCATGTCCTATGCAAATATATTCGGAAATAATATTTGTCCAACTTTGAACATTAAGCACGATCTGGAAACATTTGCATACTAAGTACCTAAAAGAGACACGTACTCAAGTTTTATTAGGCTCTCAAACCGTTGAAAGCATAAAATCCTCCGCCGAATTTAATATTATCTAAATGTACATAACGCGATCTAAGTTTTATTTTATAAGCCATTTAAATTTTCGTCTCATTTCTTGAAAACCCCTACGACCTTTTTATGTTAAAGCATCATGAATATGATGTAACTTAATTAGGACATAATCAGAAGCTTTTGAAAGCCGCAATAATAATAAAAAGGGTTTTCTACGTTAGCTTTTACATGTGGGATGTGGACACATTTATGCTGCCAATGTAAGATCTATTCATTCCATTCATAAGATCCAGTGGATCTTATGTGCCTGTGCTGTCGTCCGTACCATAACGCGTACAAAATGTTGGGGCTGCCTTGCAGTGTCTCTGAGATTGTTGCGCCGCAGGTGGATGGTAGGAAGGCAGAAGAAAAGCACTGTGTAAAGAAATAGCTTGTAGGTACACTACGTGTAATTCGTAATAATTAATTAGCTGTTGTTGGAAAAATACTTCATAAACTTGAGCGGTCCCCAGACGCGACGCGACGCTTGGAAAATAAAAATATTTGAACTTACCTTATAGTGAATTTAAAATATTATTTGTTAGTTTTTGAAGTTTATTTTTTGTGTCGGGATTTTTAAAAAAAATAATTTTACTTTTATTTTGTCCTTTTTAAAGTAGGAAGGTATTTAAAGTGATTAAATAGTAGAGTTTGAAGTAACACAGTAGCAAATTTCAAATCATTAGGACATATGAAAGGTAGTCAGATCCCCTCATCAACTATTAAAGACCTGAAGATCTTCAAACGGCTGATCAGGTCATGGTTACCTTACCATATACTTTCAATGTCATTGAAGTAACACGGTACCAAATTTCGAATTGATCGGGCATAAGGAAGTTAGTCATATCCCCTCATCAACTAGAAAAGACCTGATGATATTCAAACGGCTGAACAGATTTTCATGAAACATGACTAAGAACACTCGGGATAAAATTATCTATGACACAAAAAAAACTAAACGAAAATCGGTTCATCCGTTTGGGAGCTACGATACCACAGACAGATACACAGATACACAGACACGTTAAACTTATAACACCCCTCTTCTTGCGTCGAGGGTTAAAAATAGGGCTCTAGATAAGTACTTAAACGAACATTAAGTATCTCATTTTGAAATTTAACATCAATCTTCATGTTTTGATGTAAAAGTAAGTTTTTGTCGAAATTCACGATCCAAATGAGCGCTAAAACGCCTCAGTGGAGGCTTTTCTGAGAGTAGCAATTGTATAAAAGATTGTTGACTTTTTCCAATCGATTAGACGGCCGGCAATAACAAGATCGCATGTTCATCGGCTGAAAGACGTCAATTGATCTGACAAGGTCGGCCCCTGTCACTGTCATAATAACATGATGTAAAAACATGCTTTCATTCTAAGAACAAATAGGGTAGATAGAAACACAACTATTTTAGTTAGTAAAATTAAGACAGTAAAATTGACTATTCTGCATTTAGTCACTAAATATTTGTGTAGTTGGGTTGTGTAAGTTTTATGAATGTAAATCCTTGTCATGTCAAATGATTTTGATATTGTTGATCTTGTGTGAGTCGCTCGATTGATAATGTCCCGTTTTACAAGGGACAGTAGAATTAGTGGCTAGTTATAGTTATTGGTAGCTAATTCGTTTTAAATGTTTGAAACATAAACAACCCTGCCTCGTCATTCAATCCGAATCGAGCGGGAAACCATTCGTTTTAATTAATGCAGTATAGACCCGTAGCGCTAGGCTATTTTGAGGCCATAAGTTTTGAAAATTCTAAAGTTGCTCGTTTCCTGCCTGTAGATAGAATCGTACCTGAGAAGCTTATTTATGCGTTTAGTGTCACATAATCAGCAATTCGACTTTTAGTATGCCATACCTTTTATTCAAAATAAAACTGCCGAAAGTAATTTAAAGTTAAAAATCTTTATGGTGTCATATCTAAGATAGCCGGCTGGTTGTGCAAATCAAATTTGTGTCATCTACGTCCAGCGCAAACTGTCTTAAGGTCAGTAGGTATGTAAAAAAAGTGACAAAAAAATGTACAATGAATGAAATAGCTATTTCCTATCTCAGACCACTTATTTAAGCTCATTTAATAAATGTGTGCCAAATTAAGGCACGCAATTCTGGGTTTCATTATTTTGTTTTTCCAAGCTACAATCGCTTCAAAAAACAATTACAATAATTAGAGTTTACATATTAACTTAATAAATACATGATAACTCTATAATGTACATTTCTGTCATTGTCATCCACGATATTTCAAATAAAAACGGCGGCCGGCCCGGTGTAAACCCCGCGATCGCCGCGCTCTCGCGCCGGTTCGTTAGAACAAAACAGACTTTCAAATAATAAGATTTCGTTGATAAAAATGACGCAAATTAAGAATAGTGTTCTATTACAACTTAATAAACAAAAACACGTAAACTTTAATGACTTGCATTATCTTTTGTGGCTTGTACAGAGAGTTGTAATAAAAAAATTAATACATACTAATGTCGTGGATAAATTCGGCACAAAATACTTTGTACAACAGATGTTAGCATTCTAAAACGCATAACACCTATTTAACCGACTGTAAGATTCTTATAAAGCTAGTTGAGTGACATGTTAGGTATTAGTTAAATGTCAGGGTTCCTGTGGACAGAGATGACACTAATTGCCTCTGTACATCAATTACTACTTCGTTATCATCATGAAAGTGAAACCTGACCTCTAATTTTCTATTCGCCCAATACTGACCGAAAAGACAAATACCTAAATTTTACCTATGCGACTAGGATGACACAAATTAATGTATTAGATTGGACAAACGATCCCGAAACTACATGCCAAAAAGAATGAACTTTACTATTTTCGGAACCTCAAAACCCAGCGCTACGGGTCTATAACACGTAGTTGCCGTTCCAACGTGGAGATATTCTAACGTTTCGAGGATAAATGAACAGCTGCTTTGTTAAAATCGCACCGGGAGCTTTGCTGAACTTAAATAGGGCACCTGTATTTGATGAGTGGGCTCATCAAACAACTACATAGAAACGCAATGCTGCTGTGAATTAGGTCTCTGTTTGTTAGCATAGTTGCAGAGAATTAAATAGAATTACAAATGACACAATAAATATCTTGTGAATGTATTTCCTATCTGCACCCCTAGCCAAGTGGCAAACGCTCGGAAACGAATCGAACTTCGCCTTCGCTAACGCTTTGTCGCAAACGCTAATAGATTGGTAGCCAAGATGAACGGAACGCGGCGAACGCTAGTTCTCTTCTAACTTTCGTTAAAAACAAGAATTTTGTCTATGGTTTCGCACGACGCCAGCCAGACGCAATGTCAAAGTCGAAGAGTTTGACGTGACGTATGTTTGATGTTGTTGTGTTTTTAAATCACTCTAAAGTCTAAAGTGTATTTGTATTTGTGAAGTTAATAGGTGTGCAGCCCACAATATTTTTAGAGCATGCATTGTAATAAAAAACTCACAAAATACTAAATTTCAAACAAAGACAACACCAGCTGATTGAAAAATCGCCATTTTGTTACGTTGGCGTCAAGGGGCCGGCGTTCGCTAACTATCGTAGCGTTGAAACGCTCATGGGGCGTAGTCGCTTGTCAAAAAGTGCCACTTGGCTGTATTTAGCGAACGACTAATATTTCGTTTTATCTATTAGAAAAAAAATATACACTTGGCTACCAATCTATGATTCGTTACGATTAAGTAACGTGACATGTCGATCGACGATTATTTTCTATACAAACCTTTAAGCGTTTTCGTTCAACGTTTGACACTTGGCTAGACCAGCAGAACGTTTCCTTGCTACGTGATGACGTGGCAAGGAAACGTTCTGATAGGAAATACATTATACACAAGCTCTATGTGAATCGATGTTGGTTTGAATTGCTATCAAAGTCCAAGCACAGCATTGCATAGTCTTATTTCGTTTTGCCAGCACACAAGTAAACTTCTTTGAAATATCCAAATTCATCCATTCATCCATTCCAATAAATTAACTTAGTTTGCAAAATCAACATGTTTTTATTTGAAAATGAGGCTAGGCTACATTACGATTAATAGTTTTTGCAACACGTATTTAAAATATATAAAACTCTGAAGTTTCCATGATGATCTTATTTCAATGAATTAGCATGAAACACGTAACGAAATATATGCTACAAT
Source organism: Udea olivalis (assembly GCA_947369235.1). NCBI lineage: Eukaryota > Metazoa > Arthropoda > Insecta > Lepidoptera > Crambidae > Udea > Udea olivalis. Next base: position 6,872,561 of record OX376345.1, on the reverse strand, counting down.
ATGCCGCGTATTTATCCTGAGCCAACATAACCCATTTGTACGAATATATTCTTTGCAGAAAATCGTTTGGATATCTACACAGTACAACACAATCCGTCTTTGAGCGTTTTCGGTTCAGATCTCCGTTTCCGCGCGTACGCAAGGTTTCGGGCGCTTCGAGCCGTCCGGGTCATTCAGCTACATTTGAGCTGGGTTTCAGCTAGCCCGTATCCAAAACGTAAGCTAATAGCGATTTCTGAAAAAGATTTTGTGTGATGTAGATCTAGTGTGTTCCGTGTACATGATTATTGGCATAATTTTGGATTAATGAAAGACCATTTAGTTACATGACAGAGGTGTGTTTGATTTTCGTTAGTCAATAATACGATTAAATGTGTAGAGATCCTACCTTTCTTTTATAAGTCTTAACAATTGTATGCGCCTAGGAAACAGCACAGGGAACATAAGAAAACTGGCATTGGCCCGCACCTTCATTCACGTGAAGCAAAATGTTGCTCACTGTGCATCAAAAAGTACCTTAAGTCCTTTCACAAAGGTAAAAATTTCGATCAATGACAACGATTTGGGCGTGAAGACATATATAACCAAGTTTAATTTCGCATCTTTACTCAAAAAAATACTCAAGCTATAAAGATGAATATTTTTTATCCGATAAGATATAAAGATGAAACATCACAAAAAAAATATCAAATAATGGGTGGAGAGAGTGAGGATAATACTCACTAATAGATTGTTCTTTGATTTTAGCATTGTGCAATGCTTGTTTTCATATCTAAAGAAATCCGCTAGTGCTCATGCCTTGCACGCTCGTGAGGCTGAAGTTGCGGACGCGGCAGCGTAGGCGGTCGCTACATCGATCGCGACCCCTGACATTAAACGAGAGACAGCGCTCAGGGTGAGCGTCGGGCTCCGAGCTACGGGCTCATGCTACCAGGATATAGGTTACTGTTACAGGTTTAAGAAGCTTGGAGAATACATCTAATGAAGATTAATTACATTTACCAACTTGAGTGTTGGAGGCTGATAAAACAGAAATCTTTCAAATTGGGATTCGGCTAACGGGTCGTTTATGTACGTTAGTCTGAACATTATTACCGTCACGTTGATAATTTCATGGACATTTCCTGAATAGCCTTATAGACTAGGGAGATGTGTTCAACTTTTATTTGAACATTGTTAACTAAAAACAGGCAGATGATTACCAGTCCCATTAACTAATATACTCTCCTTTTTTGTTTTATATTGAGAACTCCCACAACACGTTTCATAGATTTACACGTACCATACATCTCTAATACACTTAAAATGATTGCCCGATAAAATATTATACTACCCATAAGGTTAACTTAAGTGCTATTTACACTATTATCGCTTGAATAAACTTCTGGTAAACAAAAGCTCAACACAAGATGAAAGCATCAGAAGTACCACATAATCCTTTCAAGTTAATACTGCCTATTTTTAAGTCCCTATTCCCGTCTTATTCCGTTTCGAAGCTGAATGAGCAAGGTCGCTGCATCGATCGCGTGACCCCTGACATTAATGAAAGCATTCACGGTGAGGGCCGCCGGGTTCCTGTGAGCTCTGGGTTTATAGCTCGCTCGTAGCTTCTTCACTTGCTATCGGCTGATGTAATCATCTGAAGTGTAGCCACTTTTGAGAGCCTAGAATCTTTAGTTAAAATGTTCTCTGACAAGAAAAACTCTCGGCCAGCGTGCAACTTAAATTGTATTTTTCATTTATTTCTGAAATTATTGTGGTCGCAGCGCTGCCGTGAATTTATAATGTCAATATTAAAATGCGACACGGTATTGTTTAATCAATATCTTACTAATATTATAAATGCGATAGTTTGTGAATATGTTTGTTACTCTTTCACGCAAAAACTACCGAACGGATTTAGATGAAACTTTACAGTAATATAGCTTGAATATCTAGATAACACATAATGTATAATTTATAAAGATTTTATGTATGAAAAATGAAGTACACGCGGGCAAAGTCGTGGGCGGAAAGCTAGTGACACGATAAGTCCATAATTGATTATCAAAATCACATGAAACCGCTTTGCAGGTACCGCGTTTTGAGTTTTATCTTCAACAATGGAATGGCTGGTCGTTCGAGGGCCTAATCAATGTAGCACGCTACTAAATTCCTACAAATGGATTACTTTCAAAGTTTGAAAATAGATTATTTCGGTTAACGATGCTAATGTCATTTCCATACACTGTTAAGTTGAAATTTCAATACATATTACACATTTTATCGCATTCCAAGGTTATCACATCTAGCAACTTAGTGCCATGTTGCTCTTGGCTAGGTCCTCTGAGTGTTAAAATTTGCTAAGCCGCTCAAGTCTAATTAATTAATAACTAAGCAATTAACATTGTTGACTTAATCTTAATTAACTAAAGGAATTTTTGAAGGAGTCTTCTTAGTGGGTTGAGGATTATTCATTCGTTTATTTTTATGAAATTTGCTATTTAAATTTATACAGGTGGCAAATTGTATACTGGATTGCCAGCCAAGCGGGGACGTGTGTACTTCTTAAATTTAAGAGTTTTATTGGGATGGACTCGAATGAATTCAGGAATCACTTTCAGTATGTAAAAGCAGCAAGAAACATGTCATCAATTGGATCGACACGGTTGGCGTATTGCGCTGAAGCACGGTTTCTCGCCTCGATTTCCGTAGTGTCCCGGTTTCGATTCCCGGCCGGGTCAATTTAGGAAACGATCTTTTCTGAATTGACTCGGGTCTGGGTGTGCTGGGAGACGCCCCTAGCTCATTTCCTTGTGTGGTACCTCGTAACACAGGGATATTAATCCCTACTTCGAGACCATTACAAGAGGTGTGTTGTCTGGCGCATATTTATTTATTATTATATTGATCGTTGACGATTTGATTCCATGGATTTAGGTTATTATTGTTACAGCTAATAAGTCAAAGTCATAATCCTAAGTATGCTGCCCCATTACTGGACAAAGGCATCTGTTATATATCATAATACTTAAAAACACAAAAATAAACATTACTCACCCAGTTCACTACATTAAAACAATAACCGCAAAGAAAAATGTTCATAATCTATGTTTTTTTTTCAGTTTACAGCAAAATGTTTTTATAAATGAAATGAACGACTGCGCGTAGTATTGACAAGCAAAAAAATGATCGGAAACGTTTTCAGAGAGAGAATATTTGTTTCCATTCAAAGCGGAAATGGTATCAGCTATTAGATCGGCCAAGCGAAGTTTTCAGGATATAGAATTAATACTTCAGCCTGGAAAAATAAATCTATAGCGGTTTATACAAAAACTAATAACAGTATTTCATATAACCTCGGCAGCTGATATGAAAAAATAGGAGATACTGCAATAAAGCCTTATGAGTAGCCTCTTTAATGCGTTTTAATATTTAAACCATTATTTATTTAATAATATACGTAGCGAGTAGTACGCAAGAGCATCGTGGCCTAGTGATTCAGCACCCGAACTCAGATCGTGGATCGTGTGGTCCCGAGTTCAAATCTGGCCGAATCAGAACCGAAAAATGTATTGTTCTCATTGTTAAATATCCGACTAACTCTCCGGCGATGGAAAACATCAATAAAAAAACAAATCAACCCGGATAGCGGCGGAAGGCTCACCACCTACTGAGTGTTTCGTTCACCATGACGACACAATCACTTGCCTCTGACAACCCCGTTTGGGATAAAGTCGTGGTAGTATGTGATGAGTTATGTTATACGTAACGTTTTGGCTTTTGCTGTTTATTATTGATCAAAATCTGGATGATCCTTCTAACTCGGCGATACTATCGATAGTCATTCCGATTCTATCAAAATAATGCTATTCGACGCTCGCCTTAGGAGTATCAAGTAAATTGAAGAACTCGAGTGTGAGTGTACTTATTGATTCCTACCTTTGATGTAGCTCTAGTCCTAAAGTTGGGTTGTTACCTTTTGTTCTAATTACTACTGCTAACGTAATTTCAGTTCAAACAGGATGAGGAGCAGTGCCAGATCCCGTGCCTTTTATTAAAAAAGGGTTGCAAAAACAAATTTTGCTAGTTTTGTTTGAAATGTATTATATTATGACAAAATATGTTTGTGTGTAATCAATTTACTGCCTAAACTCCTCAATTTCAGCTTTCCTTACAGTTGTTATTTAATCCTAAAAGAAACTGGTCCAGGGCGTGATTAAAGTATTTGATAGTACTTGTATAGGGGATTAGGTTTTTCGTCAAACCCTGAATATAGTCAATATGAAGAAGGAATACGAATCGGCTTTTGATAAAATAAAATAGGTTTTTTGGCTATAATAAAATCATTGTAAAGAGATGATGTCTTCGAATCCCTTAGAAATGTCCAAGTTAGTCCACATCGCCGTAGTGTAACTCGATTTAGCCAGGTAAAATATTTTCAAGGAGAATCAACTGACGTCATACGAATGCAGCCCTGGATTTAATGTAGGTCACCCACACATCGTAGTCGCGCAGCGCTACGCACCGCACGCACACAGCTACGTTGCTTCCCAGGCCGTAGCCAGTCGCTGTAGCTACAGTGCTACGAATTGATTTGATGTTTGCAGAGCCAAACGGGTATGTTTGAGAGATGTTCAATACATTATTATAAGGTCTAACTAACTTAGCAAATTACAAGCACTAAAAAGATTAGCATGTTTATGTAGCCATTTTGTATAATAAGGTCCACCTGAAGCTATTAGTGGAAGCGACGGAACCTTCCTGAACGGTTAGTCAACAAAACTGTTGGACTCGAAGAATGTAGTTATCATCGGTATCAATGATGAGTTGATTTGGTTTAATCACCAAGCTCGTACTCGAAACACACTTTGTCCGACTTAGAAATTCAACCCAACAAACCTAAGTTTAGGACCAAGCATACTTAGTTAGATTGCGATCTTCACGGGTCGTCCACATAAGAACATGTGAGGAATAATTACAAAATTATGCAAAGAATTAGTGAACTGAAGCAAAACCTTAGGCCACTGACTGTTCGTAACAAAGATCACTAATCCATCCCTTAATGATTCACCCCGTATCTGTTTCTAAGGGGCGCGCCGCGTAACATTACCCTGAACATGCTTGCCCTTAGGCCGGAATCCTGCTTAGTGGAGGCAAGTCATGATTAACTGCGCGAATTTGGCTTCTTGCCGTTATTCAGCTTTCTTAGCCCTTACCAAAGGAACGAGTTTTAATGGCTTACAAGTTACTTAAGCATTAAGCTGTAACTCTTCCTAAATGCCAAGATTGCCTATTTTAGTGTCATCTCTTCTTGCGATCGTGAGAATCAAAGAACAGATGGGGTTAGCTTTCTATGTATGTAAGGGGTTCGATTTCATTACATTTCATATAAGTATATAGTATATTTAAAACGACCATGCGCATTTATTCAAAAGCCTATTTAATGAGGATTATAAAAGATATAAGCCAAACTAGTTTTACATAAACAACGCATAATCCAGGCTTATATTCCTGGACGTTGTCTGAAACCCGAGACCTCTGCTTATGATTAATAAACTTAATAATGGCGTAAATATGACTTAACAACGATGTTCCGACTTTCTTTGTTATACAATATTTAAATTAGACCGCGCTAGACCCTTCAGTTTTCGTATCAAACAATACCAACTTAGATTCAGTTATAATAAGACTAGTTTTACATGATAATTATATTTTCAGTTAGAGCTTTGCTTTGTCTCTTGATTTTTGAATTTACATTTGCTCACAACTTGTCTCGAATAGTGGTCAGCCCAATCTTAAGTGATCATGTCCAAAATGACGCACGGGTGTGCTTTGCTGTACTTTCTTAACGGACAATTCTAAATGCAAAATGCCCCGTGAGTTAAGTTAAAAAGCGCTTTATCTAGCAGTGAAGATCACAAAGATCTTGTGAAATAGGTTGAATGTGTTGTGCTTTATAAAGCGGTCTTTGGATGGCGGCCAATTGTGGCCTTAGCTATGACCTTGGCAGCATATAGAGCGAACATTTCTATTGAATTTGAAAGTGTACAATATGAAGATGAATGTATGGATGGCGGGTATTCTCAAAATTAAAAGTTTGTCTTTAAAAACGCTGATATACTTGTACACTAATATAAACTCATCTCTACAAATGATGGGATGTGGAAGTTCTGAAATATTCAACAACACAACACACCTGACCTGACATATGAATACGAATTATGTATCACTCTAACTCTTGAAGAAAGGTTTTTGCCATCAGTGTCTTTAAGCTAAAACTCAATTCTACAAATAACCGAAAGAATGAAAGAGCGCGCTCTTTATATTGAGTAATTACCCCAACAAAGACTGGCAGCTCCAGAATACCTACTTTTCATTGCATCTGGGTAGCAACTTCTGACCTTTACAAGTTATACGCAAACGCATCCATATTTCCGACCCCTATATGTCAGAGTTCCCGTTAATCGATACAGCGGAGGGAGGATTGCTTCAAAGTGCAAAGGTAACTGCAGTCCGGGCGGCTATTTATAGCGAGCCCGGGCAGGCTCCTACCAGCGGTTCACACAGCTAGATAGTTTTGATAGAACCTCTACTACGGAAGAAAATTTTAACGTAAGTAGTGAATTTGTGCATTTCAGAGGAGATTTCATTTGGAAATTTTCCTTTGAAGCTTGAGCCTTAAGTAACTAACAGGTATGAAAAAGGAACTATGGTTCAAGGCAAAGGGATGCACGGTGCGACGGTCAAGGTCAAATTATGCTCATTATGTCACATTGTGTTAGGGTAGTTGCGAGACAAGACAACCGAGGTTCATAGTTGCAAGCCCGGTTAGTTCCGCGAATGATGTGAAATAACATGCTTAACGGCACCGTGATGCTCTTACCTGTTTTTCTCGGCGAAAGTTTTTGCAAATTCCAGGTGCCATCGAGGATAGGTCCAGCGGTCCAAAGCACATCTTCACAAACCGCGCTTTGCCGTAAAAAATCCAGACAGTCGACCGTCCTCCCAGTTGCCAAGATATTTGAGGGATTAACTCCAGATTAATATGAAAAGAGCAATTATTCTTAAAAGACTTTGTTTTTAATATCGTGTAAGCTATGTGGTTCAGGCATTCATAGCTCCCAGGCAAGGGTTTACTTACAAGATCGTTTAAATTTAAGAATTCTCATTTCAGAGTAACACAAACTCTTTTTCATAACTTATTAAATTACCTTTGGCCGGTAGATTTTTTAAGCTCAAAATCGGGCTGAAAATAAACCTGAAGTCGAATCGTGTTTCAAAAAAAATTTAAAAATTGCAAAAAATTTACAATGAAGCAAAAGGCAAATAAAAAACAAAACAAAAACAAAGTTCCCTTTTAAAACCGCCAATTCAAACATCCACGTACGCTGAGCATTTTGCCAATTACAACTGTATCGCACTAACGTACAAAACCAAATAAAAAGTAAATAAGCACATAGACCCAGATTTATTTACTCCGATTTTAAATATCCACGAAAGGTCAGCGTCCCAACGTATGTGCAGAACCGAGTTGGTTCCACATTTCGAGATATGCCTGTCTCCCTCTAACGAACCCCGGGAAAACCTAGATTCTGAATTCGCAATTTACTTGTTAGGCATCATACAATTGATTCTAGACTTTATTGCTTCGACAGTAACTGCTAAACGACAGGAAACAAGGTAACGGATGTGAGCTCTAACGTTGTATGCAGAAAACCTGTTGCATACCTAGGTTCATACTACCTACGTCACGATATCAAAATCAAATCAATATCGGACGCGGGGACGAGGGTATTATAAATACGTATTCGTTCGCTGTTATTTCCGTATAGTTACATTATTTTCACACCTTTTTGAACAGTTTCAATAGCATCCTTTCAGTTTCTTGTTAGCTAAAAGAAAATTATGATAGTTATTTAACATAATCAAGCATATATTATTACCTTACCTTGTATAGATTATGAGGGGGTTTTGATAGTAAATATTTAGATTGTTTGATCCATTATTATAATGAATTGACGATTATTAAACCCAACCATCCTTATGTACTTTTAAACTATGTTTAAATGAAGAGAGTTCGAATGTTTTTATATAGGTATGTTACGAATTTGTCACTGGCTTCCTACGCATCCATGTGTTCTCAAACCCCTATGTAACTTAAGTTCGGAAACAAGAGTGAACATTAGACCTGGTATGGTTTTCATCAAATAGCGTGAGGATGTACCTCCTTCAGATAAAACAATTGATCACCATCACTGTAATATCTCTTTAAACATTGAATTATGATCACCTACGAGCTATTGATGGGTTCACTGCAACAATAAAAAAGCTTTTTATGGACCTTGTAGTTTTTAAGTAGCCGTTTTTACATATAAAACAGGATTGATCGGTTTTTATTTGATACTATATCTGAATTTGAACAAACTATCTTTAATTTGGAGGCACTATAAAGAAGTACCAATGTTTTAAGCCATTTGTATCAGAGAGATTTATTACATAATAAAAAAAATAACTTAACTTTCTAAAAAACCATTTAGTTAGCAGTTTCTGTGCGATTAAGTCATTAATTTAAATAAATAAATAATCCTAAAACCCAATACAAGACTCTCTCCATTACAGTTCAGCCTTAATTCGGGTCGTTTATTTAATTCCGCCTTCCCCTCTTTCCCTCCTCCTAACGATAATATTAAGAAGACATAACATAAATCTCTTAAGCCAGTCCGTTTTCGATATCCTCAACGTTAACTGTAGGTCGACTCTCGTTCTCAAAAAAATCATGTAGGTATCGTAACCGATACAAACCAATAACCTACAAACTTACAGTTCATTAATCCTGATTTTTGGTATTCTAAGCCACAAATTCATAAAGGATAATCACAATTGAGACCACTTCAAATTGATGAAATGTTCTGCTGTCCTGAAATGTGTCAGTAGAAATAAAAAGAACAGCTTTATCCCAAATCCAAAAATGAGTTTCTGGATTCAGGCGTAAGCATCATATTCGAATGTACAAAATTCATGAAACGGCTAACCGATTGCATTTATAGTACGACGAAACTTCGTCAACGTTGCATCGGAGTAGACCCCTGGATTTTGACGAATACGACATCATCATCAATCATAAAATGTTGCGAAAGTAGATACTTCTTAATTTCCAACACAATGGCGTAAGCCCGAAAGAGGGACCTTACATTAATGATTTTATCTTGTAATTTGATACTTTACGCTGTTTAAAAAGTTGCCGTTGAAAGTTTTTGGGTAATCTGTGACACGAGAGGAATAAATTATTATAATATGTGATGGTGTACCATCTTGTTACATCATATTACAATTTATTTATAAAATTTCAAAAGTTTCAAACTGAACTTTGTACCTATTCAGCCGAAACACATGTGACATCTGCTGGCATGCCAGCTACAGACACATGTATTTCGGGCATAAAGCGGAGATTGTCATGGTATTAATTTTATGATTTTACGATAGTAATAAGTGATGTTTTGTTCCTTGTCCGTTAGTCAAAGTCAACTGAACTGACTGACAAATAATTTGCAGGGTAGTTTTTTTTTTATGCGCCAGAAAACACACCACTTGTCAAGGTCTCGAAGTAGGGATTAATATCCCTGTGTTACGAGGTACCACACAAGGAAATCAGCCAGGGGCGTCTCCCAGCACACCCAGACCAGAGTCAATTCAGAAAAGATCGTTTCCTGAATTGACCCGACCGGGAATCGAACCCGGGACACTAAGTAAGGCGAGAAACCGTGCTACAGCGCACAACGCCAATCGTGTCGTCAAAACGCAAATCGTGTCGATTTTATCCAATATTTCGAAAGCACCTAAACTTTCATGGAAATAGCAATTTTAAAAATCATATTTTTGGACTTGTCCTAAAAACGCTAGCAAGTGACGTCAATTTGCTGAGCTTAAATGTTACGAATTCATAACTTTTAAAAGTATACAATTTTGAGAGGACTATCACAAAAGCTTGAGCTGTATTAACAATCATTATTTTTAATTTTACGAAGATGTGCTAAAAAGGGGTTTCTCATTTCTAAATAAGGTATTGTACTAATTAATATCCACCTAAGATTTTTCTGAAAAGGTGTAACATAGGGTAGGCAGTTCAGATACGATTGGCTTTACTTTGTCTAAATGGATGCAGTAACTACTTAGCATTAGGCAGTCCGTTTAAGACACGTCGCTTTAAAATTACTCTAAAAAAATAAAAACACTAATATCTTCATTCATTGATCAAGGGACAATCAGATAATCTGAAACGCAATAAATTAGACAACAATGTAAGAGTGTCAGTGACCAGGTGGGCTCCGGCCCGAAGAGCCTCGGGTGCAGGAAGCGTCGAGGACAATCCATTTATCTCTGCCATTGTCCTCGATTCGGGCACAGAGACGGATAAAACCGTCTCTTTGCTGGTTTTTCGGGAGATAAAATAGGTTCACAGTTGTGAAAATTACGTGCGCGCTGTTTTTTTAGGTAATGTACAGCCAGTGATAGAAGACCCTGAACATTTGTAAAGCATTTCATTGTCATAGTAGTATGTTATATTATAATAGTGAATGGTGTAGGCTGATGAAATCAAGAAGGAAGATACAGCACTAGTGTCTTGACAGCAGTGCACCTGCACCCTATCTATAGTGAAGCAAACCCCTGTATCCACAAACGCTAATCAAAAGTTGGGGACACCTCAAATTGATGCTGCCCTGTCACATGTCTGTAGAAATTAAAGGGACAGAGCTAAACATGTAAGGACTGCTCAGCTTTGATTGACGTTTGTGGATTCGGGCGTAAGTATTACTGTTGTCCTAAGTTACGATTCTACTGGCATACGAATCATACACGCGCTTAGAAGAAGTATATTTATTTTTGTCAAATTAAGTGGTAAAAATTTGCCATAATCCTTTAGTGTGGTTTTGAAAAATATATAGCCTCACCACAGAGGATGCACAAGACCGCGCGAAGTGGGCCACTAAAATAAGAAAGGCGGACCCTGGGACCCTACACACCAGTGTGGGTTCACAACTGGAATAGACCGCACGAATGATGATGATGACAATGAAAAATATATAGCCTAAGCCCTAAACAGTTTCTACAGCATAACTTTTCATTAGTTTAGTAATAAGTAAACAATTTTTTTTTTTAAATTTCATTGTTTGATTTGATTCCTGTCAAATTCGCCATTTTATGTGACGAGACTTTCTGACTCGCTCGTGTTGATTCCATTTGTGTGTTATATTGACCTGTACATCTACCACGAGTTGCCACTTTAAATTTACGTTACTGTTCGCGTAAAAAAATGATTTGGGATTTGACATGACATATCAAATCCCAATACAGTTTTTTACGCGAACGATATCGTAAATTTAAAGTGGCAACTCGTGGTAAAGTATCTACCGACACAAATTCTTATATAGAGATTGCCTCATAATTATTATTGTCGAGAGAGCTGAATCAAACCCGAGAGTTTGTCAGAAACATTAGAATTATCTTTAAAAATTCCAGTGTTTTTTTTTACAATAATAATCGGCGAGTTACGCAAAGAATCCCTTTGTTATAATGAAAATTTCACCAAAAAGATTTCCGATGGGCTAGATCGGATCGCTAAGAGCACGCCAAAGGGGTGTCTTTATCAAAAGAATATTATTTAGAGCCGTTCAAAGTTTCAATGAAACAAGATGAGGATTCTGTAATTAAAATATACCTCAAAATGTATATTTTCGACACAACAAAAACGACAAAATCAGATACCGACCAGTTATTGAGACCAGTAAAATCAGTCAAAGACTATTAGTGAAATATAACTTTGAAATGAATGTTCTGTTTATCAGAGAATCACTAACTACATACTTAACCCGCTTGTTATTTCCACAAGCGTGATGTCAATAATCTTATACTACTTTAAATTGAACTTTCGAGATTCGAAACCAATTCCCACATGATGCTTGAAAGAATCGCAAATCTAGATACGGAAAAGGATGATCTTTCGAACCCTTGTTGGGTCAATTGACCACATTCAGAAAATAAAGAAAAAGTACAATTTTAACCCGAAATAGTTACCAGCTATATTTTATCCGAAATATTCTACTCGCACGTGTACTTTAATCTAGTTATTGGGAGGGAAAAGATTTTCCGTTGGAATTTCAGCGAGAGGTGATGTCAGGAAATCCAATAAAGTGGTAATAAGTGGGTTTCTTACAGAAAGTCATATTTTCGTCAATTCCTTCGCGACGTCTTTTTATTAAAACCCCGATCGACCTTTCACTTTTTCATTAGATCCGATATAGAAACCCTATATATTGTTTCGATTGGTAATGCAAACGTACCTCCTCCTTTTATTTAACTCTGTTACATCTCTTATTTAGACTCTTATTTCTTCAAAATTAATGTAAATAGAGTTGGGTTTACGAACTAACATAACGTTGAAATTCGGATTTGTAGAATCTTGACTATTTGTAAGTGAACTTTGCGGTTAACTATTCCATCATTAACAATCCACTCCATTTCCTAGCACGAAGTAGAACAACCGCAAATTGTATAGAATTTCGTAATATGTAGCGCTTTCTGCACGTTTATAGGAAATTCTGTGGGTAAGGGTAATTCCCAGTTTACACATATGATTTCAGTCTCGTATGTTACTCGTAGTTACCCAAAAACGATCCTGTTAAGAGCGTCGTGGCCTAGTAGTTAAGCACTCCAACTCGTAACGTGGATCGTGTGGTCCTGAGTTCAAATCTAGCCAGAACCAAAATCTTTGTGTTCATTGTTTAATTTCCGAATAACTCTCCGGTGATGGAAAAGCATAGATAAAAACCCAAACCAACCCGGATAGCGGCGGAAGGCTCACCACCTACCACGTTGTTTTCTAATACCAGTGGTGAAAAGTGGGCTTCTTTCTGTTCACCATGACGGCAACAGTCACTTGCCTCTGACTACCCCGTTTGGGATAAAGTCGTGAGTGATGGTATGTGTGTAAGTATATAAAAAAAACTTGTTTAATATTTACAGACTTGTACTTGGTATATTTTGTCCAGTTTGGGGCCTTATTACAATCACTTATATTCAGTCAAGTTAATTCCCTAAACTGAGGGTAGCGACCAATTTTGTCAGTAAATAACCAGCCTAATAAATGCGATAGTGCCAGGTAACCGCTGACTGGCCGGAAATGAAAGATCATATTACGAAATTGCTTGCTGCGCTCAGTTTAGGGTATGAACTTGACAAGTTGAAAGGCCCCTGATGTTTGTTATTTTATAGCTGCCCTGTCCCTGACATGTAGCCCACTATTGAAATGCTTTTTTACTCTCTATAAGTAATAACGAGCAGATAGATCAATGTTTAAGCTTCGTCAACTTCTTATTCACGTTCAGTCTAGGGATATAACCTCGTTACTGCAGGTCATACTCCAAGTCCTAACTCCATCTGGGTTACAAGAAGCTGCGAAATCCCCTTACTAATTAGCAAGCGCCGCTGATGCCTGTTAACCTAGTTAGAGCTGTGGCCGGCCCACGGTCCGCCTCTTTTAAACTCTGATTTGATGAATAGTTATATCCCGGTCATACTCTCCTTTAACCCAACGTTTAAAATCGAGGAAATGTTTTTATAATGTGCAGCTCGTAAGATTACCCTGTTTTCTCAGTTTTAAGTCTCAAATCACTTTATTTATACCAAGGTCATCTGATTCACCAAAACTTATTTTACGGATGTTAGAAACTGACTAACATAGTTTAAAAAACAAATATCACATCGGCAGTGAATGTTGCTTCTCAGGCTATGACTGGAGTAATCTTTAATATGGAATAAAACTTAATGTTAGTTCATTAGAACAAGTTAGCCATGGAGGAACGAAATAAACAAAATTAGACGCCCATCACGGAGAAAAACTTCCCGAAGAATGTTGGAGACTCATTAATTTAGTGTCCTTGTTTTAATTGGACATCCCGACGAATTCCGCCTTCCCCGCTTCGCACAGCTTCGCCCTACTTCTGGACCGTCGCAAGTAAACAAATAAATCACACTAAAGTATTGGATCTATAGTAGGGAGTTTGTTTAGGTACGTTTCCACTATGTTCGGAGGCGTTCGGAACGTAAATATTTAAAATGTTTGTCGGCGCTATTTACTGGGGAGAATTGGATACTGAAAGCATTTACAGTATTTTGTGAGCCTTTTTACCAATAACTTTTAGTGATACTCGTAACTTGATTTCAGTGACAGAGTACCTACCCAGCAGTAGAGAACTGTCTTATAACTAGTACATACGTAAGTACTAATTTAATTTATTTTTATATCCATAATATAAATGTATGAGAAGAGGCCACTGTCTGCAAAAGTGCAAAGCAGTGCAGAGGCCCAGACAAACTCAAACTCAAAAAACCTTATATAAAGAGACTTTCACAGTACTTGCAAATCGTCAAATTTAAAGCAAAATGAACTAAATAATAGACATAAATACAATAACAATATGCATTAATACACAGTATACATAATGCGACTCTACCACCGGGTCGGAGTTGTTTCGTGCTAAGAAGATACAGCGAGAAACTCAGCAGTAACTCTTTTTAAAGTTGTTTTAGGTTTACAACAGGCGGCAGTAAAGTGCAATGAGGGGGTCAAAAGTGGCTCCATATGGTTCGTGTAATATTACACACGGTGCTGATCGCCAGCTCTGTTAGCTTGAACTTGGCTTTGTCACGTTACCGCGTGTCTAGATGTGTCCTTTTAATTCAAATAAACCTAATAAGTATCTTAACTAAAGAATATAAAACAATGAAAAAAAAAACAAACATAAAAGAATATAAACAAACGGTCATATAATATAAAAAAGAAAAAGCCGAAGAAACCAACAACCCCCGAACCCGGAAAAGGTAATCTGTACGTCTACCACGATTTGGGATTTGATTTTTACGCGAACGATGACTTATACTTAAAGTGGCAACTTGTGGTAGACATAGGAGCACACTTCAAATTGATGCTGTCAGAAGTAACTTAATCGTTGCGCATAAAATATATACATTAGGAATCGCAAAAATAAAGTACCTATTTTTAACTAGATAGCAATAATGTGTCTGTTTTTAACTAGGTAAGAATAATGGAATTTCATTTTTTCATACTGAATATCATTACCAGTGTGCTGATATCCAATCACAAATGAAATATGATTGTTTAAAACCACTTATTAGACAAGGGGACATGAACAGCTTTTTAACAAGTGAAAATAACTACAAGCTTGTAGAAATGAGCTCGCCCGTAAAATATCTTAGTCAAACAGCATCCCACTTGCATAGCATATTCTCCGTTTTATATCGAATCAGCGAAATTGAGGACATATTGCAGCTGTATATTGAATCTGTGGCGCGGCATCATGGCTTTCCGCCTTGTCTTCTGCGGACTAGTGTTGCGTCGCATGTGAAACGTTGGGAGAACTATTCGGTACCAAATATGGCGGTTGAAACAGTAAATTGGAGTGTCCGGTGTTTCTTAACGTTGCCGCGTTAGATTAAATAGACATCCGATAGTTTTTTAACTAATCATTGTTTCTGTTATTTTGTGATATTACTTTATTTGTGCAACATTGTATTTCTCATGTTATTGTCTTCTTAAGATGCTAATCTTGCTGAATTTAAAGCACCTTAACCAATTTACCAGGTGGCCACTAAATATTGGGTTGCAAAATAACAATGTTAATGACTTTATAAGTCAAAGCGAAGTTGACTGTTGCTGTCATGGTGGACAGAAAAATCACAGAATCACACTTCACCGAACGGTCCGGAAATAACCCAACGTGGTTGGTTGATCTTAAACGATAGTGAAATACGAGTTATGTTCAAGATTTAAATTATATTTCTAATGAAGATGATTTCTGATGCGATGAACATTCATTCGTGTAAGTACATTAACCCTTGTGGTTCGTGCCAATAATTCCTGGTAATGTTTCTACTTTATCGAGATACGCATACTTACCTACCGGTATAGCCGGCAAAGTCATTATACTCATTATACAATATAATGAGGGCCACTCCAATAAATTTTAATAGATGTTTTAATTTGAAGCTCATCATACATTCGGCAAACGAATTTAATATTCGTCGTTCGTCGTTATAATATTTCTTCAAATTATCATATTTAATAATCGGTGATCCCGTGTTTCACAGACTGAATTTTCATAGAATTTCGGTTCACAGAAAATGTTTCATAGAATATTCGGTTCATATATTTTCATTTCGAATATTATTGTTTCAACGACTATTTACTTCATAGAATATTCAGTCAACATATTTTCATGTCAAGTATTTCAACGACTATTTACTTCATTGAAACATACTTCACTGAATTTTAATTCATTTAAAAACAGGCATAAGTTTAAAAAGCCTCTGTTGGTCAAGTTAGAACTGTGACCACATCGCAAAATATTCTGGAAATAACTTTACAGGAACTAAACAAGTCTGATAATGAGCCAGATTTGATATGTCTCTCTGAAACATTTGTGAGAACAGGCAACGAAAAATATATAAATATTAGTAATTATGAGTTGGCAACAGCCTTTTGTAGAGATAAGCAGAGGGGTGGCACATGTATACTAGCAAAAACGAATAGTACTTACCGGGAACTAACTAAACTAAAAACGTATGCAACCCAAAAGACTTTCGAGGTCTGTGGAATTGAAATACCTCTGCACAAATTGATAGTTATTTGCATCTACCGTACACCCACATCACACCCGAAAGCCTTCTTACATAAACTAGGCCAATTATTATTTGACCTAACAAGAAAATATAGACATGACACGAAAATTGTTTAGACTGGGGACTTTTTTTTTTTTTTTTATGTAATAGGGAGCAAACGTGCTAGAAGGTCACCTGATGGAGAGTGATCACCTCCGCCCATGGACAACTGCAACACCAGAGGTGTCACCGATGCGTTGCTTGCCTTTTAGATGGGAATACGCTCTCTTCTTGAAAGCCCCGATGTCATATCCCTTTGGGAACACCGCCGCAGGAAGATCATTCCATATCTTGGCTGTACGTGGAAGAAATTGGCGCGAAAAACGCACGGTTGTTGAGCGCCAGCCATCCAGGTGATGAGCATGGAATTTCAACCTATGGCGTGTCGTGCGGTGATGAAATTCAGCGGCAGGTATAAGATTATGCAGTTCGTCTGAACACTCCCCATTGTAAAGACGGTAGAACACGCAGAGTGATGCAACGTCTCTCTCTTCAACATCAATACTTTAAAAAAAGGCACTATTGCGTACTCCTTTAGTGATCTATGTAGTAATTATAATCTGAACTTTCATATTAATGTACCAACTCGCAAAGACTCGTATATAGACCATGTGCTCAGCAACATCAACAACGCTGTTGCCAAAGCACTCCCCCTATATTTATCGGATCATGACACCGCACAGTTTCTAAGTTTTCCAGTTCGGCAATCTTTTAAACCAAGGTCTATACACTATACTAAGAAAGGACTACAATTTTGAAAACATTCGCAAGTTTAGGAAGTGTCTTGACAGTATGACATGGTGCAATATATACGCAAACACTGATCGTAACGTGGCATTCGCAGAGTTTTATAATGAACTTTGTCTATTCTACAAGCTATGTTTCCCAGTCAGGAAAATTAGGATCAATAATACTAATAAACACAAACAAAAATGGATAAGCAATGGGCTAAAAACTCGCTGTAAAACAAAACAGTCATTACGTTTTTTATATTATAAAAATAAAACGGCAAAAAATAAAAACAATTATTTTAAGTACTCCAAAATTCTAAGAAAGTGCATTGATAAATCAAAAAAGGTTTGTAATAGGAAATTTAATAATAATAGTAAAAATTAATGTAAAGCTACATGGACAATAAATAAAAATGAAACCTGCTATTCTAAAGTAGACGATAACATTTCTGAAATACATTTTGATAATAATACATTGAACAATCCTGATGACATTGCTACGGCCTTTAATGATTATTTTATCGAGTTGACTAACTTAAAAAATGCGACAACCACTAATACACAACAATATCAGCATACCAAAACTATGTCAAATACAATGTTTCTTCTTCCAATGAGTGAGGATGAAGTTAAAAAAGAAATTATTGACCTAAATAACACTCAATCTGAAGGTTTTGACGGAATCTGCACAAAAATGATTAAAGAATGTACTAAAGAGCTTAGGCACAAGCTCTTTAGTACATTCTCTCTTAACACACCTTATAAACCTCTCATTTACAATGGGTAGTTTTCCTGAGATGCTAAAGCAATCTATAATCAAGCCACTGCATAAAAAGGGTGCAAAAGATGAGGTCAGCAACTACCGGCCTAGTACTTTAATCCCAATCCTATCTAAGGTATTTGAGAAATGCATGCCCCGCAGAATAATGAATTATTGTAACACGTATAACATTATTAATAAAGAACAGTTCGGCTTCCAAAAGAAAAAATCTACAACATTAGCAATTTTTACATTAGTAAAAACAATATTAAATAATATAAATGACGGATATTAGACCACAGGACTCTTTTTTGACATGTCAAAGGCCTTCGACTTTGTGGACCATAAACTTTTGTTAAACAAGTTAGAATCGGTAGGAATAAGAGGACCCACTCATCGGTGGCTAAGATCCTACTTAAACAACCGAAGCCAACGTGTAGTTGTCAGCAGATTAGCAGACGATGAAGTAATATCGTATGTCTCGGACTCAAAAATTGTTAAATGTGGTATCCCCCAAGGAAGTGTGCTAGGACCTTTAATGTTCATTTTGTATATAAACGTTATAACGTTAGTGACAAATCATAAATGTATTTTATTCGCCGATGACATTTCTATTATTGTGACATACGACAAAGACTCTATACTTAACCACAAACTTGAGATAAATAAAACGATTGACAACATTATTAAATGGGTAGACGTAAACAATTTAAAACTAAATCTAAATAAATCACATTTTGTCCAATTTAATCAATCAAAACATAAACAATTTAACTTTAAGCTTAATGTTGATAAAATAAAGGAAATAACGTCTACCAAGTTTTTGGGAGTAGTCATAGACCAAGACTTAAACTGGAAATCACATATCGAGACTTTATGTAATGGTATTAATAGCTTTGTCTATGCCCTCAATAAAATGAGGAAGGTAGCAAACTTACAAACGGCTATTACCACATACCACGCGTATATACTCGTAGCTTCTATTTTGCGCTATGGGCTAATAATGTGGGGAAATAGCACAAATAGAGAAAAGGCGTTTATAGCCCAAAAAAGTGTATTCGAGCTATCTGTGGAATACCGCCAGCCATGTCCTGTAGAACACTTTTTGCAAACTTGAACTTGCTCCCTCTACCGGCACTGTATATTTTTGAAATAAGCTGTTTCGTGAAAAGTAATATTACATTGTTTATTAAAGCAAGCGATATAAACACAAGACTGAAACGGGATCCAAATAGACTGGTGTTAGACATTATCCCAAGGTCAGATAAATACAATAAAAGCTGCATAACAATGTGTCTAAAAACATACAATAAAATTCCGAATGACATAAAAAACTTAAATATTAACCAATTTAAATCAAAATTATATAAGTGGCTTATTAATAAAAGAATAAATGACATGAAAGATTTTATTGACAATAAATTTAGTTCCTAATACAATTCATTTTATTTGACATACTTTAGTTATCTTCATTTTAATTTTATTTATTGTAATTATACGCAAATTGGGTTTCATACTATTTAATGATAGCACTTGCTAAAGATTATAATCTAATTGTAATTATACCTGTTGTAATTTTATAATTATGTAATTTTTGCATGTTATTTGTAATAACGAAACATGTGCACTCTCTTATGTTGTAACATCATCAAATACCATGTTTTACGCAAATAAAGATTCTGATTCTGATTCTGAGCCGAGCGAGCGCAGCGAGCGTGCCGCGGCAGCGGCCGGCGAGTGCCAGAAGCGAATTTTCGGCGAATAAACATAAGTGGCAAAAAAAATGTTCTTGAGAAGAGTTCTTACAAAAGCCAACCATTATGAGCAATAATAATACTTGATTTGATATTCTATTGTATGAATATTCTAAGAAATTAATTTCATTTGTAACAAAAATATATGATTTAAATTTCTTTATAGTACTTTTCTGCGTATTGATTATTCGATAAATTTATTTATTCGTTCCAAATCGTAGGTAATTAAAGGTGGTAAATATTTCACAATCCGCTCCGATTCAACGTAAAGGTATACGAATATTCCTTTAGACAAATAAAGCTACATAATCATAATTAAGGACTTAATTTTCTTACAATATATAGACGATGAAATGATAATACGAGAAACAATTTATGTGAAACGAAATTCTACGAATCGATTTTCTATAAAACAGAGTACAACCTTAATAATCATCTTCATTTATAATATATTTAAATAAATAAAATACAATGCCACACATAAATACAATGCTTGGGCACTATTGAGTTTAAGCTGGTCAGTAAGTAAGCCAGGGGTCTTAAAACAATCTCTTAAATCCAGTCAATTTCCTTACTGATAAGGCGAGGTGCGGATACTGGCTAAAAAAACGGGCCCAAAAATCTATCAATTTTGCTTAATCGAAATCAATCAGCCACCAGTTCAAAGCAGACC
This sequence comes from Udea olivalis, assembly GCA_947369235.1. NCBI lineage: Eukaryota > Metazoa > Arthropoda > Insecta > Lepidoptera > Crambidae > Udea > Udea olivalis. The sequence continues at coordinate 6,851,927 of OX376345.1, read as the reverse complement.
CTTGCCACAAATAATAAAAGATTGAAATTGCGTCACTGCAACAAAATCAACGTTTTGCTAACTAAGAATGTTTCGCTAACCTTGAGTAGATAGACGTAAACGGCCATACCGCACACACGTTTTCCGTGTTTAGTTAGAAGTCAGGTCGTTGGAATAAGACTACATTTGGACCCGCGCCAAAGATCCACTCAGTCTGCGAAACATTGTAAAGGAGCGTGAAGTTAATTTCACAGAGCTGCGAACTCACAGAGATTGGACCAACATGGTTGATTTGTTTTTGTAAAAGTGTAAAGTATGTTTAGTTTTTGATTCAGGCACGATGAAAAACTGCCTGGAAGGAAGTAAGAAAGTTTTATTTAATGAGCAACTTAATGTTTAGCTGACTAGTAAAGTTTTAACAATTTTTAAAGATATACCCACATTTGCACAAGGAGAAGACTTAAAATAGTTGTGATGTTATTCACGGGTTTTCTTCCAGTAATGTTTTAATTATTTTTCTGTTGAAAAGCACCCTGAGGTTTTCTTTTTTATATTCCTCTTGAAATCGATTCAATTTATTTGCACAAGGATCTGGGTAATTATGAATTTGAAGGAGGCAGCCCTATTCGCACGACTTTCAATACAGTTATGCACGACGGTACCTCATTAAAGGAATAAGGTCACTCGGAATATTTACTGAAGCCTCTATCTTTATACGGCTTTAGTGGGTTGAGCCTAAGGTTTAAATAACGCAAACTTAACGAAAAGGCTTCCAATTCATTTAATTTGTAACTAAGCAAATTCTCTCAATGTCGTTTCCGCAATAAAAGAAAATATATTTTAAACGTTTTGCAATCTATAGAAGGTAGCCTGCCGTAGCCCGGGGACTCTTAGCACCCCCTGCCTTGCCGTAACCATGACCGCTACCGTAGCCAGGAATGGCAGAGCAACCGGGAACTGGGGGCCTTTTCCTTATTGCGTCTGTCATAAGGGGGTTTATGCCAATAATCTCCGGCCAGTGATGACTTGCGAAAGGTTGCTGGCTGAAACTGGACGCGTCATGCTGAGGATAGGGCTCGATAGCGCGCATTGGGGGAGGCTTTTGTCCAGCAGTGGACTATGATAGGCTGATGATGATGATGCAGTCTATGAGGATGTAGTTCTTTTTATAAAAGTCTTTTCTTTTTTCTGGCCTTACATACACACATCAAAAGTGTCTAGGGATCAAGCATTTTTATGCGGATTTCTTGAGATTGAGATGTGGCTTTGTAATAAATTTATGATTTTATAAATTTATATGGATCCTTTTTGGTGCATTTCATAATTTGAAACAGGAACTGTCAATCAAATTCGAGTAAAAGATAAAAATCAGCTGTCAATATTTTCCCTATAAAAACATACAACGCATTGAAGACATTATTAGTGCTACTGTTTCCCTACTACTGATTAAAACCAACGTTATTATGGAGCGGCGACGTCATTTAAGCAGGGAAGAAATGCTCAGAGCCGTGGGAATGATAGAAGCTGGTTCCCGGCAACGTACTGTGGCTTTAGCTCTGAATACAAGTCAGAGTGTTATCAGTCGACTTTGGACACGTTACCGAAGCACTGGTACCGTGGCTGAGCGCCATGGAGGACGGTATCGCTGCACCACACGGAGACAAGACCGATACATTCAAATCACAACTCGAAGAGCTCCAACAATACAGTTATCATGGCGGTCCATGATGTTAGCCGTGAGGCATCATCACTCTTCAGGGAACTTAATTAGCGACCAAACAGTCAGAAACCGCTTGCATGAAGTGAACCTTCATTCCCGAAGACCGCTAAGGGTACCACCTATAGCAATGCACAATCGTAGGATTCGATATCAATGGGCTCTTGAACACAGAAATTGGGCAGAAGAACAATGGCGTTTCGTGTGCTTTTCTGATGAGTCTCGTTTTGGTATGAGACCGGATACAAGACGTATACGACACTGGAGAACCCCTGGACGCCAACAGCGATTAAAATCCTGCCAGGAAGTCCATCCTTATAGTGGTGGAACCATCATGGTATGGGCGGGATTTGAATCGGCGGAAGAACTAAGTTGATTTGGATCAGAGGCAACCTCAACGCTCAAATTTATGCTGAGACGATTGTATCAGACGTCATCGTTCCTCTACAAGTGCAAATCGGTCCCTTATTTCAGTTAATGCATGATAATGCACGACCACACACCGCAAGAGTTGTAAGACAGACTCTCGCCGCAGCTAACATCAATGTCCTGCCCTGGCCTGCCCAGTCGCCAGACTTGAACCCGATTGAGCATGCATGGGATATGCTACAGAGAAGAGCTCTGCCGAATATGGAGGGTATCCAGTCGCAAGAAGACCTTTTTTTGTTGTTGCAACGAACATGGGCGGCCATTCCACAGCGTGATTTGGATGAACTCATTTTGAGTATGTCAAACCGATGTTCTTGTGTTGTTAGTGTTCGCGGTAGAAACACGGATTATTAATTGTTTAAGTTACCCAATAAAATTTTAAAGAAAACTGTTATTTCAGTCTTTTTTTCAAACTATAATGTTAGTGGTTCAAATGTCAAAAATCCCTTTATTAGGAAAATGGCAAATTTCTTTATTAATGCAAAGGTGACTTGGTTTATCGTTACTGTAGACAAACGAAAACACTTTATTTGATGAATCCTTAAAGAAATTTTTAATTAATATCAATCAGGAGAAAAGTTGTTGCAAAAATATATGTTGATCCCTAGACACTTTTGATGTGTGTATTTACATACCATCACGACCCTATCGCAAACAGAGTAGTCAGATGCAAGCTGAATGTTGGTCTTCATTATAATATTCACGGCATGCTGTTAAATGAAGACCTTCCTAGGATTCCTAGGTTTTCTTATTATCTCGTAGCATGAATACCTTAAAGGTTAGAAAATATTTTTACAGGGTCGGCAACTTTTGACCATGGTAATGCATTGGTTTGTAGATTCCTGAACTACTTTCCATGTGTTAGTAGTTAGCAAGCTCATTTGCCACCAAATTTAGAGTGAAATGATAAGTTGCACCTTGCTTAACGGCGATAAGGAAGCCGCAATTGACCACCAGAACCAGAACCAGTTAAAGGATGTTAGGATTGCAGCCGGAAGTACCACTACTGAAACATTGAGGAAGTTGTATCTGGCGATTTGTCGCCCACTACACTATGTGAACACTTCTGGGAGTCAGGCAAGCATTCGCTTTTTATAGTCCTGTTTTCACGTTATATCTTTTAAAGAAAAACAATCTCCCTTTTTCAGACTCCTACTGCTGTTTGAATCGTTGTCGATCAGTTTTAAAAGTAGAAAGGTAAACAAAAACCATAAAATGAAAAACGCTGAATTATACTATCAAAACATCTAACATAATATTATTTTATTTTAGTAGTATTGCAAATGCTATTTAACAGAAAATGCTATTAGTTTTTTTCGGGTAGTTAATATTACGATATTGTTCGAATATAAATTTTGATAGTGCTTTAATGTTTATACCTATTGATTTAATATTAAACGTTTAAATAGTAAAATGAGAGAGACGGCATCTTTTGTTACTTTTCATTTCTGTGACATTTATTTTCACCTTCTAGGAAAAATATTTTATTAAGACATCAACAAAATATTTTTTTTTGGTTGCACTGCACAGTCACGTTCATAATTTAGATATTTTCCTTTTACGACTAAGATGTAATGTACTAAGTAACCACTTTATAAAAGTTATTAAAACCAGCCAAGTACAAGTTGGTCTTGCGCAGCAAGGGTTATGTACTGTATTTGGAACTATAACTTAAAAAACTTCCAGCTTTTTTTATCCAGATTGGTTTGCGTCTGGCCTTCAGTCTTGCCTAGTGGTAGCCGATGACGAGACCCGCGTTGGAACACGCTTACCCATTAAAGGCTTATTTACTCAATATGAATATTGAAAATATTGAATAATGGCCAAGGTTATACCGGGTGTTTATCTAAACACTTCAAAAACGATATGGCATACTTACCTACTCAGTAAGTGTAACTAAAATTTACTTTAATTTTGAGGTTTTCATTCAAGAAGTATCGACGGTTCGATTGATTTGTATGGTGACCTAGAAATAAAAGTTAGTTAATTAATTTCATTTTCACTTAGATAGTTTCTACATCACTTAGTGGGTATGCCAAATCGTTATTGTAAGTTATTTGATAATCACCCGGTATACATTTACATGGATAAGCAGGGCGAGCTTTCTTCTCCCTAGCGGTGAGGACCAGGAAGGACGCAGCTAACCGGTTAGTGCGCTTTGCTGAAAATTTGACCTCACGGTGGTGGAAGAGCAACCGTCACGTCTAGTGCCCGATGCGATAGAAAGTAGAGTGTGGTATCAGGTTATGAAGTTACTGCGAACACTCTCCAAAATACAACTTTTGAAAAACCGATTGACAATCGACTTTACGCCGATGCCCCAAACTCTGAAGTTTGGTTCCAAATAGCGTACCTTTGGCCACCGATATAACCTGGATTTGTGCTGAGATACTCGTAGTTCCTTGACAAATTTCATGATTCTAAGTGTAATTAAATACAAACTTTTAGGTATATAAAGCTAAAGCCTACAATTACGGTATACTGATCATCGTGTTTAATGGCACTTAACTTTTACTGGAAAATAACAAACTCCACATAACAAACTATGTATGGTTTTCAATAATTCAGAAAAAAATTAATGAAATAAGGGAAAGCCATCTTTATTCTGTATTTAAAGTGAGGCCTCTTATAATAATAATTGAGAGAGGCACAGAACTGAAAGCTCTTTAGATTGCAAGTGGTCCTCAAATTTACTGAAAAGAATGCCTCGTCTTTTAAAATGTTTTTCAAATGTCTAAGAACCCGTCTACTTACCTAAGTAGTAGGCAGTAGACTAGATTACGTTATGAGGTCAAATTGATGCTTTAAAGCTGTAACGAAAGAAAGTGTGGGTTTATTTACCCTTCATTGTAAAGCAAAAGTTAGAGCGGTTTCAGACTGCCGTTTTTTACGCCCGTTTTGGAAGCCCATGTAGGCGCGTACAAGCGCCTTTTGTCACCCGCGCAACTCTTACGAGCGTTACGCGCTCATAAGCTCGTATAATCTTTATTTAGATATTGACTCACCACTAACTTTATACGCGTCTCAAAATGCCTGTGAAGATATAAAAAATAAAGTTGCGAATAGTAAGAAAAAAGTAATCCTAAGTCGTTGTTACATTATACTTGAAATAAGATTTTTTCTTTAAACTAGTACGAATATGTATGAGATTGTCAATAAAAACTTCAAATACCGCAAAACAAAACCGATCGTTGTGGTCTAAACATTACACAGTTCTATAACGTGTCTGCAAGCGTGGCGTGGTAGGTAGGTACAGTCGTGTCCGCAAATCAATAACCACAATATGCTTAACAATATCAAGCTCATTGAAATTCAAATTATAGTCTACACGTTTGCATTCAAAACTTTTGTCTTCAAGAGAACATAGCAAGCATAGCATTGTTCAAGACAATATAGCAAATTTTTGCGTTTTTAATATTTTTGGCACACACCATACAAATTTAAAAGTAAATAACATAAGTTATTAATGTACCTAAGGCACAAATAGTAGAGGCCAGTTAGCTTCTTTGAAATTCGTCTACAAGCTACATAAAAATTAGCACTGGAGCTAGATCTATAATAGGATCTGGATCCTATTACTTCTGATATCACTCCAGGTCCTGGTAACGAAAACAACTTATGGTTTGAATGTTATAATAAATTTAAGTGAGATTGAATCAGCACGCTATGCAGCATACTATACCCAGACCTCGATGCAATAACACTTGGCAATCATCCAAATGTGTCTGTAGGCAAATCGATTGGGACCCCACGGCCGTTCTGCAAAATCTAATTGTGCAGGAAGAACTTTCTCGAATGAGAAAATTGAAGGAATAAGACGGCCTCGCCTCCCACACTTATAAGTTCGATAGGCTGGAAATATGATAAAGAAAGAGGAATTGGAAATCAAAGGAATGCTTGTATGGAAGAGCTTTTGCGAAAGTAGGGCTTGAATTAACGTGGTAATAAATAGAAGTTAAAAGTCACACAAAACTTAAAAACATTTTGTAGGCAATGGAAATAGATGTTCTATTCGGAAATTTTCAGACTTTTCTGATTCGTAGACTCTAGTCTACGGTAAACTGTTTTTTTTTTGAAATTGTAAGTTTAGAAACTAGAAGATGAACTGAAAATTTCCGACCGCTTGGAGTAATAAAAGAGTTGGTAGCAATCACAAATTTTTAGAATTTTGGGTTCAGACCCTTTCAGAATTGTTTATGCACTTTAAAATTCAAACAAGTACTAGTTGCAATAAAAACTAATAATTAAAAAAAACAAAAATCCAATGCTAAAAATGACCACTCAAAGGAAAAAACAAGTTCGTTCGCAACGTTTTAAATAATTGCGGTGGGGACCAACATTAGTCGAACATAAACAAAACCATTTTGGAGAAGTATAAGTATCTAACTACTAAATTATTTCCTGCTTTGTCCCCGCCTGCAGTGATTTGAAACGTTGCGACCGAGCTTGCTTTTTCCTTTTGAATGGCCATTTTTTGCAGTCGGGTTTTTTGTTTTTTTAATAATTAGTTTTTGTTTCATACTTTTTAGTTGTTTAACCAGTATTTATGGAATCTTCATTTTGATAGGTACCCCACCCCACTCAAAGAGTTGGGTAGAAGACCAAAAATCAGCCATTTTGTTTATTTTAAATTCAGGGGGGCTAGCCAAGAGCAACACGTCACAATGATTTCTACAATAGAAATCGTTCAGATGTATGGGGATGACATAAGCGCCAGTGACAGCTTGGCTAGCCCCCCTGATATAGGTCCCCAGTGTTACTCTCACAGTAAATACGAATCTAACGACACCTGTCAAGCTCAAACCCATCGAGTCGGTCAAGCTGCAGAGCGTACTAAACAATTATACATGTACATACATCCTCTCGAAAAACAGAACCCTCCTTCTGGCGCAGTCGGGTAAAAAGATGCATTTTTGAACATAAAAAAAGTGTCCAGCTTGGTCTTCACGAATATTTTATTTGCCTATCTCCAATATTGAATAAAAACACAAGGTAGTTAATGTATGAAAATTCTAGGCCGTTTGTTGAGTGTCCACGAGTACAGGGCAGCAGCAAGAGCACGAGGTGAGCGCCCCTGCTTCGATGGAGTAGAGGGCGTTCGTAGAGCGGCGCATAATGCGCTCACACAGAGGTGGGCGGAGGACCTGGCTGATCCCCTCTATGATCGGTACACCATAGACGCGATCAGGCCGGTCCTCAAACAGTGGTTTCGTCGAAGGAAGCGGCCTAACGTATCGACTGGTGCTGGTGGTTTCCGGGCACTGGTGCTTCGGAAGGTACCTGCATAAAATCGCCCGGCGGAAACCAGACACGAGGTGTCCCCACTGTGGTGCTGATGATGACACCTCCCAACACACACTGGAGGTTTGCGTTGCCTGGGCGGATCAGCGCCGCGAGTTAGTAGCCAGAGTTGGCGTCGATCTCTCGCTCCCGGTCCTCATACCGGCTATGTTAGGGAGCCAGGAGGCTTGGGAGGCAATGGTCTCCTTCTGCGGATGACGCAGAAGGAGACAGCGAAGAGAGCCCGAGAGAATGATCCTCGGGCGGCTCCTCTCCGACGCAGACGGCGGGGAGTGCGAAGACGGTGGTTCGCCCGTCCTCTTCCTGCTCCCTAAAGCAACATCGGGGTGATTGCCGGGGGGCTTTCATCCCATTGCACGGTGTTACCGTCTTGAGTCGTCCCAGTATACCAGGATAACCCTGTAGCGTGAGGAGGCCCGGCACGTGGGCCGGGCCAACCGCTGGGGCGACGTGGTAATCCTCTTTGGCTCCGTATCGTCCTATTCCATAGCGGTGAGGTATACCCCGGTCTTTTTAGTGCGGTACCCCGTCGGCTCCACGGCGGTGAGTCCCACGCTCCCCCACTGCCTACCCCTCGGGCAGTGGGATAGTCCTTAAAGGATTTGTTCCGGGAGACAAAAAAAAGGGCGTTTGTTGAGAGAGAAAAAGGTAGAAGTCGAAAGTGGGCAAGGCCGCGTGTGTCCGATATGAGTGACTACTCAATGCAGTCCGTTGCACGATTAGACAATCTTAATCGTCTCAGTTCAATGTGACATGTAAAATAACTACCTTGTAAGTAAGAAAATTGAATGTTTCTTTAAATTTAAACTATTACACTTACTGCTGTATGTAAATATCAAATTTATAATCATCCAGTAGATAAGTAAGTATTTTATAATAGCCTACTCATATCACAAGGACGTCTATACACAACAACATACCCAGCATAATGTAAGTAAATATTAACTCAATGATCCTTTAAAAGCGACGCATAAATCCCCCCCCCCCCCCCCCCCCCCACCACGCATAATTATAACCGGCAAAACTCGCCCGCCCTGGCAAAAATCTGCAAGGCTCATCAAACATTTCGTATGATCACTTCTTTTGGCTTGATATTTTAGACATTTCGTTTGTTTACAAAAATGGGTGGCACTTTATATAAAAAAGTTAAACTTAGTATATACATTCGAATTTAAAAATTATAAAATTAAGTAGGTAACTTAGAAGATAATACTGGATGATTATCAATAAACATCACTTTCAGAACTAGGCAATAGTCAGTATTAGTAATATATAATTACCGTATTAAACTCCGCTACAGTTAAATACGGTAATAGAAGAAAATGTTACAAATTAACCAACCATCCCTCAAATTTATGGCCTAATTTCAGCACAAATTTACAATCAGTATAAAATGTAGTTTTAACTAATTTGGGTGCCGCGGAGATGAAGCGAATAAATGTTTTAGCCAAAATACTTGTATCTATTCGGATTTGTGACTACTTTTACTGAGTCTTCTCTGGTAGAAGATTTTAAATACGATAACACCGACCGACTTGGTGTAATGGTTAAGAAGTTGGCTACTACACCAGAGGTCGCGGGTTCGATCCCCGCACAGTACAAACATTTGTGTGCATGAACATGTCTGTTTGTACTGGTCTGGGTGTCTCCTATGTATAATAAGTATGTATGTACAAAAGAAAATGTATTTAAGTATGTTTATCCGTTGTCTAGTATCCCATAACACAAGCTTTAATTAGCTTACTTTGGGGCTAGATGGCGCTGTGTGGAATAATGTCCAGGGATATTTATTATAACATGTAGTAAGTATAGAACTATTTGATCTTGTTTGCTTAATCACATTTTGTAGACAAGTCTAAGTACAGGGTACAAGCTACTAACGCGTGTGTTCTAATCTATCATGCGAATTCCTGGGCGGTATATTACACGGACGGTTTGTCACAGAGAATAAAGATAGTTGGCCTAAGCCCAAAACTCTCAGGAGGCTTAGAGCAATACAGTACATTTGTCAACATGTCTGACCTTTTTTATCGTTGCTGTGTTATTTGTACATGCGAAAGTTTATTCATTTGTGTATTTACATTCACAAATGGACATACGTAGGACCAATATTAATCAATAACATATTAAAAAGTCAAGGTTAACTTGAAATTAATAATGTAAATATACATTAATAACAATATGGTGACCTCTTCACCAATCCCGTAAACTTGTATTGCACCAGCTAGTAAGTGAAAAACAAGATTCAATTAGCATCTCCTTACAAGCTCTGATTACGATAAATGAATGAATGCAAGGTCCTTTCAATACCGTCTCTTAACATTTATAATTATTAAACCCTGAAATCGCAACTCAAGATGTATGCGTGATGTTGAGTGTGTGTGTTGCGGAACGATGGATAAGCATGGCAATTATAAGATAAAAAGATGACGTGATCTGGGTTGTTTCAGATCAAACAAAATAGTTGTTTATAAGAACAGACTAGCGGATAAATTATAAAATAATTTACACGAATTCTACTTAACTTGAAACACACATTTCGAAATACTCGTATCACTTTCTAGCTTCCCTTTTTATACATTTGGATAGATTTACGTAGGTTTATGAGATAGATTTGCGATCTTGTTATTTCTAAATTGGAAAAAAGGTTCACACTACCTGGAAAAGGTACGACGCGCGTTGTCCTGCCAGACAAAAAGGAACGATTTCCTCGAACAAAATGCCCATCTTTAAGGGACAACCGCCTAACATATGAAAGTAAATTCCACTGACAGTCAAAGTTATAAAAATACCTGAACAAAAGCGAATTATTCTTAGGAACAGGCTGCTGTACCCAACAATATTAGCACTTACCACAAAATGTACAGTGTGCGATTCTACGTTGCGGTTATGATCAACTCCCTTCAACCTTCTGAAGGTCAAGTGTCTGAGGAGCTCGTTGCGTTTCGATGGACCACATTAAGTCATATATATAATAATGGCGAACTCTCGAGGAAATACCATCCGGTTTGGCAAGAGGAAATCAAGAAACTGCTTGAAACTTAAGATAGTGAAAATAAATAACTATATGGAAAAATGCATTAACTCTTAGAGAAACAAAAGAGCAGTGATGATTGCGAGAATGTAATTTGGCATGAATATCTGAATGAGCATTATTTGCCTCACTAGGGAATGAATAAACTGTACCTCAGCCAGGTCTCGTCGCTAAGCCAGTTACAGAAAATCCTTTTCATCTTAATAACAAGATGAGTCTGTTTTTGCAGACCAAGGGACGGCGAGCAAAACAGTTTCATAGCATCATAAAAATTTCATTGACTTTCCCCCTTTCATTTTCACATGGAGCGCTGTCTCGCACATACATAATTGATACGTTCGTTTAAAATACATTAAACAAGCTAGACACGTGCAGCTCTACCGTAAATGCTGGAGGAAATGGGGAATAATTTTCAAGGTAGTAAGTCGAAAACTGCGCGGCCTTACCACTGTTGTGCGTAATGACACAAAGGTAATAAAACACAGAAGGCCCGTTTAAATTGGGTCACCTCTAAAGGTGGTCCCTCACTTAGAGCATTTTCCTGTAATGCAACGTTTCAGATTCGCTTTTGAGCATTACATTACAGGACGGCCTCCCTGACAGGACGAACATTCGCTTGTATTGTGCATTTCAGATTCGATTTTGCGCATAACATTACAATACTGCCTTACAAAACTTTAGAGAAGTTGTATCAAAAATTACACATTGTAACATCAAGTTGCGCACTGCAATGCGCGGTTCTTCTCCCTCACTGATGTAATGCTCGAATTTGGAACATTACAGCTTGCGCACTGTAATGCGCAGTTCTCCTCCCTCACTGATGTAATGCTCGACTCTATAACGTTAAATTACAGGGAAATGCACCAGGTGAGGGAGGGCCTTAATGAAAAAGACGTAACATTATCGATGTATATTGGGTGATTATCTGAAGACTTAAAAAATGATGATAATACACTCAGTAAGTGATAAATAAAAATAATAAATATCTGAGACAATTTACACCAAGATCAGCTGAGCCCAAACTAAGCAAAGTGTGTGTTTTTGTGTGTCAGAGACTAATAAACATACTTAAATTCATATGTAGTAACTATGTGAGGAATATTCGGTTTTTCATTTGACTTCAATTTCAAGGTTTTCATACAAAAAATACTGACCATTCGACTGGTTTTGTATGGTGACCTTGAAATCAAAGCCAAATGAAAAAATCTAATTTTTACTTACATATTTACTAATTATTTACTGAGTATGCCATATCGTTTTTATAAGTCTCTTGTTATACCTACCTGTTAAAGCCTACCTTCTATAAAGACATAAACCTTTCAGTGTTGGTTTAAAGGGATTCAATTGGCTAAATGTACCAATGTGTAAGAGCTGTTTTTTGCTTCAGACGTCCTAAGCTAACATGAATCGGTTCGCCTGTAGGGAGTTTGTTAATCATGGAAAGAAATTGACGAAAACCGTTGGCGTATTTCATCTCGATTGGGTTTTTCAATTGTACAATCTGGTACTTTAACAATAGAAAGGGAAAAGGAGGTTCTACCTACAGCGTACATACGTAGAAACACACCTTGTCTGCTGCTATAGCCCACTTTATTTGTTATGGGCAACCTCAACCAAGTTAACCCTCGAGTAAAAGGAATTGACAATAGATATTTAAGTAAAGTTCCTTCGTTGTTTCTGGTTTCCGTAAAACAAAGAAAAACCTTACTTTGTGACCAAGGCTATGTGATGTTGTTTCAAGTACCTAATAGTATTAATAATTTTGAAAGTTTTCTTCTTAAATAACAAGTGAGATTTAGATGGGCCAGAAGGTCTGACAATCGTCCTAAGATGTCGTGTCTGTTTAATATAATCGAAAGCGATAAAAAAAAACAGCTTTAATAATTATTTGTATTCTTAGACTGATTAAAATTTCAGAAAACATTATAAAAGAATGATGCTAATGGCCAGGAAAATTTGCAAGTAATGCTTTATGGCTCTTCTTTGAGCTTTGCATAAAATTGTAGTAAAAACAAACGGCTCCATTTTCTTGTTTTTGCAATAAAGTGTCTGTACCTTTCAACTCAGCTAATTGTTTGTAAAACCAAAAGGTACAACTGCTATCCTTTGGCTTGGATACAGGTTATATTATGTCATTTTAGGTCAAGCAGACAGGGTTAAATATGAAACCAATTCCAATTCGAGTTTTTTAAAATTTATTTGTCTAATGTCCAACAAACCAGTCACATAATTTTTACAGAACTATAATAGGTGAAGCAATTTATCGTTTATTTTGTTTCGTTGGAAAAGTTGCGATTGTTCATCCTCAGTTTTATGTAAAACCTAATCAAAAATAACACATGCCATTCCCAGCTCAAATCAAAACAGTAAGTTAAACAAGCTACTGAAATTATAATCCAAACGGGCTAAGTACTATCTAGCCAAACTGTAATTAATATTATTCTCCTCTACCCGACTCAGATTCCGTTGGTAAGGTTAAAGTTAGCCAAAATAATAGTTCCAAAAGGTCAAGATACGCGATTAAATTAGCGAGTTCTTGGCCATGTGTCATGCCTATCTGCTTATTAGCATACATTGTGATGCACAGCGGCCGGCGCAACACAGATTGCATTTATTTGCATAACCATGTTTAGGTTGCCGTGCGGTAACTGAACGGTCACAAACTTGTTTTTGATTTCAGTACAGGGGATGATCTAATGCGGTGTGAGAAAAGATATCTAAATATTATTGTAAGGTGTGGTAGCGGACTTGTTTACATACTCTGAATTCACGGGGTGCTGAGCTGGGCTAAGATGATTTGTTTTGCTCAGAGCATTACCTGCGGCGTTTCATGCGTGGTGATTAAGCTGATTCATTATTAAATAGGTTTCCTTGCAACTTCCTCTACGAATACCAGACTTTTCCATACTAGTAGTACACACGAATTCACGTCAAGCTTCACATAGGGGCATCTTAAGCAAATAGTTTTGTAAAGGTTAATGTGAACTCGACTGTACTATGTTCTGGTCATAAGTAAAAAAAGAAGAGATGAGTGTGAACTTAGGTCTTTAGCACACTCTTAATAGTATCCAAGGAGTAATTTGCTTAAGAGCGAAACAAATCCAATAAGAATGCGATGGCAGACTCCCTATGATAAGAATTAGTTTTTTATTACCTAGGTCAACAATAATATTACAGTACAATCATTTGACGAGCGCGCGCGCTGACGCTCTTAATACCAAACAATAAAGTTTAATTTCGTTACATTTACGCGCGCTCGTGAAATGCAAGAACTATACAGGTTATACTTACAGTAATGCCTTATTTAAAGGTTAGGTTCAGAAGAAGTACCAACTAGAGATCGTAAGTACATACGAATACTAACCTAAAACACAATGATAATGTGATCATAAGAAATTAGGTATAAAACGCAAGTTACATTTTTTCAGCCTCATTTTAATGTTCGTCTCAAATTATTTCTTCAAAATTCTAAGTGTATTTTGAGGCATAAATAATTCATCAAGGGGACTGTCCTTTCCAGGAAGGTAAGAAATATTAGAGATATTTTTCCCAAGAGCCTCCCATTGTGAAAGCTTATTATTTTTAAAGCATACCCACTACGAATGTATACAATATCATTAATACTCGTAGTTTACCGACTCTCTTTTACGTCATTTTATTACTTTTACGAGTAACAAAAGTAGCACGAGAAAAGTAACTGATATGTGATTAAAGACTTCCAAGCAGTGATGCCACCGTGCTTGAAAATATTCCCATACTAATTCATACAAACTATTAAATACTGTCGGCGGTAGAGTTTTGCAGTTTGTGATAGCTGTCTGCAGACTGCCGACGACCGCAGAATCACTCTTATGCTGATATAGCACAAGGTTGAAAATTATAGCCTAAGACTTGTTGGTCTTGTTAAAGATACGAGATCTTATTTCTTGGGTGCAGTGGCTCATCTTCTTTTCCTGACTAGCTAAAGCTAGCATGATCAGAACGCTGATGTCCAAAGTGGCTCGCGATTGATTGATTTTCCTTCGTGATAGTATACATGACGTAATAATAATAATATACACCCTTTGTTAACATGGCCTTAAGAACTTTGAAGCTCGTCATACAAATTACCTACAATTTATTAGTAAAACAAATCCTCTTAGGCGCCAGTATTACAAGCTATTTTGCCCTAATATCATGTCCGTAATGGCGTAGCAATCTAAACGTCATGCTGAGCGATATATTGAGGCTGTATTTTTAAACGACCTTGTACACAAAAGCCTACTCACTTCTTTTTACGCAAGGGCGTAGTAAACATTATTTTCACTTCTTGCCAGACCTTTTTTGTGTAAGTTCCTCATTTCCTTTTCTTATTTATGTAAATAGTCTTATTTACTATTTTTTTTTAAATTCAAATTAGTAATTATTAGCTAACATTTATCGACCAGCTACTGAAAGCCTCACCACCTACATACAGGCTTGACCAACTTAGGAAAGTTAGCTTGCTCACACAGACACCAGAGTAATTATGCTATTGAAACTGGTTTGCGAAGTATTGATGAAACAACTATAATAGAGAAAAAGTCACTCATAGGGAAATAAAAGCTAATTCATTTCAAACGCCCCGTTCTCTGCATTTCAAAGTTATCTCATTCTTATTAAAAACTTCCTTAACAAAGCTGAGCATTGTAATTGCTTAGTATAAAAATAAAATTACAGTCCGAATCAATTTTAGACGATACCTCACCAACTTTATGAAATACAGGTGCGTTCTTAAAACTCATTCGATCCTCGTAGTCCGTAGCACGTAGCGGGGCGGGGCGCGTAGCTGCATCGATCGCACGACCTTGACCCGCCCGCTCCCGGATGTGCCGCGCTCGCTTGCGCCATTGTCGCTTATGTAGCTCCGCTCGCTTTTATTAGCCCGGTTTTATGAAACGTAATCTGTAATGCGGGTGCGTCTAGACTTTGTTTTGATATATCTGATTTCGATTTTAATTTTATTTATGTATGAGTGCTAGAAAAATTGCAATTATTAAATACATCCTATATTCTTATTTTATATATTATATTATATTTTTAAGTAAACATACAGCTAAGCAGTTTTCAGTATCTTTTTTATACCACGTCGGTGACAATCAAGTATGCGGACCACCTGATGGTAAGTGGTTACAGCCTATGGACACGTGCAACACCAGGGGTATCACTCGCGCGTTGTCGACCCTGCAAAAACCTTTTCAAACCCCTCTTCAAGAACTCCATACTATAACTCATCGGGAAAACCTCAGCAGGGAGTTCATTCCACAATTTAAGTGTCCTCGGAAGGAAACATCTCTGAAACCGAACTGTACGAGACCATTGCTGATTCAGAGTGTGAGGATGAACGCCCTGTCGGTGGCGAGCGGTGGTAAAAAGTAGCCGTGGGCATTATATCAAACAGTTCTTCAGAACAGAAACCGTTGTACAAGCGGTAGAACACGCATAGGGAGGCGAAGTCTCTTCTCAGACTTAACTGCTCTAAACCGCTTGTCAGTTTGGGGTCGTCGACAATCCGGGTCGCACGCCTCTGGACCTCTGGACTCAGTCCTTTTGACTCATCAAAAGGACTGAGTTGATATCCACGCGCTCCTTTTCAAAGGTAACAACAGTACTCCACGTGTGGCCTGCCTTGCGCTTTATACAGCAGCAGTCTTTGCACAGCAGTTTAGGCTTTTTACCAAGAAGGTTATGTTGTAGCTTAGTGATTTTTGGAACAATTCCATGCGCTCGGAAGTAAATAGGCTGAAGAGAAAGTTGAATGTGGAAAAGGCGGTTTACATGTGAACTTCATTCACTATTTTACGTTATTAAAAAAAATTGATTTTTTTTATAACGCTGCTATTAATAAAAATCTACTATACTTACAAAGATAAATCATTTTTTTTATTTCATTAAATGATAAGTAATGGTTTCGGTTTTATTACGTCAAAAATTAAGTTCAGCTTGGACTTCTTACCATTCACGCAAAGAATGTGTTCAAAAACTGGTAAGACAAAGACAATAAGACGAGGTTTATAACCTGAATCTGGGTAGAAAACTACTTATGCCGATTTCAGCATCTGAAACCGCCCCCGCGATGTCATTTAGGATTTGTATGGGCGGCCAGTTCATGCGTGCCATCTTGACAAAAAAACAGAGATGCAAAACTGAGAATAACAACCCCATACACAGCCTAAAAGTCAAGTACTGGTCGCGGTCTCCTATCACGGTCGCTTACGTTACTTTTTGGCAGGGCGGGGGTGAAGCAAGTATCACTTATTGTATTTGACATTTGAAAAAGAGATAATTTAGTTCGTTCAATGAAATGGAATACTATACTACTTTCGCCGTATGATGATATCCCTGACAGTTTATAATTGTCAATTCTAGTGATGTAACGAATGTAATTTAATCGAGTTGGCAAAGGAAATGGAATCAGATTTACCGATTTTAAATTTTTAAATTAATTCTTAATAAACGGGCTATGGCTAATAAGTAATAGAATAAAACGCGGTATCTCGAAAATAAATAGTTAACAAATTTCACACATGGCAGACGCACTGGTACTGATGCGAATGCGGTGATAGCAAATTACAAAACGGTCACTCCTATTCATCGATTTTTTGCCAATTCAGTAGTGTCAATACACTATTGAATGGCGTTCCTTTTCACGCATCAGGCGCTGTAAAGATATATTAACTTAATTTCAAATACTTCATTTATTACGGTTAATAACAATAACAACAATTTACTTGATAAGATTCGAAAGAACAATCGTTTTTTAATCGTTTATAACATTTTCTTTTGCCAGTTTCGTTTTATTTAGTTTGAAATAGTATGCATAAAACGGAACAATAAGAGCTGTCAGGCATATCATCTTACAGTGAAAATAGTATAGATCTAATTGTATTGAATGATTTCAATATTTGTGTGCATGCATCGCTACACTAACACAACTTTAGCTCGTCCGCTGCCGGATGTGCCGCGCTCGCCTAGTTGCGCCATTGTTGGTGCCCAGATAGCTTGATTTGAGGAGCCCGATTCTATATTATAAGGCAATATTCGTACTGCAAATATATAAAACTGCAAATAAGCACAAACTAGCTCACTATTGGTGTCCAAAGCTAAGGCAACGCTTCCACCCGTCAGTGTCGACAATAGGCCAGCCGAAAACTGTATCACCATTGTCCTGTCCACGTGAAGTAGTAAGGGCTGCTTTATTTTGAGTGCCGTTACTGAATTCTAGAATTAAGCCGATACTTATACATATTGTTCATACCGTCAGCCACGCTTAGAGAGCAACACAAGTTTCGGCATTAATGTGCTGACAAATCTTAATATGACAATTATGAAAACCGCTTATTTCTCATATGGATGTTCATTGATGGTGTTAGATAAAATGTAAAAAAAAAAAAAAATTAATTCAACAAACGAGCGTTCAAGTTTCGAGCATCCAAGCATAAACATAACGGCACATAGCCTAAGCATATTTTACATAACTTCAGAGGTGAACTGGTAAATAATATCATTTAATAACCCCGGAGAATTAAGGTAAGTATTCAGTGAGGTCGGAATAGAGACGGGGTTAGACATTCATCACGTGATATTATTTGTAAGTTTCTTTTTTTAAATCATAAAATGTTCTTTTAGTATTCCCATCCAAACCAAGATCTTGTAAGTCACAAGCACGCTAGTCAAAGCTCCATATACTCAACAATAAAGTTTCATTTATTTAATTCAAAGGCTCTCGCAAGTACTAATTTATAGGAATGACTAATATAAAGAAATCCTTCTACGTTCGTCCCTCACAACTGAGGAAGTTGAAAAGCGATTCACAAGATTTAAATCAGAGTTACTACTTGGCCAAATGACGTGCCATATGGAAAGCCTTTATTTGCACAAACTGTTAAATATTCAAATATTTTATCATATAGTGTAGAACGCTCTTTTCAATTGAGTAACAAGGGGAACATCCTTGTGAGTACTTACTTATTACAGCAGATAAATAACTCGTACACATAATCTGATGTTAAAAAAATATTTTCACTGTTATTCGCATTAGAACATCCCTATAGAGGCTTAATTAAACGAAAGAGCTTCGAGTGATTCATTCCATCAGTACAACAGTAACGAATCTTTTTTATTAGCACGACAATGAGGGAACCAGCCGAATTGCGGATTGTTATTACAACATAAAATAGAACATTGCGAAACAGAGGATGTTTCCGACGGTAAATTTGATATCTCTGAGAATTAATTGCTTCCTGTATTGTATTCTGCTATTTGTGTCCTGGCAAATCAATTGGCAGCCAAGATTAGGGCGGTGTTCGGTGGGAAGACCATGATCACTACGTCCTATAGACCCAGAGCGCTAGGCTATTTTGAGGTCAAAAGTTTCAATAATTCTAATCTTTGAAAAAATCTTGCCTAAAGATAGAATCGTACCTAAGTAGTAGCTTATTATTGCGTTTTGTGTCACATCTGACTGTCGCATAATCAGCAATTCGACTATTTGTATGGCATAGTTTTTATTCAAAATAAAACTGCCAAAATTAATTTAAAGTTAAAAATCTTAGTAGTATCATCTAATATAGCCTGCCGAGTGTGCAAACCTAATTTGCGTCATCTTCGTCCGTCGCAAACTGTCATAAGGTCAGTATGTAACAACAGTTACAACTCCCGCACCGTTTAGTTCGAACAAAGCTGACTTTTTCAAATAATAAGATTTCGTAGATGGAAATGACACAAATTAAGAATTTAGTGTTCTATAACAACATGATAAAAAACAACACGTAAATTTTAATAACGTGCATTTTCTTTTGTGGCTAGTACAGAGAGTTGTCATAAAAAAATAAATGTATTTTACTAATATCGTGGATAAATTCGACACAAAATACATTGCAGATGTATTCTAAAACGCATAACACCTATTTTACCACCAGTAATATTCTTTTAGAGCTAATCGAGCGTCACGTTAGGTATAAGTTAAATGTCAGGGTTCCTGTGGACAGAGCTGACACAAAATGCATCTGTTCATCAGTTACTACTTTGTTAACATCATGAAAGTAATTTTTTTTATCTGTAATTTATTTTTCATCTAATACTGACTGAAACGACAAATACTTAAATTTCTACCTATGCGACTGACTACCTAAGATGACGCAAATTAATGTATTAGGTTGGACAAAGGATTCCGAAACTACATGCCAAAAAGAAAGAACTTTACCATTTTCGGAACCTCAAAACCCAGCGCTACGGCTACTACTCGGTGGTCGGATTACATTGTGGTCGAGGTTGGAGATTAATGATCAGAATAATGGCCATAAGTTAGTTAAAAGGTTATGTACGGTAGATTCGTGTACTGCTTATAACTTCATTAAGAATCATTACTTGCCTATCATAAGCATCTAAAGATCACAAGAAGAATTTAAAGACCAATATAACAAATCAGTCAAAGAGATATTCTATAACCATAATACTGATAAGTCATGAGATACCTACCTGATATTCTATTGCAATGTAACTAACTACATAGAACCTCCAAATATGTGACCTTACATCGAAAACTGGAACAAATCCAAATAATAGAACACTCCTGCGAATTTAATACCGTGGTGAATCTGAGACGACAGAACCAATTCCGAAATCAACTTTGGCATTTAAAAATGTACCTACAGTGCGCGAGATAAAAAATGGCTTTGTTCCAAACGCGGCGCAACAAAAAGCCGCACAAATGAAATATCGTGAACTGTACGTTACGCTGTCCGTAACAAAGCAGAGTGGTGCCATTTACAAATAATTTTATGGGCTTTGCAAATTAAAAATAAATGCGAGGATGAGAGCAAAATTGTTAACTTTTTATCAAATAAAAGAATCTATAGGAATATGGAGGACCTGGTATTACAAAGTTATAATTGTTTATCTAAATGAACAATTACCAACATCAATGCCGAACTAGTAAACCCCTTTATTATCATGTATGATGTAGTAAAATACTACTACTACAGTGAAAACATGATGAGGATAAACCGCAACATTAATAAAACAGATGATGAGAATACAGCGAGGTTCTATCTTTAATCCACCAGTTCATACTCGTAAACTTGGCAATACCAACACGTTTGTTACCTATTAATTCATCGTGAAACCGATTGAAACTGAAACTTATTGTATCTGCTGTTCGATTGTAGACTGGTTTATATTCAGCGAATGTCGAGGATTGAATATGTACTGAAAAATAAAAGAAATTTCATTCTATGTGTGGGAAATGTGAACAATTTTCCTACTAAGTATCATTTCAATACATAATGAACTAGTAGTTCGATGCCTTGTTACGTCATCGTGCTCTTTCTAATCAAAAGCGATAATGGTGATGTTACAGTCCACACGACCAGTTTAATGATTTTTGTATTGCAGCGATTAGCCCCGTCGCTTGATAAATCTCCAAGAAATTATAAGGCGAAGATATCTCCAATAATTCTTAAATACTTATTTGTGGCGAAATATAATTTCCAATAGATTAAGCAAACTTATCGCAACTTTACACCTATACAACTACGGGTTTGTTTATCAGACAGGTCAGACTGCCATATAGAGCGCTTGCATGTCAAAATTAATGGCGCAACCTTGAAAACTACTTTATAGCTCGAACCTCCAACCCTCCTACGGTCATGGTCACCATCGAGAGAACGACGTCCGCTCGTCTCCACGGCCAGCGGGCGAATGGTGTGCCACGCGCCCCTGAATCCCGCAGGGGGAATGTTTACCCTCCCGCCATCCCCTAGCCAGCTGAGCGGAGGCACGCTATATTTAGGTTGTACTGTAAATATTCGCTTCAAGCACGGAAGGGGGGCTTCGGAGTATGGGGCGAGAGGGTAGCGGGGAGGCGTACCTTCGACTCAAGCGGTAAAAGTTGAAAGTTCACCAACGCCCCGCGCACCGTTCACGCTGTTACTGAACGCTTTCTTTATTTAAATTCTATTGCAACTTGTTCCCATTGTAGCCTGGACTGAATTCGCAATGCCAACTCTAATTTTTCAATGTAGCACAACAACTTTTTTCGAGAACTTGTGCAATCGCTTTCTGCCTTTGCGGGGCTTCAATTCCAAGTTGGAGTTTGAACACATTTTTTCACCCTCTTTATTGTTATTGCAGCGGTCCAATTTGGTTACACAAGCTTTGAGAGTTATACTTAATGGTGGTAAAAATACTTTGCCGAGTTGGCGGCGACGTCCTTTTCGAATGGACACGGTTCTGTTTAACGAAATTGAAACGGATTACTTTATGGCTAATGTTTTGTTTGCGTGTGGGTATTGCTTGAAACGTCATCATCCTTTAGTAAGTCAATTTTGTCGGTAAAAAGCACAAAGCTTTTGGATCGATGACTGTCGAGCGTTAGCGATTTGTCTCTGGGGCATTTCAAATTCAGCAATACATTTGTGTGTTCGCTGCGTAACTAATCAATCTTGTTTAGTCACTGACGAAGATTTAAATTATTCAGGCCTCGGCAATGCCTAAAAGTTATATCGGCAAATTACCAAACTAAGCGCAGTAAACCTTTTATGTTCTTGCGAATTAATTTAATGATATTTGTTTTGAACTACAAAGTTTAATGTTAGTGAAGGCATATGGGCTCAAAACTCAGTCGACTGAGCACAACCATCAGATTGGTACTATATAGTTTTACTATTAAAACATTATGAAAGGTATTTTTTTTTAAAGTAAGTAAAGTAAGTTGATTTCAGTAACAATAAAATATATTAATAATAAAAAAAATCCACCCTCGAAAAACCATCATGAGAACTTCACTAGAATGTCCTTATACCGTTAAAAAGCTTATATCAAAAGAAATCTTATTGGTAAAAAACATTTAAATATTCAATTGAAAAAAAGAGACGATTGAAAAAAATATCTTTTATTGAAATCAAAAAAAATACCTACCTTTTAACAAAACAATGTCAACCTAATTTCTGACTAGCAGCTGCTACAACCGAAGCAGCAGTCATCGAAGCGGCAGTAGACGCAGCAGTTAACACAGACTTTGTCTGGGTCGAAATTGGTTCAGGAAGAGAATTTAGGCTCTCCGAAACGTTGTCATCTGCGAATAGCGTAACTGACTTCATACTGTCGTATTCTTTGTCTTCTGGCGATTCGTATTTCTCGTGCTTAGGGTCATAAAAGGTGACGATGTTGAAGACAGGGGCCGTGCCTCCGAAGGCGATCCGTTCTTCATGGCTGGTGACGGCAACGACTGTGCCCGGTGCGGGGTATGAACAGGTTATGTACCTGTTGTGAAGGTTGATGACTTCCACGCAGTTGGTGCCGCTGCCTCCAATGATGCAGTACTTGCCTTTGCGGTTAAACTGAAGGAGAACGTTATGATCGACAGTTTTTTAATATTTCTTACAACTCGGTCAGTGTACAAGTAGTTAAGTTGCTAAACTTTCAGTAGTTTTGGTCTGAATGAGTACTAAAGTTAACTCCACAAGCCATAATTTCGAATTATGCTATTATAAAATATTTGGATCGGCGGGAAACAATCCTATAAAATGATCATGAATCATTCATTACGAACGATTTATTTTCTTATCCTAACCAAATTTATTGAACAAATAAATCACAGAGTAAATGATAAAACTTCGTAATGGCCATAAACAAGGTAAATCTAAAGCGCTTTGCAAATCCCCCACTCGTTCCGCCATCTAAAGTTGTCTAAGGAAAATATACCAAGCATAATAACTGTCCGAAGTTCGTCATTAGATCAACGGTCGTCTCCAGCTGTACTCGAAGCTTTGCGTCAATTTAACTCGACTTAAGACGTTCAAACTTCGCAGAGATATTCAACATGACCGCATCTAACATCTAGAATCCCGAAAACTTCTGTAATATTAGCACTTTGTTCCCGAACAGGAATTAAATGAAAACAAACCTCGGGTTTCTGCTCGTGACAGCCGCAAACTCACGAATGACGAGATCGTTTGCTCTCCGGTAATTATATTTTCATACAAAATAGATAAGTTTCACTGGAAACCGTTCGGGACGGTGTAATTTGTTCAGGTTGTTTTCGTTGCTGGTATTGTTTTTGTTAAGTAATTAAGTACTATACTCGTAAACAATACCCTGCTAATTAATATTTCGTACAACACTTTAGGGGCGGGATACTTGCAAATTTCTAGTACTAGCTCTAGTATCATTACGAAATTACTCGTATACCTAATATCGTGTAATTAAATACACAGATTAAGTTGATATCTAAACACATTGTTAAAAACCTAGTTCTTGTCTTACTAGCAAAGTAATCACGTTTCGCAAACATACATATAACAGCAAACACCTTGCCACAGACAGAGTTATTATCATCCTTGCCTTTAATAAAACAGTTATTAAGAGTGAATACAGGGCACGCGTATATTCGTACAACCTAACGGTGTATGTTTCTTACTGGACAACTGTAAAATTAAGCCTTTTACAGTTGTCCATTATGAACTGACAGCTGAGGTAAGATAGAATAACAAAAATATCATTGGTATTGAATTTATTTTCGAAATTACTTTAATACCAAATTTATATTTGAACATAGCATATAAATAAAAACAACATTTCTACTAAAACAATTCGTTGCGTGACTGTTAAAAGGTTATTTTCATAATGGAGTTTTACTCTGTTTTGACGCTTTATTATTGTATTATAAATAGGAATAAGTACCTACCTGATGCGATCTCCAATAGCGGCAGGCATATATATACTCTCCGTCGACGTCTGGTCTTCTGTTCTGTACCCTGATGATGTTCATCCTCTTTCTGGCAACCAGGTCCCACACCCCGAGAGCCTCTGTTGGTTGCCAGCTACCGGCTATGCACTGGTCTCTCTATACAAATAGAGATTTATTGTAACGCAGCTACTCTTACAATTATAGGAACTATTCTTCAGTTGTGAAAAAAATATACTTACTGAACTTCGAAGTAGATTTAGTTATATATATACCATAATAAACCAACATAGTTAAGATAATTATCCAGGCACGTTACATTTTTTTTCCTAAATGGTGCGCTTCTGCTACCGACTTCGTATGATATACATTATGTACACAGCACCGGAGTTATTTTTAATCCTATATTGCTCAGGTAGACAAACGTACCTAACTTCTAACGAAGCAATAAACGCGCAATAGGTTTAATTCGTTAGCTTTTAAGACCGAGTGCAGTATAACGATTTAAGAACTAAAGATAGGTAGCAGAACGGCTAAAACAATAATACTTCTCAAAGGCGTCGGCGAACTAAAGCGCATCAAAGTTGATAACGAGGAGTAAGCCGTAGATGAAACACTGGCAAGTTTCGACGACAAAGGCTGAGTTTTTAATTAAAAAGTACCTTATATTTAGCTCCACGACCGAGTATGTATAGAGTTTGGAAACATTCTTCCAGTGTAAGTTTGCTACGTGTATTGCAAACCGCGAAAGATGCATCCCTCACTGCAGGTTTGATAGAGCTTCAGAACGTGAAGCAAGTGAGACAGCGTTTGAGTAAATAAACGGAACCGACACAAAAGTAAAAAAAAAGTCTAAAATTAGCCCATAGTACCTACAAGCTCTGCTTATTTTGGAGCCAAATAATCATCGTTTACACCAGGCGACGATTATTTTTAATTTGGTAATGATAAATGTTTACACAACCAATATTTTTGCCGCCAAGTTAAATTAAATTTTACAGTCGTTTTATATTTTCGTTTACAACACACGCACACGCGTTAACTGTGTTCCATTGAGAAAAATATCATTAAGTAGCCATTTGTCATTGCTTGCTTTATTCGTTCTCGCCATTCTAATACGCATATATTTACCTACTCTGTCTTTCAGGATGGAAGCCCTACCTGTGGGTGTGGAAACAAATGAGAGCCATCTGTTTCGAGTGGTGCTTTTATCGCCTGCCTTCAGACGTGGGGCCGCCTAAATAGCCCAATGAATGCTATTAGGGACACAATCCATTACACTACTCGAAGATAAGTACCTATGTGTGTCGTTAGTGTGTTAGTGTAAATAGGTAGAAATTCAAGCTTTAGTCAGAAAGTCAAAAAACATTTATTCCAGTAGTAAAAATAAAATGTAAAGGTAGATATGTGTAAAGGAGGGTGTGGCCTAGGGGTTCACGATATTTTTTAGTAATTTAAAGGGATATTTACAAATTATTATAAGATCATGTTTGTTATTGATTAGTTATTTAAAATTGGTAAAGCATAGTTGAAATTTATAGTTGGTATCGATTAATCGTTGAATTGGCAACATCGTATGATTGGTAACACTCGGCAAGTTTGGCAGTTCGTGACGGATAGTCGTAGTGAACGGTCATAAAGGGAACTTAATATTGTAGTGCGGTGGAAGTGAATAAATGAGCATAGTCCAAGAGCATCGTTGTTTTATTCAAGAATCTTACATCTCAGAAGTGGGATTCGAACCCACGCCACAATAATCTTACAGGGTTAACCTCAACTCGGATCGTGGATCGTGTGGTCCCGAATTCAAATTTGGCCAGTATCAATCTTTTTGGACATTTGTTAAATTTCCGACTAACTCTTCGGTGCTGGAAAACATCGACAAGAAACTAAATAAACTCGGATAACAGTCAAAGGCTCACCACCTATCATGTTGGGTTCTAGTACCATTGGTGAAAAGTGGGCTTCAGAGTGTTCCGTTCACCATAACTGCGACATTGACTTGCCTCTGACTACCCCGTTTGGGATATAGTCGTGATGGGATGTTTTATGTTAGAGAGAACTAATACTAAATCATACTGAGGTTACTCCTTTGCCCGTGAGTGCATAGGAGGTGCATAAAAATACTGTCAAGTACAGATTAGAAATGCCAAGTAGATAATTATACGAGTATGATGCGGATTTTGAGCTTTTTCAGTTAGTAATTCTGAAATTTTCTAACGCATTTCCGGAAATACGATTATTATTAATACTGAACGACATACCTAACATTAAAAAGGGTTTACACGTGGTACTAACGTTAAGGTCAATGCTGTCGCTGCAAATATTCACTCCTTCAAAAGTCATGACGCAGCCAACTTTGCACCTCACATCCCAAATCTATAACAAAACATTCACAAAAGGATTTAAATCGCCACACAGTTAATGGCCAATTAAAAAACAGATCATGGTAATTTTATTACAGTTGATTATTCCTTCAAGAAGTTAACATCCGTCGTTTGCTTTTTCTATTAAGGGGAACCAAGATAATGGGTCTTTTAATGTGAGTCTTTGAAGGAGGGTTTTCACCGCAACCCCGTGCGTTCTTACGCATAAATAAAAATAGGCCAGAATTCTAAGGCGAGTCTCATTGCTTAGATTAAAAATGTTCGCCGTTACGTATTACATATTGATCATGAATGGTTATATTTGTTCATGAATGGTTATATTACGGGCCACAGCACACAGCAGAGTTACAACACTAGCATTTTGGCAAATCAAACTAACGACCTTCATGAAATAATATATTATGTTGCCTCTGTTCTATTTACTGAAATTTTAAAAAAACTGTTATTCAACACGGTTTAGATTTAGAAGGCTGGGCATTAACTGAGCCAGTTCGTCGATAGGCCCCGCCAGACCTTCCCAAAATCATGGAAGAACCGTGTGTCTTATTCGCTGATGATATTTCTCTAATAACATCGTGTAATAGTAGTACAAACGTCAATGAGAATCTCAAGTCCATACTGTCTAAGACTACAAACTGGTTACAGGATCACAATTTAGAAATAAATTTCAAAAAGACAAAATTAATGACTTTCCATCCATACCAGAAGCGTCCCTTAACTCTAAATTTTTCGTTTAAAAATACACCTATAGAACACGTCGACGAATTTACATTGTTAGGCATAGTTATAGATAGATATATAAATTGGAAATCTCACATACAAAAAGTAAGAGCTAAATTGACAAGTTTCGCGTACGCACTTCAAGAAGTTAAAAAGACCACAAATATTGAAACTGCCATAGTGACGTATTACGCCTATGCGTATGCATGGCTAAGTTACGGAGTAATTCTATGGGGCAACAGCACAGACGTGCCAACGCTATTAGTTCTCCAAAAAAAGCTCATTCGCATCATTGCTCACATACAGCAAACTGACAGCTGCAAACCTTACTTCCAAAAGTATAAAATCCTCACTCTGCCATCTATTTATATTCTGGAGACATGTTAGTTTGTGCGACACTATAAAAAGTTTTACACAAAACGCGAAGATTTACCATCTAAATATTCAATACGCCATAGAACCAAATTAGTGATTCCATCTTGTCGCCTCCAACTTGTCTCTTCCAGTACATACACCATGTTCATTAGGATCTACAACAAGTTACCTAGACAAATAGCAAACGAAACAGACGATAGAAAATTCGAACGTTGTTTGAAGGAATTATTGCTTTTGAAATGCTATTATAATGTTGAAGAATATTTATGAGATAAAATATAATTGTTGCTAATAATGATGTTAATTTAAACATAAAATTTCAATTGAATATATCCTGAAAATGTTAATAATACTTATAATTTATAATACGTATCCAGTGAACTTTATGAGAATGTAATTAGTGCATGATATTGATTTAATGATTAAGTAAGTAAATCCCTCTGTTTTTTATATTTGCGGCGCCCTACAGGGTCCGTAATTGAAACTTTCTTTATAACCTACCATCTTATGTACAACATTATGGTTTGCAATAAATAAATTGAAATTGAAATTGAGATTATTTTGGTATATTACCAGCATGAACAAAAAACACTTAAACATAATAATGTGTTTACGCCCAAAAACCAGATGACACGTACCTATTCGAAATGTTAGTACTGCGGAAGCAGTCTTCTATTCATTTTAACACAATCAGTTTAAATTAAATTTTTGACTCTACCATTTAGTTAAATAACTTTGCATTATCGAAGTTGGCGAAAATAAAGTGAAACATTTTACCTCATTCGTTAGAAAGCTGGAGAGAATTCAAATGAGAATACCCAAATTTAGTTAACCTACCATCTTGAATTATTCAGCTGTTTGTAAATAGTTCTAATAAATTGAGCTCCAATTGACGTCATTCGTTTCGTATTTTGAATCATTGGGTTACCACTTCACCTATTTATAACTAGTATCTTTACTGTTTTACTTATACAAATAATGATTACCGATAACAAATCACATATACCTACATATTATATCATAGTATACAAATGAAATTGTGTAAATTAGCTTATTCAAAACAACTGAGCTAACAGACAGACAAAGTGTTATTCGGTGAAAGAACAAGGAAACAAAAGAAAGAAAAGATTTCAAAAAAACATATAACAGTGTAATTAGGTCTTTATAGCAACTCACAACACTGCTATTCTGATAACATGTCTCATAATTTTACTAAGCCAGGCTAGGTACCCGTGTTCGTTTGAGTTTTTACAACATTGTGTTTCAGTTTGATAAAATAAAGCAAGTTTAACTCATCACAACATACTGCATATGAGCGTGTACGTAAGTACAGGATACGATTCTTTGTTGCGGCCACGGCTACAGCGCAAAGGAGTGCTTAATAAATAATTTGAGCTGTTAACCGCTAAGCGAAATATTTTAATCTCGACAGAAGCTTTGAGTCTGCTCGCGGTCGTTGTCCGCCATCTTTTATTCAGGTCTGTTCACAAGTGTCAAGTTTAGTGACTCTACTCTGTTGGATTATGCCAGTCGGATTATGAAATAGTTGGTAAATTACCTCGATATTAAGGTTCTAGGTTCAAGAAATAATATTCAATAGAGGAGGCTTTATCCACTATACATAGGTAATATCCAGTATATAATGTTACAGTAATGATGACGTAATGACTCTGACGGCAGAGGTCGACGGAATTTGTCGTCCCGTGTGTAAGAACTCAAGATTTATTAGGTTATTTACATATTAGAATCTCAAAAACATAACACCTTTATTTAAGATCTATTTGAATGTTTATGTTTGAAAATCTGATTTCCATTTTAAATCCTATCGCTCAGTTAGAATGCCTCCACGTCCAGAAAATCATCGTACAGTCCAAACTTCCAATTCTTGGCACCTATTTTTTGAATCCCGCTCGATAGCTTCGAGGTTGAAATTCGTTGTTCTTTAGTTCTGTCTTTAGATACTTTTTTCAGGCATCATAGTTATAAGTGTAGATTCGACTAGATAATGTCTTCTAGTCATAATAATAATTACGTCCGTGGGTGACATCTAAACGAGGCTTCGTACGTGTTTGTTTTCTGCTAATAGGCGTGACGACCACCAAACTACGTAAGCCCCAAGTTTCAAATGGTTTCTGTAATGCCTTTTTTTGTTTGAGCGTGGGAGGTAATGTCTCTGAAGCCGCATTACTCGCACATTTTTAAAACAGTTCCACTTAGTATGGAAAATGGAAGCTGATGTATATTATAAGTCTCTCAACAAAATTAAGTTGGTTACAAGTATGTTGGTTATAATATTCTTTATTGCAGACTAGAAAATAGCAATGACTTAAAAATTCACAGTTTGGGCGGCTATATCGCCATAGAGTAATCTCTACCGAGCCACCCGGCTTTATCGCTAAGAAAAATTGACGAAAATGACAAGTAAGTGCTTATACAAAAGTTACCATAAGACACTAAGGATCTAGCTTTTGTCATCAAGTTATCGAAATTGATGCAATTTCTCGAAAACGTAAACTCTGGCATCCAAATAACTAGTATCAATTCCAAAAATGTAACGTATCCTTGCTGTTGACCAAGATGGCGACAGCGGGATGTGCTGTAGTATAAAGTGGAAATCATATAAGGTGATATTACCGCTGCTATGAGACATAACAGGATCCGTATGTTATAAGTGTATGAAAACAAACCCTCAACGTGTTATCCCAAGCCGCTGAAGCAAAGATGTTCGGCTTCTGGTCGTGGCACCGCATCGCACATACTTGGCCAGCATGCATCCTCTGCAGTTTCTTGGGAATGAACTGAAGACGCAACTTGTGCACCTTGAAGGTTGCTTCTGCCTGTAAGATTATAAACTGCCTTGAAATCCCGAATCAGACTTTTTAAAGCTGGAAAATATTCGAAATAAGATCTTCTAATATGTTTTCCACTTGGTTTTTTCGGAGCGACACTGCGCGGAATGCGACACTTTTAAGGATCAAGGACTTTGGAAGATCTCATAAAGCCGATGTTTGAATTTATTACAGCAATAAACTGAGATTAGGCCGTAACATTTTATTGGTGGTTACACTTTACGCACACACTTGTAATGTCTCAAATTATTTGGGGTATGTATACTTGCGGAATGACCTCTTTGTTGTGTCTGCTTAAAGCTTGGTAATAAAAGCGGTGGCAAGTGTTGAAGTTTTGTTAATAGCACCAAACACATAAAAGTAAAAGCTTCAATGTCACTAGGGATGAGCCTATGCTTCACCACTTTTCATTACTACGACTAAATTTTGCGCTAATCATTATTTTTTCCTAATTATTATTGCAGTGAATAGCTCCTGGCTTGCCAGAGTTATCGGACCTAAAAACCTTACTTATATCTAACGAGCTCG
This sequence comes from Udea olivalis, assembly GCA_947369235.1. Lineage (NCBI taxonomy): Eukaryota > Metazoa > Arthropoda > Insecta > Lepidoptera > Crambidae > Udea > Udea olivalis. The sequence goes on along the minus strand of OX376345.1, from coordinate 6,820,903 downwards.
AGTGATGCCTTATACTTGTATGTTTGGACCTCAGCATAGAGTTTCTTGGAATGGACACTTGAATTTTTAAAAAATTGTTAGTCCACTAATGAAACCATTTCCACAGATTTGCTAGCATTTATTTGCAAGATTTTCACTTATAATGGATTTCGTATCAATTTCATAGATCTCGTTCTATAAAACTCACAGTAAATACACGTATTATGCTACGAAGATTCTTCATAGGTACTAAATTATCCCTTACAGCTAATAACATTAAAATTCATGTATTATTTTGTAGAATCTACGTGAGAAAATCTAATAAAGTATCCAATGACCATAAATTTTCTAAATACGGTGTAAAAATCCTAAATCACTTTGGCAGATTCATGTTAGGTCTAGGTTATGTGTGTAAATTACCCTTTCGAACAAAATAAGAAGAATACGAAGGATACTTATAAAAGATGGCAAACCTCTTGCGTCTCCATGTCATAAATCTTCAATGACGTATCTCCATACCCGATTATCATCTTTGACTGATCAGCTGTTATACCCATGGCTAGCGCCGGAGATCTTTCTGCCAAAAAACTAAAGTATGAACAACAGTAGCCTCCCATTAATGCAAGACTTCCTAGAGGCGACCTGTGTAGTGTATGTCCCTACTATGAGTTTAAACTGATGACAGTCGCTACTAGTGCTAGCGGTAGCGGATTGATCTTTAGGCCATACCAATTGGTTTGACCCGTAGCATGAAAAAGAAGGAAAAAAGTAGAGGAGTTAAAATTATACTGAATGTAAATATTTTCAAAATTGCTTTTTTAGGGTCCGGCATATTAGGTACCATTTGAGGCATATTTTCCAAAAAAATATTCAACCGTATCATGTCTGGAGGAGCCCAAACGTGGTATGTTCTGAAAATGATTTTTATGTTAATTTAAAACAAGTGACTGAAATGTATTGATGCGATATATTTCAAGAATCGGCTCAGTAAGCCCTTATAGTGGCTGTGGTGACTATTTCGTATGGGATTTCGCATTGGTAATGGAACTAAATATGTCAAAGAAGTTGTACTTTATGTGACAACTCATGTAAGAGGCACTGTATCATAATTATTTGTATAACTAGTACATACGACTTATAAAAGGCGTAGCATAGGACGCTAAGCCTGGCGTCCCGTAGAACTGCACGTTGAGACATTCGAGCGCAGGGTCGGCACGGATGCATAAAGCAGGGGTATCTTCATTGGCGATTTGAATCTGTTATTCAGTCAATTTCAACATTTAAAAGCTACTAAAAACCTGTATTTTGCCCTTTACCACTTTTGGGGACGGTACGAAGAAATCAGTATTACCACGCCGTCGCCATGGTGCGACCGGACCTGATGGTAAGCGCGGCTCCTGTTTCAGTAGACCCGTGCAATGCGGATTAAGGTCCCCCCGACTTGACCCGCTGGATCCACTGGATAATGGCGGCCTGCCAAAAAGGACCACCCGCGAGATACTCCCGCATTTCACTAAAGCGGCCACTAGAGGTCCCAGCCAGTGTCTAGGGTGCAGAGTGCCCATTACGGAGAGCAAATCATCCGCTGGTACGGTGCAGAGCCCAGAGGCGCGCGTCAGGATATCCCCCTCGCCCGGCAAAGTGCCGGCGTAAGCCTAGCAGGCCCGCCAACCCACGCTACCTAAGGCATCCGCTGTCTCCGAATAATCCTCTCAATGGGACCACATCCCCTTATTCCTCGCAGGGGAGGAATATGGGAGTGGTCCCCTTCAAGCCGAGAACTTAGCCAACGAAGAACAAGAACTGCGTGAGCAGAAGTTGTTGGCCCAGAGTGCACCGGAACAGAAGCTTGCCGATTCACAGTAATAAAACTATAACCACGAACAAGCAAACCCTGCACACGCAAGTAGGTAACTTGGCGTCGCACCTTGACACTTTAGTACCTTGTCTCAACTTTGGCCAAGTTGTCATAGCAGTTATAAGTAAAATGAAAGGTAGCAGTCAGAACGGGAAATACACAGAAAATGGTGGAAATTAAGGTGGTGGTAACACGCTTCCTTAGAACAGTTACTTAAAACTTCATGTTGGATTGTCAGTGAGATCTAATGTCCCTAATTAAATACAACCGCCACCATTCATTATGGACCCAAAAAAGGTCCTAAATTTCGAAATAGCTCTAAATCGTTGTCAAAGACAACAGTTACTCACATTAGGTATTTCAATGCGATATACTGTACCATCCATGCTAGAAGCGTAACAGACTCTATCTTCGTTGCTACTGAAGCAGAAGGAATATACAGGTTTTGGGGGAAACTGGATATTTCGGAGTGTACACAACACAACTCCAGTGTGGCCATGACGCATCTGGGGAAACGATTAAAACTTAGTTAAACTATTGTTATTTACTATGTCATGAAGATGATTGAATGTTATTTAGGCCGCATGCATCAACTGTAGTAGGTATCTGGACAATATTGAACATTTAACCCGCTTATGTATGCGGTTGCTTTGTGATTTGATAAAAGATATATAACTTCACGTCTCAGGTACATAAAATACCTGAATCAATCCTGTTGAATGGCCAACAATGATGTACGATCCATTTGGAGCGTACTCAAGAGCTGTGATGTAGCCCGACTCTGTCAAGTACCATCTGTGATAGACGACCTCGTTGCGCGAGTCCTTCAGAAACTTATCATGATTTTCTTTTATCCACGTGTATTTGTTTCGGTCTTCGACAGTCCCGAGATAAAACAGAGGGTACCAAATATGTCGAGTCTTGTTTTCATCGTAATAAGAGTAAATGTTTTTCACGAATTCCGCGAGAATTTCTGCCTCACAGTTATCCATTAATCATATTATTATGATTGACGTCTTAGCTTACTAGTTTAGATAGTAAAAATAAAATTTCCCAAACAGGAAAAATCTTACTCCTTAAATTGTAAGGCAAGGCTTCTATCTAATAAAAATAAATATAAATAAATATCCGGGACAAATTACACCAAGATCATCTGACCCCAAACTAAACAGAGCTTGTACTATGGGTGTCAGAGACTGATAAACATACTTAAATATTTCTAAACACATACTTAAATACATGATAACACCCAGACACACAACAAACACAAATGTTCGTCACATAAATGTTTGTCATGGGTGGGGATCGAACCCATGACCTCCGGTGCTAAAGGCAGGAAGGGTGGTTTATATTATTAACAATTTCAGAAAACATAGGGCCTGTTTCTTTTGATAGTGTGAAAATGTTATTGCCACTTTATTTTGCATAGGCGCTTAATATGTACCTGTATCAAACCGGTGGAATGTCCAGTTACGATAAATTGGCCATCTGGAGAGTATGCCATACAATAAATAGCACCCAATTCTGTGAGAAAATGGTGCTTCAGTAAAGATTCATTGGGAGTATTTTCAAAAAACCTCTTGTAATTGTCGTTCAACCATCCAACATTCCCTACACTTGGCTTGTGTTCAGCAAATGATATGAATGGAGTTTTTTCATTCTCTTCTTCTCGGATCAACTGTCGCTTGATCCGGTTCTTGTACTCTTTTACAAAAATACAAATGTCCGATTCACTTTCGGATAAATTGAAACGGCTGTAATTAAATACGCTAAATCTACTAAAATTAGGAATATTATAAATACTGGGCTGAGTCATTTTTAAGAGTTAATTGTAATTGTCAAATTCCATGATGTCAATTTTGACAATGTCTACTAAATCCTGCAAAAGCTGCAAGAAAAAAGGATTCTTCTGCCAATCACACACAAGTGCGCGCTTAAGTCGGTCGTAGAGTGCAACTTGCACTGCACGTAGCCTGCCATATCAGTCACCAGGGAGTCCAGGGACTGACATGTACTTAAACTGTTCGAGCCATGTCAGTCATTGGTACCTGCCACTGTAGAGTCAAATTTGAATGAGTGCAGTGGGCCATCTGGCAAGTTTTTACTTATATTTCCTATAGGTATATGAAATGACTGACGCGGCCCCAAGCAAAGCACGTTCGGCAAAGCCTGCTACTTTAAGGGTGCATTTCCACCAGAGATGTGGGAGGATACGTTGCGAGGTTTTTTTTTTTATATTGCCCGTCAATATGACCTCACTCCACCTGATGGAAAGCGGTCGTGAGGTCCAGATATGAGGTTGACAAGCCCAGTCATTCAAACGAATCACTGGGCTGGCCATCCTCACCTTGAGGCCTGCAGAAATGCCTTTTCACGCCCCGCTTGAAGAACCCGGGACTATACGAGGAAGGAAACACATGTGCTGGAAGAGCGTTCCACGTCTGGATGGTACGACAAAGAAACGAGTCACCGAACCTTTTAGTTCGGGCCAAGAAATGTTGAATTGTGTGTGGGTGTCGCCGTAGTCCAGCACGCGTGGTACGGGAGTGGGAAGGTGAGGGTGGAATAAGCTGGAATAACTCGTCAGAGCATTCCCCATTGTAGAAGCGATAGAGAATACTCAGCCTGGCAATGTCTCTACGCAATTGGAGAGACTCAAGGGTCAAACTTGCCTCTGGGTTTCCAATAATACGGATAGCACGCCGCTGCAACCTGTCAAGAGCTTCGAGTAGGTACTTGGCGGAACCGTCCCAGGGTTGAGAGCAGTATTCCACAAACGAAATTGTGTCTTATACAAGAGACAGAGCTGTCTAGGTGTGAAGAATCGTCTCATTTTGTTCAGGATTCGTAAACTCTTACGGGATGCAGTTTTAATGACGCTCTCTATGTAGTCCCGCTGGTTTAGGTTGCTACGAACATCCATGCCAAGAATGTTTAGGCTATCCTTAATCGGTATGCAGAAGAAACAACGTCGGCGACAAGACGGAGCCCTGCGGCACTCCGGCATTAATCTGGAGAAAGCGTGATTTTCGACCATCGCAAAGGACACGAATTCTACGTCCCTCCAGAAATCCGGCGCCCAGTCGCATAGGCGAGGTGGCAGACCATATACCGGAAGCTTGGAAAGAAGCAAACGATGCCATACACGGTCGAAAGCTTTGGCAATGTCAAGGCTGATGGCCAAAGATTCCCCATGCTTGTCCATAGCCTCCCCCCAGATGTGTGTTACGTAGGCTAGAAGATCACCCGTAGACCGTTTTGGTCGGAAGCCGTACTGACGGTCGTGAATGAGAGAGTGATCCTCTAGGTAGCGGATGAGCTGCGTGTTTATGATCCGCTCAAACACTTTAGCTAAAACTGAGGTTACGGCTATTGGGCGGTAATTGGCAGGGTCTGACCGGTCCCCTTTTTTGGGAACTGGTTGTACTTTCGCCTCCTTCCAAGACAGCGGCACAAGACCCGAATTGTAGGAGGGGCGATACAGGCTAGTGAACACTGGAGACAACTCCGCTGCACATTTCTTCAGCACCACAGCTGGAATTCCATCAGGGCCACTGGTTTTCCTGACATCAAGTGACTGCAGTTCGGCACGAACATCACACTGCCTGATACGAATATCAGGCATTGTGGAGCCGCAATGTGGAATTTCAGGCGGCGCGGCACCGCAGTCATCGATGCAAGAGTTTGCGGCAAAGAGGTTAGCCAGTAAATCGGCTTTCTCTTGCAGCTGATGAGCCAACGAGCCATCAGGGAATCTCAGTGAGGGCCGCGAAGGCACGCAGAAGTAATTCCAAAAAATTAAATAAAGAAGATAATTCCAAATTCATTGTGTTCGAGTGTGATTTTCATTTGTTCTTCTTACTGTCAAGATGAGTGAATATAATGAAGAAATTCGATACATTTAAAAATGTTACTACAAAAAAGGTAAAAATTCATGGGAACCGCGAAAAAAATTTGCGATGTTTATGGACCTAGTGCAGTGTCTGTGAGAGTAGGTGAGCTACTCTTAAATTCGATCTAACCGTTTTCAATCTGGAAATTTTGATGTCTGTCTGTCGTGTTTTGATTTTTTAAAAAGTGGAGCAAGATGGGCATATCAGTAGGTACGACGTAGCTAAAGAACTGGGAAATGACCACAAAACATTTTGGCGTATTTGAAAAAAACTAAGTACTTACACAAAAAAGCACGATATTTGGGTACCTCACGAGCTCACTGAAAGAAACAATGAACCGTGTCCTCAAAGAGGATATAATAACTAGCGTTCGTGTACTCATTTGTGATTCTTTATTACGACGTAATGAAATCGAACCATTTTTGAAGAATCTGATAGCTGGTGATAAAAAGTGGATCACGTATTCACGTACGACAAGAACGTGCGAAAAAGGTCGTGGTCAATAGCCGGTCAGGCTTCACTGACTGTGGCGAAACCCGGGTTAACTCGCAACAAGGTGATGCTGTGTATGTGGTGGGATCGGAAGGGCATTATTTATTATGAGCAGTTACCACCAGGCAGGACCATCGATTCTGAACTCTACCGCGAACAACTGATGAGATTAAAGCAAGAAGTTGAGAGAAAGCGGCCGGAAATATTCAACAGAAAGGGGGTGGTTTTTCATTATGTTAACGAGACCTCACTTATCTTTAGCCACTCAGCAAAAACTATGAGAGTTTGGCAGGGAGGTGTTATTGCATCCGCCGTATAGTCCTGACCTTGCACCTTCAGATTTCCACCTGTTTCGGTTTCTTCAGAATTCTTCATGCAGTGTCAGGTAAATACAATAAATTTATTAACGTAAAAAAGTAAGGTTCAAATAATGTTTGGTGACTTTAATGTAATGCCAATCTGGCGAAATTAGATTCAAGAGTCAGGAGTCAGAGGCCAGATTTCAGTTAAAAAAATAAAAATCACAGACACCTCAAAATATAAATATTTTACAGCGTTGTGTTGAACGCTAAAGTCGCTAAACTACTCATTCAACACATAAAACGGAACGTTTTTAGATTGTCTTCATTTTATTTTGTTTGGTTGGTACCACTTTTCTTTGATGTTAGAAAGAGAAGTATTTATGACCTTAAAAATAGTGCGAGAGTGTTAGCGATATGTTCATCGACATCTTCCGTTGTACTTGTCAGATAATCGGTGCTCTACGACGGCCGACGCCATCTTTATTGTCAAAATTTTGTGACGCTGTTTGATCGCATTGTGCATCTATTTATCGAAAATATAACTTAAAAGGATTGTTCAGCTCAATAAATTATATCCTAAATAAAGGTAAGACTGATATTATTACGTTTTTGTTACAAAAGTTAACTGAAATGTTTCTGCAGCCCGTGAATCTTTATCTTTCGAAGTATCGAGTCGGGGTGTGGTATTTAGTTCAGAGGATACATTTTGTTTGTTTTATTTCGTTCAATACTTGCCCCATCGATTGCATAAAACACCACAGATGGGATTTGTTTGTGAAGTGAACATGAACAATGTTAGTGTTCCGTTCGTAATTGAAGCTACAAAGTAGTGTGTGTTTGAAGCAGTTTGTTTTATTTCCAGCAGACGCAGGGTGCGTTATTGCATCCGCTAAACCATGAGCTACCAAATACCATCGTCGCAAAGTCGCACGAGTAAGTATTTATTCATAGTCATAGTTGCTATTCATTTTGTAGTACTGTTAGTTAAGCAGGTTTATCGATATCATAACTGTTACTGATCTGGTGTCTTAGGGTTCTAGTGACTCATGCTTAAGGCATTGCTTATTACTTTTCCCTGTGACAATCTATCACTGTTCTCTGATCGAATATAGATTTTTGAAAAGCTACCTCCATGGCTACCTTGTTAACTGTGTGATGTGATTCTGATGAATTGATGATATTATTCAAGTTACAGCTGTTTGTCTTCAATAAACATCAAGGATTTATCACTTCAAATAAAGTAAAGCCAAATGAAGTGAACGATCTAAACATCAAAATTTTTATTTTGAAGAAAATGTCTTTGACTTTCTAGTGATTATTCAAGAAGTTTCTATCACCAATATTAACTTAGATCATGTTATAGTATTCTGCATATAGGCCATGGATAGATTAGATTCTAAATCTTGATTACTTCAAGTAAGTGAAAGCAAATAAGTTTTACATAGGTATTGGGAAGTTGGTGCCAGTACATTTTACTAATTAGAGATAGGCAGAGGATAAATACTTCAAGGATACATTCTCGGGTATTTACTCAAAACGGATAAATACTCATTTTTATCGGGTATTTACTTAAAATGTTGGATAAATTTTTTTTCAGCAAAATAAGGAGGGTTTATTAGAAGAGTATTGGAGGAAACCATTTATTTGGAAGAATATTATTGACATCAACCCGTTAACTTGGTGGAAAGTAGTGTTCTTCAACAAAATTGAGTAAAATCGCAGTCCGTATTATTTCAGCGCCGTGTACCTCTGCCGCAACAGAACGATCGTACACATTCAATCATTCACAGTAAAAAAAAATTGCTTGACGACAGACAAATCAGCCAAAATAACATTTCTAAAATATAATTGGAATATTTTTAATTAAAGAAAACATTTTGGCTTCATACATTTATGGGCCTTTCCTTAAAGTGTCGGCCAATGAAAAAAAATGGTATGCATAGTTGGAACCAGACATACGGAGCAATAGATATCATGGCACAAAAGTTGTAGGGTTGCCACAAGCCTAGTTATACGAGATCAAAAATTAATAATTTCCATACATTTATTGATTTCTGAAAGTGCTGGGAAACTTAAAATAACGATAGATGTTGCTAGAAGTGATAATCTGAAGCATTTTTACCTTGGCGCAAAGATGTTAGGTTAGCTAATTAGAAAACCGTCATTTTCACAATTAAACGAAAAAATACCTTACTCTTATTATAACTGATTTCGTTTTCGAAGGTTCCGGCCAACGAAATAAAATGCCACGAATAGTTAGAACTAGTCACACAAAGCAATAATTGGTATGGATGGCACAAAAATTTGTATAGTTGCCACAAGTCCAGTATTCGTCATTTTCATTCATACAAGTAGAAATTAAATTAAAAATGCTTGCAGATGATGCAGATCATTACTTCTAGCATGATCTTCTATCATTATTTTATGTTTCCCAGCACTAAAAAAACAATAAATGCATGAAAATGAAGAATTTGTTAAGTCATATAAATTGGTTTTGTGGCAACCCTACGAATTTTGTGCCTTACTAACTATTGCTCCACACGACTAGTTCTAACTACACGTACCATTTTTTTCGTAGGCCGGCATAAAATAAATCGTTTTTTATTAAACAGACAAAGGTATTTTTTGTTTAACTGTGAAAATTACGGTTTTATAATTAGCTGACATCTTAGCGCCAAGGTGAAAATGCTTCGGATCATTACTTCTAGCAATACATATCATTATTTTATGTTTTTCAGTGCTTTCAAAATCAATAAATGTATGAAAATGAAGAATTTTTAACTCATATTACTTGGCTTGTGGCAACCCTACAACTTTTTTGCCATAGTAACTATTGCTCCGTAGCACTTTCAGAAAAGACCCAAAAAATTGACCCCCATAAGTTTAAAGACAGCGACAGTAAAAAAAAAACTTATCATCATCAGTGTACGGTGTCGTGAATCTGACGACGAATCACTGAGATAATCCAGTCCGAGTTACAGTTATTGTTATTACATGATTTTATTCCTTCAAGTAATTAAAAGATGCTAGAAATCTATATATATTCACAAACTTTTATTTCATTATATTATTTCATTATTTTGTTAACATATTGATACAAATTTTACATCACATATTGTAAAAGATGTGCAATGGATAATATTTTATACGTTTAAATAAAGAGTAGAGACTTCTTGAGTATTTATCCATCATTTTGGATAAATACTCGAGAAGAAACGGATTTTTATGAGTATTTACTAATATATCATGCATAAACAGATCAGAATCTGATTGGTATTTTCAAACAATTATCATTCTATCTGCTGATTTGATGAAAATGTTTCCAAGTTTTTTTTGCTTGGTACACAGTTCTTAATTCCCTTGTGTGTTATTTAGCCTACGCCCAGCCCTAATGATGTGTTTACACTGTGACTATTTCTCCTGTCAAAAAATATAGCCCATGTTACTTGCTGTGCCATACTTATTGGTAAAAGAATTTTTCAAATTAGTCCAGTAGTTTCGGAGCCTATTCAATGCAAACAAACGATACGATTGCTACGATTTCAGGGTACATGTATCGCTATAAGTTACGATTAAGTATGCTTTATTATGTGTTTATGAGCAATGTCAAATAAATAAATAAAAAAATATCCATCAAATCTTTCCTCTTTATATTATTAGGATTAGGATAGATAAACAACCTTAATAAACATACATAGAAATGCAACAGGTAGCAATTAGTGAAAGTAGACACTAAGATAAGCCATACACACACATTTTAAAGTGGTATCTATGTATGAGCTTGTTGTCCCTGTTGGTCAAGGCAGTATTTTTTTATTGAATCTTATTGAATCCTCTCTCTGTCATATTTTCAGTGTCACATAGCAACTATGGTGGCTCTGATGTCCCCATGGCCCCAAGCAAGGAGCAGCAGACACTCATGTGGCAGCAGAACTCCTACCTTGTGGATTCTGGTATCAACTCTGGTGCAGCTACTCAGGTGAGATGTTTTACATTCTTTGTTTTCTTCTTAGTCGTTTACTCTTGGCAGAGTAGTCATGGTCATGGGAGGTGCAGATTGCATGGCTCGTCGTTTTACCTCTCTCCACCACTCTCTCCCCGAGGCAGTGTGGACACACTGGTTGAGCGACAATTCAGTGGGTGTTCTTATTTGGTCTGTCCAACATAGCAGGGAGCAACCTTCGGTTCTCGAGCCACTCGTCCCTGGACCACAAAGTCTCCATGCTGTCGCCTTCTATGCGGCTGACTCGTCCAAAATATTTTAATATTCAGGAGAACACTAGTTTCGATAGCCTTTCCTTGACTTTCAGCTCTTGGAGAATGGAAACGTTCGTGCGGCGCTGTGTCCATGATATGTGCAACATCTTTCTCCATCACCACATCTCCAAGGCGTCTTTGCGCTTTCGTTCTCTCTCCTTGACAGTCCACGTCTCCGCGCCAATTGCTAATTCTGTCAATTGCCTAATTACAATCACTATAAATATTTAAATTAAGGATTATTAGTCAGTTCAAGCACCATCAGTAAAAGTTCCACATTACAACTGTGCAGCTATCATGCAGCCATTGTGTTGTGTTGGCATTATGCAGTCATTGGAACTTCTGGCTGACTGCAAGTAGACTGCAGTGCATCAACACCTAAAATGCTAATTCACAGCTGGCTGGCAGTCCGAACGTGGCCTGTTGTAGTGATTCTTAGCAATGGCTGGTTCGGATAATACATAGTTATAAAAAATTACTGCCACCTAGTTTGCGCAACTGTTTTATTGTTACCGTACATCTTAGACAATCATCATGATTGATAACATTGGATGGGTTTTGTTTGACTGAAGAGTTGGTTCGAATTCTAATAGTGAAAGTATTTTCAAATTAGCATTTGTACTGCCCCAATCAAATCAGGGGATCGCCTTAATTGGTAAATAAATACCTGATCACTGTGCTTCATATTAATACTTTTTTTATTATTCCAGGTGCCATCTCTTACTGGCAAAGAAGATGACGAAATGGAAGGGGACCAACTTATGTTCGACCTTGACCAAGGATTTGCTCAGGGTTTCACTCAGGAGCAGGTTGATGGTATGTGCTAAATTCATATGAGTGTGTTTGACTTTTTGCAACTGTATTTTTGAAATGCTGGTTTGAAAAAGTTTATCATATTATCAGAAGAAATCTCAACATTTGTTTTCACTCACTTATTTAACTTCAACAAGTGCTCTTGCGGTTTCTCTTACCAGTTGTACCCTCATGGAAATCAAAAATGAGAGATGCTGGCTAGAACTTATTCATACGCTCCTCATGCCCTCCTCTATCTTGCATGGTACTGTCCCAAAATAAAACTGCATTAAAAAAAATTAAGTGATGTGTTTGCTTAAGATTTAAAAATAGAAAACTGCTAGATTGTGTGATTGTATGTGTCTACTTCCCACTTGCGACTAGCGAGCGAGATAGTGAGACGACAGCCAAGAACGAACTGTTTTATAGCTACAAAATTACTTTCCAGACATGAACCAGCAGCTGTCGCAAACGCGTTCGCAGCGTGTCCGCGCTGCTATGTTTCCTGAAACCCTGGAGGAGGGCATTGAGATCCCCTCCACCCAGCTGGACCCGGCTCAGCCGACCGCTGTGCAGAGGCTGTCTGAGCCGTCCCAGATGCTGAAGCATGCTGTTGTTAACCTAATCAACTACCAGGATGATGCTGATTTGGCCACCAGGTATTATCACACATGATATACAAACAGGCCAATAAATGAAACGTAACATAGGGTACAGTCATAAACAGAATAAGTCGGCACTTTGTTGTTTTCATTCCATCTGCCATTTGTAATATCCCATAATTGCCATGACAACTTGGAAAAGTTAATGTGACAAAGTAGAAAAGTATTAAGCTACTTGTTTTGATTGACTAGAGTTCTAGCTAGACATTAGTCTGTCTGTCGTTATTCCTATTTTACAATACTAACCTCCGTGGCTAGTATTGTGGTGGTAGGTAGTTTCATAGCTCGGCCCGCAACCCGAAGGTCCCGGGTTCAATTCCCAGGTTGGGCAAAGTGTGTTTGGATTGTTCGAAACATAGCCCGGGTTTGTGATTACCAACCCGCATTTGGCAAGCGTGATGATTAAGCCAATACCCATCAATTGTAGCGATGACTTGATTGCAATAATGGAGGCCTTTGCCCAGCAGGGGGATAGTATGTAGGCTAATTATTTTACTTTACTCTACTTTACAATACTAAAGTTCTTCAACTGACTGATGTACCTTATCAAAATTATTTTTTGTTTATATTTAAAATATTGTTAACAGGGCCATACCAGAGTTGATCAAGCTTTTGAATGACGAAGATCAAGTGGTAGTGTCTCAAGCTGCCATGATGGTGCACCAGCTCTCTAAGAAGGAGGCATCTCGCCACGCGATCATGAACTCCCCTGAAATGGTGGCAGCGTTGGTCCGCGCTATCTCCTATAGCAATGACCTGGAGACTACCAAGGGGGCAGTGGGAACCCTGCACAACTTGTCTCACCACCGTCAAGGGTTGCTTGCTATCTTTAAGAGCGGTGGTATTCCAGCTTTAGTGAAGTTGCTCAGCTCTCCTGTTGAATCTGTTCTCTTCTATGCTATCACGACTCTCCATAATCTTCTGCTTCATCAAGATGGGTCGAAGATGGCCGTGCGCCTTGCTGGGGGGCTCCAGAAGATGGTGGCTCTTCTCCAAAGGAATAATGTGAAGTTCCTGGCTATTGTGACTGATTGCCTGCAGATTCTGGCCTACGGGAACCAAGAGTCGAAGCTGATCATTCTGGCGTCACAGGGACCCATTGAACTCGTGCGCATCATGCGTTCATATGACTATGAAAAGTTGCTGTGGACTACCTCCAGGGTGTTGAAAGTAAGGCGACATAACTATGTGTAGCTTATAATGTAACGTAAAAGAAAATAAACTTGATTTTTTTAGCACAAACAACACCCAAAATACCTTAAAAAATCGTACCTTTTTTTTACTCAACACAACCACTTACCATTGTTTATTCTTAGTCCTTATGTGGTTTTGTAACAAAATCTACACCTTGCAGTGGTGCACATTTTATCATCATATGGTGATTCAACCTGGTGCATTCATAATAAAGTGCTTCATAACTGTTGCCGACAGTGAAATCAGCCTCTTCTAAAAAGTAATTGCGCAATATATTATCATCTCAGTCCTGTAGGTCTATTCTATAAAACGCACCAACCCTGCACAGTGAAGCCACTGATTTTTCCGTGGATTCACTGTGCGGGGTCGGTACAAAATATACGCTAAAACGCTACAACTAAGCCGAGGCGTAGAATACTTAGGCCAGGGCTACATTTGACGGAAATTCCGTAGCGGAAGATACGCGACGAACGCCAATACAGGTTATTGCATATAAATTACAAATAGCGGGCACACTTCGCGGAGCGACCAATCTTCTGCGACGGAATTTCCGTCAAGTGTAGCCCTGGCCTTAAATAAGATGCGGCTGTGTTATGTGTTCGGTCATCTGAGTTCAAGTGTATATTTTCTCTCAGTTTCCTATTGTGTAAGTATTTAAAACGCTTGTAATTGTTCCTCAGGTGTTGTCCGTATGCTCGAGCAACAAGCCCGCGATCGTGGAGGCGGGCGGCATGCAGGCGCTGGCCATGCACCTGGGCAACCCGAGCGGCCGGCTCGTGCAGAACTGCCTCTGGACCCTGAGGAACCTCTCCGACGCCGCCACGAAGGTAAGGAGCGAGAACAGTGTAAGTAGATGAAATGAAACGGTACCTTTTTGTGAGTGTGAGCTGGTGGCGGATTGGAAGCGTCGCATGTTTGGTAGATTTTCGTGATTATTTAATAAAATTTACTCTTCTACGTTTTTCATATTACTTCATAAAAACACATTAAATCAGGCATCTTTGACCCTCGAACCTCTCCAATTGCGTAGAGAAGTTGCCAGGTTGAGTGGTTTCTATCGCTTCTACAATGGGGGATGGTCTGACGAGTTGTTCCAACTTGTTCCATCCTCACCCTTCCACTTTCGTACCACACATGCTGGATTACGGCGTTATCCACATACAATCCAATTTGTTGGCCCATCCAGACGTGGAACGCTCTTCCAGCACAAGTCTCCTTCATTTCAATGTGTGGAGTATAGAGTGAATGCTTAGGTAAACACAGGTCTGCCTGTATTAAATTGAACTTAGTAGAAGTGAGTTATTCACCTTGCTCCTGTCAGAGTTTCTGAGACATGATACTGGGCCTCTATAGAGTCATTCACGAGTTACCTTCGGCGTTACGGCGTAACGGGCAGCTACTGCTTAGTTTATGTGCACAATTCAAACTTGCGATTACCAACACCATGTTTAGACTTCCCGCCAAATGCAAAAACACATGGATGCACTCAAGGTCCAAACACTGGCACCTCATAGACTATGCCATCGTTAGACAACGAGACGTTTCCCAAGTCCTAGTAACTCGTGTCATGCGAGGAGCTCACTGCTGGACAGATCACAGCCTCGTGATAAGCAAGCTGCGCCTTCGGTTTTGCCCCTGCCGACGATCTGGAAGGACGAAGTCTGTGTGTCTTAACCTGGAAAGACTGAACGACAAAGAAACACAGAAAAAGTACGTTGAAGCCTTGTCTACTTCTCTGCCTTCAATGAATGAGGACACGTGTGATGTTGACGCTGATTGGGAGCTTTTGAGTTCTCATATTTTAGACTCTGCCAAATCGACCTTGGGTCTAAAGTCTCATAAAAACGAGGATTGGTTTGATGAGAGTGAAGAAGTTCTCATGACAGCATCAGCAAACATAGACGCCTTCTCTGCAATCCTGGAGGAACAGTGCAAGGGGGAAGCATTGCAGAACTAAGACAAAGTAGTCACGAGCTTCGTCGAATATCTCGAGAAACGAAAGATCGTTGGTGGCAGAACAAGGCTCGTCATGTGCAATGGCTTAGATAATTTTATAGAGAGGTACGAAACTTGGTTGGTACAATACCGCTTCCAAAGGTGCCCCTTAAGTCAAATAATGGAGAAGGCCTTTTCAAAAGTAAAGAGGAAATATTGCAGCGATGGGCGGAACACTTTTACAATCTGCTTAACGTAGACCGGTCTGCGGATCTCGATCATGCTCTTTCAATGCCTCAACTCCCCATAGTCAGCGAGCTGGATGGCCCACTGTCTCGTGATGAGATTGTTCTTGCGATAAAACAACAGCTAAACAAGCGTGCGGTTGGCATCGACGGTATACCAGGTGAGCTGTTGAAGTGCGGAGGTGAGGAATTGCAATCGGCTATATGGAAACTATTTGATTGTATGTGGAATAAAGAACAAGTCCCGAAAACTTTTAAAGTTTCACGTATTAGGGCCTTATACAAAAACAAGGGTGACCGTTCCGACTGCAGTTCCTACCGTGGTATTTTACTCTTATCAGTCCCTTGGAAAGTCTTTGCCCGAGTACCACTAAACCGCCTTAGCCACTAAAGTGCTTTATGCAACCACAGTTGCATGAAAACAGACGTCCAAAGTGCTTTTATTCAACCACGGTTGCACGGCGGCAAATGGGTCGCTTCGCATACTCAACAGGATCAAATAACTGAATCACTGGGCCGATTCTTTCCTATTAAAAAAAAAATACATAGACTATGGACAAATGCATCACTCAAATCAAACTCAATAAATCAAAGAATTTTTAAATGACAGTGATAGAATATGCTTTGTGAATGATGTAATATGTGTTCGTAAATTCCTTAAAAATGCTAGAATTATGCATTAGTAAAGGTGTTGTATATCACAATAATCTTCAGTTGGCTCTGTTTCGAAATATGGGTTTTTCGAAACAGATTTTCATAAGATCACCAAGTATTTGTCTGAAATGTAGACAAATTGGTAAATGATTATTTTTTTTGCTGATAATGTGACTTTTTTTATTTTATTTATTTACCTGGTGATTCCTGATTATTAATACCATGTTTCTTACCAAATATTAGAGATAGGAAACGTATCTTTCTGTAGCTGAACATATTTTTGTCCTATTTTTGAACATTTATTTCATTTATTCATTTATTTCCGCTGACATCGCGAAATTTATTTGCAAACTTCGAATTTTTTTTGTTCTTTTTTTCAAGTCAAACATATGTTTAAAATTATCTTAATTAAGAGGAAAACTAATATTAAGATAGATTCAAATATAAAAAACATATGTCATCGTGCTGTATTTTACAATAAAAAAAATTTTGTTCATTAAGTCGGGTATTTTTAACACTAATGAAGTTTGATATTTTTTGTAAATTATTACTAAGTATGCTAAGCATATTGTATTTAAAATCAAATAGAGCATCTATTCCTCAGTTAGAAACAGTCATTTGTTTAGCTTAAAGCCACACGTGTGACTCATAAATCGCGTTTACATCTCAAGCGGCGAGTGGTCCGGAGTGGTGTCAAATTTCATGCGCGGCGCAAGCGCAAAACGGTGATCCCACCTTCCGCGCCAAGCACGTGAGTGGCTAAGGGACTTTCCTAGGAAATTCTACCGGAAACACAGTTTGGCTTCCGTCCAGATCGGGGCACCTGTGAAGCGATCTTCTCACTGCGTCAGATACAGGAAAAAAGCAGAGAACAGGGCCATCATCTATATTTATGCTTCATTGACTTTGAGAAGGCGTTTGACAGTGTGCCTCGTCAAGCTTTATGGGTGGTGCATGGTAAGCTGGGTTGCACGGATAAATTCATACGAACCTTGAGACTCCTGCACGACGACGTGCAGTGCTGTGTCGCTGTCAACAACGAACAGTCTGACTTCTTTCCTGTCACGTGTGGAGTCAAGCAAGGGTCGCGCCACTGGCGCCAACGCTGTTCGCGTTGTTTTTTGCAGTGGCAGTACAAGAGGTAATACAAGCAACTCCTCAAGGTGTCCGCATCCGTTTCCGCACCGACGGTAGCATCTTCAACTTGGCTAGGCTTAAAGCCCGAACTAAGGTCTCTCATGACCTAGTCACAGAGATCATGTACGCGGACGATCTGTGCTTTGTAGCTGAATCTTCAGAATCTCTGCAACAGCTCACGGAAGCTAGACGTAGCTTCCACGAGTCTTGCCGGAAGTTTGGCTTGAAGATAAACGTCAAAAAGACAGAGGTGATGTCCTTGGATATTCATGGTCACGAAGAACTGACTATTAAGATCAGGGAAGACGAACTGAAGCAAGTAGAGAAATTCCGTTATCTGGGGAGCACGTTATCAGCTAAGTGCGATCTCGATACTGAAATGAACAGCAGAATCTGTGCTGCAGCTGCGGCTTTTGGAAAGCTTGACTCTAAGATATTCAGCTCACATGACTTTAAGCTAGCGACAAAAATATCGGTGTACGATGCAATTGTTCTGCCCAGCCTTCTCTATTCCGCTGAGACGTGAACCGTTTACCGAAGACATATCCGCACGCTGGACCGATTTCACCTCAGATGTCTCCGGAAAATCCTGAAGATCCGATGGTCCGATCGCGTGCGAAACACTGAAGTGCTTCGTATGGCCAATGTGGGTGGCATTGAGGCTTATCCTATGCGGCGACAGTTGCGGTGGTGCGGTCACGTTTCACGGATGCCTGATCAAAGTGTCGCAAAGTGCGTCTTTTACTCGGAACTCGAAGAAGGAAAACGTAAACATGGCGGCCAAATATTAAGATTTAAAGACGTGCTGAGACGGCACATGAAGGCGTGCTCTATGGAGCCTTCTGAATGGGAGCAACAGGCAGCGAGACGGACAGAATGGAGGACTTCTGTTAAAACTAAAGTCTCTGACTTTGAATGCAAACGTCGAGATTTGTTAGACACAAAGCGCGACGAGCTCAAGGCCCGGCCACCGGCGGCCTAACTGGTGATTATACCAACGGTGTGCTCACATGCCCGCAATGTGTGAGGGCCTTTACAAAAAAGATTGGCTACATAAGCCACATGCGGGCACACGAACGCAAATCTCCATAATGAACTCGAAGAAGTCGCCGTAGCCGAAATCGGCAGGGGACATATACCTTCGGCGTTATCGTGAACAATGGTCTTAACTTTTTAAATGGAATACCCCAATTACTAACACTGTTGACCATCTCCAGTGTTATGTTTTGCTCGCCGAATATCCGGCCAATCCACTATCTGGTACATCTCTAGTAGACTGCATGAAACATTGGCTTACTATACTACTTCCGCCGTATGATGATATCCCTGACAGTTCATAATTGACAATTATAGTGCTATAACGAATGTAATTTAATCGAGTTGGCAAAGGGAATGGAATCGGATTTACCGATTTTTTACTTTTAAATAAATTCTTGATAAACGGGTTATGGTTAATAAGTTAGTAGTGTCAATACACTATTGAATAGCGTTCTTCTTCACGCATCAGGCGCTGTAAAGATATATTAATTTAATTTCAAATACTTTATTTATTAACGGTTACTAATAATAACAATAATTTACTAGATCAGATTCGAAAGAACAATAGTTTTTTAATAGTTTATAACATTTTCTTTTGCCAGTTTCTTTTTATTTAGTTTGAAATAGTATGCGTGACACGAAAGAATTAGAGCTGTCAGGCATATCATAATAAATAAATAAATATGCGCCAGACAACACACCTCTTGTAATGGTCTCGAAGTAGGGATTATTAAATCCCTGTGTTACGAGGTACCACACAAGGAAATATGCTAGGGGCGTCTCCCAGCACACCCAGACCCGAGTCAATTCAGAAAAGATCGTTTCCTGAATTGACCCGACCGGGAATCGAACCTGGGACACTACGGAAATGGTGCTACAGCACACTACGCCAATCGTGTCGTCAATATCAATATCATCTTACAGTGAAAATAGTATAGCTTGCCATAAAATGAAGGATGTTACTCCAGTTCTGGGAAGAATGTGCGATACAATACCTCAACTTATTGTTAGGTTACCAGATCACTTTGCTTCATGTGCCTAAATGTGCATGTTTTTTTTTTGGAAATAAGGCACCTTTGCTATTTTGTTTTAATATTCATAATGCTAAACAACTTGCTGAAGTAATACTAGAAAGAATAATTCAAGACTTAAAGGTCGTAATGTCTGATTTTTTTTTTCAAAATACTAAATTTCCGTTTTACTAAATTATAAGTATTGTTTTCCAAAATCTACCATTCAATTCACAATATTATAAATGTTCTAACAGGTTGAAGGCTTGGAAGGTCTCCTTCAAAGCTTGGTGCAAGTTCTGGCATCAACTGACGTGAATATTGTCACCTGCGCTGCTGGCATCCTGTCCAACTTGACCTGTAACAACCAACGCAATAAGGTATGTACTGATTGTTTGGTAAATTATCTGCAATGTGCCTTTACTTCATGGTTGTAGATTTTTTTTAAATGACGGTTTTTGTTAAATTCCGATATTCCAATGTTTGTATCTTTATATTTTCTAGATAGCTTATTTAGTGCTAGCTTTCCGCCCGCGGCTTCGCCCGCTTTATAGTTATTCATTATGGCCAAATTACATAAAATCCCTATAAATTGTAGCCCATGTGTTATTCTAATGTATAAGTTGTATTACTGTAGAGTTTCATCCAAAATTAGAGATGCTTTTAGTATTAATTCTAAGTCGAAGCTTTATAAATGGCTCATTGACCAAAAAATATACGACATTTAAGATTTAATTGACCTTAGAATCTAATTGGCATAGCTTGACTTTCATATTTTAACCTCATAGAGGAGGCCATTCGGGACATTAATGATGAATGACGCCGGGACCAGTCTGACAACCAGCGATGGGCTATGCTCAGCAAAATGCTGAGACTGGTACCCATTGCCAACATAAAATGTGATGTGTAAAGATTTTCATGAGTACATAAGCTAACAGAATTTCTTATTGTAAAATGTTATTACTCCACAAATGAATTTTAAACAGATAAAATGACGGTGTCCGATTATGACTCATTTTTGACTACGTCTCTCAAAACAAACCTTATTATTTTACTTTCTTTAGTGTGTGTGTAGCATGTTTGCATCGAATAGGTACCTTCAACTCTCTTGAATAATTATTGTACACCCAGTAGGTCACAGTTGAACAATTGAGACACTTTCGTTAACATCTGTAATCTGTATATTCCTGTGTTCCACAATAAATCATGGTTTATGATTTGTGAATTCCATTGTTTTCCCAGGTGACGGTGTGCCAAGCGGGCGGAGTGGACGCGTTGGTCCGCACCGTAGTATCGGCCGGCGATCGCGAAGAGATCACCGAGCCGGCCGTGTGCGCGCTGCGGCATTTGACTTCGCGGCACGTCGAGAGCGAGATGGCTCAGAACGCTGTGAGGGTGCACTATGGACTGCCGGTGAGTGATGTTGATGGTTATTTTAAAGTAAAGTAAAAATTAAGTAAAAAATCATTTATTCACTTAAGCTTTTACAAAGAAGCACTTATGAACTGTCAAAATTCACAAAAAAAATATATAAACGATAATAGACGTAAATAAAATAATGCAATAATAGTACATATTCTAAATAAACATAATGCGAATCTACCACCGGTTCGGAAGTTGCTTCTTATCGAGAAGACTCCGGCAAGAAACTCGATAGTTACTCTTTTGAACTTTGTTTTGTTTTACAACAAATAAATTCAGAGTACAGTCAAAATAACAATAAAAATACATTATTTGAGCAGAGGAGCAGATTATTCCTACTAAGACCACAAATTCTTGTCGTTCAAGTTTTTGACTTCTGAAATGTTTACAGACAGTCGCAGTGAAAATTTGTATTACTATTGGACTAACTTTTCACCCTTAATTTCTTGCGAATTCAGAGTGTGAGGATGAACGCCCTGTCGGTGGCGAGCAGTGCGGTGGTAAAAAGTAGTCGTGGGCATCATATCAAACAGTTCGAACAAAACCCGTTGTACAAGCAGTAGAACACGCACAAGGAGGCGAAGTCTCTCCTCAGACTTAACGGCTCTAAACCGCTTGTCAGTTTGGGATCGTCGACAATCCGTGTCGCACGCCTCTGGACCTAGTCAAAAGGAATGAGTTGATATCAGGCACTCCTGCCCGCAGGTGACAACAGTACTCCACGTGTGGCCTGACTTGCGCTTTATACAGCAGCAGTCTTTGCCTAGAAGTGAAGTACTGCTTCGCCTTATTTAGCACATCGAGCTTTTTGGATGCCAACTTCGCCTTTCGTTCCAATGACTCCGAAACTGTACGTTACTAGATATGTCAACACCAAGAATCCCAATACTTTTTGCTAAGGTAAGGGTAGTGTTCTACCCTTTCTTGAACTGGACTTAATTGTCCCGACCCCAATCAGAGACCCCAAGATAGGGTATGCTCAATTTCAGACACAAGCTTGGTTCAACTTCCCTCCACAATGGTACGAGGGATTTTTGCTCGGCCTGTGTAAAATGCATCTCCAGTTAGTCATCTGTCATCCGCATAGCAATGAATTCCATCATTAGAGAGCATATCATTGATATGCAAGAGGGATATGCGTTGGAAATAGCACAGAGCCGTGTGGGACGCCAGAATTAACGTCCAAGCTATCGGAGCACCTACCGTCAACAACGGCTTTAATGCGTCTGCTGGACAAGAAAGGCAATCCATCCGCATAATCCCTCGGGCAGTCCGTAAGATGGAAGCTTTGATAGAAGACCTAGATGCCAGACCCGGTCGATGGCCTTAGCTATATCTAGGCTAACAGCCAAAGCCTCACCTTGACTTTCAATGGCCTGAGCCCAGCGGTGTGTGAGATACACCAGAAGATCGCCAATCGACCGACCATTACGGTAGCCGTATTGGTAGTCGCTTATCAAATCGTGATCCTCTAGGTACCTCAAGAGCTTGGCATTCAACACTCGCTCCAAAACCTTTGAAAGAAGGGAGGTAATAACAATAGGTCTGTAATTCGCCGGGTGCGACCTGTCACCCTTTTTAGGCACCGGGTGCACGTGGGCCTTCCACAAAGACGGACATTGCCTTTTTGCGTAGGAGAGCGCGAAAAGGCGCGTCAATACCGGGCATAACTCGGGAGCACACACTTTGAGCACCACTGCTGGGATGTTATCCGGCCCACTCGACTTGTGGACGTCCAGAGTTTGCAACTCTCGCCGGACTTCTTTCTGGGTTATGCGGATCTCCGGCATAATGTGACCGCACCAAGGGGTGGTAGGTGGCACGGCGCTCCCAGCGTGCAAACTAGAGTCTGAAAGGTTGCCCAAGAGATCGGCTTTCTCTTTAGCACTGTGGGCCAGATTTCAATCTGGTATTTGGAGTGGTGGCAAAGACGAGCGGCAAAAGTTTCCCTCGGCAGCCTTGGCAAGCGACCAAAAGCCACGACTCCCTGAGAGGGGGCCCACGAGCTGCTTCTCAATGCGGCTGACGAAGTCGAATTTTGCCCTGGCGATGGCTTTTTTAATGGATCTCGAGCCAGCATTCAGTTTGCGCTTTGCATCTGGTAAAGAGTAGTTCCTTTTAGCACAGGCCGTAGTCCAAGCCTTAAATGCAGATTGTTTGAGGCGCAAGACCTCTCTGCAGTGCTTCTGGCTCCTACCCCCGACAGCCACTAGCGGTTGAGGTATATAACATTCCACACCCGCCAGGATCGTCTCAGTGACCGCAAAAAAAAGGAAAAGGCGATACTGGGTGAAGTAGTTGAGTAGTGGCTACAGAAAAAAACTAAGTTGTGCCATATTGACTCGCCTGTGGTTCCTGATCCTGCATTTAGCACCGGAAGTCGTGGGTTCGATCCCACTCATGACGAAGACTTATGTGACAAACATTTGTGTTTGTTGTGTGTTAGGGTGTTATTATCTATTTATGTATGTATTTAGAAATAATTTATGTTAATCAGTCTCTGACACCCATCGGACAAGCTCTGCTTGATTTGATTGATTTGATTTTGATTTCTAAAATTAAAATAAACCATAATAAAACCAATTAAAATATTTAAATAAATTATAGTGAACATTTAAAATTTAAAATTATTAAAAATTATAATATCAAAATTACAATAAATAAATAAAATAATCTTTTCAATTTAAATAACGCTCCACCACGGAAACATCGGGCACCAGCACATGTGCTTGTACCTAGCGCCTACGCAGCGGGCAGTCCGGTTTCTTGTTGAGCACCCTCAGGATGGCGTTGAAGCTCCCACGCACTCTGTGCTGTAGGGAGGCGATTCGGCGCCGTAGCACCGTGTGAAACCCGTCTGTGCGAGCATGCGCAAACATCGCTGATGCTTTGCAGTACCGTGGGAGCCCCAACATCACCCTAAAGGCATTATTATATTGCACTCGGAGAGCGTTGATGGCCCGCTGGTATAGTTGACCCACAGATTGCACGTGTACAAAGTCTGGCAGACAGAAGGCTCTAAAAATAGTGATTTTTACTTCTGCACTACTTCGCGCAAATCTGCGTGCCAACATGTTACAGCGGACCGCCATCGCCCTCCTTTCCCTTTCAATATCATTATCGTCTTTGAAATCCTCGGTGACAACATGGCCGAGGTAGTTAAACTCCCTTACCGTACCGAGAGCGATTCCATTTAATAGCACAGTTCCCAAATCCCCCAGCTTACGACCCCTGGCCCTGTAAATCAGGAGAGAGGAGGAGTTAAGCAAGAAATTGAAATGTTGCAGCTATGAGTTCCTGCTGATATGTACCTAGACATTTTTTAGTTTCTTTATTGAATGTTTGTTTGGCAGGTGATAGTGAAGCTACTGCAGCCGCCGTCGCGCTGGCCGCTGGTGAAGGCGGTGGTGGGTCTGGTGCGCAACCTCGCGCTGTGCGCCGCCAACTCCGCGCCGCTCCGCGAGCACGGCGCCTGCCACCACCTCGTGCGCCTGCTCATGCGCGCCGCAAACGACACGCTGAGGGTACGACACCTCCGCCGCAGCCTCTCCCCAGCTGGCGGTGCAGCTGCTGTGGGCCCCTTTTGTGTTTGCACCGCAGCATTGGTATTAAGGACGCCTATACGTTTCAGACGTTTCGATTTCTGTCAAAAAGAAGCCTAACGCACACACGCGCGGCTCACACACACAGTGAAACTGTCGTTAGGGCAAAAAAACAGACGTAATTATAAACTTGATACTTGTTGTAATTATAGCAGACAAATCATACAATTTATTTTTATTTGCTTGTTTATAAAATAAAAAATGAAATATTTGTATTATTAAGTACTTACCAACCAACTTGTACATTGGATATTAGACACAATATTGGAAATCTCTATGTGTCATGGCTGACCTGATGATGGACTCCGGAGACACCCCATGGAACTTTGAAACTCTTAGAGGTAGGTTTCCAAAGATGGGGCTCTTAGTTTAGGTCTTGGTGAGTTCTTAAATGCTGGATGACTTGACTGACCTGATGATGGACTCTGGAAACACCCCGTGGAACTCCGAAACTGTCAGAGGTAAGTGTGGCGAGTTTGGGCTCGTTTTATAGGTCTTTGTGAGTACTTACATGCTGGATGACTTAGCTGACCTGGTGATGGACTCCGGAGAAACCCCTTGGAACTCCGAAACTGTCAGAGGTAAGTGTCCCGAGTTTGGGCTTGTTTTGTACGTCTTTGCGAGTACTTACGTGCTGGATGACTTAGCTGACCTGATGATGGACTCCGGAGACACCCCATGGAACTCGGACCCGGTCAGAGTTAGGTATCCTGACTTTGGGCTCGTTTTGTAGGTATTTGTGTGTACTTACATGCTGGATGACTTGGCTGACCTGATGATGGACTCCGGAGAAACCCCTTGGAACTCCGAAACTGTCAGAGGTAAGTGTCCCGAGTTTGGGCTCGTTTTTTAGGTCTTTGCGAGTACTTACGCACTGGATGACTTGGCTGACCTGATGATGGACTCCTGAGACACCCTATGGAACTCGAAAACTGTCAGAGGTAGGTATACTGAGTTTGGGCTCGTTTTGTAGATTTTTGTGAATACTACTACATATACATACTACTTACATGCTAGATAACTTTGCTGACCTGCCTGGTTAAGATGCGCAACATAAGGTATTTTCTCGTCCCTGAGAAATGACAACAAAGGTAGACAAGACAAGTTTAATTCCTCTTGAAGAAAGTGTGTAGACGGATAAGTCACAACAATGAATATGTATAATAATGGATATTATCAATAGTACTGATTCGAAGACACGATAGTATCTATATGAATAATCGCTACAAATAATCGATCGAACTAATCGAACGATTTGAACAATCGATGTAGTCGAGGACACTAAGCCATACAAATAATCTATATGATCCTTTAATCTAATCAATTCAACTAAACGAAATAACTAATTCGATCCAACTAATTGATTTAACTAATCGATTCATTTAATCGATTCGAAATTATTGATTCGAAATAAAAGTCGTTAAATATTAATTAATTGATTTATTGATGAATAACAATCGATTTATTGATACGAATAGTCGATTAATCGATAAAAAAGGTCGATTTATTAGATACCAATAATCGAGATATTTAATTTTATCGATACTATTGATACCCCAAACTATTAATGACAGATTATAAATACATTATTAAGTTCCTTTTTTAAATTCAAATTTGTATATAAAAGGTTTTGTTTTAAGATGAAATTCGCATTCATTGAATTTCTTCTAAAGAAGTAAATCTTCACGAACTTTAACTTGAATAAAACTCCATAAATTTCTATAAATCTTTGTCGAACGCATCTCCGGTGTTCATTTAATCATGCCACGTAGACACTTGACCAGGAACGAAATGTTAAGAGCAGTGGGCATGATTCAAGCTGGCGCTACCCAAATTGCGGTTTCTGAAGCTATGAGGACCAGTCAGAGCGTTATATCCAGGCTTTGATCACGTTATCGTGTCACGGGGGAAGTGGTGGAACGGCACCGAGGACCTCAACGCATTACCACACATGTACAGGACCGATTCACAGTATATGCTGCACGAAGTCAACCAAATGTAACGGCGATGCAATTGGTTCAAAGGCTACAGAGAGAGTATGGTTTGCTGGTAAGTGGTCAAACTTTGAGAAGACGACTGCATGAAGTCAACCTACGTGCTCGTTGGCCACTTCGGATACCAGCGCTAAGGAGAGGCAATCTTGGAAGAAGATTACATTGGGCTATTGCACACAAAAACTGGAACCATTCTCAATGGTCACTTGTGCTTTTCACTGATGAATCCAGGTTTGGATTTCGTTCTGATTCGCGAAGAGAACGAGACGCGTTTGGAGAGAACCTGGACGTTGGAATCGACTGCAACACCCACAATAAGTTCATGCATATCAAGCTAAGGCACTGCACATTCGTGATAAAATATCTAAGACTGACAAAATAAAAACCACTTGGGACATCATAAATCACGAAACAGGTAAAGCTAAACAGCGCGACACCTCATTAACTCTTAATATTAATATTACAAGCAGAACAGTTGTTGAAAGATAATGTATCTTGTTGCAGTGTATTCTTTGAATTTAAACATGTGGAGTCACTAGATATATCAAAAGCATTTAGATTAATAATTTGAAAGATACCACTGATCATTGGTGTTTATCAGTGAAAATTATTAGCCACATAATTGACGTGATTGCCCCTTATTTAGCCGTAATATTCAATGATTGTGTTGATGAAGGTGTTTTCCTGAATACCAGTATTCCCACTATTGAGTGTTTTAGCCGCTGCATTCTTTCAGAAATATTAAATTAGCAAAACGCTATAATAACTTTTTGACAATGAAACATAGTGACCTATTTAGGATAAAACAAAAACAAAATAAACTTACAGATGAGCTTTTTGTAAATTCCGTCTATTTGCAGCAAGTTTCTTGCGAGACTTTCCGAATGTTTTGAATGGCGGCATCTGAATTAAAATATTACTGTAAAAAAATTGCATAAAGTAACCAATACCAACAAAATGAGCCCAAACTCGGGATACCTAACTCTGACAGTTTCCGAGTTCCGTGGGGTGTCTGCGGAGTCCATCATCAGGTCAGCCAAGTCATCCAGCATGTAAGTACTCACAAAGACCTATAAGACGAGCCCAAACTCGGGAGACCTAACTCTGACAGTTTCCGAGCTCCGTGGGGTGTCTCCGGAGTCCATCATCAGGTCAGTCAAGTCATCCAGCATGTAAGTACTCATAAAGACCTACAAAACGAGCCCAAACTCGGGATACCTAACTCTGACAGTTTCCGAGTTCCTTGGGGTGTCTCCGGAGTCCATCATCAGGTCAGCCAAGTCATCCAGCATGTAAGTACTCATGAAGACCTACAAAACGAGCCCAAACTCGGGATACCTAACTCTGACAGTTTCCGAGTTCCTTGGGGTGTCTCCGGAGTCCATCATCAGGTCAGCCAAGTCATCCAGCATGTAAGTACTCGCAAAGATCCATGAAACGAGCCCAAACTTGGGATACCTAACTCTGACAGTTTCCGAGTTCCTTGGGGTGTCTCCGGAGTCCATCATCAGGTCAGCCAAGTCATCCAGCATGTAAGTACTCACAAAGATCTATGAAACGAGCCCAAACTTGGGATACCTAACTCTGACAGTTTCCGAGTTCCTTGGGGTGTCTCCGGAGTCCATCATCAGGTCAGCTAAGTCATCCAGCATGTAAGTACTCACAAAGATCTATGAAACGAGCCCAAACTCGGGATACCTAACTCTGACAGTTTCCGAGTTCCGTGGGGTATCTCCGGAGTCCATCATCAGGTCAGATAAGTCATCCAGCATGTAAGTACTCACAAATACCTACAAAACGAGCCCAAACTCGGGATACCTAACTCTGACAGTTTCCGAGTTCCTTGGGGTGTCTCCGGAGTCCATCATCAGGTCAGCCAAGTCATCTAGCATGTAAGTACTCACAAAGACCTACAAAACGAGCCCAAACTCGGGATACCTAACTCTGACAGTTTCCGAGTTCCTTGGGGTGTCTCCGGAGTCCATCATCAGGTCAGCCAAGTCATCCAGCATGTATGTACTCACAAAGACCTACAAAACGAGCCCAAACTCGGGATACCTAACTCTGACAGTTTCCGAGTTCCTTGGGGTGTCTCCGGAGTCCATCATCAGGTCAGCCAAGTCATCCAGCATGTAAGGACTCACGAAAACCAACAAAATGAGCAGGTCAGCCAAGTCAAAATATGAAATAGATATCTCTTGACAATAATGTACTTTACTAGTTACTTGTATTGCTAATACCTACCTTATTTTTTGCAAGTATCAAATGCTCTTAGAGGAATATTTTGTATCCGAATAGATCGAGTCGATCGTGAACAAAGCCCAGACAGAGCGACACACGTCCGACCTCAAAGGCGCTCCGGCGCAGACTGAGATAGGTGTTCGAAAACGCAAACCTAATACTGCGAGCGATTTTGACCCTCGCTCCATTGTAATAAGGCTAATATAAATTGAGTTTTTTACCATAATTATTTTATTTTTTTCACGACCTTTAAGGCCTTTTTTGTAATATTTTGCAAACACAAATTAAAATAGACTATGTAGGCCGTCCATGAATATTTTTATTGATTCTTCAAATTATATAGTTAACCAGATTAACTTACCGAAACTGACAGTATTTTAGCCGTTTACGCAAAAATGCTTTTGGTAAATCAATCACAGTGAAGAGGGCATAATATTTTTTTATTCCCATGAACTGTAGATAAAGGATCTAATAACCCCTTAAAATTTAAAACTCGCTTTTATTAGTGCCAAATAACCCAATAAATGAACCGCAAGACAGTGGTTTTTCTTACAGAACGTATAGGCGTCCTTAAGCAAAAGTTTTTACATGAGATTGGCCGCTCCGGACTTCAGCCTGACATATATAGTTCTAGCTCCGGCCTCGCTTCTCCTCATTCTTGACCAGCAGCAAGATACTCTTGCAAAAAAATGTAAAGAACAAATAACTGCTCCGGGCTACACATGTTCAGCTTCCACAGAAGATGTAAATGTTTATCTAATATTTACATCAGCGTCAAGTTATACCTCAAAGTGATTCACGAACGCCAAAAAATTCGCTGCACATCTGGGTGTTCGAGAATCCCCCGACCTCCTAAATAATAAATGACCTTAGCTATTTCTTTTCCCAGCAACGCTCGTCGGCCCCGGGCGGCGGCGCGGCGGGCGGCGCCTACGCGGACGGCGTGCGCATGGAGGAGATCGTGGAGGGGGCGGTGGGGGCGCTGCACATCCTCGCGCGCGACGGCCTCAACAAGCAGCTCATCCGCCAGCAGAACGTCATTCCGATCTTTGTGCAGCTGCTGTTCAATGAGATTGAGAACATACAGGTAAGGTTTACCTCGGCTGAATCGACAACCCACAAAAAACTTACACTTCTGGGTGCCTACTTAATAATACAATGTCCATTGTTTCGGGCAAAAATGGTCTCAATTTATATGAAACCGAAATTACGGACACTTCGTTCGCGAGTGAGCTCCCTGACAGGTACACACGAAAGGCCATGTCACACGATCGATGAAGTCACTAGATGTAGCCTAGTGAGTGATTACCAATGTTAAAGTAGAAGTAAGCAGATCCCAGGATTTCGGTGGATGAAGTATTATATTTTACCGTGTGAAAACAGCTGTCCCAAAATTAGCACCTGGACGTGATACAAATCCTCAACAAGCAGCTCATGTCATCTCTATCTTTATAAGCAGCTGTTCCACGAGATAGAAAACATCGGGTACAAATATTTTGTTTAGCAAAATAAGTTTTGTGAACCTAATATGTTTACCCTGAAAATTATGAGTTACACCAAAAAAAGAAAAGTGATCCAAAAACAGAATAGTTTACCGAAAATGTAATATCTAAAATAGTAAATCCGTATAACAAATAAGATGTAACTTGTATCTGAAAAAGTGATGCGTCAACTGTAAAATGTAACCGTATGCCAAAATTAGTGAATGTTCACCAAATTTGACATACCCAATTTACGCGGCAACGCTACCCAAATAAAGTACAACGCTTGCATTAAAATGTTTGTTTTTTGGAGGCTGATATTTTAAAAGGCTAACAAAATGATCGGATTTAGATAACAGATTTGAAAAAATTGGGGTTTAAAATTTTGTTAAAGATCAACTAAATGTGTGTTATAGATACATATTTAGGTGTCAGTTGCTTTATTTGGCCAACGTTGACTCAAATAAATGAACGTACGTTTAGTATTAAACAGGGTAACTTGGTGAACATTTACCAATTTTGGGTGACAAATACAACGTGTTAATGAAAAAGCGCAAAACCTGAAAATAGTTTGTTCAGAATCGAGAGTAGAATCGATTCCACTAATAAAAAACAGGGGTCAAATTTTGACCAAACATTTTTTTCAATTATGCCTTGTTTAATCATTACTTAACTCTTTTATTGCGGCGGCACGCGAAACGGCGACGTCGCACTAGATCGCGCGTAATTACCATAGACTTTTTAATTTGCAGACAAACACAAGAAAACAAAAAAAGCTAATATCTTCGTAAATAATCCGCGAAAATTAAATTTAATAATTTACTTAATTCTTTCATAATAAAAATAAGTTGGGGTGTCTGAGGTTTTGCGCTTTTTCATTAACACGTTGTATATTTTTTGGATGCAGTTGCTTTTTTGGCCAACGTTAACTCAAATAAATGAGTATGTTTTAGATAGGGTAACAAAATTTGGTGAACATTTACCAATTTTGGGTGAAAAATATATTTTTTTGAATGTCAATTTTCATCAAATTTGGTGAACAGAACATAAGCCGAAAACATCCAGCTAGAGCAAGGTTACCGAGCAAAGCTTGTAGTACCGTTGTAGTATCAGACATTGAAAGATTGAAAATATACAGGTAAAGTTTCCCACGATAAAATCGACAACAACAAACATAAACATACGCTTAAGACTTTATCCCAAATCCTCCTCTGACGTTGACTGTTGCCGTCATGGTGAATGGATCATTTAAAAAACGCAACGTGGTAGGTGCTAGGTGAGTCTTTCGCCGACACCCGGGATACTCTTGGTTTTTGTAGGTGTTCTCCTTCAGTGGAGAGTCGGCCGCACATTTTGCAATTAGAACAAAGTGGTTCTGGCTAAAGAAGCTTAACCATGAAGCTCTCCCTATTTAAATGTCATTTTAATAAAATAATATTTTTTGTTAATTTAGCGCGTGGCTGCAGGAGTACTTTGTGAACTGGCTGTAGACAAGGAAGGAGCCGAGATGATAGAAGCAGAAGGGGCTACGGCACCGCTCACAGAATTGCTTCATTCACGCAATGAAGGTAATAATGGAATACTAGTTGATAGTATGTAAATGTTTGTAGTAGAGTTGCGCCGAATGTAGGTTAAACCCAATACGAATGTTCGGCCGAATAATTCGGTTCAATTCCGCGCAGAAAGCAGGTTTGTACTCGTCGGTGTGGCGCTCTGCAAGAGCCATGCGGCGTATGCCACCGCCCGCTCTGCCCGGGCGCAACCGCAAACATTGGTATTTCCTCAAATATGTATTTTTTATTCATCTGTAAATTAATATCCGTTACGTAAGGTATATTTTTTACCATTATAACGGGCTCATCAAGCCACTGCCCCGACATGTGTAACTTTGTACCGATCGAAAACCAGATTGGAACGGGCTAAGAGTATTGAAGTAGTATTTATTTTTAAAGAATAATCTAAAAATGTTATTACACAAAGCAGTGTTCTTAAAATTGTTAATTTCATTGAAATTCAATTGAGATTTTATTACCTTTTTTAAACTGAACAGACGTTCAGTTGATTAACATTAAAATTGGTTTTTAAAGGTAATCTTTTATTTGTCAATAAATAATTGGTACACAAAGTATTTCCTTCATTTACAAAAACGTGTATATTTTAAAATTTCGGAAAAAGACACTTATTTTAGTAATAATGAGTTAACCTGTTTGATAAAATCCTTTTTTAAAAGTATTATTATCCCAGAACCTGTCCTTCCTAACAAAAATCTCGTCCCCTGGTTTGTTAGTTTGACCGGATCGTGCTTAGTCCTGGCTGGGTGTGGTGTACAATCATCGTCATCAATATTAAAAATAATAATACATTCGGTAATAGTTCGGCATATTAACCGAATATTCGGCCGAATACGAATATTCGGTTAACATGCCGAATGTATCGAATACGAACATTCGGTAAACATGCCCAATGTACCGAATACGAACATTCGGTTAACATGCCGAATGTACCGAATACGAACATTCGGTTAACATGCCGAATGTACAGAATACGAATATTCGCCGCATCTCTAGTTCGTACGTTTTATGTTTTGCTACTACTTCAACTCATTTATAATGTTTGAACTTAGACACCAAAAATTCAGTTATGTATTCCAACCACTCGAATAATGTGGTTTTTCAAGTGATCAATATTTCTTAGTCCCTTCTTTAACATTAACGTTGCTTGCAGTATCATGTTGTAGTATTACCAGCATCAATATTTGTTTCTAACCGCAGCTATAATTTGACCTCCCCATAATGATGGAACCAAACATTGTGACCTTTTTCTGATTTTTCGGTGTTTATGCAACTAGTTCAATCCACGGTACTACTAGTTGTATAAATAAATTAAACAGTTCTCATTTTTAGTCCCTTTTTTTTTCTTTTATACTTCTTCAGATATCCATCAAAATGAACTTCATTAGGTATAATCCCCAGAGGGCAAAGGCTTATATTTAGTTCACAAACTAACATAATGTATTATCGGCAGGTGTCGCCACTTACGCGGCCGCCGTACTCTTCCGCTTATCCGAGGACAAGCCGCACGACTACAAGAAGCGGCTCTCGATGGAGCTGACCAACTCGCTGTTCCGCGAGGACCCGCAGATGTGGCCCAACGATCTGGCCATGCAGCCCGACTTACAGGTGCGACCACGCAGCTGAATGTGTGCTGTTTGAGTGTTAATGTGTGAGGGAATAGATGAGAGCAATACACTACTAAGTTTTTATATCTTTTACTTTTCTTGTGATTTTGCATTAAACCTGATTTTTGAAGTTTTTCCGTACGTATTTTTAATCAGACGGAGTAAACTGACAGGTGCTATTGTCAATTTTTGAGAAATAATATTGCCAAAATCCGATATCGGCAGTCCGGTGTTCTAGCCCACTCACTAGGCTACCGAAAACACTAAGTATTTTTATGGGTATTTTAAGTGTTATTATGATAAATAATCATAAAATGACTGTTCTATTCGCTCACTTTGACAGTTTTTTTGTTTTACCAAAACCTGACAACCCAGTAAATGTCAATTTACTCCGTCTAATTAAAAATACGGCTTTAATATCTTCTAGTTTTTTTTGTGATTTTGTTGTAAATCTGATTAGGCGTGTGAAGTTTTTCCACACCTAAAAACTTGGTAACGTGTTGCTCTTTCTGAGGCCCTATTCGGATGCATGTACAACGCTAAGGTATTTTTACTTTGCATAACTCATCATAAGCAAAACTGAAAAAAAACAGTTTTATTGAACTATAAAAAATAGTTTATCAATTGAAGTTACGTTGATGAAGTGAAACATTCACACAAAGCTGCGCGCGTCAGAGCATAATTTGCAATTGAAAGGAAAGTCAGACTGATTAAAGTTATTCTCTTTTCGAATAAAAACAGAAAATGTATGACTTATGGAGCTCAGCGTGTGTCAAAATTTGGATGGATATTCATTCCTTTCGATTTCCACGTCACGATATCGTTCATGTGGAAATCGAAAGGGTTGAATATCCATATGTTGTATCCATTATTTGTAGGGAATGTGTATAAATTTCCTACAAATTGAACTGTTTTTGTATTGCACTCTGGCACGCGCCGCTTTATGTGAATCTTATGTTTTACGCCTTTATCTTTGTTTCACGGCCTTCAGTTTTAAGATACAAATGATTGATTTTATAGCAGTATTCGTTTTGGAATTTGGTTGTCATGGTGTTTATTAGTTGTCTGTTTTTATGCAATAATTAAAAATATGTAAAATAAGTGTGCTTCTAAATATTTGTTTTTGAATGGTTGCACTATGTCAAAAAGAGTACGCGCATACGAGACCTATGTTTGACTTAGTTAGTTCAAGGAAATCACATCATGCTTTACACAGGGGGCACCTTATTCATAACCTAACATAATCCCATCACGAATATATCCCAAACGGGGTAGTCAGAGGCAAGTGACTTGCCGTCATGGCGAACGAAACACGCAGAAGCCCACTTTTCACCATTAGTATTAGAACCCAACGTGGTAGATGGTGGACCTTCCGCCGTTATTCGGGTTTATTTGGTGTTTATCGATGTATTCCATCACCGGAGAGTTAGTCGGAAATTTAACAATGAAGACTAAAGATTTTGGTTCTGGCCAGATTTTGACTCGGAACCACACAATTCGAGTTGGGGTGCTTAACCCCTAGGCCACGACGCTCTCCTTACCACCTTTATCTACTGATAATAGACCCATGTTGCAGTAGTTTTGTAGAGATTGACCTGTCCTCCTCTGTACTATGTGCTTAAATATCTATGTCATTCTCGGGCGTTGAGAGGCCTGATTTCCTCGCTACTGACATATTTTCACATTAGATAAATATTGACTGCATTATAAATGAGCAACAAATTACAGTTAGTATTTATCAGATAGATGACCATTTATACACGGGTCTGTAGTGTGCGTGAACTCTCAAACTCATCAAATTTATTTTTATGATTTATCGAGGTTTATGAATTGAGCACTAGTGTATGTTAAATGTTAAAAAAACCGTTGTCGTGCCCATTTTGCAAAGTATTACGCTTCTACAATGTTTAAGCCTTTAATTTGCACGTTATTACCTCGCGTGTACAACGAATGTGTCCTGTTTATTTGATTTTGATCCAACTCCCCTTCACTAGGACATGCTCGGGCCAGAGCAAGGGTACGAGGGGCTGTATGGCACTCGCCCGTCGTTTCACCAACAAGGTAAGGCTTTACTTAACAGCTTTCACCCACTAACCTAGTGTGTCTATTTGCAATAAATAACCCGTAAGTTAGTTAAAAGGAAATCGAATTTGCAACAGATACGAGTTACGACGGTTTTAGAATTGTGTGCATTGTTGGAGATTGGAGATATTACAAAGGACTTGTAAACATTTCTTATAATTATTTATTTGATAGATCAATTTAACATTTCCTCTTTTCAAGTTCTTTTATTTCACATTTTCATTCCTCTCAGTAGGAATGCCTCTTCTTTTTCAGTAAACAAAAAAAAAATATCTTTGTATTTCATATTTTATGTAGAGCAGAACTAACCCAATTAAAAAAAAAACTCATGATTTCTTTTTGTATTTTTCTAACCTGCAAGTAAGTTTGTAATGTCTTGATTTTCGACAGTTTGAGAAATATTTTGGAGTTACTATTGTCTACTCTTTGATTTCATAAATAAATCCTAAAACGTTTCTCAAACATCCTACCACACAAATATCAATAAGCAACTGTGTTCCTGTTATGTATCAGGTAGATCAAATTATATGTATAAATATATTTTTCTCTCTTCTTTACACGCAGCTTAATCCGGGACCTATTTATCACTAAACACAGGTGATGGGAATATCATTTATATTATTGTTTTGTGTTCTAATAATAATAATATTGTATTTGTGTACGGTGTCTGTATATTGTTTTAGTATGTACCAATGAAGATTGACACAAATAACTGATTGGTATTCTAGCATGCTAGCCTTATTTATTGCGTTTTTTCGATGAAACCCTGCGAATTAATGAATACGACTAAGACTATTCTATTGTATACTTCTTAAAGAATATGCTTCGCAAACTCCTGAGAAATGTTTCTTAACATTGCTTGTGACGTCACCGCTGTTAACTGCTGTATTAAAATAGCAGACCAGCTGCTTTTTAGCATCGTTTTTCTGTGCTAAATGCATAATGTGCGTTAGGTATAAGTACATAATCTTAACTAGAAAAGTTTATTTGAATATTATTTCTTAAACTGGATAGTCAGATTAAATAACATGTTCTTATTTTTTACCAGATATGACTTTTATACTTATATGTAGAGCTTGAAAGAGCTGAAGAAATGTGTTAGTTACTTGTCTGTGTACATACTTTTATCCCAGAGACATACCTGATTATCTAAAGACGGATGATTGTTTCAAAGCTGAGTCATAAACGACCACATCTCATTTTACTCAGTAAAAGCCCGTCTCTTTACCTTAATTTTGTGCAACAAGCTCGTTATCAAGTTCTCTAAAGCTAATATATCTTACTAGTTGATATTAGGGTTTCCAATCACTCTTGTTCAATGGTATTTTTTTCACAGGCTAAGGTAGTTATGTCTGATCCAATCAACAATTCAACATACGCGTCCAAATTTCATACTATTGTTTTGGTAGTCTTTTTAGATGTTACTTAGTTATTTACATACCAACACGCCATTTTTCCAACGGGGTAGGCAGATACCACGCCTTTTCACTTGCTACGGTCCTGACACACCTCTTGCGCTTCTTCTACTCTGTTCGTCGATTATGGGTACCCCTGACCTGACTTTTCCTAAGCACGTCTTGGACTTGTCCTAAGTACGTCCTTTTAGGCCTTCCCCTTCCAACAGCTCCATCCACCCTTGCCTTGTAAATTTATTTCGTTAATCGCCTTTCATCCATCATTTCCATATGCCCAAACCATCTTAGCATTCCCATCTCAATTTTTGTGACTGAAGATCGATTATTATAATTACAACTTGAATACAGATGGTGAAATAATTGTGGATTCGCTCACGAAAGCAAATTCCGCAGTGTGTGGTCATTTCGAGCGGACATTAGTTGGAAACAGTATAAAATGGTAGAAAACAAGATTCGCCCGTTAACATAAGGCGAGGTGGTTCTGTTTCTAGATATTTGCATTCATTATAATAAAAAAAACTCAATCCGCAATCATGATTAGGACATTCTCCTGCAAAATGACCACATTAGTCTCCACGTTAAAGACTAATAAATCCCACTGTTGCAGGCTACGATCAAATACCGATAGACTCAATGCAGGGCCTAGAGATCGGCAGCGGCTTCGGCATGGAGATGGACATCGCGGACAACGAGGCGGCCGCCGGCGAGCTGGCCTTCCCCGAGCCGCCGCACGACAACAGCAACGTCGCCGCCTGGTACGACACCGACCTGTGAACTAGCG
Source organism: Udea olivalis (assembly GCA_947369235.1). Classification (NCBI taxonomy): domain Eukaryota; kingdom Metazoa; phylum Arthropoda; class Insecta; order Lepidoptera; family Crambidae; genus Udea; species Udea olivalis. The sequence continues at coordinate 6,783,259 of OX376345.1, read as the reverse complement.
CAATAGTACCGGCCATCTCAAGGAGGGTTTAGACCAACGAATGCTCATGTTATCCCTACTTCGTGTAAACAGACAGCATTCTTTCGTGGTTTTATCTTTGTTGGTGGAGACCCTAGTTCTTGATTCCTCGTTCTTTTTCGTTAGTATTCTAAATAAAAAAAAACTAATTTACACTAAAACACACACGAAACGATTGGCGTAGTGCGCTGTAGCACGGTTTCTCGCCACGATTTCCGTAGTGTCCCGGGTTTGATTCAGGAATCGATCTTTTCTGAATTGACTCTGGTCTGGGTGCGCTGGAAGACGCTCCTGGCTTAATTCCCTGTCTAGTAACTCGTAACACGAGGATATTTATCCTCACTGCGAGACCATGACAAGCGGTGTGTTGTCTGGCGCATATTTATTTATTTAAAAGATCACGATGGAACATTCTTGCTCGTGCTCTGTTTGGTCTAAACCCACCTTAGAATGAACGCTAGCCGACAGTGGAAGGGATGGTCCTGCGCACGGGTACAGTATGAACGGGGGAGTTCATACCACCAACTTGGCCCATTTCGCTCACTGCGCAGGGCCTGGCCAGCGTTCTAGCTAGATGACGGGAAAGGCACTTTCGGATGAGGAAAGCAACAGCAATGGGAAATGACTTAACAAACTTCCTCATTGGTTTAATGAGAGAAAACTGCATTAAAAAACTTGATCTCCAGTTCAAATATCCATATTTAATATGTTTGACAGTTTTCGTAAAATCTTCAGTTTTAACTCTTTGAATTCTCACTTCGTTTTGCTGTTGACTGTACGATGTTGAACGATTATTTTTACTTACGATCATGTAAGCCAGTAAATTCGACCGATGTATAAATATAATGAAACAAACTCCAATAAAACTGCTAACTTTGCGTAGTGTGTGAGTTCAGATTATGTCGCACAAGTTACGCTCTGCTGTGGCTGGCCAAAACCTAGGTAATTTCTGACTTACATCGAAAATATAGTAAAAACAACATCTGACATAGTACAAAACCTTTATCTGATTTTGAAAGCCGTTGATTGAGTACAAAACATTGTAACTAAAGTTAACTCTCTGCTCGTCCGATGGACTACTAATAATTACAGAATATGCTCAACAGCATAGCAAACACTAAAATATTTTTCAAAAGAACTTATTTGACAGATTATTTCATTTCCATTGCATTTATTGGATGACGTTTACAATGCATTTTAAGTAGTTAGTCTACAAAGTTTCAAACGCATGCAAAAATTACAATGGAGTTATGAAACCACCAATTCTAGTTACTACGAATGATTTATATCCGGGCTATGCCGAAAGTTCTTAATTTACAATGTATTGCTTACTATATCCGAACGTGACAGTTTACAAATTGAAGAGATAAGATGTTGTTACAACGCCTTCTAAAAATATCGGTTGCTGTAGCTAATGGCGGCTAATAGGAAATAAATAGAAGCTAAATGTCTTCTTTTATGTCCACAATCGCATGTCCACTCTCTGGGTTGTATAAATTACCCATAAATTATTTAGTTAGTTAATTTTAAGTGTATCTGGCCACTTAAGGTTGTTTGGTAGTTTAAAATTGTAGTAACTAACTCAGATTTTGGAATAGATGAAATAATGTAACTTGCAACATAATGATTGAATGATGAAACAGCAGAGTAGAAATTATTAGTTTCCGCGCTAAGCTAAGTGAGTCTTACTTTAACGTGGAGACGATTTTATTGATTGAGTGGTCAAGCTCTGCCGTTTGTAAAGTATGCTATTTGTAACAATATCTGAGAAAGTGTTGAATGATACCTTCACCGGGATATCGAAATAGAAACCTGTGATACAACAAAGCAGCTTCACAAAAACGCCGACCTGTTAGTTTTTTAATCGCCAAAACATAAATTAAGTTACCTACACTTCGGACTGAATTGACAATTTAATTTTTTTCAAATTGGTGCTAAGTTGAAAAATAAATTTTAAGTATTTTTTTGATTTAATATTGGTAAACGCCCTGCATTGATTATATCATCGCTCTTTTTATACTGTACGTATAAAATGCGTGTAATCGGAAAATAGGGTAAATAATAATATTAAGATTTCATAGGCTTTAAAATCGATCACGATTCTATATTGGAAATATGTAATACGCATTTACTAAGTATTTCTTTTTAAAAAGTTTATTTAAAGCGAATGTTTCAGTATCAAAAGGTTATGTGCTTTATATTTTGTTACAATCTTATTTGTGTGAAGTTTGATTTAACAATTGATAAGACTGTTTGATCGAGTGTGCGATGTAATTGTTTTAATGTTTGACTGCCATTTTAAATTCGACCATGAGATTTTTATCGTTGATAATTGACCGATGCCCGATGGTGGTGAATTAATCCGAACTAGCCATTAAGATGCGTATGATTTATGTCGATTAATAGATATTGGGGACTATGTATGTTCTCTGGTGTAGATTAAGTAGCCCATATTAAAAGTAAATGTAATTAATTCATGTAATCTTTTCATTCTTCATGCAATGTGACGTGGCACTATTCCCAGTGAAAGTTTTAGGAATTAATTTCTAAACGAAATCATAATATAGTCGTTAGATTCATCTAGTACTTATTATCACTATCACTGGTAATAGTGTCCCAAACCGTTACTAAACAAGTATACTAAGTGATTGCAGACTCTGTATGAGATAGTACACAATTACAATGCGTTGTACCAGAAGTACTTTAGACTGCTTTTGCATAAGTAAAAATAATCAGATTTTAGAGAATGCACTCCTAAACTAACATACCCACCCATTAGCAGAATGTATCAACTTAGATATAATGTATTCGATTACTGTAATTCTAGATTTAATTACGTATTGTCCTTTTAGGGTTCTCTTATATTAATTTTTCTATTTGATATTTTAGATCGACTTTGTCAATGTTTTTATAGTTTTGTATGTAGAAACATTGAAGAAGTGAGAGAATTCGTGTCCATGTATGGATAATAAACTTAATTTAAATAATGTTTTTCTGTTGTTATTTGCACCTAATCCCTCATCAACACCAGTTAAGGGCTGCGCAGACGACGGACTGTTCTATTACGAAATAAAAATTATTATCTGACAGCGAATGAACCCTTAAGCCGAGTTCACACCATCCCCTAGAAACCTCGACAGCAGCATTCCCCGTTCCGAGTATTCCGCGCGCGTGTGCTATCGCACTGAGTGTGCACACTGCACTACGAAAATTAAAAGTAAACCGTCTCCTCATTATCACCCCGTAATCTAGTCCTGCCCTGTTGGATTCAATATGCTCGGAATAGCATGAGCACTTAGAGAGTTCCGCTTATTAGGTATGAAGGTAAAGGAAAAAAATAGAAGTCTTTCCGACAGAGTGTTGTAAAAAACACGAAACGCCCGTAAAGTCGGGAGTCTAAACTTAAACATGCTGCTCAGTTTTGTAGTGCTCGGCAGCCTACAACTAGCTCGGTCAATTAAAGAGTGTCCCGAAACAAAAGACCTCTCGTTACTCAGAGACTAGCACACAAGACAGGTCTCCCATGAGTTTCCGTCACGTAAGCGGCGGTAGTTAAGTTCAGAAATGTGTATGCCAATTTTAGTTCCCATTCTAATCACTAGAGGCGCTGTACCGAAATGCTATACAATAACGTTAACGCAGACGCTAGTGACTGTCATTGGTGTAAACTCATGGTAAGGTGGGTATAGATAAGTAGAGCAAATGCTAGAGCATTTCATTGTAATGTAACATTTTACGAAAGGTAAATGATCAGTATTCTAAAAACATATCCATGTAAATGTTACATTCTTGGTGTGTTTTAAAGATAAAGTTGTGACAAAACATCTCGATGTCCGCAGTATGGATAAAGTAAAATAATATAAAAACCATGATTAGGTTGTAACGATGCCGTTTCCCTTCAGTCTCGTGGACGTTACAACCTCCACGATCGCTGGAAACTTCATGGTTTAGCTGCTGGCCATTAAAAGTATTTTGTACTTGTTTTCAAGTTTGATTCAATTCGATTTTTGTTTCGTATTGCATGCGCAGTTTTTTTGATTCAGTCCTACCAAAACCATCGTACTGAATAGTTTGTGAGCATTTTACCAGATTACCAGTTTAAGTATAACTTATGTGATGGTGTATTTTTAAATACTCTAAATAACCAATTTTGTAAACAGTTAAAACAGTTATAAGTAACAGGAACCCGTGTATCGGGTTCTTCTTTCCTACCTATACTTTTACCCTATTTAATAAACAAGTCACTGGATTGGCTGATCTTTTATTAACTATTCCACAACTACTTCTACTCCTAAATATTGTGTGACGAATCCCGGCGCTCTGGCTCCTGGTACATAGGCCTGCAACGAGGATTTCCGTTATAAGGTACTCGATGTTGTGAAGTAAGTGAATGCTCGAATCCTTCAGCACCTGTAGGCTTACGAGAACTAATGTGAACTCGAGACAATTTGTAAAAACAATAATAGATTGCGGAAAAAGATTTGCGCATTTTTTAAGAAAATTAAAAACATTTTTTAACATGAATTTAGGTTTCTGATCAAAATACCGCGTCAAGTGGTTTTGGCAGTCCTCTCGTGATGTTAACCTGACACTGCCTAAAGAATTCTGAAGAAACCGAAACAGGTGGAAATCTGAAGGTGCAAGCTCAGGACTATACGGCGAATGCATTAACACCTCCCAGCCAAACTCTCTCAATTTTTGCTGAGTGGCTAAAGATGTGTGAGGTCTAGCGTTATCATGATGAAAAGCCACACCCTTTCTGTTGATTAATTCCGGCCGCTTTCTCTCAACTTCTTGCTTTAATCTCATCAGTTGTTCGCAGTAGAGTTCAGATTCGATGATCCTGCCTGGTGGTACCTACTTAACAACTCATAATGAATAACGCCTAAACTGTTTTGTGGTCAATTCCCAGTTCTTCAGCTACGTCGTAACTACTGATATGCCGATCTTGCTCCACTCTTTCAAAAATGGCATCCATTTTATCCGTAATAGGGCAACCAGAGCGAAGTGCATTTTTGACATCAAAATTTCCGGATTGAAAACGCTTTAACCAAATTTGTGCATTTTTACCTTTTTTGTAGTAAAATTTCAAAATGTATCGAATTTCGTTATTAGATTCACTCATCATGACAGTAATAAAAACACATGAAAATCTCACATTTTCCTTATTTGAATTTGGAATTATCTTCTCTAAAATTTAAACTTTTAATGATACCAAAACCAGCCAGATACCTACAAATAGTATTGCCAAAGAGATTTCATTACAAGTTCATACATACTACTTATATTATGCGAAAAGACTTTTTCCCCAACCTAAATGTCTACTCGTATGACACGCAGTTGAGTATTTAGTAGAGTCGAGTGCGAAAATAAAGACTGCCTGCCTTGGATTACGTGAATAAGTAGGTGCGAGGTATTGATATACTACAGGCAGATCCGAATCGCTTCTGGCAAAAGGCAAGTCTTTTAAGCTAAGAATTCATCCTTGACAAATCGAAAAGACATCGCAAGTCCCTCGCATCTGTTTTGAAAACGGCTCAAGCGCTCTATAACCAATCGTGTCACTTTATTGACGCATACTCAATCGATTTAATCGAGTTCATAGTCAGAGGAATGATAAATTTTGTCCCAAAGGTGGTCCCTCACCTGGAGCATTTTCCTGTAATGTACGGTACAGAGTGGTGTATTACTTCAGTGAGGGAGGAGAACCGAGCATTAAAGTCCGCAAATTGTAATCTTACAGATTCGAGCATTACGTTGGTGAGAGAAAAGGACCGAGCATTACAGTGCGCAACTTGATGAAACAATGTGTAATATTTTGATACAACTTTCCTTTCCTTTTATAAGGCAGTATTGTAATGTAAATAATTTAGGTAATGCTCAAAATCGAATCTGTAATGTTACATTACAGGAAAATGCGCCAGGTTAGGGACCTTGAAATGTACATGATTTTGACAGCGCGGAACAACTGAAGCAGCGTCCAGAAGAACGTTGAACATCTATTGGCACGTTAAGTACCTACCTACACTCTGCGTCATCTATTTCAACGAGAGCGTCGTGTGTGGTCTAGGGGCAGCTCGGGATCCGTGTGGTCTTAAGTTCAAAACTGGCCAGAGCCATCTTTGTGTTCATTGCTAAAGCACTGTTTCTCCGGTGATGAAAAACATCGATGAAAAACCCAAGCAACCCGGACGTATAGGTGGGAGGCTCACGTTGGGCCACCTCACCGAGCATATTAGCATGAATAGCATGCTGGGTAAGTAATGTGCTTCTGAGACGCGATACGATTTTTAATATAATTACTTTCATCACAGGATTAGTAAGGAAATTATTTTGGTTTCTGCCTATCCAGAGTTTAATTAATAACAATGCATATAATATTTCTATCAAGAACTGTTTTTGTAAATAACCCAGTCAAATAGACAAACTACACATCCCAATTATTAGTCTGCGGAACTATCCATACACTTGTCCTAGCAATTACACGCTAAACTATTCTCCGAGTAAGGTCGCAGCAAAGTTAGTGCAAGATTAGTGCTCGCGCCAGTCGTAATTGCGCATAATAACCGCGACACAAAGGTAGAGTTAGTGCAGCGGTCTGCGGCTGCGCCTGCCGTCACAACAATGTGCGGTTCGGGGAACTATTTCGGCGTCAACGCAAGTTGAGACCTCATCGCACAGAAAGCCAAATGCGAGTTCATTCAATCACACGCATCGAGCGTGTAAACGCGGAGCAGAATCGAAAAAACGTCCGATCAGTGGCGACACCCTTAAGCCTAATGCCATACAAAATTGCGTTTACGTTTGACGCATTCGATCGCGTAAAACTTCCACTAGGCACGCTGATACCGTGATGCAGTACTACAAAAAACCCTTATGTTTGCTGACCGTATTAGGGGCCGACGTTACGTCTCAAATGCCGACCGACTGCACCTTTAAGCATTTATTATTCCTAGATTTAATAAAACTACTTAGATCACACTAAATACTGCAAGTGTCCAACTGCAAGGCAAGTTTAGAGTCGGAGTGACCCACCCACAATCATACAAAGTGAAGCACATGATAAAACGTTCTTCTTCCAAATAACAAAAGCAAAACTTTTAATATCCAACATTCTAACCTACTGTTGGTCAATAACAATTTTCAAGTAATTAACCGTTACAGTTAATTACTGCCCGTACCCTGAAACACGATGAGTGTTCACTTCATAATTCACCAGGGGCTTCCCAAATCACTGCCTGGAACCTACAATCATACAGAAATTTACTTATGCATGTTTCATACGACTAAATGGTTTTCGGCCGTTGCCTATATGACGCCCACTAGTAATTAGACTGGTTTCTCCTATAGCTTTTAGTACAGTGAATTAAAGTTTATTTTTGAGGGCAAAATTTGTAGAACAACCGGTAATTATCGAGGAGTGAACTGTTGTCGATAATTGTTGTTCGTGAACTTAATGCAGGTAGATCGAAAAGTTTGTGCGCGAGTAAGTTGTGAACGAACCCGAAATTATTGTCTGTTTGCTTATGAATAGTTGAGTGACATCACGATATTCTAAGGAGTACTTATCTACGTAATTTACAAACTGTTATAACGCCCATCGCTGTTTTTTCAGTCATCAAAAATTATATATTACGAGTAGGTACTCTAATAGATAATAGGTATTATGTCACAAAACTTAAGTTTGTGGCTTGCGACCTATTCTGGATAAGTCGCAAGCCACAAATTTTTGCGGTCTGTCATTTTATTATTAAGTAGGTAGAATTTTGAGTTGGGATAGAATAAGCATTCGCTCGCTTGGTGTAAACCCACCGTAAGAAGTACCTACTTACTAAGCTCGGTCCGAAATGAACTTATTAAGTAGGTACAAACTTTAAGCTACAGTCACATCTGCTCGTTTTGAGCATGCTTAATATCATGCTTTTTTATGAGCAAATGTATCTACTCGAAATGAGCATGCTCATTATTAGCAATGCTACGGCAGGTCGACACACGTGCTACATATATACTAAGTAGCAATTGCTCAATAGTAGCACGCTTTCGTGCTAGTAATGAGCATGTAAATGTAGTTTAAAACTGGGTAACCATTGAATCTCTGTTTCCAGAGAAACTAGACACAATGCGAAATCTATTGATCTTGGCGGCTAGTGACTGTTTTGAACAAATAACATTCAAAAAGTAAGTATCGAACATTTTCTGTACGATCTTTTTTCTCCTTGGTTAGGTATCTTTTTTTTTAATCTAATCCAATGTCGACCAACCTGTTTGGTTGTCAAAAATCAAATACATAACCCGTAAACCCGTTTGGTACCTCGTAGTAAAAAGCTCTAGGGTCCTACTACTTCCTACTCCTACTTTCTAGAGAGAAAACTAAAACTAAATATCTACTATAATATTTACTTCAGGTGAAGTACCTTTTTATAAGTAAGAAAGCAAACTAAGCTGTTTGTGGTGTAGGTAGTAGGTATTTCAGGGACACTTTCCTTTTTTTTCAAACGTTTTCAAATTATTATTTTTATTTTTATCTCTGCCTGCCATCTCTACTGGAAAAAGGTAAGTCCGCAAGTGATGAAATGAGGTCTTTGTCCATAGGCCATTAGAAGAGTCCTGGGACCAGATTTTTGACTTACTATTTTTGAGAACAATCATACCTACTGCGAAATTTTAAAAGTAATAAAAGAACAATGATACCTATTCCGAAAATTTTACAAGAGGAACGAATGTAACACCCACAAATCTATGCTACCCTTGCCAGTTATCACAGTCGGGCGTGGGTGACCGACCGACACGTGGTCTCTTGTTACCGTCACCAAACTTTTTTCATTACAAACTTGAAACAGCTAGCCAATTGCCTCGCTTTTACATGCACGCGTTTTCTATGTAATTACAATACGAATTGTGTGTATACTTTGTCATGAGAGCTATTATGTTACGATGTTATTTTCTATTGTAGCTAGGATGATAGGTAGGGGTGGGTGAAGTTTCAGGCCAAAACTCTTTGTCAAACTTGTTATTACTCTGTTAGATACACTAAACAAATAGAACGTCCTTTTGCCATTTTTCTTCGTCGGTAACAAACAAGCACGCGCACGGCCTGTAAGTAAGCGGCTACTGCAGTCTATGGGCGCGCGCAATACCAGAAGCACTAGTAGGTTCATGCAGAAGCATCACTCTCACTATTGATGTTATATCGATAATCTTAGAAGTGTTTTGCTGAATTTTTAACTATGCGATCAGCTAAGGAGGAGTGATACATGCTGCACTATAACGAGGATATTTTCAAGGAACGTGGAACGCTCTTCCAGCACATGTGTTTCCTTCCTCTTATAGTCCCGGGTTCTTCAAGCGGGGCGTGAAAAGGCATTTCTGCAGGCCTTCAAGGTAAGGATGGCCAGCCCAGTGATTCGTTTGAATGACTGAACTTGTCAACCTCATATCTGGACCTCACGACCGCTTTCCATCTGGTGGAGTGAGGTCATCTTGACGGGCAATATAAAAAAAGGTAGTGTAAAGGCACTTACTAAGCAGACATCTACCATTATAGTTATCCACCATGTGCTATTGCGATCAAATGAAAGTGGCTGCTAGTTTCCTTCTCTTAATCTCGATGTAATAGGTACTATATTCGATAAGGACTTAGATTTGTAATACAAAATACACAAACCTGTACTTTCTACTTACAAAATTTCCAGAGTTTATGGCTTATCACGTTTACGAGTGTCATTATTGGTTGCAGCGGTTCCCCTGCATTTCCCCTTTACGACTGTTTAATAAAGCCTTAATAAACCTTTGTTTTAGGGCACTCGAGATAATAACCTTTTTATGAACAACATCGAAACCGCATCTGTCCGGTTAATTAAGGGGTAAGGAGATAAGGATGAAATCGCGGGACAGGGCGAAATATCACGACCGATTTTTCATGACGACGTTTAAAATAAGTAGGTCTAAGAAATAAAATGTGGATTTGAGTAGGTATCTTCCGATATAGAGACATTTCGATCCTTAAAAGAAACAGAATCGTATGGATACTTTATAAGGGCCAGTTCGTTATTAGGTTCATATTCGTAGGGTGGCTGGATTTTGTTGTTGCTTCTTATTTTTTTTTCCATTCCTTTTCCTAGATTCTTCTCGTTGTAGGTTTTGAAACTAAGTTAATAAATAACATATATTATATATGCGCCAGACAACAAACCACTTGCCATGGTCTCGAAGTAAAGATAAAATGTCCTCGTGTTAAAAGGTACCAGACAGGGAATTAAACCAGGGGCGTATACCAGCACACCAGACCTGCGCCAATTAGGAAAATATCGTTGCCTGAATACACCCGGCCGGTAATCGAACACCACAAAGAGGCGAGAAACCGAGCTGCAGCGCACTATGCCAATCGTGTCGCCAAGTATCCGCCTTTTTTCAAAAATATTTACCAACATGTGCGAATCCTTAATGAAACGTTGAGTGTCACAAATTTAGGACGATCATTAAATTTAAAGTGAACAGTTAATAGTCCCCGAAGGCGCAGGCCAGGAAAAGAATAAGGTCGTAAAAAGTTTGCGTCTGTATAATCTGATTGAAGATCTCAACCTCGTCTAACAAATTCATTTAATAGTTGCTTGAACGACGCATACTTTTATTGAAAGAGTTTTCAATTAAACACCTGGGGGCTTTACAATATTTTTTTAGTGAACAGAGCTTTTGCTTTTGGGTACTTATCGGTTTCACTGTAGATAATCTATTTATTTAGCAAATCTATCACGCTAAATGCTTACTTTAATACCATTTCTAAAGTAGGTACAATTTATTAATCTGTTATTAAATTAAACATAAAGCCTAAAACATATAAATATGTAAATGTGTCTGTTTAAAAAGATAAAAAGGTATATAAGCTATTTATACTGTAAAGCACTTAATCTCCATTGTAACATTGTCGTTCAGAGCAATCGATAGACGGATGTGGTCAGAGTGGTAGGCCGAGAAAAATGGGGAACCGATCTAGACAAAATACTTACTTTCAAGAAGGGCATCTCTGAGCGCCAGACACAGGTCGCTGAGGGTGAAGGACCATCAGCAAGGCAGACTAGTTAGTTAAAATAGACAAGGAAAAAATCTAAAAATATCGCCCCCGGATACAATGCTCTCGGATGTAGAATTATTAGGTGTATCCCACTATTGCCATGGAAATACAAAACAGAAAAAGTGAGACTAGCGTTTTTTCCGAATTTTATCCCATTATTTCTATTGCGGCAAAAAAACGCAGTTGTGTTATTTTAGTATCTGTTTCCACTCTATAATGTATGACGGCCTTAAGTTCATCATCCATGCGGTCTATCCCGGTTGTGAACCCACACTGGTGTGTGAGGTCCCAGGGTCCGCCTAAAATTTATGACGGCCTTAATTTGTTCTCCATTATTTTTTTTTAACGAGAAGTCGTGTTTTCATATTATTCTATTGGTTGGAATATCATCAGTCAAGTTCTACTATGTTCAAGAGGTTTTATCTAAAGAGGAAATAAATAAATAGTTTATATGTGCAGGTTAAGCAGTCTTGTTTTGCCAGCAATGGAAATAGTGAGAGAGTCGGTCCCAGTCTTTCTATCAATAGAAATACATAATAGAAATAGTGGGATACACCCGAATTATTTAAATCGTTCTATATTTTCACCTTTCCATACACTAACGTGTTTTTACAACCATCAAACTCAAGGAACAGTTTAAAAAGTTATTCGCCAGGAACCCGCATAAATCCTTCGGGACTAAACTTTGATAAGTCTGTGGCTGGTCGCCGCATCAAAAAAACTCCTACTTCAATTTTCAATATTTAACGACAAACTCTATTTTAAAGACGGAAGGGCTATTTTTGGATGATACAGTGTAAAGACATGAAGTCAAAGGCACGATACAATCCTTGAAAATAAGTACAAAACAACTTTGTGGTTTGAACTGACGTTTTGTAATGCGCAAACGAACGGTGGTCGAGGGTGAGTTTCTCAAGACATTTTTGCCTGCAAAATAGCTTTGCGGTAAGAATAACAGGTAAGACTTTATAAGCATCTACTCTGACTACTTTAGGAATGGTTTTGTTGCAAAAATATGAATTCAGGATATTATATCGGTTTGCTTTTTTGAGTATAGATGGGATTTGTGACGGTTAAACTAGACTTAATAGGAACACATCTATAAAAGCTACTGAGAAACCCCCTGGTCCATGGGTCTCGATGAACAAGCACTGCTTAATTTGGAGTTAGGAAATCATGTCCTTGAGGTTTATTAAAATTTGTTAGTTGCATCATCTCTACCCACGACACTTCCTTATCTGTGTAAGCTGTCACGGTAGTTTAATGTATTTTTTATATCCTCTAGGATTCCTTCTAAGGTTTTGCTAATGTGAAACACATGGAGGTAAGATCACCTCGAGGCGAAATCCGTCCCCAGATAATGCTCCCCCAAATAAGACGTATTAAATACTCGCCAGAAATAACGAACTAAAATAATCACCCTTAAATCACTGTATGCTTTGAACAAAATATCCGTAAAGCAGTAGACCTATTGTGCTTAGATAGAACAATAATTTTGCGGCTCGGGGACTTTATGCGTATCTAAAAGGTGGCAACAGGACGTATTCCTATAGGTACCCTAAAAAACTGAGTTAGTTGAAAACGTAAATCCTCCTTTCCAAAAGTTACGGTGGCTATCAGCTCCTAGAAAGCTTTTTATTTTACAAGTCCTGACAAGCTAAAGTAGGAATCACTACATGGAGCAATAAATGATATGATTCGATGAAGATACTCAAGTTACTTTTTTTATATTGCCCTACAAGATGACCTCACTCCACCTGATGGAAAGCGGTCGTGAGGTCCAGATATGAGTTTGACAAGCCCAGTCATTCAAAAGAATCACTGAGGTGGCCATCCTCATCTTGAAGGCCTGCAGAAATACCTTTTCAGGCCCGCTTGAAGAACCCGGGAGTATACGAGGAAGGAAACACATGTGCTGGAAGAGCGTTCCACGTCTGGATGGTACGACAAAGAAACGAGTCACCGAACCTTTTAGTTCGGGCCAACAAATGTTGAATTTTGTGTGAGTGACGCCGTAGTCCAGCACGCGTGGTACGGGAGTGGAAAGGTGAGGGTGGGATAAGCTGTAATAACTCGTCAGGGCATTCCCTATTGTAGAAGCGATAGAGAACACTTAGCCTGGCAATGTCTCTACGCAATTGGAGAGGCTCAAGAGTCAAAGTTGCCTCTGGGTTTCCAATAATACGGATAATATAATATTACTTTATTATTGAAACTTATAAAAAAAATCGTCAGTGAAAGAGTATATTAGAAGCTAGATTTAGGCAATATAATTCTGTTTTTTTTTTTTATTCCAAATGAAAGGTAACATATATGTCGTGTATTATTGTTGCTGACTATTTGTCTACGTAACTCCTTGTAAATATTTTTTGGTTTTATAATTTAGATTTTAAAGTTGACAGGGGTTCTGTGATGACATCAATGGAGTAAAGTTATGTTTTATTGGGAAAATGTGAAAATATATTCGTTAAAATTTATAATATTGGTTTTAATGCCGTAATTATTAGAACCACTTGAAACAGTTGTGAGATCAAGTAGGTATAATATTGCTCAGCTAACTAAGTACTACTGTACTTTTCATAGGAAAGTATTATGTTTCAGAATTATATTGCTAAATCTAGCTTCCTTAATTATATACTCCTTCATTGACGAAACTTTTTTAATAAGTATCAACGATGAAGTAACCTGAGTATCTCCATCCAATTTACTGTGCCACATCTCAACCTGAAGAAATTGGCTGAAACGCGCCCGCCTGCGGCTTCACAACGATTTCTTATTTTCAACATGTTCTCGAAATCTCCGCTTCCTAGAAATATGTTAATTGTAAAACTGCTACGGAGGAGGCTACAGAAATAACTCTGTTTTCTATAAATATTTATGACCTTGCAACTCTGAGAATATATAATAAGCTTGTCCATTTTTGCTTGTTTTTCTCTTGTTACTTTATCAATAGTAGAAATCTAAAAACAAGTATAATATAAATACAATATAAAACATAAATACTGAAAAAACATAAATAACATAAAAACTGAAATACTGTGGTCGAGGTAGTTACAATAAAAATATATATAAAATAATAATATTTCCTTATTGCATAAAATAACAGATAATCAGAAACATAATTATATTAAATAGAATTCATGCATTGCAGGTTGTGGCAAATGAGCTTCAGAGGTCCCTAAACTAGGCTGTGCCTGTATTTTGGGGAATTAGTTATGAATTATGTAAATATAGCCTGTTTTTCCAATCAATTATAAATTACAAACAAAAAATAAAAATTATTTGCGATTTCTTAAGTTATGAAATTAAACAAAATAGGTAGATACCTAATCAATTAAAATCGTGGCCTATACGAGTATACTATTATTTAATGATATGTAATGTAATGAGAGAGAGAAACTCAATTTTTCACATTTCTTATGTATACTAAAGTGCAGTAACTTCTGTAAACTCTATCGGTATTATATTTACAGTGCAACTTTACAAACTTATCAGAGTAAAAAGACAAAACGAAAACGTAAAATAACTAAAGTTGTCCAATTTTCGGGCAGCGTGGAATTTAATTAACATTCTGGGGTGAGCGCGCCGGTCGCCGGCCACCAAGCCCGTGTCCATAATTGCGCACTGTCAGCAACAGGCCCGGTCACCCTAACCGTATTCGAATTTTATCCCATTATTTCTATTGCGGCAAAAAAACGCAGTTGTGTTATTTTAGTATCTGTTTCCACTCTATAATGTATGACGGCCTTAAGTTCATCATCCATGCGGTCTATCCCGGTTGTGAACCCACACTGGTGTGTGAGGTCCCAGGGTCCGCCTAAAATTTATGACGGCCTTAATTTGTTCTCCATTATTTTTTTTTAACGAGAAGTCGTGTTTTCATATTATTCTATTGGTTGGAATATCATCAGTCAAGTTCTACTATGTTCAAGAGGTTTTATCTAAAGAGGAAATAAATAAATAGTTTATATGTGCAGGTTAAGCAGTCTTGTTTTGCCAGCAATGGAAATAGTGAGAGAGTCGGTCCCAGTCTTTCTATCAATAGAAATACATAATAGAAATAGTGGGATACACCCGAATTATTTAAATCGTTCTATATTTTCACCTTTCCATACACTAACGTGTTTTTACAACCATCAAACTCAAGGAACAGTTTAAAAAGTTATTCGCCAGGAACCCGCATAAATCCTTCGGGACTAAACTTTGATAAGTCTGTGGCTGGTCGCCGCATCAAAAAAACTCCTACTTCAATTTTCAATATTTAACGACAAACTCTATTTTAAAGACGGAAGGGCTATTTTTGGATGATACAGTGTAAAGACATGAAGTCAAAGGCACGATACAATCCTTGAAAATAAGTACAAAACAACTTTGTGGTTTGAACTGACGTTTTGTAATGCGCAAACGAACGGTGGTCGAGGGTGAGTTTCTCAAGACATTTTTGCCTGCAAAATAGCTTTGCGGTAAGAATAACAGGTAAGACTTTATAAGCATCTACTCTGACTACTTTAGGAATGGTTTTGTTGCAAAAATATGAATTCAGGATATTATATCGGTTTGCTTTTTTGAGTATAGATGGGATTTGTGACGGTTAAACTAGACTTAATAGGAACACATCTATAAAAGCTACTGAGAAACCCCCTGGTCCATGGGTCTCGATGAACAAGCACTGCTTAATTTGGAGTTAGGAAATCATGTCCTTGAGGTTTATTAAAATTTGTTAGTTGCATCATCTCTACCCACGACACTTCCTTATCTGTGTAAGCTGTCACGGTAGTTTAATGTATTTTTTATATCCTCTAGGATTCCTTCTAAGGTTTTGCTAATGTGAAACACATGGAGGTAAGATCACCTCGAGGCGAAATCCGTCCCCAGATAATGCTCCCCCAAATAAGACGTATTAAATACTCGCCAGAAATAACGAACTAAAATAATCACCCTTAAATCACTGTATGCTTTGAACAAAATATCCGTAAAGCAGTAGACCTATTGTGCTTAGATAGAACAATAATTTTGCGGCTCGGGGACTTTATGCGTATCTAAAAGGTGGCAACAGGACGTATTCCTATAGGTACCCTAAAAAACTGAGTTAGTTGAAAACGTAAATCCTCCTTTCCAAAAGTTACGGTGGCTATCAGCTCCTAGAAAGCTTTTTATTTTACAAGTCCTGACAAGCTAAAGTAGGAATCACTACATGGAGCAATAAATGATATGATTCGATGAAGATACTCAAGTTACTTTTTTTATATTGCCCTACAAGATGACCTCACTCCACCTGATGGAAAGCGGTCGTGAGGTCCAGATATGAGTTTGACAAGCCCAGTCATTCAAAAGAATCACTGAGGTGGCCATCCTCATCTTGAAGGCCTGCAGAAATACCTTTTCAGGCCCGCTTGAAGAACCCGGGAGTATACGAGGAAGGAAACACATGTGCTGGAAGAGCGTTCCACGTCTGGATGGTACGACAAAGAAACGAGTCACCGAACCTTTTAGTTCGGGCCAACAAATGTTGAATTTTGTGTGAGTGACGCCGTAGTCCAGCACGCGTGGTACGGGAGTGGAAAGGTGAGGGTGGGATAAGCTGTAATAACTCGTCAGGGCATTCCCTATTGTAGAAGCGATAGAGAACACTTAGCCTGGCAATGTCTCTACGCAATTGGAGAGGCTCAAGAGTCAAAGTTGCCTCTGGGTTTCCAATAATACGGATAATATAATATTACTTTATTATTGAAACTTATAAAAAAAATCGTCAGTGAAAGAGTATATTAGAAGCTAGATTTAGGCAATATAATTCTGTTTTTTTTTTTTATTCCAAATGAAAGGTAACATATATGTCGTGTATTATTGTTGCTGACTATTTGTCTACGTAACTCCTTGTAAATATTTTTTGGTTTTATAATTTAGATTTTAAAGTTGACAGGGGTTCTGTGATGACATCAATGGAGTAAAGTTATGTTTTATTGGGAAAATGTGAAAATATATTCGTTAAAATTTATAATATTGGTTTTAATGCCGTAATTATTAGAACCACTTGAAACAGTTGTGAGATCAAGTAGGTATAATATTGCTCAGCTAACTAAGTACTACTGTACTTTTCATAGGAAAGTATTATGTTTCAGAATTATATTGCTAAATCTAGCTTCCTTAATTATATACTCCTTCATTGACGAAACTTTTTTAATAAGTATCAACGATGAAGTAACCTGAGTATCTCCATCCAATTTACTGTGCCACATCTCAACCTGAAGAAATTGGCTGAAACGCGCCCGCCTGCGGCTTCACAACGATTTCTTATTTTCAACATGTTCTCGAAATCTCCGCTTCCTAGAAATATGTTAATTGTAAAACTGCTACGGAGGAGGCTACAGAAATAACTCTGTTTTCTATAAATATTTATGACCTTGCAACTCTGAGAATATATAATAAGCTTGTCCATTTTTGCTTGTTTTTCTCTTGTTACTTTATCAATAGTAGAAATCTAAAAACAAGTATAATATAAATACAATATAAAACATAAATACTGAAAAAACATAAATAACATAAAAACTGAAATACTGTGGTCGAGGTAGTTACAATAAAAATATATATAAAATAATAATATTTCCTTATTGCATAAAATAACAGATAATCAGAAACATAATTATATTAAATAGAATTCATGCATTGCAGGTTGTGGCAAATGAGCTTCAGAGGTCCCTAAACTAGGCTGTGCCTGTATTTTGGGGAATTAGTTATGAATTATGTAAATATAGCCTGTTTTTCCAATCAATTATAAATTACAAACAAAAAATAAAAATTATTTGCGATTTCTTAAGTTATGAAATTAAACAAAATAGGTAGATACCTAATCAATTAAAATCGTGGCCTATACGAGTATACTATTATTTAATGATATGTAATGTAATGAGAGAGAGAAACTCAATTTTTCACATTTCTTATGTATACTAAAGTGCAGTAACTTCTGTAAACTCTATCGGTATTATATTTACAGTGCAACTTTACAAACTTATCAGAGTAAAAAGACAAAACGAAAACGTAAAATAACTAAAGTTGTCCAATTTTCGGGCAGCGTGGAATTTAATTAACATTCTGGGGTGAGCGCGCCGGTCGCCGGCCACCAAGCCCGTGTCCATAATTGCGCACTGTCAGCAACAGGCCCGGTCACCCTAACCGTACAGCCGATGTCAAAACATTTTATAACTTGTAACCTATAGTGAAACATTCATTTTGGTACACCTGGGTTAGGCTCTCCGAACCGATTTGGTAGCTTTTATCTAAAATTATAAAAAATTACTTTAATTCATATTAATAAAGTTTATCTAGGACATCTTTACCGATCACGTGTTCTCCAAATTTTTCGTGATTAAGAGATAAACATACCAACATATTTTACAAACAGACCAACACAAATTTTCAACACATTCGAATCACATCACATCACGAAGTGCTGTCTGCTTAATGTCAAGTGGCATTTAGGTACGGTCCCTTCAAATAATTTTAATATGCCTTTTTTGCTATATAAATAAAAGATAAATAGTAAATATCCTCATATTAATTACAAAGGAAGTTTCAAAAGTCTGTGAAAGCGAAAACCCGCTGCCAGAACCGTGGTAATCTAATAAACAAATAACAAAACAAAAGCGAAGCACTCAATCAGGGAATAATGGCGGCAGATTAGATAACAGAAGTAACTTGGCAAGACAGTCGGTAAATCTTTCAGTAGCAATTACCAGTGTATGATTGTCGGACGATCCGCGAATCGAACGCGGGACGCGACACAAACGGCCCGCCGGGGAAATAGTACAATGGGGCGAGGTGAGGGTTAGATCGAATGTATTGGTTATTGGAAGAGTTAGGTTTCTGAGATTTGAATTTGAATGAATTGACTCTTTTATTTTTTACTTACTCGGATTCCTAACATTACCTACACCTGTTTCATTCAGCTATCAGAATGAAATGATGACTTTTCTAAAATTCTTTTTACGTGTTACCTCAGATTGTTTCACTTACTATATTGAATACAATTTTTGACCCCAAATTTTAAACATTATCGCGTTTTTGCAATAAAATTAATTTTATGGTAAATGGATTTACCTATTATACCTATGGAGCCCGCTCGTGACCACGATGACATGCAATTGTCGTCAAAACGTCGAAATAAAATAGGTAAATCCATTTACCATAAGTTAATTTCGTTGCAAAAACCCTATAGTGTTTAAAATTTGTAGTGAAAATGCAACAAGAAAGTTTAAAATGTTAATGTTTGACCCCACGATAGGCGTAGTGTGCACGGTTTCTCGCCTGGGCTTGCGTGGTGTCCCTTGTTCATTTCCCGGTCGGGTCAATTCAGGAAACGATCTTTTCTTAATTGACTTGGGTCTGGGTATGCTGAGAGACTCCCCTGGCTTATTTCCCTGTCTGGTATCTCGTAACACAAGGATTTTTATCCTTACTTCGAGACCATTACAAGTCGTGTATATTGTCTGGCGCATATTTATTTATTTAAATATTTCTATAATATCATACATTGGTAGGACATCAAACATTAGATATATTTTAGAACATTTAAATTATGTTATTAAAAAAATTTAGCAATAGTTGAAAATGAAAATGCACTGTAATTAAATAACGTATGCTAAGCTATTGATGTAAAAAAATCCAACCCTTGAACTCAGCAATAAAAACAAATAAAACTTAAAAGCGCAAACAAAAGAATCATAACAAATCCGTCTCAAATAAACGAACTAATCAACGTAGAGAGGGCACGGATCTTTTTCCTTGCCCAATAAAAACAACACTTCGCCGTTCGTAAAAAAATCTCATTATCCTTTATTGCAACGGGCCTAATTTGAATCGAGTGCTATGCAGTTATGAGTCAAGAGAGTGGATAATTTTAAGTAACTGCGGGGCTGGGAATGACGCAAACAAGTATATTTTTCATGGCGGGTAAAGTATAAGAGGGAAAAGTCGTATTCAGTCTAAGGTTAGGAATTATAACGTTCAGTCAGAGCAACTTTTTATGGCCTCGTTGAGGAAAACATTAAATTTTAGCGACCAGCCAGCAGGATTTATAGTTTTAGTGTGGTCTTTTTTAGAGTTGGCTTTTTTTAAAGGCTCAGTTGCACTATCTTAATTTTGACGGTCACTTGTAAGTAAATACATTAACACCTATTCAACTGACTCTTCTACTTGTTTTTAGCCTTAAAAAATTAAAAATTAAAATAATTTTTAATTTAATTTAAGTTTTACTTTGTAATTAATCAATTATAGGTAAAAAGTAAGGTTATTATGAATCATTTGGTAGATCTCAAAGTGTCGCACATACCTACATACGGTACACTATCGTCGCTTATGTAATTTTTGTCAATACTGAACTGAGTATGAGAAAATACACCTTTGCTTGGTGCGTAATTGTCACTCTGGTAGTACGCATACCTTCCACGTGAGGGGATTAGTGTCGTTTTGGTTATGGTGCAAATCTATTAATTGACGCTACTTGGAAAAAACAACGTTTCATTGGTCAGTTGCGCGCAGCCCCCCACACAAGACGTAGTCTCCTGGAGCTACAACGTTATTAAGGTAGTTGTGACAATTTATTTTTATGTTTTTGAGCAATAACGACACTTAGTTAGTTGCGATGCTTCTATCTTGATACAACGATGACACTGTGTAAGTATTGTTTAGTGTTTTTTTTCGTGTTTTATTTGTTTTGACTTAATTGTCCGGGTAATTGTATTCTAGTGTCATAACGTCACTTCTGCGAGGGTAGTTGTAACAGGGTGTTGAATTTTCAAATGCTTGCTCTGAAAAAGTACACTTTTTGCATAAGTGACGTTATTGCAGCGTGTGTGCTGTATGATTTTGTTATTTCAACCATCAAACTTTCGCATTTAATATAATTAATATTTGGGTATTATTGTATCAAAACCATCTTAACTTAAGCAGGCTTGCAAATGCAACTAAATAGTCTAACAACAGTGTTTTTCACTATTTGGCTACATAGTAGCGACACCCCAGACACAGTTAAACTTTTGTATGTTAGTCATAGTTAGGAATTAAACCAACGTCCCGCGGCATAATGGTCATTCATTCTTGTATCATACAACCCTTGTTTGGTTTGGATAGATTATTTTGATGAGCAATTTGATGTGGCTAAAAAAATTAATACCAGTATTATTATACATACTTATGAATAAATATAAATGATTGCCAGAGAATCAGGTGGTTCTCATTGTAGGCGTAATAAAAGCTTCAGACAATGCACCCCTGAGCATTCACCTCAGCCTCCAACAGACACTTTTGTTCGTCTTCCATACATTACGCGCTTGTTAATAACTCTACCCGCCAATTAGGAAGTTGCCACCTTTCAGAATGGCAGGAGCCCAAATTGCCAAACATCCAAACTTGCTTCTGTCGAATAACACCCGATGTAGTGGGTGTCATTCAAATAGAATAATAGGCCCTTTGAAATAAGGTTTCCTTATTTGATGTAGCTGTGACTTTTGTAACGGTGTAGGGTGAAATAAACAATTTCAGCTTACACGTAGGTACTATTAAAACATATAATAGTTAGTATCGTAATTTAAAAATGATATTAAACTTTCCTATGATACAATTCTATACTTCACAGGTAGTGGCTGTAAATGAAATGAATAAATCAATTTATATTTTTAATTTTTTAAGTTAAAATTAAAAACATACCATCACGACTTAATCCCAAACGGGGTAGTCAGAGGCGAGTGACTGTGTCGTCATGGTGAACGAAACACTCAAAAGCCCCACTTCATTGAGTTTTTCATAGGAATATACTATTCAATTTCATCAGTATGTTATTTATATGATAGTTTATTGTTGTTATTACCATATATTTAGTGCTTTTTCATATTTGTAATAGAATATATTATTCCCAAGAAAAACAAAATAAAGCAGTAATAGGAAACGAATGTTAAAGGTCAATCCTAATACGTTGGTATCATCCGTATTAGGGAAAATAGAGCGTCAGAAGTATTTGCTTATAACTTTCAATATAATAAGTTAAGGTTTAAGAATCTTTATTTTCCAATAAGAATTAAATTCACTTACATGAGAACATTACATAAATTATTAACTTAAAAATATACAATTTGTCGGGCAACGTAATTATAATGTAGTTATGTGGGTAAATTAAATATTGTCACAAATAGTCGCTCCGGAACAGTACAACAACAAAAAAAGTGGCACGGAATAGGCACCAATGGAAGCGGCTCACTAATAGTGCGCGTACTTAAGTTATTCAATTGTTTAAGAGTTTAGTTGAAATTATGTTTAATTAAACCAACTTAAAACCTTTTTCTGTGGTATTTTTTATCCTCTAGAAATCCTATTTAAAAGTGAAAACTGTGATTGCGAGTACATCTGAACCTATTACGGACCTAAAATGTATACACAGTAATTCGTATTTTTGGGTTCAGGAAAAATTGTTACGTAGGCTTAATGAAAATAAGAAAATAAACTTCTATTTTTATTCTTCGATCGTTCTTTTGATAATTCTGAAACCAAAAACGTACAAAGTAGAAGTGAACGCAAGTAGAGAGAGACTGTGGAAATAAATACTGCAAAGCCAACAGTTAGTGTTTGAGGGGACTATTGTAAACTATGAAACCCACGGGGATTAAAAAAACATGACAGAACTATGCTATTGGAGTTGCCAAATCACTAAGGGTAAAAATAAAATAAAAAATCCTATAAATGTGACATTTATATTCTGTGATATTTAGTGCCCAGGTTTTATTACCGTAGTTCCCGATCTAATAGGAAACATAGTTCAGAGCCTAAACATAAAACAAACCAGTAGTATAATGTTAATGTAAGGAACCCCAGTACATTTAACGTTCTGATTCTGACCCTCTGTTTTAGGAGCCGACTACCGCCGTAATTAGCTCGAACCTTAGTTATACCTCCGTAATCGACCTGAGCACTTAAATATATATTTTTATGTATTTAATCACTTCAGAAACATACAGTGTCAGAAGCAATGTAAAATATAACCTATCTTTTTGTCGAAACAAAAAAATTTCATTATTTAAGATATTTGTAAATGCTTATTTTCCTTTCTCGCATTTGACATTGCATTATTTTATCATACACAAAAAAACCCCGTCCATAGCCCCAAGAACTCAACAAACAACAACCTGATGCTTACTCGTTGTGTGACTGTTCCCGCCCACGTGTTTCTCTTCTTTCAGCTTGGGGAGAGAATGACATTCTCTCCAACAAGTCTCAAAACACAAGAATTCGTCACAAGTCACGCATTTAGGGCATTTAGTACGCACCATTTTGTCCTCATTTTGCAGATAGCAAACTTTATAACGCTTTCGTTTGTTTTTGCCAGGCTCATGTTTGGACTCGTGCACTACATCCCGCCTTAGCCTCATAACTACCTCTAAGTACTTGCTCTCTGATCGCTGGTGAACTGCGGCGGTGCTCATCCACTAGAGATTTATGAGCTAGCTTGTAGCGGAACTCTCGATGCGTCAAGGCAACCAACCATATTGCGACGTCTTAAAGAGCTGATGTACAAAATGAAAGCATTGTTAATGCTCACATTCAGCAACCTTCAAAACAATTTTACATACCATTTCCTTCTCACTTACGTTCTAAATTGAGAGTTTTTGATCTTTCAGATCAACCCCTCCCATGGTATTTTTGTATTCTTTCACACAAATAGGCTTCACTAACACTTTCCCTTTTTTTATCCAATATAGGTTGGGGAAAAAGTTTCTTCGCATTTTTATAAGAAAATTCAAAACATTTTTTGATATAGTTTATTTACATTTAACTGAAGTATGTAGGTGCCGTTTTGTTCGATAACTTTTTGCCCTCTTGTAGGTAGGGACATGATCCCATTGCTATAGGAATTTTGAGGCTTCTGATCAAAATATCGCGACAAGTGGTTTTGGCAGTCCTACCGTGATGATAACCTGACATTGCCTAAAGAATTCTGAAGAGACCAAAACAGGTGGAAATCTGAAGGTGCAAGCTCAGGACCATACGGGGGATGCATTAACAACTCCCAGCCAACCTCTCTTAATTTTTGCTGAGTGGCTAAAGATGTGTGATGTTTAGCGTTATCATGATGAAAAACCACACCCTTTCCGTTGATTAATACCGGCCGCTTTCACTCAACTTCTTGCTTTAATCTCATCAGTTGTTCGCAGTAGAGTTCAGAATTGATGGTCCTGCCTTGTGGTAACAGCTCATAATGAATAATGCCCTTCCAATCCCACCACACACACACAGCATCACCTTGTTGCGAGTTAACCCGGGTTTCTCGCCACAGTCTGTGAAGCCTGACCGCCCTTTGACCACGACCTTTTTCACACGTTCTTGTCGTACATTATCATCATCATCCGTGCGGTCTATCCCGGTTGTGAACCCACACTGGTGTGTGGGGTCCCAGGGTCCGCCTTTCTTATTTTCCTGACCCACTTCGCGTGGTCTTGTGCATCCTCAGTGCTGAGTTTGTTGGCACGCATTTTTGTCGTACGTGATTGACTTTTCATCACCAGTTATCAGCTTTTCAAAAAATGGTTTGGTTTCATTACGTCGTGTTAAAGAATCACAAATGAGTTCACGGCTCATTAGATTTCTTTCAGTGAGCTCGTGAGGTACCCAAATATCGAGCTTTTTTGTGTACCCAGTTTTTTTCAAATGCACTAAAACTGTTTTGTGGTCAATTCCCAGTTCTTCAGCTACGTCGTAACTACTGATATGCGAAAAGACTTTTTCCCCAACCTAATATGTAACTATAAATAAATAAACAAATATGCGCCAGACAACACACCACTTGTCATGGTTGCGAAGTAAGGATAAATATCCTTGTGTTACGAGGTACTAGACAGGGCATTAAGCCAGGGGCGTCTTCCAGCACAGCCAGACCCGAAATTCAGAATTCAGAAAAGATCATTTCCTGAATTGACCTGACCGGGAATCGAACCCAGGACACCACTTAAGTCAACGCGTATAACCGTGCCACAGCGCACTCCACCAACCGTGCCGTCAAACTGTCACCCGTATAATGTCTCGTCGGTGTACTTAGTAGGTAGAAATCATAGTCACCAGCTTGGAGTCTTTCCATGCAATGATGGAAAGATTTTTCCACATTCTTTTGATTGATGTCACGAGGCACATGCTTACGATTTACACGTAATGTTTCCAAACAATCGAATCCCTGAGATTTCAGGTGCCGTGCTAACGACGGACAAATATAAAAATTGTCCATATATAGTACGCAATGTCCCCGATGCTCTAAGTCCTTCAGTAAAACGGAAACTACCTGAGTAGTCTTGCCGCCTAAATCAAGAATAGGTGCGACAGCAGCAGAGCTGTTGTCAGAGTTCTTCCCCGTGTAAATAATTTATAGAGATAGCCGGTGTGTGATTTGCAGAGCTCGTACGACTTAATACCAAAACCACCAGCCTTTAAACCTTATTGTTTGGACAATGGACAAGCGGCCCTTGAATAAGGTCAATGACTCGTCTATTGAAATCTCTCGATGCAATTTACAAAGTGTTGAAAATTTGGAACAGAGATGCGTAATCACTGGCAGCAGTTTCGCTAACTTTTTTGAAGCAATATCTCCGCTATGTGACAAGTTCTGACTCACATCAGAGTTACCTATCGACAAAGTGGGGACATTTGCTCAGCAAAATATAGCGATTATGAGACAAAAATTCCTTGAATCGTCCAGATTCATCATCAGTAATCATTTGCCTTCCAATATTCATATTGACATGACCTAATAGCATTGCCCATGTACGTAAAAACAGCAAATAACACCGCCATCTCGTCTGCATGACGGTCTCAATGTACCTTTGGCCTTCATAGCATCGATCGTTTGTTTAGCATAACGATTAGTTTCCTAGGCTATAAGCTCCATTATGTCTTTACTCCAGATATCTGTAAAGGCATCATAAGACTAATCGTAGTCTTTGATTGCACCCGGAGACGGCTCTGAAAAAACTTCAGGAACACCCCTGAATGAATCAAAGCCTTCTGACCAATCGAAACTACTCGAAACGCCAAGCAAACGATCGGCTTCATCATCCATTGCCTGCATCTCCACAGCATGAATGACTCTCGAACAGGTTCTACTAGTTCAGTCGTCAGGAATGTCTCGTCCTGCACCCGCCAAAGCAGTGGTTTCTATAGGAGCACCGTCGAAGTCACTATCTAAATCACTTCCTTGATCCTTCCGTCCACGCACCGGCTTCGATGTTCTGCCCTGCAACCTCAACGTTGAAGGACGAACATCAGTTCTTTTTTTTTCTCTCTTATTAAAATATTTGGCAGTATTTATCTATTTGTTCTTTTCCGGTAATAATTGAATTCTTAACAGTAGGACATATTAAGAGTATATTTATTTTCTCTTACTCTCTTTGTATTATATTTATTAGTAACATACTAGGGTTGTTCAATTAAAAGTGACAATGAGTATGAAGCAGTTATATACTATTTATTATTATTTTATTTTTCGATGTAATGAGGTTTATCGTTTTTGTAATCCTAAGATTCCCTTCTTAAAAAAATCTTCATACATGATGTGACCTCCACAGGTTCGGAGGTTGTTTTTTTAGGAGGATCTTCCATCAATTCAAATCCAGTCAATCAAATCAATGGATAGCAGTCATCGCAACTCGGGACTTGTGTGCGGGGGCGTTATCTTGGTGAAACAACACAACTTTAGCAAGTTTGCCGCGGCGATTTTCGCGTATTTCCTGACGCAGTTTTTTTATTTGATTTGCGTTTAAGGGCCCCGTAATAGTGGCTCCATGATTGAGGTATTTAATTATTATTACCCCCTGACTGTCACAAAAAAGAGAGCCCATAATCTTACCGGCGGATGGAATTGCCTTAAACTTCTTAGGCTTTGGAAATGACGGCCTCTTCCAAGTAATGGACTGTTGTTTCGTTACAGGATCATACTGGTGAGGCCATGTTTCATCCATAGTTACGTAGCGAGTCAAAAATCGGTCAGGATCTTGTTGTAATAATTCCAAATTGATTTGAGAAATCCGCAGCCTTGTTTGTTTATGCTCGTCTGTAAGCATTCTAGGTAGTGATGTACAAGGCTCAAGGCTTCCGAGTCCTTTTGTCCAGAGCTCGGTGTCGTTTTCAGGGCTCGCCCCATGTGTATGAAGCTCGACGACTCGGGAGTCTTTTTCAGAGCTCGAGCTTTTTTGAGAGTTCGATCGATCTCGAAGCTATTATCAGGGCTCGAGTCTTTTTCAGCGCTCGGGACGTTTTTACGTGGCGAGTCGCGTTTTAGTTTATTTCCGTTTGGAGTCTTCCTTTACAAAGCAGGCAATAAAATATGTGTTTGTGGGATATAATATGTGTGACCAGAAGGGTACTTTGAAAAATAGAGGTTTAATTCATAATCATATATATTTGTCTAGCGCATATAATTAACAGAAAATTACATTTTAATCATCATGAAAAATATTGTGAATTGTGCGCCCTAATGGTCTCCTGTACTGACACGCCTGTACCGCCTCTCTCTCAAAACGGGACAAGTTCCTAAGTCCTGGAAGCTTGCCAACGTGCAACCTGTGCCCAAAAAAGGTAGTCGAGCTGACCCTGCCAATTATAGACCAATCGCAATCAACTCCATACTTTGCAAAAGTATGGAACGTGTATTAAACAGCAAGCTCCTGGCGTACCTCGAGGACAACAGTTTGCTCAGTGATCGACAGTACGGCCATGGTTGAGCGGATGAATTCAACATCACAAGCAGTGTCCGACTGGGGCGAAGCTAACCTTGTTGAGTTCAACGCCCAGGCTTGTCTGTTTTCCGGCAAACGGAGTCCATACAATCTGACTCCTACTTTCCTGATTACACCGATACCGATAACGAACCACCTCGAGCTCCTAGGTATGGAACTCTCGTCTAATCTCGACTTTGATAGCTCTGTGGAGTCGAAAGCAAAAACCAATGCCAAAAAACTTGATATCCTCTTAAAGGTTCGGCGATACTTCACACCGGAACAGCTGCTCCACTTGTATCAAGCACAAGTTCGGTCGTGTATGGAATACTGCTGCCACCTGTGGGATGGCGCTGCCAAGTACCAGTGGAATACATTGAAATCAGTGGACCGAAGGGCTAGGAGACTCATAAGCGACGATGCGCTCGTTGGAACCAAACTTCAGAGTTTGGAGCATCGGCGTTAAGTCGCCTGTCTATCGGTTTATTATAAGGTGTATTTTGTAGAGTGTGCGCAGGAACTACACAACCTGATACCACCCTCTACTTACTACCCCCGGACCACTAGACGCCGGGAGGGCTTCCACCCCCATGTGGTTGACTTTCCAACAATTTGTACCCAACGGTTTGCTGCGTCTTTTATGGGACGCACCGCTAGGGAGTGGAACGCTCTCCCTGAGTCTGTGTTTCCGGATACTTACAACCTTAGTATTTTCAAGGCCAAAGTGAATAGGCATTTTCTGGGTACCACCATCGGCCTCGTTATCGCTTACCACCAAGCGAGACTGAGTCCAAAGGCCAGCCCATTTTAAATAAAATAAAAGTTCACGAAGACTCTAGCTCTTTTAAGAATCGAGTTTATTTGAAGGCTCGAGCTCTCTTAAAAAGTTCGAGCTCTTTTGAAGGCTCGAACTCTTTTGAAGCCTCGAGGCGTGGCTCAGGGAGCTCGCGTCTCGGCTGGGCTCGGGTCTACCAGCCTACCGAGCTCACTGAGTCCGGCAAATCCGCCTCGAGGCTTCAAAAGTAGAACTCGACGCCTTGAGGTTTGTACATTACTAATTCTAGGCACCCAGCGCGCTGATACTTTTTTCATCCCAAATGTCCATGTATAATATTATGGATACTTTCTATCGAAACCTTTAGTTCCTCAGCTACAAAACGAACAGTGACACGACGATCTGCCAAAACTATTTTTTCAACTTTTTTATTATTTGCTTGGTAACTGCCGTCGTAGGGCGTCCCGAGCACGGTTCGTCTCAAGTTAAAGTTCTTCCTCTCTTAAACTCGGCACACCATCGCGCAACCGTAGAATACGGAGGAGCATTAACCCCTAATGTTCCTTTCAATTCTAGATTTACTTGCTCAGTAGTAAGTTTTTCAGTCAGATATATTTTAATACGGCGCGAAAAAAACTTCTATTTTTAAAATAAGGAAAGAAAATCAATAATTTTTATTTTTTTATTTCATCAAATGGGCTTCACCTGCCAGTATTTCCTTTTTTTTTTGTTCAAGGAGTTTATATGTCATCATTACTTTTTATTGACAGCCCTCGTAGTTTAAAGTATTTAAATTATTTATAGGGTCATGTTTTGAACACCATCCAACATTTTCCCAGCATCAATCGAAGAAAACTCTTTTTCAAAAAAGGGTAGGTCATTCTAACTTTTACATTACAATATTTTATTCGAACGGTTTATTCATGCGGCGTGGTTAATTAGTCAACATTAAATTTCAACTTCTGAACAAAGCGCGGGCGAGGAGTTGAGAGTCTGCAAGCCCGCCGCCACTCACGTCGCGCAGTGTCAACGAAACTAGTGTTTTTTTTATACCTTTGAGTAATTATAATAACTCAACATTTTAGTACTAAAGGTTATCAAACAGACAAAATCGTATTTTGCCATTTTCGCCATAGATCCTCATATTTCAATTTGAATAGTGTTCATAAAGTAACCCTGTATTTTTAAAGGTTTCGCGTTAGACTCACCTGGTGGTAAGCGATTCAAATCGTGTAGTCCAGCGGCTTTGCATTAGCGGCTATCGATTTTTTATCGTTATAGTCTATGATACTCACTGATAATGTAGCTTTACATTAGTGAACAGGAAAATTGGTTTATTTGTTTTTAAGTTTATCCAAAACAAACAAACAAAAATCAAATTTTTCCTCTTTATAATATTAATGTAGGTAGATAAATTTCATTAAACTGTTTATTTGAATTGCAATATCAAGAAATGTCGTCTCCATGAAAGGCTATTGATACTTCAAAGGAAGACTGAAAGTTTCCAGTTCCCGGAAATTGTCTAGTTTCAATGGGAACAGTATCTAGCTTCCACTTTCTTACGACCAATTCTAGTTTTAAGCAGAAGCCCGACCTAAGAGTTTCCATTGATTTTAATTCAATATCCTATAAGCTAACTTTAGGGATACTAAATTTGTATTAGTATTTGATAATTTCCGTAAAATAATTAGCTTAAACAAAGGCAAAGTTTAGAACAAACGGCTATTGCAGCGGACTTTTTTTTTACATTTAAAATAAATAGAATAGTTGTACACTATTTTCACTATGGTAATTAAAAGGTAAAAATCTTTAGTTTTTATGAATAAAGGGGTTTAGCTATTGTACCTCTTTGTTTTGTCCCTTACTCGAAAATTTGGTCAGTGCTGAGTAAGAAAGAGACACAACAGTACATTATTTGAAAAATTATATCTGAGAGCGATTCAATTGAAATTCAGAATGATTGCTGCGCAGTTCTATGCGGCAGTCTCGGTTCACAGTGATTAATATGATGATGTTTTTAACGGAGGAGCGCTGGTGCCTAAGATACAGGTATATAATCTAGTTCAGGCACAGATGTATGCGAAAATTGCAAGCATTTATGTGAATAAAGTTTTTTTTTTAATTTTAATTTAAATAGAACTTGGGATCTGTTATTAACTTTGGACCGGTTTTGCTGACCGATTCGTGTAATTTCTAACATTTGTGAATCACACCTTATATAAATTAAAAGTCACTGAGATATTTTATAGCTAGTAAGTTCAAAGTTTTATAAAGACATTTTATTCATAGTTTTCCACTGTTCAAATATTTTGATTAATTGTTATGTAATACGAGTGTTCTGATAATACAATTCACTCATAAACCATTTAGACAGCCGCTTCATGTAGATACAATTTCCGTTATAAAGGGAAGGGTGGAGGTGGGTTGGGGTAGTGATTTTAAATAGGTACGTTCTTAGGCGGAAGAAACCGGTTCTCTTCTATCAACACAGTATTTCCGAGTGTACGACTATTGCACTGCGATGGCGGAACATCGGGTTGATTGAGCGATGGCGCACCGCCAACTCAGTTACTTGGTCGCAAAACAGTCGTCACGAATACATTTGCAACTGAATAATGGCACTAATGAAATTAGTTTATTTTCCTTATGTAAGTTCAAAAATGATGGTCCAAGAAAACGACTTCTTTTAACATTGGTAACTAAAAGAGTTAAAAAAATGTGAACAAAATGTACATGATCACAGATGTATCTTGTAATAGGCCCTAAATATATATAAAATGTAACGTAAAGTACTTTGCGCTGCCTAGCAGTGGTAGTTTGTCTCGAAACTAACTTATCTCGCTCTCCTCCTGCTGTTAGTGAAATAATGATACCGATTTACAAATGAAGAACTATCGATGTGAAATTGTTAGGTTGCCAGAAATACTGGAATTATAGTCTAACTACAAGACACACTACACGCAGTTATCCACTAACGCTGTGAGCTTGGATGACGAAACATTGTAACCCCAAAAGAAATCGGCAATATTTTCAAAAATTACAAAAGCTCTAAAGAGAACGGACACAAATACCTGCTGTAGATTCAAAATTGTAACTGTATATTTTGTTTTTGCGACCACCAGAAAGTATTGTTAAGGTTGAATATGGTCACTTACTAACAACAATGTAAATCGTACGGTTATTTATTTTATTATTTGAAAAATTATTGCTCACTAGCGGCCCCGACAAACTTCGTTTTGGCAAATGCTTGACAGCTGTGAACATCTTATAAGTAAAAATGTGCTTTTTTTTCTCATGAATTTCCCAGTGTTTTTAATACCTATTATCCTATTCCCGATGTAGACAAATCCAAAAAAACAAAAATCGTAAAAATCGGTCAACTCGTTCTTGAGTTATAAGTGGTGTAACTAACACGACTTTCTTTTATTTATAGATATAAATATATTTTACGGGCAAAAAGTTTAAAAGCGGTACTAAATACACGGGTGCCGGCAAAGGTCAGTCTTTACTATTTGGAGCCCTGGGCACATGAGGATGATGGGGCTCTTCTATTCTCAGTTCGCCTGGTTATAAAAAAAAATAGTCTCTAAAGAGAACGAGGGGACTGTACCTGAACTGACTGCCAATCCACTTTCGTATACTGCGTTGTGACTGCGAAGTCTGTGAGGCTTGTAGAAACGCAGCGGTCAAAATGACACACCTGGGCCCTAGCCAAGAGCTACTTTCGTGTCGATGTGTCAAATGTGAAAAATGTACGGGAATGACATAAGCGCTCGTCTAATCGAGATGACATTTGATGTCAATTCCATATTTTTTTTAATTTGACATGTTGAAATAACAGTAGCGTGTTGCTCTTGGCAAGGCCCCCTCAATTATTATGAGCTGCGCGTTGAGGTTTCATAAAGTACAGCCATGTAGTCGGCTCTGCAAATACACGTTAAACTATCCCGAATTTCAAGTTAAGTCAATTTTATTACTAAAAGATCTAAAATTTGGTAACATTTAATGCGCACTGTGACAAATTGTCTTACGCTCTTTATCACGCCTGGCCCAGTGTGCATATGAACAGTGCGCCAGCGGTGTGCATAATGAGCCCCCTTTGGCAACAAAAAACGTTGAGATTTTTTTTGACCGAAAAATAACAAGTACAACTACTTTTACTCGTATAACCTCGTGGATTTATTTTTAAAGCTATTTCCATAGAGTTTACAACGTTTTGTCGGAACGGCTGGAATATCCACAACGTGCGGGTGGAAGGCTTATTTATGTGCGTCTTGTGCTCCGATGATGAAAAGAAGATTGCGGAACCAACTCATGCAGTTCGCTCGCACACTCCACGAAATAAAGCAAATAAAACACCGACAGGCTAGCAACTCTGCGCCGGTGTTCTAGATCCTGCAGACCAGCAGAAAGAGCCGGATCATTAATGAGCCTCACAGCACGTGACTAGTGCTGCCTAAAATCGGTCTTGGTCTTGTTCTTGCATTGTCGCAAGACCAAGACCGAGAACAAACCGCCTAATTTTAGCAAGACGAAGACCAAGACTGATGACCGAAGATTTGAGCAAGAACAAGACTAATCTTGCAAGACTCTTGCGTCTTGCAGTTAGCACTAAGTGTCGTTCCAGGGAGTATTGAAGTTCGGGTATACGCTTAGGGACTCCAAAAAATATAGAAAAAAAAATGGAAAATTGGACTGATTAAGATGAACATGAAGACGTATTAGACTTTGCGAAACTGTATGCATGTCCCTCAACGTCATTTGGATCTGGATCTTGTCTTCAAGGCTTAGATGTTGACGAATTGGAGGAGTACCTAAGTAAACCCAGAGCAGCCAGCACGGAAGACATTTTAGAGTGGTGTAGGACGCATGAGACAGAGTATCCGACTTTATCGAAGATTGCCCGTGATTTTCATTCAATGCACTTCAGTATCTGCTGAGAGATTTTTTTCTAAAGCGTCATTAGTAATTAGAAAACATAGAATTAGGCTGAGTGATGAGTCAGCCAGATGGTTACTTTGTGTTAATTCTTGGTCAAAAGAATTAATATAAAGTAATAGTAATGTCAAAGCTATTGTGTACTGTTCTGTTTTTTGATTTGTGTTGTACCTATTTTTATTTTAATAAATGGTTAATTCAATGAATACTGTTCTATAATTTAATTTGTATAGTATTTTATATTTCATTTAAATAAATGGTAAATTGTATAAATTGTGTAACTCTTTTATTCCATTGCATTCAAGGTGAGGCCTCGGCTGTCTTTCTATCTCTTTCTAGACATTCAGGGGGTCCAAAGATACACGTCAGCTTTTTTTTAGCTTCTGTATAATGTATAATGTTCCTAAAATTGTTGAAGTTAAGTTAAAAGTCAAGTTAATGTCAATAATTGGTTATATATTATCCGTTTTAACCATCTTTTAACACATGTAAGCTTATTAAATGTAAATGTATATTATGGAACAGACTGACTCCCGTAGGTCACGGTAGATAGCTCAGTTGGTTCGAGCATAGGCACGGATCGCTTAGGTCGTGTGTTCAAACCACACCCGGTGGCAGATAATTTTTTGAATTTCTCATTAAATGTTTAGACGTTTATCAATTTGGTTGGTCTTTACTATGGTTATGTTAATTCAAGCTCAAATGTACCTACTCTGTTACGTTGTTATAAGATATAACTGAACGTTTAATAAATAGCAATAGGCATAATGGTAATTGCGAGACTAGCGAGACTCTTGCTGCGAGACGAAGACTAAGACCAAGACTGGTAGCGCAATACCAAGACCAAGACCAAGACCAGGTGTATTGGCGCAAGACCAAGACCAAGACTGGCCAAGTCTCGTCTTGTTCTTGCATTTGGGCAACACTACACGTGACTCCACAGAGTCCAGAGCAGCAAGCTGATATTTAGCTGATCCGCCCCAGATGTGACAGCAGAACTTCATACATGGCCGGGATTTACGCTTCATATAATTAGAGCAGCTGCGCCGATGTAAAATACCGCCTAACCTTGGATAGGATACCAAGCTTTTTGGCAGCACTTTAGCTGAGGACTCAATGTAGGCCGAAGTTGAGGCTTGCCGTCAACTCAATACCGAGCAGCTGAATATAGTCGGCAACAGGTAGAGAGACATCCCGGAAAGTTGGAGTCAAATTTAAGGGGTCCGCTTCGCCGAAAACAAACACGCCTGAGTTTTGGCTGCATTAAATCTGACCAGATTGGCGTCGTCCCAGTCGGACACAGCCTCTAAGGCCAGATACATGCGCCCCGTAAGATCCTCCGGCATCCTGGTGGGCCTTGCACTGGACACGTATTTCGCTAGAACTGTGCTGTCGTCTGCATACCCAAAAGTACCAGGTAGAGTGTTGCAGACAAAACTGTCCCCTGTGGTACACCGGCGTTAACAGACTGTTCTTAGGACGTGCACCCTTCAAGCATGACCCGAAATGAACGCCAGTGATCCAGTTACAAAGGCGGACAGGAATACCAAACGATGGAAGCTTGTTTATGAGGCTGCCGTGCCAACCCCTATCAAATGCCTTGGATATATCAAGCGAGACGGCTAAGGCTTCACCGTGCCTCTCGATGGCCTCACTCCACGTGTGATTGGCGTACGCTAGAAGATCCCATCGAGCCTTTCACGACGGAACCCGTACTGGTGGGTCCGAAGTTTATTATAAACGTTAATTTATGCACTGTCTAATTAACTTGCGACATGTCGTCGAGTCGTGACCGCGCGGCTTCACATCATATTAACAAAGATCCTTTAAATGCATTCATAATTTAGCTGACGCCGGATTAGAAATTGTCCTCAGTCACAACGTAGCGTAATTATGATGGTGAAACTTTGTTGCTTGATAGCGTTCATTTTTGAGCAATAATTTAGGACAAATCGAGTTTAATTAATATAAACTCGTGAGATTAAGCTCAAATATATAGGTAATTTATTATTTTACCTGCGATTATAAAAAAAGACCATTAAAAAATAGACAAATGTTATGTTTGATCAGCAGACCAACGGTTTAAGAATATATTATCCCACCAATAAGACTTGTTTTGTGGTTCGGTTGGTGCGATCCTGCCTACATAGCCCGAGTCGTATGCTTTAGCACCAACTGGACAAATATATTTCACATGATGACATTGCCAATAATTTTAAGAAATTACCTATGGTACAATACAAAATTAGTTAAAAACAGACACAAAATGATGTACAATATGTACATACGAATTAAAAATCTTCTAAATGCATTTTTTTCTTAATTTTGGGACAGGGGAGCATCACAGCCAATGCGCACGTGCTATGATGAATAATTAAAATGTAAAAATCGCGGTGTAAATAAATCCATCTGGCGTGTGTGACGGACGCGACCCTTGTCTTGCGCATGCACTCCTAATCCTCTTAATAGATTCCGCCCGGGTCGCGCCGATAACGTCGCCTTAAAGCCATATCAAGCCGAGGCTGACTTCTCTTAGTATATTTGCATTTCTTCTTAAATATCTAAATAACTTACAGACACACACATTTGTAACATGTGTATATTTATAGCAACGTAGGTAGGTAAAATAACACTAGTAAATATCATTAATAAAAATAATGCGACTCTACCAACCGGTTCGGAGGTTGTTTCTGGAAAACAAACAAAATACTATTGTTACTCTTTTCAATCTGGTTTTTCAGAAATCAGAAATATTTATTTGCTACAAACACGGTACATAAAATGGGGAAATAATAATGTAATTCCAGTGTGTTTAGCCTGCCCGCAGACGTGCAAAAAAATTAAAAATAGCAGTACAATTTATAAAGATTAAACGATGTCATAAATACCAATTAAATATGGACAAAATTAAAATAACATCAAATTAAGAATCACATTAAATGAAGAATTATATTATTTTAAATTATGTCGATTTCCTATTAAAATATTCCTTAAGACTATAAAAATGCTTATCCATGAACCATTTCGTCAGTTTACCTTTAATAATTCTACTTTTTAATATTGTTAAGTCTTCTGGGAGCAAATTATAAACTACTATGCTCATTTTATACATACGCATTTCGTTTATAAATATCCTTGTGACAAGGAGGTTGATATATTAAGTCTCTGTGCTGCTGTCTTAACTGTCTCGTTGAGACTTCCTCGCGTTTTATATAATACCTTGAGAATGACTTCACAAATAAAAAAAATTCTCTGGTATAAATGCAGGGTAGTGGTAGTATATTAAACTCTTTAAAAAGTGGTTCACAGCTATCAAGATACCACGCATTAACTAACGCTCGAATGCACCTTTTCTGAATTTTGAAGGCTCTTTCAAAATCCACCGAATTGACCCAGAGTATGATTCCGTAGCTAAGTACTGACGACACATAGCCGTGGTAAGCAGTGAGCGCCGCTGCGGTTGAGACAGATTGACGGACCCTTTTTATGGCAAAGACAAACCGGCCGAGTCTTTTGCAGATGGTTTCTATGTGACTTTTCCAGTTTAGGTCAACATGCAATCCTAAAAAACGAAAACTAACTACCTCATCTATTTTTTCGTTTTTATACTTCGTGTTAAATTCAGGCTTAATATTATTATAAGAATGAAATTGCATAACTTTTGTTTTGCTAAAATTAGTATCTAAATCACAACCATTTAACCAACCTATAATACTATTTATGGCAATGTTTGCTGATGACTCCATGAGGTTATTATTATCATTTTTAACTATTAGACGATAGTTGTGTCGTCCGCATATAATATACACTTATGTTGAGTAGCATCCGGAAGAATAAAATCATAACATTATTTAAATAAGATGAGCAAGCAATCGTTAATTTAGCGATATAAATAAACAAATAAATAAATATCTAGGACCATTCACACCAAGATCATCTGACCCCAAACTAAGCAGAGCTTGTAATATGGGCGTCAGAGACTGATAAACATACTTAAATATTTCTAAATACATACTTAAATAGATAATAACACCCAGACACACAACAAATACAAATGTTCGTCACACAAATATTTGTCATGGGTGGGGATCGAACCCACGACCTCCGGCGCTAAAGGCAGGATCGCTGCCATTGCGCCAACAGGCCAGTCCAGTCAGTAAAATATTTTGGCCAGGCACACACGGCTAGTCTACAATTCTTAACCAGTACCCTAGTGTGCAAATTGGATTTCCCACATTAAGATTGGCCACTCATATTAGAATGTCTACTACTGCATTTGAAAAAGAAAATGCTACAACATTTATTATTTTATTATTTGCTGCACCTTAAAAAAAAGTACGTTCGGCGGATTTGATGCCTAGAGACATTGTCGACCAGTCTGGTGATAGTCAACCGCAAGGTTTAACAGAGAACATACTCGTAGGAATTTTATAGTTAACAATATTTCAGTAACTGCTGAAATGTACATTTAAAAGTTAAGAGAGTAAATACAAACTTCACTTTGGCACAAACTGGCAACAAAAGCGCTTACTTGTGGCACGAACCTGGGCAAAGCGTTCCACTTCCTACTTAGGTATGTCAGATAAAATGAAACGAAAAAAGGAGAGAAACAAACTTTTCTCAATGCTCTCCATAACAAGAAACTGTAGTGGCGGTGGTTGTCACGGAGTTTCGTTCCAGAAAACAAATTGGTACCATTTGGTAATTTGAAATAATATATTTTTTATATATTTTTTTTAATATATGTCGACTGTCTATGAATGAAGCAGCTAAACGCCCCTTCATAATATTTTAACATAAAATCTCAAGTGAGATCGACTGTGTAATTCAAACCTACAAAAACTCTAAAGGAGCATGATCCCCTGGCCAAGCCAAAAGAGCAGCAAAATGCTAAGACATTCAGATACAATTTGCTTATTTATTATAATAGAGTCAGTTAACCCGAATCAATTTGGTAAAGCTTCTGAACTTTTTTCGTTCACTGGTCTCACAACACAGATCTTGTATTGATAAGTTGTCACAAGAAACGTTGACTCGACAGGTAAATGGATATTTTCTGAGCGGAAGAAATGTCGTCAACAATTCGTTGAAAGTAACAATTAACGGTTAGATTGCTTTATAGTTCTTTCTCGAATATCGTTCATTCAGTTCGCAAATAGTAGTACTTATTCGCTAGTTATTCTCTTAGTTTTTGGTTTTTTTTTATCCAAGGGTGAAATTTATTGGATTATATTATCAGTAATCGCAGAAAGTAAGTGAAAGTCAAACGAAATAACGAAATCAATTTATCAGTGCTGTTTTCACTATGGTAGTGAGTGACGCGCTGTTAAAGTTTTTATAAATAAGGGGATTGGGTGATATGAACAGTCAGTTACCAACCTCTATGATATCATTTCTGTAACA
Organism: Udea olivalis; assembly: GCA_947369235.1. Lineage (NCBI taxonomy): Eukaryota > Metazoa > Arthropoda > Insecta > Lepidoptera > Crambidae > Udea > Udea olivalis. Next base: position 6,744,312 of record OX376345.1, on the reverse strand, counting down.
GACCTTGTCAGCTAAAATGTATACCTGCATTTGCTTAACAAATGCAAAAAGCCATCTCAATCAAATCAGAGATGCCCTTGAAGAAAGCTGCGAATCCTGGAGGTGAGCACCATCTGGTTCCTGGAATAGTATTAGATGACCTGTAGTTAGTTACTCAAACTACCTACTTACTACACGCACACATATGTATATGCCTACTGATTTGACATGCGAATTTCTCCAGTATGTCTACCATGAGCTTATACCAAAGAGCCAAGCCGCTAGCGTCCATGGCATACATACGGAACCAAAAAAGATTCAAGCATTAAATTTATATTACTCTGTTTTAAAAAGCTCCGAATCAGGTTTAATCTCTCGCATCCAAACCATGGGACGATTCATAATTAATGATCATTATTAAGAATATATTTATTCGAAAGGGAAATAATTTATTTACTACGGTCCTAAAAGGGTTAAAGATTGTCACTTGTCAGGAAATGAAATCGGGGTAAAAGCGAAAATGTGTTGTAAACCTATGCATAATTTATTATTAACATTTATTTCAATGCTATTAAATATTAACTGCGACTGCATTTTTATATTTATGTTCGAAATTTATGTTTCAGAATTATATTTGTGTTTTTGTTCTTTTGTTATCTTCCTTGGCGCAATACTAAACTTATGGCACCCTTTTTAGTTATCTACGAGTATATAGTACTCGTAAATTATTTTTTTATCTTCCCTTTTTGACCTCATCTCCTACTCCTTTTGGTCCCAAAACTCACTCCTTCTGGTTGTTTGCTTTCTCTTTTTTGATGTTGTATCGGAGATTTGATTGGAATTTTTTTTTAAATTTGATTTTGTAATTGGGTAGTGGAACAATTTTTTTTATTCGTTTTATATATTTTTTAAATACCTTTTACTATTTTAAGAAACTATTTGAATATTTCGTTGATCTAGATTCTAGCCGGTAGTTAATTTTTTATTAATTTTTAAACATTGCAAACTCTTGGCGTCACAAATTCACTTAGTGTTCTCTTATGTGTTTTTCCCTGTTCACGGTAAATCAATTATGAGGAGAAAATTACTGATTTACTGCACTTACGACTGAAACAGAGCTCGCCGTTCATCATGTACAATCTCACCAGAATGTGAGAAGTAGACTTCAAATACAATTCATTTTGCCAAGTTCTGAAACCAAACCCTACCTGAAAGGGTTGGTATTATAGCGAATGGCTATTTAGAGTCCTACCTACCCGTCTGGGCAATGGGCGTAAATTAATGTACGTATTATTAAAAATAACTTTGTGGAAAAAATTTATTTCACCTGGGGGAATTTTAAATCTCTATCTGGAAACCCCATTAATACCATGCAGTAGAATCACCTAGCTAAAAGTCTCACGTATGTTACAGATCGCGTCATTTGATTGGTTGATGGATATATCATCAACCAATCACGTGAAAGGACGTTTATACGACCCAATAGGTTTTAATTGTGAGATGTCAATTTGATTACCGTCAAGGGTCTACTAAGAACCTTGATGTACTCTTTGCGGACGTTGGCAAACTGGCGATATTCATTTGACCCCAGTTTGCCAACGTATTTAATTAAAAATATCCTAGATCCTGTGCTTTTCAAATGTTAAATATTTAAATAAGGTGTTATCGTCTAGTTCCGGTATTACTACGTCACACCCGGGAAGTGCTGCCTTTAAGCAATAATATCTGCTCCACCGGATCTAAAGACCACAGCGCCACCATACACAATTAATTAAATTGATTATTGTAATTTTAGAATTAATCATTTATTTAAAATAGTAATCACAATAATTTCATAATTAATAATATTAAGTGAGTAACTTTATATATAGAAACTTATTTTATTTAGAAGAAATGTAATTTAAAAGTAGTCATTTGATTTCACAGTAGTTTTAGTATGAAAGAAAGATTAATTTCATATTGTGACACATTTCTACGTGAAGCATATTGTAAGGCGAAGCTCTGCCCGAATAAATAGTCATCAGTACCTCCAATCTATTATTTGGCCTACCTGACCCACACTTCTAGAACACTTCAGAAGTGGGATAAGGAATGTCTGGCCCATATATTGACGCAGCGGATCTTCTTCGTCGGATAATGAAGAAACGCACGAAGAACAGACGGAAAATGAAGAGTTTTTTGTTTCGAATGAAATAAAACGCCGCCGGGTTTCGCCAACGGATGGTGAACTCATACCCAAATTTCGACCCGATGATAAAAATACCCACGTTATTGAATGGTTGCACAAGATCGATCAACTCGGAGACGTATATGGGTGGTGCAGCGAAGCCCGTAATACATAATGCAACTGAGACTACGTGGATCTGCTAGAGATTGGTATAACGACTTGGACAGCTACAATTTGGATTGGTTAGGGTGGAAGAACGCCCTCAAAACTGCATTTCCACGCTCCACTGATTTTGCAGATCGACTAGAGGAGATGTTGGCCAGATATCCGTGGTTTACCGTGGAGTAGCGCCCGAAAACTTGTTCAAGGAACACCTATATTTCAATTCTCCGCGGTTTTTAATTCAAAGTTGTAGTAAAAAGTGATCACTAAACGCTTAATTTATAACCAAAATACTCCCAGTGAAGTGACTCGTCGAATGGTGAAAACTGCTTGTCAATATTCAATGTCGTTGCGGAGTTATAGCAAAATTAAGTTTAAATATTGTTAAAACGGCCACTTCAAGCTTCTGTGCAACAACAACACAAGCGCGCGGCCGATGAGTCAGCCGTCACCGCTGCCGACACCAACCAGAGCGATCGGCCGGCCCGTGCAGCGTTTAGACGAACTGGACAGCCGCCTGTGTGTGCTTCGTTCAAGTGTTGTTTAGTGTAAGTTGCGCTTGTTTACCTTATGGACCCGAACAGTGAAAAGTTCCATTGGCCTGAGTCATAACAACCGTCTGTAAAGAATTTACCAGCATAGTTCCAAATGCTGTGCCCTTATTTCGGCGTGTTTCCTTAAGTCACCATAGCCCAACGCGGTAACTGTGCGACTTCGATCCGACGGTGCCGAGTTCAAATCACCGAACGGCCCTACGAGATTACACTTTTTTGTGTTTTTAAAATAATAAATTTACTCAAATAAGAATGTCTACCCGAGGCAAAGTAAATGTTAAAAACAAAAATTCATCCATTAGTACCAACAGTGGGCGTAAAATGGCAGCCACGACGACGCTAGTGAAGTGCTTTAAATGTAAATCAGAAGTCGATTTAAAAAGAACACTGCAATGCTCATTCTGCAAAAAACGATATGAATTCGATTGCGAGGGTTTGTCTGAGAAACTTTATCGCATAATGGAACCTGATAACAAGAAAAACTGGAAATGTAAGATGTGTACTCACAAGCACATTAAAGAAACATCAAATGTAACCGTAAGGAAAAGGGTGCAGTCCCCAAAACCCACAGGCACACTTGATTTACCACAGTGTCCACAATCTTCCTCTTCACCAGTCACCCAGCAAAATAACTCTCACTTGACCACCACATCGGACTTATCCTATGAAAATTTTGAGTCACCCGATCGCTTATCTAGGAGTGTTGACTGCGAATTAACCGATTCGACATCTGGGCAAGAAACGCAAGATACAATCGAGAAACTAACATCACAACTGGCTAGTTTACAAAATGAATTTGACGAAACTGTATTGCAAAACAACGACTTGCAAAGAATTAATAAACAGTTATCAATGGAAAACAACACTCTTAAATTACTCTGTCAATCAACACTACCTGAAAATGACACAACCAGACATAGTAGTAAGAAGAAAAACAGAGGTTCTACGAGGATATTATCACCATCACCATCTATGTTTAAGACACCTAAATCTTCAAGAACAGGTGTCATATCCACAAATAACCACTCAGAGTTCAGTTTTATATTAACCCTCCAAAAAAAAATAACTGACCTGGAAAAAAAATTAAAAAAGGCTGAAAATGAAATTCTTAACTTGACAAAACAAATTAAGCTGCTAGAAATGAAATCCTATTCATCTGAACAGCATATAGAACTCCGTAGGCTATCCTCAAACACTCAGTCCGAATTGTCTACATCTCGAAAGATAAACATATTGGGAACGCAACAGTGCTCCGGCCTGGCTACAAAAATTATCAAATTAAGAGAGAATACCTCCTACGAAAAGTACTGATGTATGATCAGCATTTATCAAGCCAAACGCAATTACTGAGGAAGTCCTGAAAAGATGCGAAACTAGTCCAAACTATAATCTTAACGATAAGGTTATTTTGTGTATTGGTGAAAATGACTGTAATCCTATGAACGTTTGCATAAAACTGTCTATTGCATTAGAAAAAATTCCGACCAGTGTTATGGTTATTGTATTAAATGTAATGAATAATAAACATCTTAACGTGAAATTGTTAAACAGAAATATCCAAATGATTTGTAATAATTTCAAAAATTGTATTTTCGTAACTGTTCCCCCGGTTACTAAGAACTACATCGAAGAAACTGCTAAAAAAATTAATTTTGTTATTGACTCCTATGACTACAATTATAAATTCTTGACTTTTAATAGTCGTAGGCTAAGAAACAGTTTAACTGAACAATGTAACCTTTCTGTTAGTAGTGGCAGTATCTTGGGTAGCAATAGGAACAAGAATCCTCGCAAAATGACACAAACGACCCTAGGTGAATTTTTCCCAAGAGTCTCCTTTTAAAAGAGGAATAATACACAACCTTTGCCATGTACGTCATCTGCAAAACAAAATGAAACTACAGAAGGTCATAGCTCGCAAAAATCGTTTTTTCGTCCTTAAACCGAGTAACTCTCTAGCAATATTTCATCAAAATATTGCAGGCGTATTAAGTAAAACAAGTTTTCTTATTGTAGCTTTGGAAGAGCTAGGGATCGGTGGACAGGAAACGGACATCATCTGTCTGACTGAGACTTTTCTTAAATCTGGCGACGAGAAAAACCTTCACATTAATAACTTTATTCTCGCGGACTTTTACTCTAGACCTAATAAAAGGCCTGGAGGAGTTTGCATCCTGTGCAAGTCTGACCTAAGCTATAGAAGATTGCCGCTAATGGAGGATCTTGCAATTTTAAAGGTTTTTGAATGCTGTGGTATAGAGCTTCTTCAAGCAAAATGTATAATTATTTGCATTTACCGAACTCCGGATTCTAATCCATATCAATTTTTAGATTGTTTCGAGACCTTATGAATACTTAAAAATATGTCAGCATTATGGCATTACAATACATATCAAAGAACCTACTCGTCAAAAAGCCTGCTTGGACCACATGATCAGTAATGTTTCCACGGCTACTGGAAAAACTCATCCATTGGGCCTTTCTGATCATGATACTTGCCAAATCCTTAATTTACCCATACAAAGCTTCCAGCGAAAATCGAAAAAATCATATATTTTCAGAAGAGATTTTAGTAAAGACAATATGAGAAAATTCGCTGAGGCAATCTCGTCCCTCACATGGACTGACATGTATAATACTGCTGATTTAAATGAGTCATTTGACCTTTTTCATGAAACTTTAATCCTATTCTTTGAACTATGTTTTCCCAAAGTCAAAATAAAAATTGACCATAAAAAGAAGGTTCATGATAAGTGGATTACTAAAGGCATAAAAAAATCATGTATCTCAAAAAGAAAACTACGTTTTAGATATTACACTAACTCCAATCCATATAATAAAATGTCATATCACAAGTATTCTTCCATTCTAAAAAAATGTATAAGTAAATCACAAAAATTAACAAATGAAACATATCTAAGCCAAAGTAAAAATATATGCAGGGCAACATGGAACTTAATTAAATCATTTGAACATACAGACACTGATTATAGTGACCAATATATTGATAATATAAAACAAAATAATACTCAAATATCTAACCCCATTGACATATGCAATAGCTTTAATAAATTCTTTATGGACATTACAAATAAAATACCGAAAACTAAAATGACATTAAATTCTCCTGGCATAACTAGTCGTATAAGTAATAGCATTTTTCTTCATCCAGTCACAAATACTGAAATATTCCGAATAATAAATTCACTTAAAAATACTAATTCAGTGGGATACGATGAATTTCCTACAAACATTCTTAAGTACTGTGTCACAATCTTAGCTGACGTCATTTGCCATTTGGTAAATAAGTCAATGGCACAAGGTAAATTTCCTGAAAAATTAAAAATATCTGTCATATACCCATCTCTGTCATACACAAAAAATATGAAAAAGACAAAATGGATAATTATAGACCGATTGCATTAATACCTGTGTTAGCCAAAGTATTTGAAAAAGCTCTGCATACAAGGATCTCTGAATTTCTTGAGAAGCATAATATTTTGACAAATAATCAAAGTGGATTTCGCAAAGGGAAGTCCACTTCGCTAACAGCATTTCAATTAATAAAAAAGGTAACTGAATCTGTTGACAAAGGAAAAGAAGCGACAGGTATATTCTTTGACATGAGCAAAGCATTTGATTTTGTATCTCATGAAATACTTCTCAAAAAGTGTGAAATATATGGCTTAAGAGGTACAGCACTTGATTGGCTTAAATCTTATCTTCAAAATCGACGCCAATATGTACAAATAAAATGCTTAAATAGTCTTAAAGAAGAAACAACCTTCAAATCCATGGTTTCTGTAAATAATGTAGGTGTACCACAGGGAACCATTATAGGACCATTATTATTTCTAATTTATATTAATGACTTGCCATTGGTAACCAATCATCAATGTCATCTATTCGCCGATGACATATCACTAGTAATTACAAAGGAATCTGAAAATTATGACGTAGATATTAACAATACCATAACGAGTATAGCAAATTGGCTAGACAAAAATAACTTATGCGTAAACATAGGCAAAACCAAATACGTACGGTTTTTTAACAAAAAGCTTAAAGAAGATAATCTGGATGTACAAATTAATGGTGAACTACTAGTCGAGTCGAGTACAGTTAACTTCTTAGGCTTTATTATAGACAATCAGTGCTCGTGGAAACAGCACGTAGAAAAAGTCTGCAAAAAAATCAACCGATTTTCTTATGCTTTATGGCGCCTAAGCACCCAGGTACATCAAAAGGCTGCTTTAATGGCATACCATGGATATGTAGCATCGAACCTTAAATACGGCTTAATACTTTGGGGTAACTCTGTAGATATGAATGCAGCGTTCATCTCGCAAAAGCGCTGCGTTCGTGCCATATGTAACGCCCCACCCCTAACATCGTGCAAGGAACTGTTTCCTCCCCTGAACTTGCTCTCTCTACCGTCGATGTACATAATGGAGTGTTGTGTTTTTGTCAAATCTCACCCACAATTGTTTTTGCATAAAGATGACTATTCAATTAAATCAATAAGACATCAAGGGAAACTATTGCTGCCCACAATGCAGACCCAATATTTTAAGAGAAACAGTTACCCAAGTTGTATTTCAATTTTTAACAAACTACCTTATTCACTGACTAAGCTTTCATTGAATGTATTTAAAAGTCGACTATTCGACTGGCTGAGGATTAAGTGTTTTTACTCAGTTGATGAATACCTTAACTCAAAGATTGACATTTGATCAGTAATAATGACATTTAATTTGTACTGTATTGTTTATAATTTGTATTTGAATTTTTGTTCTGCATTATGAAACTTTATTTTGAATTATGAGTAATGGATGACCTAATATTATGATTTTTGTTATATTTGCATGCTATTTATATGGCTGAATATGTATGAACTTTTGGCGTAATTATTTGTGATCTGACATGTACCATATTCAAAGGCAAATAAATGATTCTGATTCTGATTCTGACCAGCTGAACTAAGTGCCAACGCAAAAGCTTACCGATGCGAGACACCGGAGCAACTGTACTTTGGCTACCTATCATCTCTCGAGAATTTCAAGCGAGTGGAGGCAGCGAACACAGCAAGAAAATCGACATGGAGAAGAGGCGAGCAGAATATATCACCTGGAACTACTCTTCAACGCCTGCTACCGAAGATATGCTACGCGTGTCGTCGACCAGGACATGAAGCTAAGGACTGCAGGAGCCAGCAGCGCTGCGAGTCCTGCCAGCGCACCGGTCACACGACGGCGACGTGCTGGTTTGGCGCCGGTTCATCAAGACAACAGACACCAAAGGTCAGAAATATTTTGCATATAACTTATGATATCTATTTAGATCTATACAAAAAACCAGTCACAGTAAATGGGTGTCCGTTGATAGCATATATAGATACCGGTAGCAGAGTTAATTTACTTACGGGCACAAACGCAGTGAAATTAAATTTACAAATCTAGCCTTCCAATGTTGTTATGAAAGGGTTTGGAGGCTCCTGTTCACGTTCACTTGGCACTTGTCATATCACAGTTGAGATAGAAGATTTAATTTTGAAAAGTAGTTTTGAGATAACAGACAACAACTTGCCGGAAATTGACATGATAATTGCTCAGCCGTTTATAAATCAACCTAACGTGAGTTTAGTTCTTTACAACTGCGACATCAGTTAATTTTACGCATACCTACCATTTAGCGGATATTCAATTGAAAGGATTAGATTTAGTTACGAAATATTCTGTGCTTTTAACAAGCGATACTATTATTCCTAAACGCAGTTATGTGTATGTTGAGGTTTGTTTAGACTGTGATGAGAATTTGAATAAGAATGAGCACGCATTTTTAACTCGTACTGTGTGGTTTGAGCTTGGTCCCGTCTCGTAATTGATTCCGCAAGCATTAATCCATAGAAACAATTGTTTATTGAAAGTGATAAATGTAGGCTCAGTGGATATTATGTGGTCAGCTGGTCGGTTAATAGCGAGGGCGGAATTGGCTATTGATGGACAAGACGGGTTACTAAGTAATGTTCTGCTTATTGATTCTAGCGACCGAAATAACTTTGAAATAACATTATCTGATATTAATGTGGGTGAGCTTAGCGATAGTGAGAACATGGAGTTATTGGAATTATTGAATGGGTTTTCTTACTTATTCGCGAAAGATACGAAAGATTTAGGTTGCACCAATTTAATAAAAATGCGAATTCAATTAACAACGGATCAGCCAGTCTTTTGCAAACCTTATCGTCTTTCTTTTAGAGAGAATGAAATAGTACAGAAAAAAATTGATGATCTTTTGACTGCTGGAATAATTAGGGAGTCTGTGTCAGATTATGCTAGTCCTGTTGTTCTCGTGAAAAAGAAAGGCGGTGATTATAGGATGTGTGTAGATTATATGGCATTAAACGCGCGTACTGTCAAAGATCGGTACCCCTTGCCACATATTGAGGATCAGGTTAGTATGTTAGCCGGTAAAGCTCTCTTCACCACTCTAGATCTAGCCCAATCTTATCATCAGGTATCTATTGAAGAGGAGTCCATAAGCAAAACTGCATTTGTAACCTCGTTTGGGCAATTTGAATATTTGAAAATGCCCTTTGGTCTAGCAAATGCTCCAGCTGTGTTCTCCCGTTTGATTCAAATGGCTCTTGGAAGCGTTAGTGGTAAAATTGCACTGTACTTGGATGACCTGATGCTCCCCTCGATATCAGTTAAAGATGGGTTAGAACTATTAAAGCATGTTTTAAAATTATTAGCAGACTCAAATTTAAAATTGAATATAAATAAATGCAGTTTCCTCAAAAGTACTGCTACATATTTGGGGTACGATGTGAGTGCAGGGTCAATCAAGCCTGGTCAAGCGAAAATTGACTGTGTGGCACAGTACAAAAGACCTTGCAATGTTCATGAGATTAGGCAGTTCATTGGCTTGACTTCTTACTTTCGTAAATTCATTTGAAATTTTGCCGTGATCGCGCGTCCACTGACAGAGTTGACAAAAAAGGGGGTAGAATGGCAGTGGGGACCAAATCAGGAGCAAGCGTTCCAAACATTGAAACAACGTTTGATTGAACGCCCAATATTATGCATTTATGACAATAATGCTAGAACAGAGCTCTATACTGATGCTAGTAAGCTAGAACTAGGTGGCATACTGATGCAGCAACAAGCAGATGGATGTTTAAAGCCAGTAGCGTTTTTCAGTAGAGTCACAAGTACCGAGGAAAAGATGTACCACAGTTATTAGTTTACACAGTATTTACTTGACGGGGATTCCTGTTAAAGTAGTCACTGATTGCGCCGCTTTACGCGCCACTCTTGTCAAAAAAGATTTAATACCACGTATAGCCCGTTGGTGGCTCACGATTCAGGACTTCGATTTACAGATAGAGTACAGACCCGGAGGGCGTATGAAACATGTGGATGCTTTAAGCAGAAATCCTACGCAGTGTAATGTCCTATTGATTGAAACTTCTGACCGGTTGTTGACTTTGCAAATTCGAGACGAAGGCATTCAGAATATTTTAACACAACTTCAGGAGTCTAGTGCCAATCCTGATATTGTAAATAATTATGTAGCTAAAGAGGGTGTGTTGTATCGAAAAACGTTAGCGGGTGACCGATTTGTCATTCCTAAATTGTCTAAGTACGGGCTTTTGCAAAAATTACACGATCAAATAGGACACCCAGGATTTGACAGATGTGTAGCTTCTATTAAAGCTCAATTCTGGTTTCCTAAAATGACCAGGTTCATACGCAAATACGTTAACTCTTGTTTGCAATGTGCATTCGGTAAGGGTAGTTATGGTAGGTTAGAAGGAGAGTTACACCCAATAGAAAAACCAGCTATTCCCATGTACAAACTGCATGTTGACCACTTAGGACCTTTCGTTAAGACGCGAAATAGGCACGCATATGTTTTAGTTGCCATCGATTCTTTTACCAAATTAGTGTGGGCTAAGCCTGCCAAAAGTTGTAGTTCATTAGAGACAATACGACTTCTTAAAGACATTTTTACCGAGTTCGGGAATCCGGAGAGATTGATAACGGACCGAGGCAAAGCTTTCACTAGCCATTATTTTAAACAATTTAGTGAAGAACTGCAGTTCAAACACGTTATGAATGCAATTGCCAGTCCTCGTTCTAATGGTCAGGTCGAGCAGGTTAATCGCACTTTATTAGATGGTCTAAATACAATGTCGGAAAGCGAGTGTAGTTGGGACGATAAGTTGGCGGATGTTGTCTGGGGTATTAATAATACACCAAATGCTACAACTAGTTTTTCACCTTTTAGCCTCATGTTTGGTCAGTCGAACACACGATTTCCGGGGTATCCGTCTGATGCTCCTCAAGATTCCCATTCTCAGCAACAAAATTTGCAAGCTAGGAGGGACGAAGCAAAACTTCGTATCGATAGGAATATGACCCTGATGAAGAGTAGATTTGATCACAAGCATAAAAAATGTATAAAGTACACAGTGGGACAGCTAGTATTATGGAAAGGTGGTGTTGCCAGAGATACGTCTGCTAAGGTTACAAAGAAGCTTGATGGACTGTACACGGGTCCTTACAAAGTGTGTAAGGCGGATCATTCACTTGATCGATATACAATAGTTAGTATAAAAGGCATGAAGGGATATAGACGGTTCAGTGCCATAGTACGAGGTAAAGTTCTGAGACCATATAAAACAAATGTATCCGATGATGATAGTTCAAGTACTGATCACGAGGTGGATAGGAATGACTTAATAGACCTGTTGGAGGGTTAGTATGTAAATACGACTTAAATTGTTTATTTATAATCAGACTGAAGAACAGGAACAAAATTACTGTTAAAAAAAAACTTATTGATTATGTACATCATTTATGTAAGGTAAATAACATGATTCGAAGCTTAAATTGTTTAAAACTGTATTAAAATAGTAATTATATTGAGTTTAATTGATTTTACTCGTTTTTTTTCTATTTAAATTATAAAATCTACATGATTATTTTTCTAGGTGAACCAAAATAATAGTAATACTTTAACTTGAAAGGCTGCGTGTAATCTCCTGCCATAAGATGATATTATTACTTCTGGTGAGCTGTGTGAAACGTTGAGTGTGAAACTAGAACTGTGTGGATCCCACCATAATACGTCAGGAAATATAGACTGTGTGATTTCTTACGATAAACATAATGTAGGCTAGGCTGTAAGATGATTAACATACTTGTACTGTGTGATATACGCTGCGTGATGAAAACATAGGCTCTGTGATGCTGATGATAATTGCAGAGTAACGATAAATGAAGGCTGTGTGATGATGAATGAAAGCTATGTGATACATAATGTAGGCTTTGTGATTATAAATAGGCTGTGACAAATTGACAGTCAATACTCCAATATTTAGTGTTAGCTTGATCGAACAAATTACTCGTACTAATTTCTATTTCAGATCGTGGATTTGAGAGAAAAGGATGGTGACCGCCGTGGGGCACGGCCTATGCAGGATGGCCGAGTGTTATCGTCTAGTTCCGTCATTACTACGTCACACCCGGGAAGTGCTGCCTTGAAGCAATAATATCTGCTCCACCGGATCTAAAGACCACAGCGCCACCATACACAATTAATTAAATTGATTATTGTAATTTTAAAATTAATCATTTATTTAAAATAGTTATCACAATAATTTCATAATTAATAATGTTAAGTGAGTAACTTTATTTATAGAAACTTATTTTATTTAGGAGAAATGTAATTTAAAAGTAGTCATTTGATTTCACAGTAGTTTTAGTATAAAAGAAATATTAATTTCATATTGTGACACATTTCTACGTGAAGCATATTGTAAGGCGAAGCTCTGCCCGAATAAATAGTCATCAGTACCTCCAATCTATTATTTGGCCTACCTGACCCACACTTCTAGAACAAAGGTATAAAATACAAATACCTCGAAATGGTTTTCGATTTAGGACATGTTTGATTTTTGTTCCCATACCCAATTATCCTTTTTGGATTTGGCGTCCTGTGCATCCGCTTCTTTCATTTAAATTGATCTTTTCGTTTTCTGATCTTCACTTTAAATTTACATTATCGTTCGCTAAAATTTTGTATTGGGTTTTGACATTGTCATGTCGTGTCATGACAAATCCCAATACAATGCTTTACGTGAACGATACTGTAAAATGTATAGTGACAACTTGTGTTAGACGCACTGTTTCCGCCTTTTCAATAACGTAAGCTTGAATGAATGGCTGCTCAATCACGTTGGCTTCCCGAGACTACCTCGTGCGTGTCCAACACAAGATTTTTTAATATTTTACAAAAGTTAAGGGTTTCTGAAACATGAATTCAACAACAAACATTTTCCATTGTTTACCTTTTTGTCATTGTACGTATAGGTATAAATAGAATTTTGTAGGATTTGTAGGTAGTTTCAAAAACTCTGAAGCAACCGTATTGTAGCGAATATTACGTTCACAATTACGTTTAAAAAGAGCAGATGAATCAGAGGCAAATTAATTCGCTATAACCCCGATGACAAGCAGGTCACTCAGAAGCCCACACAAAATCGCTGTTATTTGGTTGACTCAGTATCTTATAAGAGTTTTCCATCATCAGGCACCTAACTTTTTTATTATGGCAGTTTCATTTAAAAAGTAGACTAAGTTAAGAAATTTTTAGTTTCAAATCAAAATACACACATCAAAAGTGTCTAGGGATCAACATATATTTTTGCAATAACTTTTCTCCTGATTGATATTAATTAAAATTTTCTTCAAGGATTCATCAAATAAAGTGTTTTCGTTTGTCTACAGTAACGATAAACCAAGTCACCTTTGCATTAATGAAGAAATTTGCCATTTTCCTAATAAAGGGATTTTTGACATTTGAACCACTAACATTAAAGTTCGAAAAAAAGACTAAAATAACAGTTTTCTTTAAAATTTTATTGGGTAACTTAAACAATTATAATCCGTGTTTCTACCGCGAACACTAACAACACAAGAACATCGGTTTGGCATACTCAAAATGAGTTCATACAAATCACGCTGTGGAATGGCCGCCCATGTTCGTTGCAACAACAAAAAAAGGTCTTCTTGCGACTGGATACCCTCCATATTCGGCAGAGCTCTTCTCTGTAGCATATCCCATGCATGCTCAATCGGGTTCAAGTCTGGCGACTGAGCAGGCCAGGGCAGGACATTGATGTTAGCTGCGGCGAGAGTCTGTCTTACAACTCTTGCGGTGTGCGGTCGTGCATTATCATGCATTAACTGAAATAAGGGACCGATTTGCACTTGTAGAGGAACGATGACGTCTGATACAATCGTCTCAGCATAAATTTGAGCGTTGAGGTTGCCTCTGATCCAAATCAACTCAGTTCTTCCGCCGATCCAAATACCCGCCCATACCATGATGGTTCCACCACTATAAGGATGGACTTCCTGGCAGGATTTTATTCGCTGTTGGCGTCCAGGGGTTCTCCAGTGTCGTATTCGTCTTGTATCCGGTCTCATACTAAAACGAGACTCATCAGAAAAGCACACGAAACGCCATTGTTCTTCTGCCCAATTTCTGTGTTCAAGAGCCCATTGATATCGAATCCTACGATTGTGCATTGCTATAGGTGGTACCCTTAGCGGTCTTCGGGAACGTCATCGTTCCTCTACAAGTGCAAATCGGTCCCTTATTTCAGTTAATGCATGATAATGCACGACCGCACACCGCAAGAGTTGTAAGACAGACTCTCGCCGCAGCTAACATCAATGTCCTGCCCTGGCTTACTCAGTCGCCAGACTTGAACCCGATTGAGCATGCATGGGATATGCTACAGAGAAGAGCTCTGCCGAATATTGAGGGTATCCAGTCGCAAGAAGACCTTTTTTTGTTGTTGCAACGAACATGGGCGGCCATTCCACAGCGTGATTTGGATGAACTCATTTTGAGTATGCCAAACCGATGTTCTTGTGTTGTTAGTGTTCGCGGTAGAAACACGGATTATTAATTGTTTAAGTTACCCAATAAAATTTTAAAGAAAACTGTTATTTTAGTCTTTTTTTCGAACTTTAATGTTAGTGGTTCAAATGTCAAAAATCCCTTTATTAGGAAAATGGCAAATTTCTTCATTAATGCAAAGGTGACTTGGTTTATCGTTACTGTAGACAAACGAAAACACTTTATTTGATGAATCCTTGAAGAAAATTTTAATTAATATCAATCAGGAGAAAAGTTATTGCAAAAATATATGTTGATCCCTAGACACTTTTGATGTGTGTATATAACCAAAACATATCTAAACTATGTTAGCACTAGGAAATTTCTCATGTTTACTTACGTCGGCAGTCTCTCAAGCTAACTTATTTATCTCGTAAAATACTTGTTAATACCTATCCCTCGAGACTTGTAGGATGAAGACTGGCATCGCCAACCTCCAACATCACACCAGTCGACGAACTGGTTGAAAGACTTATCCAAATTGGAAAGAGCTGCGGAGAAATGTTCCATTCAGTGTAAGAAGTACGAGTTTCTCCACGGAAAAGGGGAGGCGGTAGGTCAGTTCAGGTTGGATGTGCTGTGTTTGCAGACTGGTTGGCTGAATAGAATGCTTGTAGCGGGTGTGTGGGGAGCGAAATCGTCTAAAGGCAAAACTTGTTTACAATACTTACTGAATTAAATCACTATAGTCGATGTTTGTTTCGAGCGGTCCGGCGCTGCGTGCGTTACAGGATTGGCTTATCCACTTTTACTATGCTGTAATGATTGGTATGCATTTTTTTTGTTGTCGAATGGCTCTTGTATTTTTATGGTAGTTAATAGATGTCAAATAGGACTAAAAAGTATCACAGTAGATTTTTTTATACTACGCCGGTAGGTAACAAGCATGCGGGAAGCCCCATGGTAAACGGTTACCGTAGTCTATGAAGGCGTGCAACACTAGGGGCGGAACTCGCACGTTGCTGACCCTGTAAAAACCAGTCTTCAAACTCTTCTTGAGGAACTACATGCTATTATTATAGTATAATAATATAGTATAATAATAAAATAAATAGCTAATTTATTTTATTGCATACAATGTCAATGACTTTCAAGCATACTCACCGCCTGCTATAGTATAGTCGCTCGTGAACGTCTTATATTTTTTTTATTGAGTAGTTAGATTCAGACAAAAGTCATTAATACACCATTTATTTAATTGGAAACTTAAATCTAATTACAGGCGTTAAACGAGAAAGACTAACATACTCGTAATATTAGGTTAACCTTTAAAGTTAAAGACATCATTATTTTTCAATAAATACTACGATTTATAAACACAAACTATAAATTAAGTATTATAAATTATAATGCTGAAAATCACTCTGAACAGCCAAAAAGCTTAATATACTACTCAATTTAACTATTTGCTGTTCCTTATACATCACACTTCTTCAAATTCGAAACAAAGTTCGTTTGTTCACTGTTCAAAATCGACGGGCCGGCACCTACTAGAATAACAATGTACTCGTACATAACCTAACCACAAAGTTATTAAAGTATTGGCAAACTTTTAATTTGAACTTGGCTACCGATAACAATGCAGCGAAGTCAAACTGTGAGCCAGGGGGCGCAGGGCCGCCGCTAATCTTCCTCACATTGCAGTACAATACCGTAATTCTTTGTAAGAACACCTCGCAAAACTTTGCCCGAAGTAAACTCCCGGAGTAGTACGCCGAAAGACGCGCCACCGTCCGCTCAGCTTCACACTGCTCCGCTCCTCTCCGCCAGTCTGCCTAGCCGCCCCGATCGACAACGATCCGCCTCCGACAAACAAACGGACAAGTTTTAATGTTTTGCTCACAAAGTGTATGATTAAACGCGGAGAGCGGCGGAGAGAGTCGGCCGTAAGTTATTGATTTTCCACGACCGAACCCCAGTCGACTACGCGGCTCGCCGTCCAGTATGGGAGCGCTACGCGATCGCTTCACTTCCTAACTCTTGATAAATGCAATAAAAACTACTTTCATGACTTAAAACTTACCTAAAATTACTTTTTTATGGACAAAACGAACTTTTGGTGGTTAAAAAATCAAGTTGTTAAGTTTTTCGTAGGAGTTATTTCGGGAAAAGTTAGGGGTGACTGCGCAACAGGACCGCGAGCGAGACAAGTCGCGCACCCTACAACTTCACGTCGCTCTGCGTTCCGAAGTTAACGCAAAGTTCCGCCATTTTGGAACATGCTCACAACCCAATTGTTTTATAAAGAAACTTTTTATTAATTCCTGTGGGCCGCGGAGTGTCAGTAAGATGTTTTGAGGTTATGCTGAGAGGCGAAAGACGTTTTTCTGACTAGGAACAGTCGTTTTTGTGTTACTGTGACTGTGTGGGCAGCAGGAACCAGTGTTTGTGTCTATTTGAGATATTGTTTTGAAGTGTAAACTCGAGTGACGTTCGTGAATGATGCTCTTATAATTTGTGTTTACTTCGATACTTGTAAGGAGGACGCTACGATCACTTTTTGACTTTGCTGATGGTCTGGAAACTCAGCTAAGTGACAGGTAATGCACCAAACTTACTTTTAATAGTTTCAAGTAGAGTGCAAAAGTTGTGATTGTGAAAGTTTTTGCTGAAAAGAGTGTAGTAGTAAACTACTTTCGTGAGATACTTACATAGAAGTGAACGAAACTGTGTTTGTGTTTTTCGATGTGATTTTGTCTGAACGACGATGTTTTATAAGACTTATTGCTATGCTTAGTCGATATTATGGATAGAAGGAACGAGTTTTGTTGATAATTGCTTCATTTAGCATGAAAATCGCTTTATACGTCGAGTGTTCTCCAAACCGTATTGCGTGGCAGATTTTCTTAGAAAAGAGCAAGAACTCAAAAGCACAGGCGGGATTCATTTGGATTATAGACCGTTTGATAAAGTAATTTGCTTTTCTGAGGAAGAGTAAAACCATAGCTGCTCTATGAGTTCTTAGAAACGGGGTGGGTCCTATTTTATTTATTTTTAGAATCATCCATCTGTTTGTGTGAATAAATGAATACACTTTCCCTCTCACGTGTCGCACGCAAACCGGGACCACCCACGTTAAGTGCCAGCCTTTGCGCAGTGTTGTTTTACCTACTGCCAGTTTTTGCAAAATATCCTTGAATCTTTTCATCAAAGCATAAACAAATTATATATTTTTCAAAACTAGATGAGATTAGCTAACTAACTGTATATAATTTCCATCAAAACAGATGAAGGAATAGAAGTAATCTTGGTTCAAATAAAAGTTTTGTTTTGATACCATGAAAAAAATGTACATAGTGTAAAAACACTTGAGAGGTTAAATCAATAATGTTGTTATGATTAAGATACGTTTCCTCTTATAAAATCTTATAACCATTTTGCTATCTTAGTTTTGTGTTTATACAATTTGAATAAAAATAAACCATTAATCTCGGTCCATTATGAAACACTAAATCTCAAGTTAAACTAATAAAATAGTGTTTGTCTGAGTTCCAAAGTCAGAATCGAGTTCATTAAAACTTATAGACGAAGACAACTAACTATAACATAGAGGAGCGTTCTACAATGGTCTCGCGATATTGCCTTCATGAGTATAATTACCAAAGACGTTCCGGAACATTGAGAAGGAAAGACACATTACATTGTATTGTTTAAATATTCACTTACCCATATTAAAACATTGAACGAACTTCAACGTTGTTATTATAAAACAACGAAAAAACGTTCTTTGTTACATAAGAGATATGTGTTTTCGCACTAGCTCATAAATCAAGTAAAGGCCCACGGTATTGGATCGTTTTATTGAGGACGCCATTACAAAGTCATTTCGGCAACCGGTCCCAGTCTCAGACCATTGTAGAAGGAAAATCTTTCTACAGTCACGGCTCTCGATGGGATAACGCAAATATACGCCAGTGGAACAATGACTCATCTGCATCCCGACCTTCAAGCGATAATTAACCTAATCCCAATTGCTCAAGGCGCACACTCGCACAGCAGCCAAGAAAGCTATGAAACTTTGTTAAATAACTTTTCAGATAACTTGAACTCGTCGTATTTGCGGAAAGTTGTAAGCGGAATTTCACCGCGGGCTAATTCAATCTGTACTCGGTTGTAATAAATGTTGTTTTCGCGTAATGCCAATTGGGGAGTTAGGTTGCTGGGATAAGATGAAACTTGCGGACTTCACGAAGCAAAACGCGAACTTTTGTAGAACATTTCAGTGTAGTTAGTACAATGTTATAATGGAAATAAGCACTTCAAAATGGCGTCTGCAGCTAAAGGTAGGTATCGATTGCCGGATGTTTTTGGGTGATCGATGTAGACGCTTTCGAGTTATGATGTAATCTTGGTTTGACAGATGTACTGAACGCTAATTTATTACAGGGTTTATCCCAACTGTAGATAGATAAACTAATTTGGACGTGGCTCCTTCATATTACAGTCCTTTGTCATGTTTGCGGTGTTTTGCGTGTGCAAATTTACTTATCCGTGAATCGTGAAACACTCTTTGCCATAATTATTCGAGGGCTTTTTTGGGAGTTTGGTTGTTAATTTTAATCGCTATCACTGGTAGTTAGTTTTATATTTTAAATTAAAAGTGAAAGTCAAGAAAATTTGAAGTAAATATTTTCAAATTTTCTCTCTGCTCTGCTAAAAAAGTAAAACTAACTAAAATATTCTAGTTACAAAAGCCTTCAGTCAAGCTAAACATTCCTACAGTCCTGGAAATTCTAAGGCTCTGTGTTACATGTTAAAATGAAAGCTTGTATGACGTTAGTCTAGAACAGCCACTAAAACATGGAACTTGAAAGCTTAGTCGCTAAGTCCAACAGAGCGACAGAGAGATAAATATACAAGCACTCACTCGCACACTACACGACATTCAAAATTCACAACTAGTCTCTGTATTAAACTCTAATATAATCTCGCTGAAAGCGCCCTGAGCGAATGATGATGTCGTATCAAAACTCAATCTTATTTCCACCACTTTAAACTTACGTTTCCGCTGTCGCGATTCAAGCATTAAGTCATTCAGATATTTGAATGTCGTTCAGCTCGGCTCCTTTTTATTTGTCTTGAACAATAAATGAGTCTTGCGTACAAATGTCTTCTACTGGTATACATCTTTTATACGTGACTCTTGTATATTATGCGAATGTAAACAGTTTCTTCGATTTTATTGGATAACACATGAATACGGAATGGGTTTGCGAAATCGAATAATGTAACGTCGGAACTTTATAAATAGAGGCATTATTCTGAGGTCGAAAATAAATAACTTTGTAATAGTTTTTCTTTGTTCAAACTTTTTTCCGCGTCCCCGTTTTGCTACCCATACGATCAAATTGTAACTACAATTCTTATAGTTACTTGAAATATACAAGCACTTCCTCGTGTGATCATTCGGAGTTGAAATAAATAATGAAAAATCCTTTAAAGGATGGAAGTTAATTTTCTATAGCAAAGAAGAGCGACTCGCGCAGCCTGTGGACACAAAGCTATACTAAAAATATAACTTGCACGTTGCCAACACAATAAAAACTTTTACATCCCCTTTTGAATAACTTGGTTAACCTAAGCTTTTTTATTTAAAATGGGTTTACGTTTGGCCTCAGTCTCGCCTGGTGGTAAGTGATGACGAGGCCGATGATGGTACACGCTTACCCAGAAAATGCCTATTCACTCTAGCCTTGAAGATACCAAGGTTGCAAGTTTCTCTTTCTTTCAAATCAGCCTGGTTCACCTGGGTGTAAAAAATTAGCTATTATGAGTTTCTTTTGCTGGCTCACTGGCCCTTTTTTTCGTAGTCAGGAAAATCCTCATGGATACCACGCTGTCCGGGGGAACAACGTGGTTATGTCGGACTCCTAACCGACCGACTAAAAACCTTCTATTTTTTGCTATCCGGGTGAGAAATGCATTACGCACTATCCAACTGCCTGGGTTGGGCAGTGGGGGAGTGTGGGACTCTCTGCCGGGTTAACCTCGTCGCTATGGCATAGGGCGACATTTTTTTTTATATTGCCCGTCAAGATGACCTCACTCCACCTGATGGAAAGCGGTCGTGAGGTCCAGATATGAGGTTGACAAGCCCAGTCATACAAACGAATCACTGGGCTGGCCATCCTCACCTTGAATGCCTGCAGAAATGCCTTTTCACGCTCCGCTTGAAGAACCCGGGACTATAAGAGGAAGGAAACACATGTGCTGGAAGAGCGTTCCACGTCTGGGTGGTACGACAAAGCTACGAGTCACCGAACCTTTTAGTTCGGGCCAACAAATGTTGAATTGACGCCGTAGTCCAGCACGCGTGGTACGGGAGTGGAAAGGTGAGGGTGGAATAAGCTGGAATAACTCGTCAGAGCATTCCCCATTGTAGAAGCGATAGAGAACACTTAGCCTGGCAATGTCTCTACGCAATTGGAGAGGCTCAAGGGTCAAAGTTGCCTCTGGGTTTCCAATAATACGGATAGCACGCCGCTGCAACCTGTCAAGAGCTTCGAGTAGGTACTTGGCGGAACCGTCCCAGAGATCAGAGCAGTATTCCATACACGAGCGAACTTGTGTCTTATACAAAAGACAGAGCTGCCCAGGTGTGAAGAATCGTCTCACTCTGTTCAGGACTCCGAGTTTACGGGATCCAGTTCTAATGACGCTCTCAATGTAGTCCCGCTGGTTTAGGTTGCTATGAACATCCATGTCAAGGATGTTTCGGCTATCCTTAATCGGTAGCGGGGTGCTCTGAAGAGTGGGATGGGAAAGGAACGGCGACGCCTTTGCTGTGAATGCACACACCTGCGTTTTCTTGGCATTGAACTCGACAAGATCGCATGCACCCCATTCTGAAATGCGTTCCAACACTCCGACAAGATCAGCAACAAGACTTCGCCTCTTCTCCTCAATGTCAGTCTGCTTTGCCCCAGGGCGCTCGAAATAACGCGCGTGGACCGTGCTATCATCCGCATAGCAATGAATATTACCAACAGATAACATGTCATTGATATGCAGAAAAAACAACGTCGGCGACAAGACGGAGCCCTGCGGCACTCCGGCATTAATCTGGAGATAGCGTGATTTTCGACCATCGCAAAGGACACGAATTCCATGTCCCTCCAGAAATCCGGCGATCCAGTCGCCAGTCGGTGGCAGACCATATGCCGGAAGCTTGGAAAGAAGCAAACGATGCCATACACGGTCGAAAGCTTTGGCAATGTCAAGGCTGACGGCCAAAGATACCCCATGCTTGTCCATAGCCTCCCCCAGATGTGTGTTACGTACGCTAGAAAACACCCGTAGACCGTTTTGGTCGGAAGCCGTACTGACGGTCGTGAATGAGAGAGTGATCCTCTAGGTAGCGGATGAGCTGCGTGTTTATGATCTGCTCAAACACTTTAACTAAAACTGAGGTTACGGCTATTAGACGGTAATTGGCAGGGTCAGACCGGTCCCCTTTTTTGGGAACTGGTTGAACGTTCGCCTCCTTCCAAGATAGCGGCACAAGACCCGAATGGTAGGAGAGGCGATACAGGCTAGTGAACACTGGAGACAACTCCGATGCACATTTCTTCAGCACCACAGCTGGAATTCCATCAGGGCCACTGGTTTTCCTGAAATCGAGTGACTGCAGTTCGGCACGAACATCACACTGCTTGATACGAATATCAAGCATTGTGGAGCCGCAATGTGGAATTTTAGGCGGCGCAGCACCGCAGTCATCGATGCAAGAGTTTGCGGTAAAGAGGTAAGCCAGTAAATCGACTTTCGTTTGCGGCTGATGAGCCAACGATCCATCAGGGAATCTCAGTGGGGGCAGCGAAGGCACGCAGAAGTTAGATTGCACGTGTTTAGCCAGTCGCCAGTAGGAGCGGCTACCCGTGATGAGTTCTTGGCCAACACGTGCAATTCGCTGGGCGTCTGCTCTAATGTAAGCCCTCTTCGTGGCCTTGGTGGCTTTATTAAAAGCTGCTTTCAGGGAGGCAAGGACATGGAGCCTAAAGGATTACCACGTCGCCCCAGCCTATGCGCCGGGCCTCCTCACGCTACGGGGACGTCCCGGTATACTGGGACACCCCAGACGGGAGCACCTTGGTGTAACTTTTAGGGAGCAGGAGGAGGAAGGGCGAACCGCCGTCTTCTTGCTCCCAGCCGTCTACGTCGGAGAGGGGCCGCCAGAGGATCATCCTCTCGGGCCCTCGCCGCGGTCTCCATCTGCGTCATCACCTCCTCGCAGAAGGAGACCATTGCCATCCAGACCTCCTCACTCCCCAACATGGCCTGAACTACGGCTGGGAGTGAGAGGTCCCCTCCAATGGCAGCTACGAGGGTACGGCGCTGCTCGGCCCATGCTATGCATTGCACACTTGCAGGTCGTGCAGGGCCGTGTCTTCAGCAGCGCCGCACACGTGGCACCGCGGGGCTCCCGCCGGGCGATCTTGTGCAGGCATTTCCCGAAGCACTCATGCCCAGAAAGTATTTGCGTCAGCCGGTATGTCAGAGGCCACACCTGACGTACCCACTGGTTGGGGACCGGCTGTATTGCGTCTATGGTGTCCCGGTCATAGAACGGGTCAGCCAGGTCCTCCGCCAAACTCTGCATGAGCGCCTCCTGCGCTCTCCTCCGAGACCCTTCTGCCACGTCTCGGTTTTGTGTAAGGTGACTTTCAGGCCTAGCGCCTCAATGCGTCCGATCACGAGGCTGGCGCCGACCTCCGCCAGCCTCTGGACCACTGGAAAGGTCAGTCCCCTCCCTACAACCAAGGTATCGTCCGCGTACAAAATGATGCACACCCTTGGCAGGAGCGGAGAACCTATGTTCCACAACAGGGGCCCTAGGGCGGGCCCCTGGCGAACACCACACCTCATGGGATGACGGATGTGGACCCCGTCTCTCCCTTCAAAGAGGATTTCCCTGCCCCGTAGGTAGTCGGAGGCGGAGAGGTGTTGTTGAAGGTGGATGTTAAAAATGCTTTTAACTCAGTAGACAGGGGTGCTCTGTTGACCAGAGTCCAGGACAAGATAAGCAAAATTTACAACTGTATTTGGCAATGTTATGGTAAACCCTCGAAATTAATTTACAATAACCATCTACTGCATTCGTCGGTTGGTTGTCAGCAGGGCGACCCACTTGGCCCAGCCATTTTTAGTTTGGCAATCCATCCCATAGTCTCAGCTCTTAAATCAAAATTAAACATAATATGTTATCTCGATGACGGGACGAATTGGCGAAGATGTTTCGACAGTTCTTGACGACCTCAAATTCTTGATAAATAGTTACCGTGAAATTGGCCTAGAACTACATTTTAGCAAATGTCAACTTTACATCTCATAGACCAGCCATAATAAATAAGTTCTCTGCTTCAGCTTTCAAGATTATCATCCTCAGTGCTCAATCTCTTCGCCTCCTTGGTGCCCCAGTCCTCGACGAAGCCATACCTACTTTATATCTGAACAAATTTCAAAATTCAATCGTTCCTCGGATAAGCTTACCTAAATCAACGCACAAATGTAATTCGCTATTGCACATTTGTACCAAAAATTATATAGGAAATATATCATATCATATCATATCATATCATTCTTTATTTACTTGTATATAAATTTGTTCGCCGCTTTGGAAATTCAAAAATCTACTTCACCCTTTACATAATCTACTCAAGTCTTTAGTCTGTGAATCTCTAAATTGTCCCCTTACAGATCGTTCCTGGGCCTAGGCTACGTTGCCTATACGTTTTGGCGGCCTAGGTGTAGGTACCCGTCTAACATCTGATGTTGCTCAACCGGCATTCCTGTCTTCAGCCTACAGCACATGCAACCTCTATCATTAAATTTTAAATTTGTCGCTTGGCGATGTTGAGGTTGCATGTTTAGCTGACGCCAGGAATGCCTGGTCTTTTGCTTGTCCGGGTGAACTTCCCACCGTACTTTCGCCCAAAGGCTTTGGGACGAGCTTCTCTGTAAGTCGGTGTACCAGGGTCTTCTATCGTCTTCGACGACTGATACAGAGCGTACTCGTCTCATTGCCAACGCCGAAAGGGAGTCTTGTTTTTGGCTACAAGCGCTACCGTCTGCCAACGTGAGGACTGTTTTGGATAATATTTATTCATCCATTATAACATTGATGTCGTTGTGTTGATATTGTTGGGCATCTGGGCCACCATGGCCTTTCCTGTGCCCTAAGCGCGGGACGTATCCCACGCCTCGCCAGCATTAATGACACGTTCCGCAGGGCCATGGTAGCAACCCGCACTCCGGCAGTCCTAGACTAGAACCCCTAGGAATTTGTCAAAATGACGGTAAAAGGCCCGACGGGATGACGCTCATTTCATGTAGCTGTGGCAAAGCGTTGGTGTGGAATGCCACGTGCGTTGATACCCTTGCCTCTTCCCATGTCCATGCCACGGCACAGAACGCGGGCGCGGCGGCAGCAGCTGCAGAGTTGAAAAAAAATAATACTCGTCACTTGGCAGCTGCTACCGTTTTGTACCGTTTGCTGTTAAAACTCTAGGTCCATGGGGCCTAGAGGCACATACAATATTTAGAGAGTTGTCCACTCGCCTGATAGAACTCTGTTGTGTGTTTTGTGCCGTGCTGTTGGCGGCACTTTAAAAGAATACTTTCCACAGCCCCATATCGTCCCATGGGTGTCGTAAGAGGCGACTAAGGGTTTTTTGCAGCAGACCATCTGCTCTCCAGGTGAGAGACTTATGTCGGTCGGTTGTTGTTACCACCATGCAGTTGTGTAAAACCCACCAAGTGATTCTGACCTATCTCGGTCAGGTTGCGTTTCGGGATCAGCACTGCACTAATCGGTGCCAGGGGGACTGTGATCGTGGCAATTGTTGGACCAGTGGGAGCCTTAGCGGCGGTATTGTGTGTGTAGTGTGTACCGGCCCGCCGGCCAGGGAGACCCGTAAAAACGGTGGTGCCGCTGGCCGCCCGCGGCATAGTACAGGGGCCCAAAAGGGGTTACCCACCAGGTCGCGCATAATCTCGGGGTGGCTCGTCGTGCCCGGTTCCGGTGGGGCCTGGCGACCGCACCCGAGGGGGTACGGGGGCCCTTCCGTCCGGCGGACCGGCCTACACTATTCCACACGGCTAATACCAATGCAGGGCACCACGCTTTGTCTTTCATTGCCTCAATCACAGTCGTCCTTTCACGCTTCTCCCATCCACCAACTTCTATGGCTGTTAGAAGCACAAAAAAAGGCTAACAGCGGCATCCCCATCCCCCACCAACACGCTGTTTGAGGTGGAGTTCGCCAACATCCGCGGACTCCATGCAAACCTCAACGCCGTCCATCAACACCTTGAGATGGCGAGGCCTGCGATGCTCTTGTGACGGAAACACAGATAGGCCGCCCTGCCGAAACGTCATACCTGCACTACCCCGGCTATGAAATGAAATGAAATTGTTTATTTGCCATAGAACACGGTAAACAGATAAGATCTTATCTTACATATACATCAAATTATGGTCAAGCGTATTTTGTCCAGTTTTAGACATGCAGAATTTTCGTCTTTGAACGCATAACTGAGCAGACGTGCTGACAGTTTTCTCCCTAAATATAATAATCCGGTCAAGCAAGAATTTGTCTGTCTCCAAGTTAGAAAGTGTCGCGTGTGTTCATATTTGCGTAAAGATAAACGGTTAAAAGTTTGCGCGCGGTTCCATCGGTGCACACAAATAGTGAGTGGGGTGCCCTTCTACCTCACCGCTGCGATAAGAGAGGTCCCTGCCATAATTGCCCTCTCTGTCTATCGTCACTCGTCGTGTCAGGTCGTTTGTTTACGCCGCTGACTCGGGCACTGCAGCTCCTCCCTCCGTGTGAATATTATTTCAACCAGCTAATCTACCTACCTACACCGGTTTCAATATGAGGACTTGTCAAGCCTGTAACAACGAGCTAAGAGAAAATGAAGATCGCCTGGAATGTTCGAAATGTCAAGAACTATACCATGTTTTATGTCTAAATGTGAATCCTGGCGATATCACTTCTTGTGCTGTGACGAACTGGTTGTGCCCATTATGTATGACGAAGCAACCCAAAGGGAACAATTCTGAATGCTTAGCTCGTCCGTCCACACCGACAACATTGGCGGAGGTTTCTTTTAACGTTACTCGCCGCAAAGCGCCTAATAAACTGGACATATCTGCTGCGAATAATAATGGTAATACGTGTGACTATGTACAACGCTCCGACTTACGCAGTATAATTAGAGAGGAAATGTCTTCTGTGTTGAACTCGTTTACCATAGAAATTAAGGCAAATTTCAATAAATACTCAGAGCAGATTAGTAACTTCCAAAAATCGATCGAGTTCATGAGCGATAAGTTTGACAAGATCTCAGCTGATGTCTCACGGCAACAGCAAGAAATTGTTTCTCTGAGGGGGGAGAACTCAGTTTTGCGCACTGAGGTCAGCGGTCTCACAAGTAAACTGAATATGCTTGACCAGCTATCCCGATCCTCTTCGTTGGAAATACAATGTGTTCCCGAGAAAACAGATGAAAATGTTGTTCAATTAGTGAAACAGTTGGGCCGTGCTGTGAATTGCAGTATTGCGGATCAGGATATAGCGTACTGCTCTCGAGTGGCAAAGCTGAAACCCAACAGTGTAAGGCCACGCACAATACTAGCCAAGTTTACCACACCGCGAACCAGGGACACCATTCTTTCGGCCGTGGCCCGACACAACAAGGAGCACCCACAAGACAAATTAAACACCCACGACCTTGGCTTTAATAGTGAGACAAAGTCTTCAGTCTTTGTGATAGAAAATTTATCATTTGAGAACAAGCAATTGCATGCTGCAGCTCGTCGACGAGGAAATGAGCTTAAATACAAATTCGTTTGGGTACGTGGAGGGCGAGTCTACATGCGGCAAAGTGAAACTAGTGAAACTATTTTTATACGGGACGGGTCTGTACTTGATAAGCTGTAGTGGTATCAAGTTATACTATTTTGTTTCGAGGAGAATGTTTTCATTGGAAGTGATTTTATACGAGTATCAGAGCTCATTAAGAAGATTGTTTGTGTTACTAGTTTTTATTATCCAGTATCTTTTGAGAGAACTTAGAATATTTCTATTGTCTTCAGATGTAGCCTTTTACCGTTTGTTTTATGCAACGTACGTGGGAAACCTGCATGCTGGCCGCCTGATGGTAAGCGGTAACCGCAGCATTTGGGCGCCTGATAACGAGGTATCTGTCGCGGGATCCCAACCCTGTACATTGTTTGTTTACTGTAGGTGTCAAAGAAATCCTGGAATAGTGATAGGTAGGCAAACTAGTTTTATGTCTGAGTTTTTTCTCGTGTGGTTAACTGTAGGTATGTGTGCGGGTAAACTTTGTTATTATGTAATTCTATCTCACATCCAACTATTGCTGATGGCCGAAACGATATTGCCTTTCACAGTAATAGATATCTTTTGTCACGTGATTATGGGTTGCCGTAATATCACGCCTGAACTGTCTTTTGTTTTAAATATAATTTTAATGTGCGTCAGTGAGGGCAGACATTGTTGTTTCGTCATGTTTTTGTGTACCCGAGTAAAACACTGTTGTGTTTCTAACTTAACTAATAATTTTCCTAGCAATCCGTTTTCTATTAGTGTTTCACGACATCCTTGTCACGTTAAAATTATAAAGAAACTGTTTTCGCTGTATAGGTTTGTATTAATTCTTAAAAATAATGTCGAAGATGTATGTATTGTTTGTAGGAGACAACCTAGGTCACTAAATGTTGCAACTCGTTCTTTGTGTATAATGTATAAGAAAGCATGTACTAAAAACTACTATACGACAGGAAATATAATATTGGCGGCTAACATTAATCTATTTATTTACACTACAACACAAACCTTGCATAAAGTATTTACAATAACAATGTGGTTTTGGCGTTTTGTCTGTATTTGTCCTGGGGAAATACTACGGTTTCTGATTTGTAATGCAATCAATTTTTACATGGTTGAGTTGATGCAGTTTGTCTTTATGTCTATCGAGGTGTTTTGCTTTTTTTGTTATGGAAATGCATGATGACATAAATAATTTGAATATCTACTATCAAAACGTACGTGGACTTAGAACAAAATGTCATGAATTTTATGGTAGCGTAACTGGCTCTGATATCGACATATTACTTTTTACTGAGACATGGCTTCAGCCAGATATACTCAGCTCAGAACTGTGTGATAGTAGATATGACATTTTTCGAATGGACCGTAACTTACGAGTTTCAAATAAAAAAACGGGTGGAGGGGTTATGGCTTGTGTGAGAAGTGTACTTGGTGCACAGCAGGATCACAGCTTTTTGTCGAGTTTTGGAACTGAGTTGCTTTTCATTACTGTGCCGGCCCATACTGTCGGGAGTACAAATAGCCTGAATATAGTATTGGTATACCTCCCACCTAACCATGGCAGCATACCCGCACAGCTAGAAGAGATTAAATTATTTATAATAAGCCTGATTGAGCGGTCACCGAAAGAGACATTTCTCCTAATCGGAGATTTTAACTTACCTTGTTTGCAATGGCTTGATGATGGCTATGTGCTGCTACAGAACGTGGGACCTAGTATGCGAGACGCCTCTCAGTCATTTGTTGATAGCATGGCATTTGCTGGTTTGGCTCAATATAATCATGTTCTAAATAGCAATGGACGCTCACTTGACCTGGTATTTTGTAATTTAAATTCAGAAATAACTAAAGCTAATCAACCCCTCTTAAAGGAGGACATACATCACCCGTCTCTGCTCGTGGTGATCAAAGATCTGTTCATCAAGCCCCTGAAGGAATTAAGCGTTCCACGCCGTAACTTCCGTAGTTGTGATTACGATGCAATCAATAATTATTTAAATACGGTTAATTGGGATATTTTGGTGGGTGTGTCTGTTGATGTGGCATTGGATAGGTTCTATGAGGCTCTTAATGAATGTTTCGACCAATTTGTTCCATTGACCAGAAAGTTTGATTCAAAGAAAAAATATCCTAACTGGTATGATTCTGCTTTAGTCAAAATAATCTGCGAAAAAATTAAATACCATAAAAAGTGGAAACTATATGGCAACCCTCGTGATTACGACACATTCGCACTGATGCGAAAGCGGGAGCAGTTAGTCAAAAAGCAGTGTTATAATAAGTACATGTCTAGCCTGGAAAGCAAAATCCGTCACGACCCTAAGGCCTTCTGGACGTATGTGAAATCTAGACGTGGTGGGTCACAGTACCCCAAGAAACTTACTTACCGCAACAATATTGTAATAGATGGCGCTTCTATATGTGAAAGCTTTAATGAGTTCTTTAAGAGCATGTTTTCACAAATAGGCTCTCAGGGTGCCGTAACATCTCGGACTGAGACGGATGATGACGCTGTAGACATCTTGACGTATGTTGTGATTACTCAGGATAAGGTGAAAAAATTACTTGAGAACCTTGATATCAGCAAGGGTCCGGGATGTGACGGTATTCCACCCTTGTTTCTGCAAAGATGTGCTGTTTCTCTGGCCTACCCTATTTATCTGTTGTTCTCACAGTCGTTGAAACAGTGCGTTTGTCCTGGTCTTTGGAAGCGAGCGCATATAGTTCCTGTGCATAAGAAGGGATCAAAAACCGAAATTTGTAATTATCGACCCATTTCTATTTTGAACACCCTAAGCAAAATGCTCGAAAAAATTATTTACGAAAGTATCTATCCCATTATTAGTGGAGGTATATCTCACCACCAACACGGCTTCCTCAAACATAAATCGACCACATCAAACCTGGCCGAGTTTTGCAATTATGTTTTGTGTGGAATGGAAAGCTGTGGACAGGTTGACGTGATCTACACAGACTTCGAAAAAGCCTTCGATCGTGTGGATCACGTCATCCTGTTGGAGAAACTCTTTTGTCTCGGGATCAGAGGCGATTTGCTTAGATGGATTACCTCTTACCTCATCAACCGGTCGCAGGCTGTTGTAATGGGGGGTTTTAGGTCTGATTTCGTAGAGGTCTCCTCCGGCGTTCCACAGGGGTCGCATCTTGGCCCTCTCTTCTACTGTGCTTACATTTATGACATTTATCGATGCTTCAGAAACTCGGAACATATACTTTACGCCGATGACAAGAAAGTGTTTATGAAGGTGGCGGCGGTTTCTGACTGTGAAGCCATTCAGGGTGACTTAGATGCCTTATACCAATATTATCAGAAAAACAATATCACAGTCAATGTCAGTAAATGTCAATGCATTAGTTTTAGTCGTAAGAAAGAAGTTATCAAATTTTCCTATAACTTTAACGGTACTAACATAGCCAGGACAAGCACTGTAAGAGATCTTGGAATTTTATTGGATTCTAAAATGACTTTCTCAGAACACGTTGATTACGTTACTAACAAGGCATATCGTAATTTAGGCTTTCTAATGAGAACCTGTAAGCCCTTTAAAAGCATACATAGCCTCAAAATAGTATATTATGCGTACTGTCGTAGTGTTCTTGAATACGCTAGCCCAATCTGGAATCCCCAATATACTACGTATATCAATAAATTGGAGAAAATACAAAAGCGCTTTATCAAACACCTAAATTTTAAAACCCACAGAAGGAACCAGCCCTATGCGCATGATTGCAAACATTATCAGCTGTTGCCTCTTCATTCCCGTCGAGACTTACTGGACTTATGTTTACTGCATGATATTCTCCGTAATAACCTGGACGTGCCTAACCTTATTGCACAAATTGGTTTTTGTGTACCGAGGATCCGCACGAGGCATACTCCTTTGTTTAAGGTTCCCAAATACCGTACTAATTATTCAAAAAATTCTGTTATGACAAGGTTGCCTAGAACCTACAACGAAAAATATAAGCACATTGACATTTTTAGTACAGGAAAACGAGCCATGAAAATGAAAGCATTTGAAGAGACCTTTAGTAATCGTGAGATAACGGGAAATCAAATGAATATACTTTAAATATACCTTAAATTAAATGAATAAAAAAATAAAAAGAATAAAATGAAAATAATATAAAACTAAATGGAATACTCACTCCTTACCTTTATTCTAAGACTTACTTAATATACCTTAAAATAAATGAAGAAAGAATAAAAAGAATGAAATGGAAATAATATAAAACTAAATGCAATACTCACTACTACCTTTATTGTAAGACTTACTTGTATTGTATTGGCCTGGTCTGGCTTGTGGTCCTCATTTAATCTAAAATTTAAATTAACAAACTAACCGGACTTGTTAACCTAACAAATTAACTTTAACCTTAACTTAGACACTTTGGGAGAGTAATTGAGAATTTATATTAAATTTATATTAATTATTAAACGTGTCACCTATTCAGAAGTGTTACCAGACGTCTTTGCTGTATTAAGTTGTTGTTTGCCAATGTCTGATAACAAGACTTGTCAGTACTTGTCAGTATTCTGATGTTCTATTGTGCTTAGTTATAAGTGAATTAAGTTAGTGGTGGAACTCTGTAATTGGCTTTAGTAATTTTATATAAGTGTTTTAAATGTTTTTGTAAAAAAAGCTGTTGAGTTCCCAAATAAATAAAATAAAATAAATAAAATAATCTCGGGGTGGCTCGTCGTGCCCGGTTCCGGTGGGGCCTGGCGACCGCACCCGAGGGGGTACGGGGGCCCTTCCGTCCGGCGGACCGGCCTACACTATTCCACACGGCTAATACCAATGCAGGGCACCACGCTTTGTCTTTCATTGCCTCAATCACAGTCGTCCTTTCACGCTTCTCCCATCCTCCAACTTCTATGGCTGTTAGAAGCACAAAAAAAGGCTAACAGCGGCATCCCCATCCCCCACCAACACGCTGTTTGAGGTGGAGTTCGCCAACATCCGCGGACTCCATGCAAACCTCAACGCCGTCCATCAACACCTTGAGATGGCGAGGCCTGCGATGCTCTTGTGACGGAAACACAGATAGGCCGCCCTGCCGAAACGTCATACCTGCACTACCCCGGCTATGAAATGAAATGAAATTGTTTATTTGCCATAGAACACGGTAAACAGATAAGATCTTATCTTACATATACATCAAATTATGGTCAAGCGTATTTTGTCCAGTTTTAGACATGCAGAATTTTTAACTTAAAGAAAATTAATAATAAATTAAGATGTCACAAAATTGCTGAAGGATCAATTTTACGGAAACAATATTATTTTAAATATAAATCACAGAATAATATGTCAAAGAAACAGATAAAAAACAAGAATAAATTATATGTATATCAAATTATTGAATGTCAAAGTATTCATCAAGGTCATAAAAACATTTTTCAATCAACCAGCCTTTCAATCTGTGCAAAAACTGCACTGTGGGTAATTGTCATATCTCAGTAGGAATGTTATTGTATACACGTATTGGCATCACGGCACAATTTTTCTCAAATAAACTTGTATTACAAGACGGAATCTGCAATTTAAATGGATCTCTTGGACGTAATCGCTGATTTTGAATGGGTTTTTTAAACAATTCTAAATTATGTCGCACAAATTTTGCTATTTCATAAACGTACAGAGATGTTAAAGTTAATAGATTATATTTCTTGAAAACATCTCTGCAACTTTCAAGAGGACCAATGCCAGCTATGGCTCGAATACATTTCTTTTGAACAATAAAAGCTTTTTACACATACGTTGAGTTTGCCCTTAAGATTATTGCATATCTCAGTACAGATGCAACATAGCCATGATAGGCAAGCAGTGCTGTTGTTTCACCGACATTAAGTCTAAGACGATAAAGAGCGTAAACGAATCCACTTAACCGGTTGCAAATATCAGACACGTGACTTTTCCAGTTACAATGATTGTCTACCAAAATGCCTAAGAATTTGGTTTCATTGGTCTCGATGAGAGTTTCCCCTTCACACCGTAGACTAAGTTTATACTAAGTTGTTTAATAATTTTTAAACTGTATATAATTAGTTTTGACAGCATTATCTTAAGACTATTTGCTCGTATCCAGTTTTCAATGTGCTGGAAGAGTCCTTCCAACCAAAAGCCGGTGTATGTCTGTTCGTCAGGGCGGACGTCTGCTGTAGCCGTCTCCGCTGCCTAGAGGAGCCATCTCCACCCTCTGGGTGCACGTTGACCTGGGCTCCACGAGACGGGTCTATGCGTGCATATACCGCTCCCACAAAGGCGACGCCGAGACAACTCGACTCTTCGAACATCTGAGTCAGGCCGCAGACAACGCGCAGTTCCCAAATACCGAAATGGTGTTTTTGGGAGACTTCAATGCCCACCATGAGTCCTGATTAGGCTCATCCAAAACAGACCATGCCGGCCAAACTGCCCATGCGTTTGCTCTCACGTTAGACCTGACGCAACTGGTACACCAACCCACCCGGGTTCCAGATATTGTCGGTCATACACCCTCCTTATTGGTCCTTCTGCTGTCGAGTCACCCAGCCGGGTATAAAGTGTCGGTTGGTGCTCCATTGGGCTCCTCCGACCACTGTCTGGTTGGCGCAACAGTAGGCAATGTTGCGCCAACCACTGTGCAGGTCCCCCACAACCTGTGGAGGTGACGCGGTGGTTATGGCACTACTCGTCGGCAGATTGGGACGGATTGCGAGAGTATTTTGCCTCTGTCCCTTGGCGGCAGTGCTGCTTTGGAGAAAGGGATGCATCAGAGAGTGCATCTGCTATCGCTGACGAGATCAGTACCGGAATGAAGTACTACATTCCTTTTACTGATGTCGTCAGTGCTAAACTGGTCTTTGGTTCAATCGCGAGTGTGCCGCAGCTGTTGAACAAAAACAGGCGGCGTACCGTGCTTGGTCTAGGGCCGAGGCACTCAATGATCATTCAAACCTGGCCTCCCTGAAAGCAGCCTTTAGTAAAGCCACCAAGGCCACGAAGAGGGCTTACATTAGAGCAGACTCCCAGCGAATTGCACGTGTTGGCCAAGAACTCATCAAGCACCCTACGGGTAGCCGCTCCTACTGGCGACTGGCTAAACACGTGCAATCTAACTTCTACGTGCGTTCGCTGCCCCCACTGAGATTCCTGTATCGTTGGCGCAACAGCCGCAAGAGAAAGCCGATTTACTGGCTAACCTCTTTGCCGCAAACTCTTGCATCGATGACTGCGGTGTTGTGCCGCCTAAAATTCCACATTGCGGCTCCACAATGCCTGATATTCGTATCAGGCAGTGTGATGTTCGTGCCGAACTGCAGTCACTCGATGTCAGGAAAACCAGTGCCCCTGATGGAATTCCAGCTGTGGTGCTGAAGAAATGTGCATCGGAGTTGTCTCCAGTGTTCACTAGCCTGTATCGCCTCTCCTACAATTCGGGTCTTGTGCCGCTGTCTTGGAAGGAAGCGAACGTTCAACCAGTTCCCAAAAAAGGGGACCGGTCTGACCCTGCCAATTACCGTCCAATAGCCGTAACCTCAGTTTTAGCTAAAGTGTTTGAGTAGATCATAAACACGCAGCTCATCCGCTATCTAGAGGATCACTTTCTCATTCACGACCGTCAGTACGGCTTCCGACCAAAACGGTCTACGGGTGATCTTCTAGCGTACGTAACACATATCTGGGGGGAGGCTATGGACAAGCATGGGGAATCTTTGGCCGTCAGCCTTGACATTGCCAAAGCTTTCGTCCGTGTATGGCATCGTTTGCTTCTTTCGAAGCTTCCGGCATATGGTCTGCCACCTCGCCTATGCGACTGGGTTGCCGGATTTCTGGAGGGACGTAGAATTCGTGTCCTTTGCGATGGTCGAAAATCACGCTTTCTCCAGATTAATGCCGGAGTGCCGCAGGGCTCCGTCTTGTCGCCGACGTTGTTTCTTCTGCATATCAATGACATGTTATCTGTTGGTAATATTCATTGCTATGCGGATGATAGCACGGTCCACGCGCGTTATTTCGAGCGCCCTGGGGCAAAGCAGACTGACATCGAGGAGAAGAGGCGAAGTCTTGTTGTTGAGCTTGACGGAGTGTTGGACCGCATTTCAGAATGGGAACTGCATCCCGTAAATTCGGAATCCTGAACAGAGTGAGACGATTCTTCACGCCTGGGCAGCTCTGTCTCTTGTATAAGACACAAGTTCGCTCGTGTGTGGAATACTGCTCTCATCTCGCTCTCATATCGAATACGCACTCAGGTGCTGCCTTGCAGAACAGGCTTTGCTCAGCGCCAGGCTATACACATGGGTTCCTTCCTGTACCGACATTTCAACGACATGACTGCCATATTTGGGATGAATAGGATGTCATTAAAATCCTTCCTGAATAAGAAACTTTTAGAGCTTGATTATATATGCACTGAAGATCTACTTTCTATGAAGAAATAAGTGTGGGTTACACCTTTGGCCACATATGGCTCACGCGCCCCCTCGCTGATATAAATATATATATTCTCCAATCTCACACACACACACACACACACACACACACACACACACACACACACACACACACAAAATTATACAACAACCACAAAATACACACAACACACGCATATATAACACGCACACACACATATACAGACATTATAAGTAATAATATTTCATGCATGCTTAGTAATAATACCTCTGCCTTCTGCAATATGTTAGATCAATTTTAACTTTGTGCATTTACCATGGATGGAGGGTTGACGACCCAAGATACAGGACTTGTCCTAGTTTGGGCGTCAGCCCGCCATAGTCAAAAAAAATTGTAATCAGTGTTCCTACACATTGTGTTAATGAGTCTACTGTATGATTATGGTGAGGAATAAAAGATTTATTATTATTATTATTCTCTTTATTTAGCATAAAACTTAGGTATAAAATTTGTACAGTATTCTTATAAAAACAAAGATTTACAACAATAAAAAAACTTAGGAATTATAATTATAAAAACAAAATACATAATTACAATTATAAAACCTAAGCCTAAATTAAAGTTATAAAACAATGATTTATAAAAATACTATAAAAACCTTAACCTAGGGTGCCACCGGCAGCAGGGCAGGCAAGGCCAAGACTACCGGTGGTTAGGGCTGCAGAGAGAGGAACCTCCTGACAATGCGAGCCGTGTCCAGGAGTACCGCCTTCTGCATCTGACCCTTGATCCAACCGCTGAGCGAGAGCCTCTCGAGGTGTTGGTCGAGGCTCTTCGCTATTAAGCCGTTTGCCGACACGACATTCCACATGGCGGTCACCTCGTGAGCCAAGTCAAGGTACTTGCTGAGTTTGTCCTTCTCAGCTTTTACGAGGTTATCGTCATGTGGAATGGTGATATCGACGAGCACTGCCTGGCGTTGGGATCGGTCTACCAGCACGATATCAGGCTTATTGGCTACAATAGTTCTGTCCGTGATGATAGAGCGATCCCAATAGAGCAATGCACGCCTATTTTAGAGAACTGGTACCGGTGCGTACTTATAGTACGGTAACTCCGACTCGACAAGCCCATATCGAAGAGCAAGTTGCTGGTGGATGATCCTGGCTACTAGGTTGTGTCTGTGCAAGTACTCTCCGTTAGCAAGGTGAGCACAACCGGATTAACGTGGCGAATAGACTCGCCAGGACGGCGGCATGCCCGACAAATGTCAACGTACCGTCCTTCATGATGTTTTTCTGGTAGTTATTCACCTTGATAACTTCATCAGCAATTGCACAGACAAAACCCTCGGTTTCCCCAAAGAGGTCCCCGAAGCGTAGCCAGTTCACCGATGCGGAGATGTCCTCATCGGGTCCTGTTAAGGCCCGATAGAACCTACCATGCAGCTCCTTGCTCTTCCATATTTCCTTGCGGTCGTCGGTGGTTAGCATCGGTAGTTGACGCCAGTTCTGGTTTGCCAAGGAGAGCGGCGTGAGCCCCTTGTCAACTGCCACAACGTCGCGATGAATCCCACACTCGTTGTTGAGGAAAAACCTCCTGAGATTGCACACCTCACGGTTGTGAAGGTCCTTGGCATTTAAGAAGCCACGACCCCCCACCTTCCGTGGGATGTACAATCTCATAACAGACGAGCGTGGATGTAGCATGCGATGCGTTGTGAGCAGTTTTCGGACTCGTGTATCCAGAGCACCCAGCTCAGTTTGAGTCCATCTCAGTATGCCAAAGGAGTATATCAATAAGGGCATCACCCAACCGTTGAAGGCGCGCACCTTATTGCCACCTGACAAAGAACTCTTAAGTACCTTCGTAAGGAGACTAAAGAAGCGTTCCTTCACCG
This sequence comes from Udea olivalis, assembly GCA_947369235.1. Taxonomy (NCBI): domain Eukaryota; kingdom Metazoa; phylum Arthropoda; class Insecta; order Lepidoptera; family Crambidae; genus Udea; species Udea olivalis. The sequence continues at coordinate 6,706,297 of OX376345.1, read as the reverse complement.
ATTGCTTGACGTCTCCTACTGATATACCCAATGACTCTGACATACCAAGATATTTGTAGGTTTCAGCTTCAGAGAGGGATCTGAGTGTCATCGTCTCAGAGAGCTGTAAATTCGGTGAATCTACAACCCTCCCTTCTTGTACATGCATGACCGCACACTTGTCTACACCAAACTCCATCTTGATGGCATTGCTAAAAATCTCAGTGATTTTTAACAGTTCCATCAATACCTGGGGGCTTGGCGCAAACAGCTTCAGTTCATCCATGTAGAACAAATGAGAGATGAACTCACCCCCTCTGCGAAGCCGATAGCCTAGCTTTGAATCCTTTAGTAAGGTACTAAGAGGATTCAAAGCTAAAAAAAACCACAAAGGACTCAAACTATCGCCCTGGAAAATACCTCGCTCTATCCTTATGAAGTCCTGCGGATCAAGGGAGCCATTTCCACCACCTGGTTGAAGAAGGACTATGATCCACTGCCCCATGCATGTGCTCAAGAAAGATCTCAAAGTTGTAAATTTTATACAGCTCAAAGATCCTCCTGAGCCATGAATAGGGCACCGAATCATAGGCCTTCTTATAGTCAATCCAGGCAGTTGAAAGAGCTTTCCGATTCCGCCGGACTTGTTGGCAAATAGTCATGTCTATAAGGAGGAGTTTTTTAGTACCTCGGGACCCAACCCTACATCCATTCTGAGCAGGGGCCAAAACATTGTTCGCAACGATATGCGAGTTTTTTTTTTTTGCTAGAATGGACGTAAGGAGCTTGTAGATGGTAGGTAAGCACGTGATGGGTCTATAGTTTTTTGCTTCCGAGGTACTTCCTGACTTGTATAAAAGGAAAGTGACACCAGAAGTCAGGAAACTAGGGAAAGAACCAACCTCGATGGATTCCTGGAACTGCACTGCCAAGCATGAATGCGAGCATCGAAACCACTTGATCCAGAAGTTGTGCAATCCATCCGGGCGAGGACTTTTCCAGTTCTGAGCCGTCTGAATTGCACAACTAACGTCTTCGGAGTCAATACTTACTGACTCCATGGTTTCGATGGATTCGCATTTATGCTCGACAGTACGCATCCAGTCACCCTCCGTGTGCTTGACAGGCATCGACCAGATACTGCGCCAGAAGTCAATCATGACACTTGCATCCGGTCGCTGACCGTCGTTCTCACGTTGGTTAGTCTCTTCCCAGTTTCGGTACACCTTCCTTTGGTCACTTTGGAAAAGGCGATTTTGTAAATATCTGTCCACACGTTCTCTGTAGCGACGGATACGGTTTGCCCACGCATAGACCTTCTGCTTCAGAAAGTCAATGCGTTCTGTGACACAAGCCATATACTGTTCGGGCCTAATACCCGTCCCAGCAAAGGCTTGGTTCACGTAACGCATAACCCGAGGGCGATGGTTCCCCCGGCTGAAGCAGACCAGCTTTGCAATGAGGGTCCTAAACGTGTTGATACGCCGCTCGATTCGCATTTGCCATGCGGGTACATTTGCGGCAGGTCGCACTGCACGGTCAGAGTCCGGAAACTTGACACGAGCAACACGGCATGCCGCAATGGCCCCGCAGTACAGAATCGAGTTAGTATCAACTAAATCTTCACTAGTCCGAATGAACGGAGCTAGTAAAGAGTCCATTAACGCTAGGTTGCATCTATTAGTAGGCAAACATAGTAACCGCGGCCTAGAGACTCGTGTGGAGCGATATTCCGAAATCGCATCCTCTAAAGCCCTCCTCAGTTGCTCTTTGGCCTGGGTACTTACGCTTGCGTTCGCACTGGCCTCTCCATCAGCATCTGGATCTATCCGTGGCGCTACCGGAACCGAGTCTGTAACCGGACTCGGAAGTGACAGCGCGCCGGACGGGTCCCATGTCGAGGAAGAAGTCGCGCGAACTTGAAGCGCCTCCAGGCGAAGCCGATCAAGCGTAGGCTGATCCAGCATCTGGAGACGCTGAATCGCCCGCGCTTGATCCGACAGACGTTGATTCCGACAGAAATTGTCTTGAATATTCTTTGAATTGACTTTGCACTAGCTTTTCACTGTTTTAATGATGAAATTACTGTAATATCGGTGGAAAAGTAACTAAAAAAATAAATTATAAAATATGATTACGAAAAGACATCTGTTGTCAAAGAGCTTTTTTTTATTATTATTATTATTATCTCTTGGACGGTTCCACCAAGTACCTACTCGAAGCTCTTGACAAGTTGCAGCGGCATGCTATCCGTATTATTAGAAACCCAGAGGCAACTTTGACCCTTGAGCCTATCCAATTGCGTAGAGACATTGCCAGGCTAAGTGTTCTCTATCGCTTCTACAATGCGGAATGCTCTGACGAGTTATTCCAGCTTATTCCACCCTCACCTTTCCACTACCGTACCACGCGTGCTGGACTACGGCGTCATCCACACACGATTCAACATTTGTTGGCCCGAACTACAAGGTTCGGTGACTCGTTTCTTTGTCGTATCATCCAGACGTGGAACGCTCTTCCAGCACATGTGTTTCCTGCCTCTTATAGTCCCGGGTTCTTCAAGCGGGGCGTGAAAAGGCATTTCTTCTTCAGGCCTTCAAGGTGAGGATGGCCAGCCCAGTGATTCGTTTGAATGACTGGGCTTGTCAACCTCATATCTGGACCTCACGACCGCTTTCCATCAGGTGGAGTGAGGTCATCTGGACGGGCAATATAAAAGAAAAAAAAAGTCTCCGGTGACCAGAGGGCTGGCAGGTATCTCGGCCAGCGTATTAGGATGGCTCTCCAAAGAGGTAAGACTGCCAGTATTCTGGGCACCCCTGAGATCGAGGCGGTAGACAGTTCTCTTTAAGTTTATATTTAATTGTATATCAGGTTGTCCCAAAAAGAAGTGTCAAGCGGAAGCCCACAGATAGAGCACCCCTTGGGGTACCCGAATCACCCCCATGTATGTTCCGCGATTGTTCATAGTTTTCGAGTTATGATTTTTTTTCTGAATTTCTGAGAATTTCGGACCTAAAAGTTTAAATTTTTTATTTTTTTAAAAGTAGAAGTTTTTTCAAATTTTTTCTTTGCCCAACTGAATCATCCTTAATTTGTACTTTGATGCATAAAATAATCAGTTTCATAACTTTGACCAAAATGATGAAAATGTTGGTATAAAATTAAAAATGTACGGTTGATGAATAAAGACTTCAATTTTCAACTTTAAATTAAAAATCTAAGCGGGTGACTGTATGGTTTCTAAGTGAAGCTCAAAAATGCTCCAGAATCTCAGCTTTCTTAATCATTACAAAAAAGAAGTACTAAATGGGCTACTTTGGCTAAAATCAGCCTTCAAAGACAGCGAGGTGGAAAATTCTTGAAATTAGCCATCAAATTAATAACTGTTTTTGGCCATTTTATCATTCCTGAAGTTCATGAATTTGTTATCTAACCAAAAATTACTGCAGGAAGGCTAAGGAAATAAGTGTGAGAACAATACAACGTCGAACCGGAATTCCAAAATCACTGGCACATCGCATACTCCAACAAGAGGGTTTTCACCCATATCATATTCAAAAAGTTCAGCAGCTTAAGCCCGCAGACTATCCGAGAAGAGTAGCGTTTTGTCAGGAAATGTTGCGGCGTCAAGCTGAAAACGATTTTTTTTTTTTATATTTTATGGACCGATGAGTCACATTTTAAGAGATGTAGAATTTTCAATATACACAACTATCATTCTTGGAACATTGAAAATCCACACTTGACCCAGGAACCTAATTTCCAAGAACAATTCAGTGTCAATCTATGGTCAAGCATCTTAAACGGACAGCTGATTGGTCCGTTCGAACTACCTGACCGACTAAACGGCGAGGCCTATTTGCATTTTCTACAACATAATCTCACCGACTTGTTTCGAGATGTTGACGTGTTAACGCTTTATAGGAATATGATTTTTCAAAACGACGGCGCCCCATGCCATTTTGCGAGAATCGTCAGACAATATTTGTCTGAAAGATATCCAGACAGGTGGATCGGCCGTGGAGGGCCCATTGCGTGGCCGCCACGGTTCCCCGACTTGAACCCAATTGATTTCTTCGTCTGGGGATATTACAAGGAATTAGTTTACGCCAAGGACATCAGCAACGTAGCCGAATTACAAATAAAATTGAGGCAAGCAGAAGAGACGATAAAAAACAACAGAATTGCCTTTATAAAACTAAAAGACAACTTTTTTAGACGATGTAGAATTTGTATCGAGAACGAAGGTAGACATTTTGAACATTTCTTGTAAATAAATAATAAATAAATAATAACTATTTCTTTTTGTTCTATTAATTAAACTTTCAAATGTTTATTCTTTCTATTATTTCCTTAGCCTTCCTGCAGTAATTTTTGGTTAGATAACAAATTCATGAACTTCAGAAATGATAAAATGGCCAAAAAACAGTTATTAATTTGATGGCTAATTTCAAGAATTTTCCACCTCGCTGTCTTTGAAGGCTGATTTTAGCCAAAGTAGCCCATTAAGTACTTCTTTTTTGTAATGATTAAGGGAGCTGAGATTCTGGAGCATTTTTGAACTTTACTTAGAAACCATACAGTCACCCGCTTAGATTTTTAATTTAAAGTTGAAAATTTAAGTCTTTATTCATTAACCGTACATTTCTTCTACTTTTAAAAAAATAAAAAATTTAAACTTTTAGGTCCGAAATTCTCAGAAATTCAGAAAAAAAATCATAACTCGAAAACTATGAACAATCGCGGAACATACATGGGGGTGATTCGGGTACCCCAAGGGGTGCTCTATCTGTGGGCTTCCGCTTGACACTTCTTTTTGGGACACCCTGCAATTATTATTATTTAGTAACTTTATTAAACTGTAAATTGTGTAGCAGTATGTAAATATTATAATTACTTGATGTATCAAAAGTTGAATTAAAAAAAAATCAATCATTTTTTATTTGTAATAACGTCAAGTTACCTCAAAACAAACTTTACCACCATATAACAAATGTGTATTTCGTTTGGCACGAATTAATTTTAGCTAAAATTTTATTAAAGGCAACCGTCACTGTGAAATAACTTTTATTCCAAAGATCAAAAGTTCTTATTTCATATTAAATTATATTTGGCATTTGTTATTGTATTGAATGAATTTAAATTTACTAAAACATTTTCGTGCGGGATTTAATTATTTACGACCTGTTTCAAGTGGACTCTACTTTCATCTCAGAGCTTCGAAAATGGAGGTGTTGTTTACTAGATCGATTAATTAGAAGACTCTCTTTTTTAAAAACTCGGGTGCGATTATTCTTGGAAGCAAAATACAGACTTAAACAATCCCAGGGACTATCAGACAATACAATATAACCGTATGTGAATTAAACTTCAAGGCTAAAAAATAGAATTGCATTCTTCTACAAAGCTTGTTATCATTTTGCAAGTTTCTTTTTGTGGTTGCTGCGAGTGCGCACTTTCCTCGCACAGCTACCTTGCCGGCGTATTTTCATAGCACATCTTACTCGCTACGTTACGTAGCATAGCATCAGTAGAAACGGTCTAATCAATTCATAGCTTAGCTTGCACATCCTCGTAGCGTAGCTGGATAGTACATATCTGGTGGAAAAGCAGCCTCAAGCCAGTGATTTTAATCCCTGAGAAAGGCTACAAGCAAATGCCACGACTTGTGATTATTCACAACAACAAAATCACGGTACATTATAGAAGTTAAAACTCTTCTTAAGGCTGCAAGGCTTCAGTAGTTATTCACACACACCAATCAAATCAATTTTAATATGAGGACACAAACATTTCCGAAAATTCCGAAACATCTTGCACATTTCGGAAAGCGTCATGCATGGCCCACAGCTAAGAGCCCGTTAGCTTTCGATTTCAAAACTGGCCAGAACCATAGCATTTGCGACTATCTCTCCGGCGATGAAAAGCACTGTCAAAAACGATTACTGGATAGGTTTTAATTCTTACTTCCTCTAGTAATCTCTTCCATCCCATGATTGGGTGATATTACCTGTGTACTGAATAATCCATACTACAATATATGTTTGTTCAGCATGTTTCTGTACGTATATTTATTTGCTATTAATATCATATGGATGTATATTGTTATAGTCAATTTGTTTTAGTACGCCCACCTTACAGCGCATCTGTTTCTACTTATTTTTTAGTTTCTCTACCTGAATAAGGTTGTCTGGAAAAGATCGCTCCTAGCGATAATACCTTATGTAAACATTGTTTTGTAATTGTTTTATTTGTGCAGTAAAGAATATCTTATTTTTTAATTGTCTGAAATTTAATAATAAAAACTAATGATTGATCTTCACAGAATGTCACGGAAGTCCCGCCAAGGATACAGCATCCGGCACCTGCTCCAGCTGCCGAATGCGCCGCGCAGCCCCCCGCGGCCCGAGACCCCCCCGCCCGCGGCCAAGGTCAGTGCAAGTGCCAAGGTCACGTGTGCCGGCATCGATGATTGTGCAACACTAGTGCGGTCAAGTTTGCCTGTTGATCGCGATTTCAGAGACGAAACGTTATCTAGACGCGTGTTGAATCGATCACTACTGAGTCTACACACTTTGAAAGTTGCTTTATTTTTCAAAACTGATTTATTTTTACATCATTCGGAATATAGGGTAGATCTTTGAAATACAAAACTACCCGTACCTCCGTAGCAGTGGATTCAAATCCCAACCCGAAACAATTTTGTGATCACCAATCCCTATTTGGCAAACGTAACGATTGAAGCCAATGTCAGTCTATTGTGGTGTTGACTTGATATTAATGGTAAGACGTTTGCCGTAAAGTAGGACAGTGTATGGGCTTGTAAATAAGTGTTTCTAAATTATCCGCTTAAACTTCTAACTGTATGAATTAATTAATTGCAATAAAAGGCACCTTTGTCTCTTAGTTAGACAATAAATTGATCATTTAATTCAATTTAGACATTGCTTTATTATCAGCATACAGCTATTTTACTTACTACAAGGTCATACTAAAATTGACGCTGCGAATAATATTTGCCCTCACCCACACACGTTTACTCGTGCCTTTATCTATGTCAAGGTCATCTTCTATGGCCTATGCAATAGCGTGAGTTATTTGCAAAGACAAAGTTAGCTTAATGTTTTTTGAGTCTTGAATCTTATTACCTCATAGGGGATTGAGTAGCTATAGAATGCTACGAAAGTTCGTAGCAGTCACCTTTAAATTTCTCGTAGAGGAAAATAAAATAATACTTACAAAACAAGTAAAATAGCAATTTTACTTGTTTTTAACCGACTTCACAAAAAAGGAGGAGGTTCTCAATTCGACTTTTTTTTTATATGTTTGTTACCTCATAACTTTCGACTGGGTTAACCGATTTTGATCGTTCTTTTTTTATTTGAAAGCTGGTGCTTCCCGAATGGTCCCATTTTAATTTGGTCTAGTTCTGACAGGGGTATCCATGAGAAAATCATATAAGTCTTAAATCTAGTTATACAAAATGCGTGACATATGGACGACAAATGGACGAATAACTTAATATTACGCTAACCGATTTTGATCGTTCTTTTTTTATTTGAAAGCTGATGCTGCCCGTGTGGTCCCATTTTAATTTGGTCCAGTTCTGACAGTGGCATTTATGGGAAATCCATATACGTCTTAAATCTAGATAAAGCATATGCGCGACAAATTGACGAATAACTCATTATCACGCCAACCGATTTCGATGCTTCTTTTTTTATTGGAAAGGATATACTTCAAGGGTAGTTTGATGAGTGTTAGGTTCTGATTATGAGTTCCATGACAAAGTAACGGAACTCCAATTCTTAGGAGCAATTGGACGATACTTTTTCGATGTATAAAATAAATAAGAACCATTCACTGAAAGTCAAGTACCTACATACATACGTAAACGTGATATGTAAGAAATTGGTATATTGCTAGGTATATTGTAGTGTTTCCTTGGCTGACACCGACTCCAACAATAACAATAATTGTACCTACATTATACTATCGTATAAGTTTTAGAAGAATCCGCAATTATTTCTTCACTTTTTAGTGCTTTGTTTTGGAATAGTTTTTTTTGAAGTTTTTTTTTTTTGTTAAAATTTTTGTTAGCATTATTTTATTAATGTATTTGGATTTAGTTGTCCATGTTGTCTTTAGTAGGCTGGAAATAACAACACAAACATAAACCAATAAAAGAAAAAAGATCAAAACAGGTCAACTGCTAATTTTTGAGCCAGTATCATTGCCTTACGCGTTGCGTAATGATAACAAACAGCTATAATGTTACTTTTAAAAGCTTCAAAGATATGATTTGAAAAAAAAGCGTGCGTGTTGCAATCGGACATACGGATAGACCAAAAACCTGGATCTTTTAGGTAGAGAGTTGGTCCCGAAAACTTGAAAAAAAACTACAAAATTTTGAAGATAAACTACAACAGAAAAGTAGTCTTCACGAAAACTGATCGCAATATTTTACTTTACGCTTAATACCCTGTTAAAAGCGTTGTTTTTGTTTTCTGCGACCGAATGCTGAAATTATATAAATTTTCGGCTTGTTGACCAAAACAGAAATAGGTTGATGAACCCCTGCCATGTCCGAAGGTCGGTAAATAAATACATATACTTGCATTTTATTATTAGGTTTATATGGCTGTGGAATAACAAACATAATATATAAAGTTCATAAGAAACCGGTCTTACAATACTAATGAGCAGCGAGTAAGTGACAAAACTGTTTCATAGCTATCTAAAGTATTCGTTTAGATTCAAGGCCCAAATTTCGTTTTTAAAAATAAGGTGTTTTGACTTTTTAAGTTTTCGTTTTCAGTTTCGATGAAGATAAGTTTGTGCGTTCACCGCTAAGAAAACCCCATTCCCTGTTACCCCACAGTTCCTCAACACACCACTTACCTACCATCTCTAAGAGTATTGGATCCTTGGTGTTGACATCTCCAGTGATGAGCAATTCCGAAGACATATGAATGATAAGGTCAAGCTGGCGCTCCAAGAAGCTAGGTGTGCTTAATAGAGTGAAGCGTACTTGACATCGGAGCGAAGACTGCTGCTAAATAAATCGCAAGTACGGCCCCATATGGAGTACTGCTGTCACCTTTGGGCGAGAGCACCAGGATACCAGCTTGAGCCTTTTGAGTCGGTTCAAAGGCGAGCTGTGAGAATAGTTGACGATCACATACTCGCAAGTGGGAATAGAACCATTAGGTCTGAAGAGAGACGTTGCCTCCTTATGTGTGTTCTAACGCTTATACAATGGGTTGTGTTACGAGGAACTGTTTGAAATGATGCCAACAGCTACTTTTTATCATCGCACTGCTCGCCATCGACAGGGAGTTCATCCTCACACATTGGAACCCAAATGGTCGCGCACAGTGCGGTTTCAGAGGAATTTCCTCCCACGAACAATCCGATTGTGGAATGAGCTTCGAGGTCCCTGCCGAGGTTTTCCCGGGGGTATTCAGTATAGGGTCCTTTAAGAGGAGAGTTAATAGGTATCTCTTAAATGGTCGGCAACGCGCACGTAGTGCCCCTGGTGTTACAGGCGTCCATGGGCTTCGGTAACTGCTTACCCTTAGACGGGCCGTAAGCTTGTTTGTCACCTTGTGGTATAAAAAAAAAGACAAGTTGAACAAAAACGCCACGCTTTTATTTTCAAGGTGACGAAAAGGCAGACAATTTTGCTTTGGCATGGAATTATTAAAGAAGAGTTAAACTGTAGCTAGTTTCTGTAGCGCGTCAGGCATGTTTGCAGCAGCCAACACCGACTGCTTTCACGCAAGTATGCGCAAAAGGGGAGCCTCCTTGGTGCGAAGGGTTCAGGCCAGTTCCAATGCCGTCCTAGCTATGATTGCTGGTACGCTGGACTGTCCCTACATCCGACATTGCTGTGATAGACACATCCCACAATGTCGAATGGAGAGACTACTGTAACGGAGTTATTTGTAACGTTTCTATTACTTCTAATTTTAATTTCATTTGTATGTCAGGGTTTTTACCACCTGAAATAAATGATTAATAAAATAAATAAACAGGCTCTTACGGAGTTTGCAATGCCAACTGGTGTCTGGCGTTGCATGTGCTCATTGACGGTAAACGCTTAGCACCAAGCACTTTGTGTTATTGTTTGCCAATGTATAAAAATAGCCATAGTCATTTTGGTTCGACATTTTCAAATCTGTGCATTTTCACATTTAATTTTATGTCATTTTATTTAACTATGACAAAAATGTGTGGTATAGGTAGTTAAGAAGCAAGAAGAATTAGTTATGCCCCAAAGCCTTTTAATTTAGCGGAACAGTCAGCTGTGAACAGCGATTATGTTCACGTGAGAAACAGTATACCCATTATAAATGCCACGTAATGTATTCGCTTTCATCAAAAGGAATCCCATTATGCCTTATTTGAGTATTTCTTTGCGTTCAGCCAATTGCGGACTAGAGTCTTGTACGTAAGGTTGAATAAAACAGAGGACTATGCTGATTAAAAAAACTCTTACAACAAAGAAGTCAAGGTAACAAACAATAAGTACAACAAGTCTTTATTTTATTTTTATTTATTTGTTTACAACAAATCTACTGCGCTTAAATTTACTTACGAGTATCACTAGTTATAACAAATTCTGCGCACACCCGCGTCTTTACTAGCAAAAAAATTATACATCCTCTTTTTGATTTTTTTTTCTTCAGTCTGGTTATTTATCTTTCATCAATTGGCTTAACCCTGCAGAAAAGAAGAAGAAACGACTTGACATTCAACATTCTCAGTTTATTGTGTCACGTATATTATTCCTCAAACGCTCTTAATAAATAAAGTCTGTATTTGAATGAATAGCTCACATAACAATTTAACTGAGATTTTCCGTCTCTCTTCTTCTGTGGTTACCCCAGATGATCAATATCGCGAAAGCTTTTCGTTTTCCTCCTAAGAAATAAAGCTGCAAAGATTTACTGCTAATTATAGCCTAATGTCCAATTTATTATACTTGCAACTTTACTAATATTTATTGCATTATCTCGTTTGTTATTTGTTATTTGAAAACGTAAGTTTATTTAATCAGAATAATATCTTTGATTGATCATTGGCTACCATGGCACTTTCAGAATGAAAATCTGTATAAGTAGGTCATAGACGAAATGTTTAAAACCTGATTTGACTGTATACTTTGGTGTAAAACGCGAGTAAGCCAACCACTACTCAGAAGATAACGGCAGTTTAAGCATTGCAATGTAAAATGTGAACTACCTCCTAAGTTGTGCAGAACAGCCTACGTAGGCTAGACTATGATAACAGTGATAACAAGATTACGAGTTAATTGACTAACGTGAAGTATTGAATTCTGCGCACATAGTAGATATTGTGTTTAGTGTTGTGTATAGTGATAAACTTTGTAAAACCCAAGGGATTTCTATTCTATTATGTTTGTTATTATGATTTAGTTTTCTATTTACATTGTTGTGAGTTTCCCTAATAAAACATGAATAATAAGTGTTTCATTGCAAGTTAGGTAGAAATAAGTAAATAGGAATAAGTTTTACATAGTAGGATAGTAAATAGGTTTAAGTTTTATCAATAAAAACATAACTTTCTGCTAATATTGCCAGTACAGGGGGGAAGATAGGTTGTCTCACTCGCACACTTTTCGCGCATCGCGATAGGTGGACGCGATACGATTTGCGCGCGGTATTAGTATACGGATTGCGAGTGAGATATTGAATACAAATATAGGGCCATAACAGAGGCCATCATGCACTCATCTGGATGACTCCGAGCAGCAACAAGGAAACCTGAAGAAGTCAGCAAGAACCTGAAGGAGTCAGCAAGTTGCCAGAATTAGCTGGCGAAGGAGTGGAAGCCTGGATCAGCGTAGCCGTCTAGTCTGGGACCCGAACGAATCGTCGCATACTGGAGATAACAACATATCGTGTAACTGGCAGTATTGGCAGCGGGTTCGCTTTTATATAAACCCGTTGTCTATTATTTCCCAACCACGTAATCCACCCGAGTCAGTCGCCGGCCCCCGAACGTACCCATCGCACTGTTCGTTTGTTTCTATGCAAAGGAGTGAGTCTCGACAGTGTGGTGCGGTACATTTTGGTCCTTCGAGCCGGATTATTTGGATTGGCTTGGGTTTGGTAGTGGTTACTGGTTGGGAATAGTGGTCAACATGCCGGTTACACGCTCCACGTCGGGTCGTCCGTCGGGACGCGCTACGCCCAGCGAGCGTAATGCCACGCCGTCAGCCGCGATTGAGCAGCCCGAGGGCTCGCTTATCGCTGCCTCCACCGTCCAGCCAGAGATGCCGTCCGTCGTCGCTGCTGTCGCCGCAGCCGCCGCCGCCGCCGCCGCCACCGCGGCCGGGCCGCGTGCCGCCGCTGCTGCAGATGCTGTCCACGCCGCTGGCGTGTCACCCCGAGGGCCTTCCGCACCTGATGGGCCGCCGCCCGCGGGAGTTATAGCCTCGGAGGGGGCGCGCACTGGGGTCTGTCCGTCAAGAGGGCAGGACCTCTCTCCGGTCAGCATCACTACGAGCCACGACACGACGAGCACGCGAACATGGGACCATGGAAGTACAACTCAAACAACAACACGAGAGTGTCATCAAGAAGAAGCAGGGGGCCCGCCCAGCGACCCCTGCCACCCGGAAGCCGAGAGAGGGGCGCCTCCTCGGTCCGCCCGACGATCGACCAAGTCTCGTCGGTCGCGGCTCGCCAAAGCGAAACAAGAGCTATTGCGCCTCCAAGTGGATCTTGCTGCCGCCCGTGTCGAAGCGGGATACAGCGCGACGGGTTACGGACTGGCTGGACAAGAGCCAGACGATGGCCGAGGCTGAACAGCCGTTCATGCCGACGCAGAATGAAGAAGACAGAATAACGGTGCCGCTACAGAAGAGCGACGCCCGCCGCCCCACACCGGGAGATGCGGCTGTCTTCAAGCAACACTACGAGTTGCGAGAAAAATCGGAGCACGCGCCGCCGCCGCGGACGCCTGCTATCAAAACGATGCCTGCTGCTACACCGGCGGGAGAGGACGCAGCCGGACCCCAGCGACCGCAAACCATAAACCTGGCGGAGCTGGCGTCCGCGATCGCGCTCGCCGCCAAAGTTGGACAACAGATGGCGCCGCCGCGTCATCTATCGGAGCTGCCGTCATACAACGGCGCATATCAAGATTGGCTATCCTTCCGTGCCGCCTACAATGAGACAGCAAACCTGAATACCGACCAGGAGAACATCGCACGGCTTCGTCGCAGCCTACGGGGAAGAGCAAAAGAAGTCGTAGAGAGTCTGCTGATTTTCAGTGCGAAGCCCGAAGAAATAATGAAGACCCTCGAGACACGCTTCGGTCGCCCTGATGCCATCGCCCTCGCTGAACTGGAGCGTCTGCGGGCCCTGCCGCGCCCGTCTGATGCACCGAGGGACCTGTGCGTCTTCGCGACAAAGGTGGCAAACATCGTGGCTACACTTCGCGCACTTGAAAAACTCTACTACCTCTATAACCCGGAGGTCACCAAAGCGACTATTGAAAAGCTGACGCCGGCGATGCGGTATCGATGGTTCGACTTCGCCGCTGAACAGAAACTAGAAGAGGCCGATTTATTGAAACTATCTCGCTTCTTACAGCGCGAAGCCGACCGCTGCGGGCCTTACGCACAGCCGGAAGAGATACGAGAATCAGCGGGGCCTACGCAACCTCACCGCAGAGCGCAGAAAACATTCGCGACATCGGAGGAAGCGCAGACTGAAAAAGAAGACAACTGCCCCGTCTGCAAGAAGAGCGGCCACTACGCCTGGAGCTGCAAGCAGTTCACCGAAGCGGAACATGACAGAAGATGGGAATTAGCGAAACACAAGTCGCTATGCTTCAGATGCTTACGTCACAGAACACGTAAACACAGTTGCAGGGAGAAGATCTGCAACATAGATGGGTGCAGCCGACTGCATCACGCCCTGCTCCACAACAACAACAGAAAACCGATGGAAGCCAAGATGGAAGCCGCCAGCAGCAAGATCGTCGCCTCGACATGGACGCCCCGGCAGACGCAGGCCTATCTTAAGATAGTGCCGGTGCGCATATCCGGGCCTAAAGGCGACATAGACACACACGCGCTACTGGACGACGGATCGACGGTCACGCTCATCGACGCCGAGATCGCCAAACTGACCGGCGCCCGAGGGCCGGTCGATCCTCTCCACATCGAGGCCATCGCGAACACAGAAGTGGATGCAGCCAAGTCAAGGCGTGTCGCTCTCACCCTACATGGGGCGACCGGAAGATGCAAGATACAGGCGCACACACTCGACGGCCTGCAACTGTCGGCGCAGCGGGTGACGAACAAAGACTTAGCCGGTTGCCGACACATAGCGGACATCGCGGCGCAGCTCACTACAAGCGACGCCGCACCAAGGCTGCTCATCGGTCAAGACAACTGGCACCTGCTGCTCGCCACTGAGGTGAGGAGGGGTCGGCGCAATCAACCTGTCGCCTCTCTCACACCACTGGGCTGGGTGCTGCATGGCGCGCATACGCGCGCACTGGGACAGCGCGTTCACTACGTGAATCACCTGGTCGACGTGGACGCCAACATGGACGAGCAACTGAAGCATCATTTCGCACTGGAGAGCCTCACCATAACTCCGAAGCTGCCTACGAGTGACCCAGAACAGCGTGCTATCCGCATGCTGGAGAAGAATACGAAACAGCTGGACAACGGGCGCTACGAGACAGCGCTTCTGTGGAACGAAGAAAATGTCGTAATGCCGAATAATTACGACAACGCTTACAGCAGGCTGCTCAATACAGAGAAGAAGATTGATAAGGATCCGCAGCTCAAGAAGAAGTACGAAGAAAACATGAACGCGCTCATAACAAAGGGCTACGCTGAGCGCGCGCCGCCAGAAACAACAAAGAAGACATGGTACCTGCCCCACTTTCCTGTACTGAACCCTATGAAGCCGGGAAAAGTCAGGGTGGTCCATGATGCCGCAGCCAAGACAAAGGGAGTGTCGCTCAACGACCACCTGCTCACCGGTCCAGACCTGCTACAGTCGTTGCCTGGGGTCCTTATGAGATTCCGACAACACCCAGTCGCAGTTACGGCGGACATAGCTGAGATGTTCATGCAAGTGAAAATCAAGCCTGAGGACAGAGAAGCTTTAAGATACCTGTGGAGAGGAGACAAGAGGGGTGATCACCAGCCAGACGAGTACCGGATGACATCTTTAATATTCGGTGCGACGTCATCCCCGGCCACAGCTATCTACGTGAAGAACATCAACGCGTTGAAGCATGAAGACACTGACCCGGCGGCAGTCGACGCCATAATAAGAAATCATTATCTCGACGATTATCTGCAGAGCTTTCCGACAGAAGAGGAAGCTACAAAAACGGCGCGCGCAGTGAGAAAAATACATCAAGAGGCCCACTACGAGCTGCGACAATGGGCGTCCAATACACGGGGCGTCCTAGAAGGCCTAGGAGAACGGCGTGAGCAGACGCCCATCGACCTGCACGACGGCACGAAGATGGAGCGCGTCCTCGGGCTCATCTGGGAACCCGGCGCTGATGTTCTCGCCTTCAACCTTGACTTGGCCCGCCTGCCAACTGACATACTGACGAGCGGCGAGCCAACCAAGCGAGGACTACTGAAAATAGTTATGACACTCTTCGACCCCCTCGGCTTCGCATCACCAGTGACAACGCGGGCGAAGCAGATACTGCAGGAAACGTGGCGCCGAGGCACAGGCTGGGATCAGAAGATTGACGAAGATCTCGCAGTACAATGGCGGGAGTGGATAGGCCACCTGAAGGCCCTCAAGGAAGTCGCCATACCCAGATGTTTACCAGGCTACACCGGCGCGACCAGACGTGAGCTGCACGTCTTCACCGATGCGAGCGAGGCTGCATATGCCGCCGCTATCTACTGGCGCGTCGAGACGGCTGAGGGCGAGACTCAAGTCTCACTCGTCCTCGCCAAAGCACGAGTGGCACCGCTGAAGGTGACATCGATACCACGCCTTGAACTGCAGGCCGCGGTAATGGGAAGCAGAATGGCAGCAGCAGTGATGGAAGAACACGACGAGAAGCCCGACGAGAAGACATTCTGGACAGACAGCAAGACAGTGCTCGCATGGATACGCACCGGTGCGCGCTCCTATCGCCCCTTCGTAGCGCATCGCATAGCTGCGATTGAAGAAAATAGTGCAGTGAAAGAGTGGCGGTGGGTGCCCACAAAGTTGAACGTGGCCGACGACGCCACCCGAGATGTGCCGCAAGAGCTGAACGTCCACCATCGATGGTTTCAAGGTCCTGATTTCCTGCGAGACGACCCATCCACATGGCCCGGCGAGACAATCACCCCAGTACAACAGACGGGCGAAGAAAAAGTGTGTGTGACAGTGATTAAGATGCCGCCTACCGCGCTGAGAAATAGTGTTCCCGATTGCGCGCGCTTCTCGCGCTGGGAACGACTATTAAGAAGCACTGCCAGGGTTCTGCAATTCATAGAGCTGTGCCGAAGAAAGAAGAATACAGTCCACTACAAACGCAGCAAGAAGAACGCAGAAGATGACCCTACATGGCGGAGGCAGCGAAAGAAACAGGGCGCGAAGATCATCAAGAAGAAGAAAGAAGATGAAGATCGACGCTACACAGTGCTGGGCGCAGACATCCTGCGTGCCGCCGAAGCTCTGCTGGTAAAAGCCAGCCAAGAAGATAGTTTTCATGAAGAAAGAAGACTGATGAGCAACGGCCAGAGACCACCCAGCAACAGCCGCCTACAAAAGTTGGCGACGGAAATGACGAGCGGCGTGATAACTCTCAAAACACGCATAGATGCCGCTAACGACATCACCGAGAAGATGAAGAGGCCGCCTGTGATCGACGGAGACCACCGCCTCGCACGCCTGTACATCGAGTACATCCACCGCCGGCTACATCACGCCGGGGTGGAGGCCACCATCAACGAGTGCAGACAGCACTACTGGATCCTGCGACTTCGACCGACGGCAAGGGCGGTCATACACAGCTGCCTACCGTGCCGCATCAAGAGGAGCGCGCCGCCAGTGCCGCCTACTGGCAATCATCCCGCCTGTAGGCTGGCGCATCACCACTGGCCCTTCACCTACACCGGGGTCGACTATTTTGGGCCCCTCACCATCACAGTGGGCCGAGCGACGCAGAAGCGGTACGTCGCGCTTTTCACCTGTCTGACTACACGGGCAGTTCATCTGGAAGTCGCAGCTACGCTCAGCACGGACTCGGCGGTCATGGCCTTACGGCGCATGATAGCCAGACGAGGATGTCCTGCTGAGATCTGGTCGGACAACGGCACCAACCTACAGGGTGCCGACAAGGAGCTCCGACGGGCCATGGATCAAGCCACAGAAGAGGAGGCGAGCAAGAGGACCATCAACTGGAGGTTCATCCCTCCCGGTGCCCCCTTCATGGGTGGGGCCTGGGAGCGCCTAGTACGCAGCGTCAAGGTGGCGCTTTCGACGGCGCTGCACGAACGCCACCCCTGCGAGGAAGTGCTCGCTACGCTGCTGGCAGAGGCCGAGTACACGGTCAACAGCCGGCCTCTCACCCACGTCTCCGTGCAACCGGAGGACCCCGAAGCCATAACGCCAAACCACTTCCTACTCGGCGGATCAGCTGCAACACCGGTGCCCGGGGCCTTCAACGACGCAGACCTCATCGGGCGCACACACTGGCGCGCATCGCAGCGCCTGGCCGACCTATTCTGGGCCAGGTGGCTGCGGGAGTACCTGCCGGAGCTGCAACACCGGCGGGAGCCCCATGGACGAGGGCCCCCCATCAAGATCGGCGACGTCGTGCTCATCGCGGACGGGACACTACCTCGCAACACATGGCCGCGAGGACTGGTGACTGCGGTGTTCCCGGGCCCCGACGGAGTGACGAGAGCTGTCGACGTACGCACACGCGGAGGGACCCTTCGCAGACCCACGAAGAAACTCGTGATCCTGCCTACGGAGCCGGCTGCCTGCACCGTAGAAGATGCGACGCCCAAGAACGACGCACGGCGGGAGTGATGTGCAGAACAGCCTACGTAGGCTAGACTATGATAACAGTGATAACAAGATTACGAGTTAATTGACTAACGTGAAGTATTGAATTCTGCGCACATAGTAGATATTGTTTATGTGCCTAGTGATTATAGTTTGGGCTAGATTCATTGTTTAGTGTTGTGTATAGTGATAAACTTTGTAAAACCCAAGGGATTTCTATTCTATTATGTTTGTTATTATGATTTAGTTTTCTATTTACATTGTTGTGAGTTTCCCTAATAAAACATGAATAATAAGTGTTTCATTGCAAGTTAGGTAGAAATAAGTAAATAGGAATAAGTTGTACATAGTAGGATAGTAAATAGGTTTAAGTTTTATCAATAAAAACATAACTTTCTGCTAATATTGCCAGTACAGGGGGGAAGATAGGTTGTCTCACTCGCACACTTTTCGCGCATCGCGATTGGTGGACGCGATACGATTTGCGCGCGGTATTAGTATACGGATTGCGAGTGAGATATTGAATACAAATATAGGGCCATAACAGAGGCCATCATGCACTCATCTGGATGACTCCGAGCAGCAACAAGGAAACCTGAAGAAGTCAGCAAGAACCTGAAGGAGTCAGCAAGTTGCCAGAATTAGCTGGCGAAGGAGTGGAAGCCTGGATCAGCGTAGCCGTCTAGTCTGGGACCCGAACGAATCGTCGCATACTGGAGATAACAACATATCGTGTAACTGGCAGTATTGGCAGCGGGTTCGCTTTTATATAAACCCGTTGTCTATTATTTCCCAACCACGTAATCCACCCGAGTCAGTCGCCGGCCCCCGAACGTACCCATCGCACTGTTCGTTTGTTTCTATGCAAAGGAGTGAGTCTCGACAGTGTGGTGCGGTACATAAGTATTTATATATTTTTTTTCATACTAACCTAATTGCTAAGCAGGCTCACTTACCTTATAAATTGAAACCGATTTTTCATGTAAGTGATTTTTATTTGTTTAAGAGAAATAGAGAATTTCTAACCGTATTAGCAAATGCATAACGCTGAAAACCGATAATTATATGACACAGTTATTGCGTAAAATGAAGAGTTTACAGAAGGACCGCTCGCGCCTTTTTCCTAAACTTGCGTGGCCGCCTAAGGTTACTACTATATTCGCTGTGCAATTTTAAAAATGAAATAGGTTGTACCTACTTGACACAACCGACTACAAACGAAATTCTTTATGCGAAAAATTTGCACCAAGTTCGTCGAAAACAAAAACACTCGCGACAGTGCGACTGACTGACTCACTGAAGCTCACTGGTATCTCCTGTAAACTGACTGTGTCTGTGTGCGTGATCAAAATGGCGGGTTTGTTTTAAGCGGACCATCTTACGAACGTCCGCTCCAGTGCTCCACTGGTTCTCTTCGTATCTTCGTGATCGCCAACAAGCTGTTCGAGTTAGACAAACTTACTCTGAGTGGTCTGGTTGAGATACCGGTGTCCCTCAAGGTGGCATATTATCACCTATGTTGTTTTCAATTCTTATTAATATTCTGGCAGGCGATCTTGGATGCCCTCACCATTTTTATGCAGATGATCTGCAGATCTACATGCAAGGAAATGCTGTTGAAATGAACGGTGTTATTTTTCGAGTCAACCGCGACCTTGAGTAAGAAAGTCTCTTGGCAAATATGGTTTTAAAGTGGCTGTTAAGAAGCATTACAGGGCATTGATCTCGAACTTGGATTATGGTCCTTGAGATGCTGAAAAGATCAATGTTTGTGGCTCAAATACTGCCAGGTTAATCTGTGGCGTTTATATGGTTCAGCAATTTACTTTTTTTTTTTTGTTTAATCGTGTGGTTGACTGGTAGAGAATGCCTTTTGGCATTAAGTCCGCCTATTGTACTATGTATTTTTTTGTGCAATGAAGAATAAATAAATAAATCTGTCAGCGGCTCCGCGTCGCATGCGTAATTTGTGATTTTGGCGGGAACGTCTGGCAATGCTGACATTTTAAATCAAAATTAAAAGTCCCGCACGGGACAGGCTTAGTCCCGCTTTCGGGTCTCGACCTTGCATTGCCCTAGTGCATACTCATAACTTATGTTTTATTTTAAGATCTTGAAATTTTCATCTCCGATAAATAGAATGTAAAAAGTATGATGCCGTTAAAGTTTCTCATTGAAATTAGCACGATCAAAAGTTGATAAAATAGTAAAGATTTTGAAAGAAATTGAAAAGATTGAAAAGTTTGTCACTTTTTTCTTAAATAGCCTTCAAAACTTAAGGATAAAGCAGTGTTTTCCACTTTTTTAGTTTTATATAATTTTTTGTAAATGATTGTTCAAAAAATAAGCTTAAACTTCAACTATTCGCGCCACAGTAACCAAAACAGTGACAAAACCCAGAAATATTCGAAAAATTGTAAAAAAATCATAGCTCGAAAACTACCAAAAACCGCGAAACATACATGATGGTGACTCGGGTGGCCCTGATGATGCTTTACTACTGGGCTTCTACTTATCACTACGTTTTGGGGCGCCCTGTACCATACGTATTTTTACTGTCCCGCTTTCGACAAAAAAAACCCACTTTTTTACTTTAATAGTTTCAAAATCCCGACATGGCTAAAAAAAATCTAGCAACGTTGTGACACACACACAAACATTAATTATTTACAAAGCATAATCGGCTAGTTAGTTCTCGGGCCGACCATTAAAAGGTAAAATGATGCCCTGCCAATGCCTGCTTTCGGATTAGAAACTCACCCGCTTTTCCGCGGGTGCTACAAGAAAGTCTCGGCAGTCGGGGGTTGCTTAAGCGTGGCTAGAGGCTTGAGGTGGTTCTTATAATAATGTGTAGATGGCGCTGTTTAGGAGAATTTGGTTATTTACTTCTCATTCTATTTTTTTTACATTTTTTTTATTTGGTAAATGAAAACATATGCTTTTTTAATGAATTTCCTGCATTTTGTGAAGTGAATAAAATTAATGTCCTAAACAACTACTCAGGCCCGTATTCTGAAACAAAATCTGTACTTAAGTAAGTAAGTATATCGTTTTTGTATGAACTGACGTTTTGAAATCTCTGCTCAAGTACAGTACCTACGTCTACCACGAGTTGCCACTTTAAATTTACGTTACGTTCACGTAGAAAATTGTATTGTATTTGATATGACATGACAATGTCAAATCCCAATACATTTTTTTACGCGAACGATAACGTGAATTTAAAGTGGCAACTCGTGGTAGACGTACAGATCAGTGCTTGAGAACGATTCTAGAATCCTTAGATTTGTAACCATACATAATTAAAATTATATTGTAGGTAGGTGTAGGTACTTGCTTTGAATATTTATGCTTAGTGAAGTGCAACTTTTTTTAAACAACTAGTTTATTGACTTACTTGTCTTAGGTACTTTCATTGAAATATTTTTAGTACAGGTAAAGATGCCATTTAAATACAAAAAAGGAAGGCCGAACGAAGGTTTTATTGAATTAAACGTTCTTGTTAAAATAAACTTCTCTGTAATGCATGATAGGCGATCACATCACAATATAATAATAATATGTATATTTATTTATACGTTCACTTCCAATATTTTGTAAAGTCATGTTGCGAGTATAAATATAATTATTTTAACGAACTATTAAATACATAATAATTCTCCGAGTATGTAAGAGGCGTTCACATCAACCTTACAATATGGGATGTCAGCAGCATAGGTGCCACTGTGTACTCGTAAAGTTGATGTGAACGTCTCTGTACAAGCTGCATTAATCCAAACCCTAAAGAAACATTTGCGAAAAACGCGAACTCCTGCAAGGGCACATGAAAGAGGGCTGTGAGGCTCACCGGTGGCCGTGAAAAGGAACCCTTTTAGTGGTGCGTAATGATTAGAGTGGATAAGACCTGCTATGTAATGATTGAATGTAGTTTGCTTGTTAATCTAATAAATACTTTAATAAATATGCGCCAACACACCATTTGTTATGGTCTTGAGGTAAAGATCAATACGAGTATACCTATATGCTCTGTTAGTTTACTATAAACGCGTGATTCATTTGACTCGATACGAGTTTATTGTTTTTGATGCGACCAGCATGTTCATGCTGAACTGGTTAAATAAAATGTGTTCCTATTGCACAATAACCAAATCAAAATATTTGTTACACTTTCGAAAAATTAGCTATTACTTTGTGTCACGTACATACAAATATGAAGACTAGGCATATCTACACTATCCTTACACTACCCTTCCCAAGTGGACAATCGCGTGTTTACTCGGGTCATTCGATCAAAGCGATCGTCCAATAAATAAATACTTGATTTGCTGCGTAAATAAATACTAGCGAAATAGTTCGTAGAGAATCCGGCAGGGGGTGCGTGGGTCACTAAAGACAGCTAAATAGGTTTGCTTTTGCTAGGAATTTTGTTTATTCGAATCCGTTTGTGCTCTTAGAAAATTTAACGAATTGAAATGTTTGGAAACCGTCTATTTGTTTCGTCCTTTCGCACAAGTGTTTTGGGACCCGTTTGATACTTACTCTTTTGAAGACTGGGCCTAAACAACTGCGAATGCTTAATTATCAATATCAACTTCAATCTGAAACAAATTTAATGCAACAACTCATTTTATATACGATAAATTTGGTTATTTTTGTTATTTTTTACACGCAACAAACGACCTGTAGTTGCCACTTTAAATTTACATTATCGTTCGCGTAAAAAAAATGTATTGGGATTTGGCGTCGTCATGTCATATCCTCATACAATTTTTTACGCGAACGATAGTGTAAATTCAAAGTGGCAACTCGTGGTAGACGTACAGGAACACAAGTGAAATAATAGGGTTGATCAAGGAAAGCCTTTGATGCGATTAGGATTTTGGCTTAGTTCCACTAAAATAATAGTTCTGAAATGTTACTTTATGGAGCTAATATCACCTAACAGCTGTAAAAAAGGATGCAGATATTAGAGAGGAAGGTATTTCGCTTTAAGTGTACCTGTTGTGTTATATTTTTTTGATAAAAGTACATCCAGCAATACACCAAGTTAGATAGCTATTATGTTAATATTGTTTACAAAGCAGTAGGTGTTAAGTAATTGGCATTAGGAAGTGGAACACGAGCTATCACGATAAACCACCTTAACGACAATGACATCAAAAAGACATTTTCTAATGGTCAATATGTAAATAGGAGGTATTGATTCTTGAGAGCGTCGTGGCCTAGGTGTTAAGTACCTATCCCGACTCGGATCGTGGATCGTGTGGTTCCGAGTTCAAATCTGGCCAGAACCAAAATCTTTGTGTTCATTGGTCAATTTCCGACTAATTCTCCGTTGATGGAAAACATCGATAAAAAATCAAATCAACCCGGATAACGGCGGAAGGCTCACCATCTACCACGTTGGGTTCTGATACCATGAAAGTGGACTTGTTAGTGTTCCGTTCACCGTGACAGCAACAGTCACTTGCCTCTAACTACCCCGTTTGGGATATAGCCGTGACGGTATGTATGTATGTACGAGTACGTATGATTCTTAACGTCGTTAATAGAGACATAACATGGGAAAAACATCTGAAAGTCCTTTAACCCACAAGACAAGAACAATATTAGCCTAATTTTTGCACCTGGCCGTTGAAGACTATACAAATCCTAATACATTTTTTTTACGCGAACGATAATGTAAATTAAAAGTGATAACTCGTGGTAGACGTACAGAAAAAAGGTGTAAAATACACAATGAAAATCTCAACTCTGAAATTATTAGAACGAGTACTACTACTATACGTTGAGTTATTAATCAAAGTTTTTCCGTTAGCCTTCTTAATCTTGATCGCGTCGCATCTATAAAAACAGTTTTAAGGATTATCTACATAGTAACACATACCTTCGAGACCATTACAAGAGGTGTGATGTCTGGCGCATATTTAGTTTTATTTATTTATAAATAACGCCGCTTTTTTGCCTTTTCTTTGGTATGGACCAAGTTAAATTGAGTAGTTAGTTAAAAATACAATACCTAACCTAATATCTCAGCTCCGATATACTTTAGCTTATGTGCTCTATATAAAGGTTTGTTCCTCTTGCTATGTTCTTTCATAATAATAAGGTTTGGTGAGTGGCCGCAATTTTCAAAAATGACGCCAACATTACCCATACCACACCTCTTGTTGGTATCGAAGTAAGGATTAATATCCCTGTGTTACGAGGTACCACACAAGGAAATAAGCCTCTCCCAGCACACCCAGACCCGAGTCAATTCAGAAAAAGATCGTTTCCTGAATTGACCCGACCGGGAATCGAACTAGGGAAATCGAGGCGAGAAACCGTGCTACAGCGCACTACGCCAATTGTGTCGTCACAATGTCAGATCTCAATACATTTTTTTACGCGAAAGGTAATGTAAACTTATTGGCAACTCGTGGCAGACGTACAGCAATTCAAAATACGTTTCAATCAATTTTTATAGGTTTGCTTTAATGTATTAACATAATATAATTATTATCTACTAACAAGTATTCAAAGTCCCATATAAAGTAAACAATCATTGTTTTACTCACACATACGCTTTTACTATGGTAAATATTGTTATTCTTGCACCTACATAATGTTTATTTATTACTAGCTTTCCGCCCGCGGCTTCGCCCGCGTTATCGTTATACAATATGGCTAATTAACATTAAATCTGTATAAATTGTAGCCCATGTGTCATTCTGATGTATAAATTATAGGAAAAATAGTTTTATAATAAGAGTCTGCAACACGTACAACAGCACTTACTAGCTCAAATTGAAGAAAAAGGTGTAAGTAGCTACGCCTGCAAAGCGGAAACTCGCAGGCTCTACAAAGGTAGATTGCTCCTATATTGGTAGCTACAGTATAGCTCTTATAAAGGGGCATTTTTGTCCAATAAATCTCAGTTTAATCCGCGCGTTAAGTGATTAACACTCGACGGGCGGCCGCCGGTCTTTACACGCCGATTTGTTAAGCACTTATAAACACTCGGACGGTAGGCATGGGACAGGTACACTACCGATAGTATGCTTTTACCGATTAGAGAAATATTGTATGATTGTCACAATTGTTTTTTTAATTAAACAAGTTTTGTTATACATCGTTAATGACGACACGATTGGCGCATTAACGATGTAGCACGGTTTCTCGCAACGATTTCCGTAGTGTCCAGGGTTCGATTCCCGGTCGGGTCAATTCAGGAAACGATTTTTTCTGAATTGACTCGGGTCTGGGTGTGCTGGGAGACGCCCCTGGCTTATTTCCTTGTGTGGTACCTCGTAACACAGGGATATTAATCCCTACTTCGAGACCATTACAAGAGGTGTGTTGTCTGGCGCATATTTATTTTAATTTTTTATTTATTTATTTAATGACCTCTTTTCTGATTCAAAAGTGTTCCACTGTTGAGCAAATCCCTTTCATAAGGGAGACTTACGGTACGATTGTTTATTTTTCATATATATTTTTTTAAGTTTAAGCAATTTAAACATTATTTTACCACATAACATCTCTGTTTTTTTTTGGTTCGCTCTATAAACGTGTACGGTAGTGTCAGTATTTGAAAGAAAAAAAAAGATTATCCTAGACATTTTGTAGACGGTTAATGAAAATGATTATATGTATTAAGTAAATAACTACTAAACAGATTTTGGTCTCGTTTTTGCTGATGATGAAAGTTTTTCAAAAGAAAAGTAATTTAATACAATATTACATTCAATTGCAAATAGTGCAAAAGGTTATTATTCCAATATGACTCGATTTGAAGACATTTTCTATCGGTAGATAAACAGTCAGGCAGGCTTATTTTGCTATAAAGTAAGCTATTTTTATAGGTTACAGTCTTTTTATGAATAATAAAATAGTCCTACCTATATCTATAGTTTATATTCTGGTCAGTTCTCCATCCCTACCGCAGGCCAGTGCAAGTGTTGACGGCGATATTTCTTTCCGTCGTCTGTGGCGATAATTTACCCACCCCTAATGGGC
Source organism: Udea olivalis (assembly GCA_947369235.1). Classification (NCBI taxonomy): domain Eukaryota; kingdom Metazoa; phylum Arthropoda; class Insecta; order Lepidoptera; family Crambidae; genus Udea; species Udea olivalis. Next base: position 6,680,285 of record OX376345.1, on the reverse strand, counting down.
AGCCGATTCAAATCTGACGACTGGGTAATGGTTATTTATTCGAATCCGGTTTATTGAGATTTAAAACAAATTACTGTCTACAGAATTACTAAAAATTTGATAAAAATGTACATCCATGTCTTTTTTTTAAATCCACGTTTTGACAAAATCAGCATTTCAAATTAAGGGTTAATTATAAAAAAAAAATGCTTGCAATCATGAGTTCAGAAGCTTTTTGCATTATTGTGATAAAAATTGCCTAATTACAAATTCATTTGATTGAGAAACGCAGCGTGTCAGATGGATATGATATACTATGTATTTGTCTGTGCGCTAACTCAACAAACCCTTGTATCCATACCAAATTGAATACTCATTAAAGAGAAAAAGACCTTTGTTACATAACAGTGTGGTCAGAATTTCTGCCCACAATCTTAACTTCACCACTCTCGAGATCACAGATGAATATAACTGCCGACTTAGCAACCAAATAGTCTTTGTGCGACACATATTACTAAAAACGATTATCGAGATGGATAGGCAATCGAATGCTCGCGTGCGCGTCGCTATTAACGCAACTGCCCGCGCGGGACCGATAAAAGCACTACCTACGCCCTGCGACACTACCTACACACGTGACTTCTAAGACACATAGCTCGGAGCAGACGTAATTGCGAAGGATTTATTGAATTGAATGACGCTTTTGTGCTATAGTAACGAGAAATTCGCAGCGCTACATTAAGTCCCGGTGGTATGATGCGATGCCCAAAATCGGCAGGAGATGTAGTTTCGATTATCACTTGAGGACGTGATTTTTCATTGTATGTCTTAGCAAAGATTTCAAATTTGATTTGATTGGTCCGAAAGCACTATAGGTATGGATATCCTTTCTGCCTTTTGCGCCTCACGATTGCCTTGGTTCGATTCCTATTTGGAACAAACATTGTGACGAAAATTCCTGTCTCTCTTCTTTTTATTTAACTGTGAATATTTTTCGATGTATAACTTAAAGTTAAGAATAATTTGGATTAGTCAAACTATCTCCTGAAACGATATTTATTTTATTCAATGAATCACTTAAACTAGTTTTTGTTTATAAATGAAGCTGGAAAAGTTTAGGTAGACATGTGTCTGAGCTCGGAATAACTCTTTGTTCATCGATACCCAACATTTTCCAACTTAGTTCAGGTAACTTAACAACTTAAAAGTCGTAGGTGCATATTAGAAATAACTTCGCTTGCTAAATAACATGGCTAGCTTTAAACAATGGCCTACGGAGTTTATTTCTCATAATGTACGAACCTTGGTACACAGTTATTGATTTAGTTGGCAATCGATCTTTAATATCGAAAGAACTTTTTATATTACTTAAGTTATTGCAGGAAACCTGACAACTTCAAGCACATAGGTGCACATTAAAACTTACTTGGCTGAAGCATATGGTTGGCTAGACAATGGTTTCCACGCCCTGTATTCTTAGAAGACAATTTACTTACAAAGTGAAAATCCATTTAGGGCGGCTACAACGTCCGCTTTTCAAAAACTCGTTAGGGGCCGCCGCGGGTCACGTCGAGTTGCGTTGCAAGTTGACGCGGCGCCATGTTGGTTTGATATTTACAAGGACGTGTTTTGGTTGCGAACATAACTACTATTGTGGCATACTATTAATATTATACAACGTTGTAGCTGAATTAAAGAATGTCCGCTTTGAACGCTTCGTTAGGTAGCTATCAAGCAAGCGGACAATTCTGGAAGTAGCTGTTCTGCCAGGTCCTACTTACTTAGAAATTTCCCACACCACGGTAAAGAACAGTAGCTAAGGAAGGCAAAGTTCAGTTTTTTACGTCACCCTACTTACAGCAGCCGCACCAGCGTGGGGCGTTTCATGACGTAAAGCCCGAAATACACATGCCTGTGGCGGTCATGCCAGTAGCAAACACGTCACAGCAGAACCAATCAAATGGTATGAAATCTGCAGGATTTTGACCAGTACAAAAATTTACAGCATTTGATTGGTTGGTATTTTTGGCTATTCGGCCTGAGAGTGTCCATCTTAATGTTTTGCTATTGCAAGCGAATCAAAAGCCATCTCTTTGAGTCTTTTACTGTCATTGCCTGAAATTCTTAAGAGTTTAGAGGGGGGTGGGGGGGGGGGGGGGGGGGTTTAGTCAGGATACGGATCTAAACAAGGGCTCTACGAAACGTGAAAATTTTGAAACTAATTTCTTTGTTGGTAAGTTTATAAAAACTTGGGCTTAAATAATTAACTTATTAGGTTTATCAATAATTCTTTATTGCTGTGCTATGAAATTGTTCAGCCGAACAGCAGAAACTGTGTTACAAACGATTGACGATAAAGAAAAGCACCCAACGTTGAAATAACGTGCAAATAAAACGTAGCTACTGCAACGCACGAGAGCACAGACGCTTAGAACGTCCTTATTATGCCGATTACAAGCAGCAAGATGTTCGCAACACCGATAAACAAGGAGAATGCCGCGCGAACGCCGAAACTTGGCGCGCGCGGTGAGTGCACAGGACCCTTAATGAGGGTTAGAAATTTCCGCACATTTCGCCACATTGCGGCCCAACCGCAAGCTTCTTGGCTTATTATTAATTCCGTAAGACGTGTCCCCGATGTCCAAGACGTGCTGTGATTCGAGACAAAAGTCACGAGGCGGAAGGGGGTCCCTTCGCCACCCCGTACGTGTGCCGCGTCGACAAGTCAAGACGGTGTGGGATTTACAGGTGGTTTTAATAACGCTGCCACTAATGACGCAAGATGAATACTTAATAGACGGATCATCGCCGGATTGAGAGGATCGCGAACACTGCCCGAATAATGGATGTGTGCTTTTGATAACACGCTCCAGTTGGGGCTAAAGGAGAAGACCCGCACTGAAGAGAAGCCGGGGATTAGAAGGCTGCTTAACATCGACAGGAATGACTTGTGTCGTCCTACCTTAAGATTATTATTAGGAACGCTCTGAATTTACTATTTGATTTTACACACTTTGACAAAATGGCTGTATTATTTAATTTCTGTATATAGATTTGTTCCAGTTGATGACATGTTAATTTTTATCGGTTAACATCCAAACTATGAAATTTAGCATAAATAAACACCAGTCTATCGGCCAGTTTTTTTAACTGTCCCGGTTTGTGAATTAATGATTATCAAAAGCAATTGTTCTTATGCAATCGGTGAGATGGTGGTTCGGCTTTGTCCTCTAAACAACCACCAAAACGAAGTGCTTATGCCAACGAAACACTAATACTTACAAGACGCTGACGTATAATTTTTAATAAGTTAATTCCTGTGTATTAGCCCCTGAAGTTAAATGGCGATAACTGACAAAACAAAATAAAATTGTGTGATTTGAGAGACAAGAGCTACGAGTAAATCAGCGTTTTAATTACTATTCACGGCAAGCAAAGCAATACATAGTAAATAATAGTGTCACCGAAACCAAATTTATGCAAATTTTTACGTCTTCAGGCACCGTTTGAATTTAATATTCTACCGTAGTGTGAGCTGGCCATAAACTATCTCCATTCAAATGATGTCTTACAATGTTGTCAACAAGGCTGAGACAGCGGCGAGGGGCGATGACAATGTCTTGTCACGACGGCCCTGCGGCTACGCTATATTTGCCATTTAAATACTCGGTGACGTATTGTCTCTAAACATTTTAGTTGTAACGTTATGCATATCTTTGATGACGTCTTATCTCGTTGGCCTGCTGTTGAATAGTATATATTCTTTTTTTTTATTAACCCTGTTATGTTTTAGGAACAAACTAGCAAAAGCTAAGCTGTAAGTGCTATGAACGCATATTATGCGTGGACAATACGGAGTTCACAAAGCCACCCTTGAGTTGTGGTAGACTGTACTCGGTCTCCATTATTTAATATTTTAAAATACATATATTGGGGAGTATACCAATGAAAAGGGCTTTGTACTCCTAAATATGTGTCACCAACAACTACCTTCGCGATGAGGTTTAATCCTATAAGTACGCTGTAATTTAGACGCTAACGTAGTCAAGGATATTTTGAGAGATCCTTTCGGTAGCTACACAAAAATAAACTTATATTAAGTAAAGTACACTAATTTATTAACTCAGTGGAAAATATACACCAAATTACTGATATTTGAATAGCCGAAGCTCTGAACCATACGAGTAATCCCCTCTACATTAACCCTAACATTTGCTTCGCCTTTCACAAACGAAGCGACTTCGCCATAAGAAAATTTGCCGGTGGGCGTTTCAACTGAAAGGTGCGCCATTTATTCTAAGACGTGCCTGTCCCATAGAGGGATGGAAATTCATAATAATTTCAAGAGAACCGGGGGTGAAATCATTCCGTAAAATCAAAAGTTGTTTCAAATTTCAATTACTTATTCGTTCGATGCGTGTGCTGTGCGGGGCTCCCAAAGGAAATGAAATAACACTTAAAAGTGATTTATGGCCGAAAATATATTATAATATGAATGAGAGAGAGCCATTGTTTTCTCAAGCAACTCACGGCTTGTAAGGCGTAGGTGGATTAAATTAAAGTGTTTGATGTATGGCTGAAGAAATTGAATTTAAATTACCTTCCAGCTAAACGTGTTACTTAAATAGATTTCACGTTTGAAAATTTCAATATTATTTTAATAATTATTATTAATGAAATGTTACAAATATAGCTAATAATTTTTTAGAAATTGTAAAAGCTGATGATAAGCTTATATTCCTAAATAAATATCATCTTCACTAAGTAAGTAACACCGGTTGTCATTTTTCTTGTACTATACCGGGGCTTACATAATCGTAGAAATACTTTAAAAAAAGTTACGTAATGTTTGTTAAAATAAGGAAACCTATTTTATAACTTCCAAGCACACAACCTCATTGAACTAATAAGTTTTTTTTAAAAAGCAACTTGGACAGATAGCTCAATACCCAAACAACATACCTACTTACATAAATGTTTTTATTAAGAAGGCATGATGTCCACGACGTAGTTTATAGGCAAGAGCCAACGAGCACTGGTTCTTTGATTATTTAGTCTTTTAACATTACGTATTTTAAATTATGGACGTTCAACACATAAAAGTTATTTACATTAAACGTTTTTTATTTTGGTTAGGTACTTAAATTAACCGGATTTAAAGTGGTTATACAAAATAAACAAAGTAATTAGATAATAGATTTATGGAAATCTAGAACAATAGCAATGCTCTTTGCGCTTAAACTTTATCGAGCTCCTGGGTATACCGTTTCCGTTCGTCTGTAAACTTTGAAATTTCTTCTCTCACAAAACAACGCAATCTTGGCTTATTATTCCTGAGCACCTACGGCCTCAAATGGCTGCATAACAAATTTTATTCCCTCCTAAAGCGGGAGTCCGAACAAAAACAGTGGAAAGTTGGGCGTTACGCCGCCTAGCGGATTTATCACGACAACAAGAAAACAAAAGTGGAGCCGAGCCAAAGGTACATTATCTTAAACAAAGTACGGCAATTAGGTACACGTTCCACATCTGACTCTAATAATTTAAATATGATAAAACGAAGTAAGACGCTGAGGCGAAAGATGAGGGCTCTTGCTGGGGTGACCGTGGCAGAGGAAAGTTATAGGGTAAAGCAGAAATTTAATTAGATATTGCGTTTGCACTATTCAAACTGACCGAAAAATTCTTTTTTTATTCTTTATTTGAGCATGAAATAAGGTACAATACATAGCTGGTCTTATACCTAGATAAGTTTAATCGATAAATACAGAATTTTAGTTTCACTCATTAAATATTTTATTACTCAATACCTAGTGGCCAAATAAATATCCCACTTTGCTTTTTCTATAAAGAAATATCAATATTAGCGTACATAAATTTAGAAATGTTTGTTTCAAGCAGCCAAGAACTACTGCTCATTTTTACAATTTATTTTAAATCAAGTGCAAAATTTGCATAAATCAACTTGGTTAACGTCAGACTTGAACTCACGACCGGTTAGCCAAATTTAGCTGGTTCAATTCTACCAAAGTAGTCTGTGATGTTCATGTCCATTACGAAGTAAAATATTGTCCTAAGTAAGTTTTCGAGGTCAAATATGAATATTCACTAAGGACAACAATGTCTTCTTTTAAAAAACTACCGCACCAAAATTTCACATACAGTGTCTATGGTGATTTGTGTGTACTTCTGCTATTTTTTCATCTTAATTTTGGACATTCCCTATAGCTTCAAATTGTGTCGTCACCCTGGCCCTTGCCTTAACTTATTTATAAATTCTTCGCAAGACGCAAGGGCCTAACCCTTCCCGTTCCCGGTCCCGTATAACGCAATAAAGGGCCACTCGTACAGGGATCACTGTTCGTAAGATAGAGGCTAATCCCCTCGCACTGATCTTTCTTATTAGATTTCCAGTTCATTATCGGGGTAGCCTTTAATGGGTTTGAGTTTTGGAATTTTTGTAAGGAAGTGTGCGTATGCAGTTTATTACTTATAGCTTTTGCCTGTGTATCCGTTCGTATGGATAATAATTCTCCTATAACGCTAACTATTTTGATATCACGACAAATAGTAGCCTATGTAATTACTTAAATGAAAATCTATCTGTTTTCCATAGTTTATGAAAATTGTTGCAATGGCTAAGACGTGTAAACGTAACAAACAGGCAGAGTAATATTAACATACAAAATATTGCTATGGATCTAAGATTACATAAAATCGGAAGATAAAAAATTACCTTCAAGAGAAACACCTCTTTGCATTCGATTGTTTTGAAAGACGTTTTTTTAGTAAGGATTGATGAACATAAAATGAACAAAAAATCTACAGAAAACCCTAATAAATACTTGTTTGATTCCGTCACAAAGTGAGATCATTTTTATAGATGTTTTGACGTAAGTATAACGCCTCCGTGGCTGAATGGTTTTAGGGCTCAGCCTGAAACCTAGAGGTCCCGGATTTAATTTCCAGGTCTGGCAATGTGTGTTTTCGGATCACCAACCCGCATTTAGCAAGCGTGGTGATTAAGCCAATACTCAACAATTGTAGCGATGACTTGATTTCAATGATGGAGTCCTTCGCCCAGCAGTGGGACAGTTTAGGCTAATTACTTCACTTTTTACGTAAGTGCTCATTTATTTTATCAACATCCTTATAATTACTGATAGTCCCAAACTGAATCACTAGTAATCGGCCATTAGATCTTAAACGCGGCTTAGCCATTAATTACTTAAATTTAATTCATACGCGCCCACTATTTACATTCAAAAACGTCCCTACCCGCATCCAACCCTTGCCAGCAAACTTGGCTACCCTAAGACGGTCTCCTTAGTACACTTTCTTTGATAGTGCGCTCCGCTGACTCTGAATAAAGGCCATTGGGTCGATAGAGTTGTGATCTGTAATTTTATAGCTTTGACTGAGCCCCTAGCTCCTTAGGATTGCGGCCTATCGATCTTCCCTTGTCTGTTTTTGTTGAGTTGAAAGCTATTTGAACTGAGGTTCCTGGCTGTTAAAGTTTGAGGAACTCTTATCACACAAGTTCTACTTACTTTAAAAAGGAATTAATTTAATTGAAGTGATAGTAACAGTATCACTTTAATTCGGATCATTCAATAATTTTATTTAATTACTTATTTATTTTATTTTCTTCTTCATTTGTTTTTTATTCATAAAAAAGGATTTAGTACTTAGCCCCTGTAAACAATTCGTGTCAAATATTCATTTAAATTTAGTGTGTATCTATTTTTAACTTCAAATCAAATATTTTTACTATCAAAAGTACTCAAACAAGATCATCAGAATTTTCCTGCTGAAAAAATAGAACTCTGTCTTTTTAAGAAAACTTGGCGTTCATTTGCGTAGCTCTACATTTACATACATGCTAGCCTTCTTGAGACGCTAATATAATATTAACCTAACAACGCTTGGTGCAGCCTAAGGGACCCCAACGGTCATTTATTAATTAAAATGAACCTTAGCATGTGGGGGAAGAAGTCAACAGCTGAAGAAAGGGTCGCCATATTTTAAGACGTCACCGTCATCTGGCCACGAGGAATGTTGTTTACGGTCCCTGTCGTCTTTGTTATTTATGTCCATGAAATTCATTAAAATGATTGTGTGTATACATGTTATTAGTATCTACCTACACCTGAAAATAAGTATTGTACTTTCATAATTTATGTTTGAGTTATTATCTTTCAATTCAAAATAACGGTCAGAATTAAAAGACCGTGCTAACCTTACCAACGCAGGTAAAATTATACACAGTTTTGATAGAATTAAGGGAGATTTTATACGTTATTTTTAATTTTATTAAAAGAGACAACAATTAGAAAAACTCAAATACAGGTCAGCTTAGCTCTAAAAAAGATTTCAGAAGACCACGTTGACTGACGACCCGATTGGCGTAGTCCGCTGTAGCCCGGTTTTTGCTTTGACTTGCTTGCTGTCCTGGGTTCAGTTAAATTTTCTAAACTGAACCCCGGGATCTTTTTATTTTTCAATTTAACGTGAAAAGTAAAATATTTAAGGCGTTCATAAAGTAAAGTAAAAAAGTAAAAAATATCTTTATTCATATAGACTTATAAAAAGTACTTATGACAAGTCACACAGTTCAAAAAAAAATATAGCAAAAATGTACTAAAATAAACTCACATAAAATAATACTATGATAGTAAATATCATAATTAAACATAATGTGATTCTACCACCGGTTCGGAGGTTGTTTCCGATCGAGAAGTCTCCGTCAAGAAACTCGATGGTTACTCTTTTCAATCTTGTTTTTAAACACAAAAATTGAATTGACAGAGTAAAGTCATTAAAAAAAAATGTGCAGAGGAGCAGAATATACCTAAGATGATCACAAATTCTTATCATTTAAGAAATCCTCAACGCTATAATAACCTCGCTTCATTAACTTAGCTTTAATTTGTGACTTAAACTGGTGAAGAGGCAGTTCAACAAGAGTTTGCGGAATCTTATTAAAATATTTAACACATTGACCAACAAATGATTTTCCTACCTTATGCAGTCTTAGACTGGGAGTTACGAGCTTGTTTTCATTTCTAGTATTGAGTTTGTGAACATCACTGTTCTTCTTGAAGAGATGCAAGTTTTTACGGACATGTACTACATTATCATAAATAAATTGAGAGCACACCGTTAAAATATCTATCTCTTTGAATACTTCACGAAGCGAGTCACGTGGTCTAAGGTTGTAAATGGAGCGGATGGCTCTTTTTTGAAGAACAAAGATGGTGTTGAGATCCGCTGCCGAGCCCCACAATTATATAGACCATACGACATAACACTGAAAATAAGTGAAGTACACTAATCTTGCTGTTGCGATATCAGTCAGGAGCCTTATTTTTCTAACAGCATAAGCTGCCGATCTAAGTCTTCCCGCCAGAGCAGAAATATGCATAATTAGCCTGTAAATTATTATATTCCTATTAATTTGGTATGTTTGGTGAAAATAGTTCAGATAAGATACGTGAAGCATTTTTCTTGCACGAACTAGCTGCAAACCTTTTTTCCCAGACTGCTTCACTTGCATTAAACCTTTTCCGCTTATTTCCAGCACACTAAGTAAATTAAAGTTTGAAGGGTTAACGTTTGAGCATTTATAACGGTTAGTCAAAGAACGTTCAAATTACGAGTTATCTAGGAGCGCCTTAAGCAAGCTGATACCTCCGCCTATCGCGGCGTGATCAAAGCTTCGCTCTGTAATCGACAAAACGCCAAAGTTGAAGATTAAGGCTGTGGATACAAGTTGTTGGATATTTTTATCACTCTTGAAATGTTAATCGTCATTGAAAACATTTTATTCATCAGCACAACAATACTTTTACGAACAGCGCAAAGCGACCGGCTTGTTCAATGCATGGAGTGCATCTTCATAAATTGTTTCCCTTAACACGGTTTTAAATCGTTTCTTTTCTAAGGGACTGAAGGTATAGAGAACAGCCATAATCCCATAATATAAATGAATTTAGCTCTGTATAAAGCCGATATCTGGTAATTAATAAAATAACGCACGTTTTTTTGTTAATTACCAGATATCGGCTCATTTTTTCTTTTGTTTTTCGAGCTCAAATTTCATTACTAAGACAGTTGCCTGCGTCGTCATGTGGTTTGGCACGTTGCGTTATTTCGTTTGGGTGTTGAACGTAGCGTTACTTGTCAGAAAGCCTGCGTAAAAAAGAAAATTTTACTACTTAATACTCACACTCTATCACCGTTAACTGACACTTTTCCTATGAAGTCACTGTAAAAAAGGAATTTTACATAAAACATTCACGTCATTCTAAACCTAGTTTGCCGTTCGCGCTCGTGTGAACCAGCGTTTGTTCGTGTTAAATATTCAAAGAACAGGACAGGGTCGGCAAGTCTCGGGGGTCGAAGAGGCCCGGCCGGCTGAAGTAGGGTTAACCCGCGAGCGCTCATGCGTCCCTAATTTCCGATTTGTCGACCTGAAGGGTTGACTGATTAGCATCTGACTTGTCACAACGCATCGGAGTGGCTTTGTTGTTGATGGCTGGTGTGAACAGTGATTCGTGTTTGTCCAGTCGTGAAATTTGATAATTAAATATCTTGCTGAAATATGATTTCAGTGATTCCGAATTTTAACCCTGCCAAATTGTTCATTGAATTATTTTATCTTTGTAATTGAAAAAACAAAACCACTTTCAACCTGTCCTAGGTCTCAAAATCCATTTTTTGCCATCAAATATATATATTTAACATCTAAGATAGGTACTTATATGAGGAAGACACACAGTAATAAGTAAATGTGTTCCACCTTTATTGACATCGGTAAAAAGTTATTCAATCCAATCACCTTACATAATAACATTGCCAAGGCTGTCTGCCAAAATGGCCTTCACAAGTCACCAAACATTCCATATTATCATAAATTCACGAATTTCACATTCACAAAAGTCTAGTACTCTGTCTAATTTGGAACATACGGAGGTAAACAAAGTCATTGTAGCAGGTATTATGGGACTCACGGGGAAGTTTTGAACTTATCACGCATCCGATAGCGGGGCACGCAATTGAATATTACACTAAATTAAACTAACGCTGGAGATACGACACTTTTATTGTCGGACGGTAAAGATAAACGAAGAAAATATGCTAGTAACTGGTAAACTACCTATTTTATTGCAAAAAGAAGATGTTCTCAGCCCCAACTTTCTCAGCTTAGACTTAACATCTTCCATCTTTACTCTTTCTTTCTTTTAGGGTTCCGTACCTCGAAAGGGAAAAACGGAATCTTATAGAATCACTTTGTTGTTGTCCGTCCGTGCGTCCGTCTGTCTGTCAAGACCCTTTTTCTCAGGAACGCGTGGAGGTATCAAGCTGGAATTTATAAGAAATACTTAGGTCTACTGTCCCTTGGAGCTGTGAAAAAATCAAACTTCTAAGCCATCGCAATCAAATACGCGAAATATATACAGCGGTTTATGCCGCAAATTTACGCATATTTTCGACACTCGCAAGGGAATCAAAACCTTCAAGGTACTTTCCGTGAACTCAGAACCTTAAAATTTGGTACGAAGCAACGTTTTATAGCACAGATAAAGGAAAAATTTTGAAATCTGTAAACTTTTAGTTAATAATAAAAATATTTTTAATAAAAGGTTTGTACGGAACCCTCGGTGCGCGAGTCCGACGGCACTTGGCCGGTTTTTTTATAGCTAAAGTCAATCATTAAAAAATGTTTACTTGATTTCTTCCTACCGGGTGACGACTAAAATCCGCGTTATTATCGTAGAGGTGAATGCCAATACTAAACTTTATACGTGTGTATCTTCAGAATGCATTTATGTATACCTACGCTTTTATATTATAAGTTTCTATAGAGTTCACCCCTTTAAATTTTTATATCTATATTGTCCTATCGTCATCCAATAAAAACAATGCTTATTTGTACAAGTTTATTTTAATTCGTAGATAAATAGGCTGTACTCAATTTATTTCACATTTTAGATTCACTTCCGTGTTTTTAAAGTGCACAGTTTTGTTTTCATAGTACTATCATTTTAACATTTCTCATTTAACAAAAAAATAAGTTTTACCTTCAAATGGGTTTTGGCCCGGAATGCCAGGACAAGAGACAGTTAGAACTTGAATGCTTGGACTACTTAACATTAACTTTAAACGTCGTTTCAGAATTCATTAACTTACCAGTACGAACAGAAAAAAATCGCCTACTTAACATTTCACATTAAATTTTAATTAACATCACTTCACATTTACATTATCAAACTCAAAACTCAAATTCAAAAATGCTTTATTCAAGTAGACCATGAATTTACAGCCCTTCTAAATCGTCATATAACATTTTAAATTAGCTATAGTACAAACATAAATAATATACTAAATATAATACCTACATTTAATGTGACTCTACCACCGGCGTCGGAAGTGTGATTCCACTGAGAAGACCCGACAAGAAACTCGATAGTTGCTCTTTTAAAAAAGAGGTGGTTTTCAAAACTGTAAATAGATGTTGAATTTGCAAACAAATTATGACGACTTGCTTCTTCTTCTGCTTAGCCTGTCGATGGAACACGAGAATTAATTACATCGTAGCAGCCCAGAATTCAGCCACTTGTATTGCGGATCGACTGCCGTCCATTAAACACCTGCACGTGTTGGGGCACGCCGGGCACGATGTTAAGTGTGCCATAGTTTGCACTGCACCGCAAACACAGCCCACATCGGAGCTTACCGAAAATCCCCACCTGACCAAGTTCTCCTTACTTCGGCCAACCTGAGTCCGAAGCCTGTTTAAGAACTTCCAGATCGGCCATGGTAAATCATGTCCAGGAGGGAGATTCCTGGTTTTGTGGGTTCCATCGTGGTGAAAGGATTCGCCAGTTAGCGTTAGGTGATCGCCAACTGTTGCCCGACAACGACTAGCTTGTAGTTATTCAAATGTTTGTCCTTTTTCTTTTTTATATTTATTTTATATTTATTTATCTAAATTATTTATTTATTGTCATAATATCATGTTCCATAATTCTGATTTTCCTAATCATCACGAGCCATAATATTGTGTGGCATAATTTCAGAAATCCTAATATTCTGTAGGCTAAAATTGTTTAGCATAAGTTTTAATAAACGCATAAACTCTGAAGGCAGAATAGTTATAATGCATAATGTTGCGTAGTTATCAAAACTAATAATAACTGGATGCATAATTTTTAAAAGCATAATCATTCAAATGAATAATAACTTAACGCATACTTTTTGAAAATTATAATAAATGTGAACCATAAAAATCACAACGATTTGTAACTTTCATAATACATGCGTGCATGCATGTGAGCTGGCATGCAGCGTGTAAGCAGGCAACAGCATGCAAGCAGGCATTCAGCATGCAAGCAGGCATTCAGCATGTAAGCAGGCATGCAACATGCAAGCAGGCATGCAGCATGCAAGCAGGTATGCAACACGGCTTCGCCGGCCAGCCTCAGCCGCGGCGGCGAGCGTTGAAATCACCTGCTCCTCAGCTCGCGGGCCGCCTAGCTCTTCCGCGCCTACGCAGGCTTAAAAGTTAGTCCCCCAAATTTTTAACTTGGGGTCTTTGACCTAATGAACATATAAACCAGTTTAATTAAGTTGTAGGTTCCCCTAGTTCACGTATTTTTGGTTGCCGACACAGGTGAAAAGCAGGCTTCATATTGAAGCAGGGATCGTTGACTCCCCCTGAAGTAGGCTCAGCCTACACAACATCGTTTTTGTAACTGGCAGCACTTCTTGTTTCAGTAAAATCGCTTTAAGGCGAACATCACCATACCATATACTTACTACCTTGTGAAATTAATACCACTATAGCTTATCAAAAAGCGTCTGACCTTGTGCCAATACTTGTCGTTTTGATTATTCCATTGCAAAAAATAAAATACAGGACTCATATACGAGTAAGACAGGTAACATAATGCCCTAATTTGACATTCAAGCCGCATCACGTATTCCTTCCTCATGCCTATCACAAAACGAGTTACAAACCGGACGTCCAATTCGCGGACATGTCCGAACTTGACCGAAACAAATATTTATCAAAACCTGCAAGGAATACGTAAAGCGACATAAAACACGTCCCGGGATAGAGGAGTGATGGATTATTGCAACTGACCGCCTCTATTTTGTATCGGAATAAGAAATTACCATATGCGCCTCTTTGGCTCGGTAGCCTCTGTTCGGTGTTGTGGAGGTGGCTTTTTATTTTGTTTACGAGTAAGTAATTCTCATATTTTTTATTTCGATTTCATGCATTATTATTAATAAATTGTTAATTTTCTGTTATTTATCTTAGGTTATATCATATTTTATAGTTTATTGACTTACATTTTTGATCTGTAGCTAACAATCTCTCATGAGAAAAGAGCTAAGAAACATTTATTATTCATAAATATAGGAATTTAACATTTTCTTTTATGTAACAAATCCAACAAAATTAAAAAAAAAAACATTGCTACATTAATTTTAAAGAACGAGGAAAAGGCAGCGGAATATATCGTACATTAATGATTTAGTTGTAGATTAGTGTATAAAATAATGCAAAGACCCGAGATCACTCATGATTCGTAGAATCAGTCCTAATAATAATTATTGATAATTATCATTCTAAATCAATGAGGGTTTTCTGAAATGGCCTTCGTGAGATAGCAGCACTGTAGCATTAGGTTCAATCAATTGACAAAGATATACACTTTTCGTATTTTTCGATCATTTTTTTGGTTTATTTATTCTTATCAACATTACTATAGGAATATTGTTTTCTTAAAGGCCATAATGTTGTGCAGTGCTTATGTGGGCAAATAAATCAGGAGAGCATAAGTTTCCTACGGGAGATAAATACAGATTCAACAGTGGCTTGTCATTGCCATTCGCAGTGATAAATTTACTCCAATAAAATAATAGCCTTGTTGATTAATATATAAAGCATGGTTTATAATGCATAATTAATATAAGTTTCTTGTGTTTTGTGAGTTGTAGTTGATTATTGTACGTTAATAAAGCATGGTTTATTAATATACATTAATTAACTGCAACTCAATGAAACACAAATAACTGCAATTTAGAAGTTAATAAACCAAACCAAATTGTGTAAACAAATACTAGTACCTAAAGTTACCTTTCAATGAGCTTTTCTTTAGTACCAGAATTTCAAAAAATAAATTATATTTTCGGTACAAATCTATGGTATCTGACAGCTGTTTGGACCTAACGCAACGACAGCGCCGACTGGTGGCAGAAAAAGTATCAAAAACCCTCATTAATCAATGTTGTGAGATTTGAAGTAACATGCAGGCGATAAAATACAACGGTAACCTTGTTCGTAGTCCATTAAAAAAGTGCATTCCATACGAACCTAGCGTCCATCTCGGCGCGGTCGGCGTCGCACGGGCGCTGGCCGCACCCTTCGCAAACTTTCATAATAACAGCCGTGGTCTCCGGTAATGTGACAGCCGATACGTCGCCACTGCCTCCGACCGCCTGCGCGCAACTCGTTAAATTACAAACGTTTTTTGTACGTGACTGCACGAGGCAAATCTGAAAAGCAGAGAGAAGAGATAGTATTAGCCACGTTTCGTTCGCATCTTTTCATGAGATTCAAAAATGTATCACTTGACATGTCAATATCAACAATCCACTTCAGGAACAACATTTCCTTAGAAGCATACGTTAATCAGATTAAATATGTTTCTGTTCTAAATGTTTCATGAAAGATTTTCAAGTGCCAGAACAAAGTCTTTTTACAGTTATTATTTATAGAGAATAAAGAAAACAGAATCTATAAAATTAAAATCATTAAAAGTAGGCACATTTTCATTTGTTACATTGACCGATACAATGTACTTATTTAACATTATGGACAATGATTAGCATGATAACACCCAGGGAAACAAAAAAAAGCGCGCGAACCGACAATGACGAGGTGGGATGGCATCAGCGATGATAAATGAGGCATTCATGAGGTGTCACGAGCGGATTACACATGTCGTTGCGGACTTAATGCTCCGGAAACCGGGGCTTAGACGTGACTGCGTGGAATTGTTCGGAGAAAAAAATGTACAGAAAATGATATGATATTTTTGTTTGATCACATTATAGCTATGGCTAACTACTCTCACCATGCAGCGCAGTAGTCCCGTACTAGCGCATGTCTTTTTTAAACTGCGATTTATATTAGGTATGGAATTTGCTGTAGAGTGTCTCATGTTTATTATTTCAAATATAAATGACGAATGCAATGTGCTTGGTTATGTTATTGTAAACTAACAGAAATGAATGAATATTGTATAAAATATTGAAAACCAAATGATAACAAACCAAACCAAATATTAAATAGTCCCTACTCTCAACTCGTTAACACGTACGAGTATATTGGCCAAAATCGTCTCACATCAATCTCAATCAATGACCTTTAAGGCGCTTACTCGCATATTATTATTGTTTTATGAGATATAAAGCTACAAAATACATGATGTTAACGTTAGTTATTGCAAGAGGATTAAGTTTTCCCTTATAAAAGTGTAATTTTTACATGTAGCGCCTGTTAGCTTTACCGGGGGTGCTAGCCACCGAATCTGGCAATAGCGATACTCTCCAATATTTCTCCCATTATTACTTGACAATCTGCGATTCATTTCTTTTGCGCCAGGCTTGAGGTTTTTTGTATGGGATTTGGGGGATGTCCTTTCTTTTTATATTGCCATGACCTTGCAATCCAAGTTGGACTTAAAACGGTAGGTAGAGGAAATTCTACCTAATCTAAATTAAGCAACTAAATGATTACAAAACTGACTTTAATCCAACGATCGCTGTAAGCTGCCAGAATCCAAAAAAGCTGTACTGCTGTCAACATTCAGCATGACAATAAATGAATTCTATTCTATTCATCTTCGTTCAAAGTAGGTACGTGGTCTCTAGGTCTAGGTAATAAAAATGACATATCGATATAAGTGAATTTTTATTTGTAGCATTTAACAATGCACTATTTTTTACACAAAGATAGAAACTAGAAAATCATCAGGATCAGGTCGAATTATTCTAGTTTATATCTTTGTGTGGGACATACGTACCACGACTTCATCCCAAACGGGCTAGTCAGAGGCAAGTGACTGTTGCCGTCATGGTGAACGGAATACTCATAAGCCCACTTGTCACCAATGGTATTAAAACCCAACGTGGTAGGTGGTGAGCCTTCCGCCGCTATCCGGGTTGGTTTGGTTTTTAATCGATGTTTTCCATCACCGGAGAGTTAGTCGGAAATTAAACAATGAACACAAAGATTTTGGTTCTGGCCAGATTTGAACTCGGGTCCACACGATCCGCGATCCGAGTTGAAGTGCTTAACCACTAGGCCACGACGCTGTAGGACATATCGATATTTTAATTATTTACGTCTCGTAGGAACATACTTCCAGACTCGAGATCGGTACGAGTAACTCTAAAAAGTTAGCTTCACAGGGTAAACTGACCTAAGATAGTGTCAACTACTCCAAATGCACAATAGTTTTCCACATGAGAACATAACATGCAAAATAGGGTATTTGTTAAGACAACATGGCAGCAAAAACTGCGAGTATCCTCCAGGGTCGTGACGTCATTATACGAGGTGGGAGCCAAGGATCGCATGCATACGAAATCGGCCTTATCAGTTATGCATAATGTGGAGACCCCAAAGGTGGGCAAAATATTGCAGTGCCCGACACGCCGCGCACAGGGTGTTCTAGTTTTGCACGAGTCCGAGAAGCAATTTATTTTAGATACTAGTTTACATAAATTACAAAGCTTTTTGTTCGGTTTTGTAGTTTGCGCTATCATTTGTCTAAACTGGGCTAGATGTATCTTTTTTAATTCTAAGTTTTTATAGTGAGGAAAAAATAATGAGAACAACTACGTGTTAGTACTTTAACTAGAAGAAAATTAGGTAGTTTAGGTAACTATCGTATTCAATTTGTATCAAATGTTTCTTGTTTGAAATGTTTTGTGTGTTTTTTTCGTTCATAAATAAATAATAATAAATATCTGGGACAAATTACACCAAGATCATCTTACCCCAAACTAAGCAGAGCTTGTACTATGGGCAGAGACTGATAAACATACATAAATATTTCTGTATACATACTTAAATAGATAATAACACCCGGACACACAACAAACACAAATGTTCGTCACATGAATGTTTGACTTGGGTGGGGATCGAACCCACGACCTCGGGTGCTTATGGCAGGTTCGCTGCCATTGCACCTACAGGCCAGTCCAGATCCGCATTTATCGAGTTTAGGATAAGCCAAAACGGGTTAATTGTAGCCATGAGGTCGAAACCATGAGATATATTTGTTATTCATTTAATGTATTTTTATAAGATTAACATCCTTAATATGTTATTACAAATATCCATCATTAGTTAAGTCAAAAGCGTTAAGCTAAAGAGATACAAAATAAACACCCTTTATGTTCCCAGTTTGTGACAATATCCTTCTATGTATAGGCAGCTAACGTGTGATGGATTTTGTTCTCTGAATCTATTTCTGTGTTTTTGTCTATTTTCGCATTGTTCTCTCGTGTGTTTATTCATGTTTTTTCGTGCAAATGCTCCTATTTCATGTGATTGTGTTTGAACGAACATAACTACTTACTTTACTTTCATCATGGAATAACATACCGATTGATTATTTACACCGTGAGGAAAATAAAACGGCATACTAAGATAGTATTGCAACTCAAATTCTCGCAAAGAAAGTTCTTTGCGAGAATTTGAGTTTCTACCATCCATAGGAGCAAATACTGTGCCTGAAACATACGAGTACCTAATAATACTTAAGTGAGTGTCGTAGCTATACCTACATTGTAATTTTCGATACTTCCGAAATAAAAGATAAATAAATGAACAACGAAGCATCACGGTTTCAACCTGGATTTAATTGGAAACACGTTTTAAGCGAACTTTAGTGATATCAAAAGAAGTTTAGTGCCTAAATCAAATTTGCGAAGTTGTATCCGGGTCCTTAATTTGGCCTAACAACTGTGAAGACGGGCGAATTCTTTAATTATTTAGCCCTAATGGCAGCGGCTCTGTCCTTTGACATCGCCCGGTTTAATTTGGGATTCCTCCCTCAAATTAAAAATATAATGAGACCGGCTGAGGCGGCGTTAATTGGAAACCGATCTGTGTCACTGTTTAGTTAAAAGTGTCGATCGGCGACTTGTTGGGCAGGTGGCATTTGGGTTGCATGCCTTTCATTAATTGCGTTTTTTGTTTTAGTTGAAAACTTTGAAGAATTTAAAACAAAAAAATCCCCTGTTGTTTCAAAAGTCAATGTTGTTTGCCTTTTTATAAATACTTAAGTCTCACGAAGATAGGCAAATAAAGTGGGCAACAAATGTCTGGCCATGCCGCCTTCGCCAGGTACCGGCAGGAGAGGTCGACCCAAGAAGCGGTGGCTCGACGTCGTCAAGGATATGCGTACCAACAGACTCACCACTGAGGATGCACAAGACCGCGCGAAGTGGGCCAAGAAAATAAGAAAGGTGGACCCTGGGGGACCACACACACCAGTGTAGGTTCACAATCGTGATAGACCGCATGATGATGATGGTATCTTTGTGAAATACAATGCGACTAATGCTGTCAAATCGACATAGTGACACAGCTCACTGCCGGCGGTCCACCGTAGCTTCAAGACTACCGAGCGAGTCACGGCTGGCCACAGACCAGTGGGTTGATGTCACGGCAGGCTGCAGACCAGTGCGTTGATATCATGCAGTTTCACATGAAAATTCACTTCTTTCACATTTGGCCGACCATCATGAGGCTCGAATGCTTGTTCGCCACCAAAATAAAACGAAAAATAGATCGTTTACTGGTTCTTTGTAATGAAATGTGATTAATGAGATTAAAATAATAGTGAAATATTTTATATTTTGAGCTACAATTTCAAACCACCAACATTGTTTTAGCACCCCAACAAACTCATGTTACTTTAACGCATTGACATATTCACGCGCTGACGTAACAGATGGCGCTCATTTGTTCGCTCGCAGATGTACGTCGGCTTAGCGACGTTTTTCTTTTCTTTTTAAGAAATCCCCCTAATTTGTAAGGGGTTAGCACATCGGTGTCTGCAGGGTTAAAAGTAAATTGCTCGGCGTGTAACACTAAAATACGACTGGCAGTAACAAATTGATCACTTCATGTTAGCAAGTATTATAAATGTATGGTATTACACCTAGTTACCATTTATTCAAAGTTTTTTTTAAAAGTAACTAGAACTTTGAATAAATGGGCCGGATGAAATATAAATAAGTTACTTAACTACTACGATGCAAAAACTTACGAACTTTTCAAAAACTGTTAAAGGCTATAAAAGCCATCCAGTATCTCGATAACTGTCTGTAGTCGACAGAACAGGTACATTATTTTTTTCAGTAATGATTTTTATGTGATTGTTCGAAAGGAAGGAAAGTAATCTAAATTCAACTTCTTTTTAACAATGAAATGGGAGATCAATACTCAAATTTGCCTAACGCGTCCTCTTTAGAATAGCAGTTACTTAATATCGAGTTTCTTAAAACCTTGCACTAAATATAGTCTAGACGTGTCAACGGCGCGTTTGCATGCAAACAAGATTCATTACGAGCCAACGGAACTTAAAACTCAGTAGTTTGAGCAAAAGGGACTTGAGCTGAGTCGAGTCCGCGCTGAGTGCGCGAGTTTTTGAAGGTACTTATCCGAAGACGGTTCAATGTTTAAAGATTGTGTGAAGTACAAAAATATAACATTGACTAAATTCTTATCAGCAATCAGGTAATTAGTACATCTGTTGTTCACTCTTGACAGAGTGGTCGTGGTCATATCGTATTGGTCGATTCTTACGCCACCGCTACTTTCGGGATGCTTCGCCCCATGTTTGGCAAAATGGGAGCAATCGTTAATGCTGGAGTGCGTCACCGACTTGATGAGGCCTGTCGGAGAGCACCCACGTGATCTTTTGCCTGCGACTTTCCGTTGCGCTACAAGCCGTTCCATGGAGTATTCGTTTCGTTACTACGTGTCGTCAGATGCCTCGTAATCGTTATTAGTACCTACTTACTTATATGGAAATGGTCACGCGTGCCGAATTTCTACAGCATGTGAGCGTAATATCGGTACAGTTACTTCGTTGACTCATTCGGGTCGTGGGTTTCCTCACTTTGAAACAACATTCCTGTGAAGAACATTTTCATTTGTTCCTTGTCTGGATATGAAAATTTATTTGAGTATTTTCATAAAATCAGTTATTGACACTCATAGTATAAAAGCTTGTTAGTTTGAGGCTTAGTAACTACACACATCAAAAGTGTCTAGGGATCAACATATATTTTTGCAATAACTTTTCTCCTGATTGATATTAATTAAAATTTTCTTTAAGGATTCATCAAATAAAGTGTTTTCGTTTGTCTACAGTAACGATAAACCAAGTCACCTTTGCATTAATAAAGAAATTTGCCATTTTCCTAATAAAGGGATTTTTGACATTTGAACCACTAACATTAAAGTTCGAAAAAAAGACTGAAATAACAGTTTTCTTTAAAATTTTATTGGGTAACTTAAACAATCAATAATCCGTGTTTCTACCGCGAACACTAACAACACTAGAACATCGGTTTAGCATACTCAAAATGAGTTCATCCAAATCACGCTGTGGAATGGCCGCCCATGTTCGTTGCAACAACAAAAAAAGGTCTTCTTGCGACTGGATACCCTCCATATTCGGCAGAGCTCTTCTCTGTAGCATATCCCATGCATGCTCAATCGGGTTCAAGTCTGGCGACTGAGCAGGCCAGGACAGGACATTGATGTTAGCTGCGGCGAGAGTCTGTCTTACAACTCTTGCGGTGTGCGGTCGTGCATTATCATGCATTAACTGAAATAAGGGACCGATTTGCACTTGTAGAGAAACGATGACGTCTGATACAATCTTCTCAGCATAAATTTGAGCGTTGAGGTTGCCTCTGATCCAAATCAACTCAGTTCTTCCGCCGATCCAAATACCCGCCCATACCATGATGGTTCCACCACTACAAGGATGGACTTCCTGGCAGGATTTTAATCACTGTTGGCGTCCAGGGGTTCTCCAGTGTCGTATACGTCTTGTATCCGGTCTCATACCAAAACGAGACTCATCAGAAAAGCACACGAAACGCCATTGTTCTTCTGCCCAATTTCTGTGTTCAAGAGCCCATTGATATCGAATCCTACGATTGTGCATTGCTATAGGTGGTACCCTTAGCGGTCTTCGGGAATGAAGGTTCACTTCATGCAAGCGGTTTCTGACTGTTTGGTCGCTAATTAAGTTCCCTGAAGAGTGATGAAGCCTCACGGCTAACATCATGGCGGTTATTATTGGAGCTCTTCGAGTTGTGATTTGAATGTATCGGTCTTGTCTCCGTGTGGTGCAGCGATACCGTCCTCCATGGCGCTCAGCCACGGTACCAGTGCTTCGGTAACGTGTCCAAAGTCGACTGATAACACTCTGACGTGTATTCAGAGCTAAAGCCACAGTACGTTGCCGGGAACCAGCTTCTATCATTCCCACGGCTCTGAGCATTTCTTCCCTGCTTAAATGACGTCGCCGCTCCATAATAACGTTGGTTTTAATCAGTAGTAGGGAAACAGTAGCACTAATAATGTCTTCAATGCGTTGTATGTTTTTATAGGGAAAATATTGGCAGCTGATTTTCATCTTTTACTCGAATTTGATTGACAGTTCCTGTTTCAAATTATGAAATGCACCAAAAAGGATCCATATAAATTTATAAAATCATAAATTTATTACAAAGCCACATCTCAATCTCAAGAAATCGGCATAAAAATGCTTGATCCCTAGACACTTTTGATGTGTGTATTTGTGCCGAATGTCCAGAGATTATTCTATTCTATTATCGACTATTCGCGCTCTCTATCGCCTGAAGAACTTTCTGCCGTCATCTACAGAGACACTGCTAGTGCAAGTCCTTATCTTGCCGTTGATTGATTATGGTGATGTCTGTCTCAGTAACGTTTCACAGGAGCTTTTGAACAAAATGGATCGACTTCTGAATAACTGTATACGTTTCATTTTCGGACTGCGCAAATATGACCACGTCTCTATTTTCCGCTCTAAACTTAACTGGATGCCTATCCGCCATCGTAGGTCCATTCGAATTTTAAATGCTCTCTTTTCTATTCTTTTTGATCCTAATTCTCCATCTTATTTAAAAAGTAAATTTCAATTTATTCATTCTTCACATTGTCAGTTGCGTTCTGAAGATACTCTTTCCCTTCTTACGCCCTCTCATTCTTCCGGTTTCATGTCTAGTTCTTTCGCTGTATCTGCGATTCGTCTTTGGAACAAAACTTCCTGTTCCAATAAGAAAATCTATTAGTAAATACAGGTTTAAAGTGGCTGTTCGAAAGCATTACGGATCGGTGGTCACGCATTGGGGATGGGTCTTTGAGTCACTGTTAGGTGAATGTGGTTCTAAGTTATTACGAGGTTATTCTGAGGGGTTTATATGGCTATTATTAAGTTATTTTTTTTTGTGGCAAGCAATTCTTGGTTTGGTTGGTTCTATTTAAATTATGACTTCTATTTATGTATGTTTATTTTTATAGATTTATATTGAAGTTTATTTAGTTGTTTTGTTATTTTATAATAATTAGCATCTGTTGTTGTTTTCAAAAGTAATTTTAGAGGGTAGTTTAATCTTGTGCACCGTGTTTTATTTATCTGTTTGATCGTGTGGTTGACTGGTAGAGAATGCCCTTTGGAATTAAGTCCGCCAATTGTATCATTAATTTTGTGCAATGAAGAATAAATAAATAAATAACTTATTTTATTTATTTAGTAAATTCCACCATTGACTAAGATGAAATATCTCTGCACTTTCAATCTAATCAAAGCCAAAAACCTCTTCACGGCCGCCATAAAACACTAAGCGTCACAGAGGTGTCGTTGCCAGTGCAATTCGGACCGGATAAATCCTGGTGTCCCGGCATACGGGACCCGCGGGAGTGATCCCGGTAGAGATGACCGCGACGAAGTACTCGACACTTAGATGAGGCCCTCTTATTACTTGGCTGGTGTAGACGGGCGGCTCGCACGCGCGGTAATCTTAAAAGCAAGAGTTATTAGGATAGGCACACATATGAACATTTGTGATGATGCGGGAATCAAACCCGCGACCTTAACCAGCTTACCAAACAACAGCTCCTCGATGAGGTTCTCCTAAATTCTTACACTAATGGCGCCACGAAAAATGCAAGTAGGTTGCTAAGTTGAGTTTTGGAATAGTGGGGTCAAGTAGTTTTTATAAAACAAACCGATCTGCAACTTGAGACGATATTTTGAAGGAAAAAAATTATAAATCATGAGAAAACTAAAAGATGAAGGTTTTTATAATGATGCAATAGATGCAAGCATATAAAGAGGCATGGGTAATGCTGGCGTCATTTTTGAAATTAAGCAGCTACTCACCAAACCCTATTATTATGAAAAAACGTATCAAGGGGAACAAACTTTATTAAAGAGCATATTAACCTAAAGTATATCGGAGCTGAGATATTAAGTATTTTATTTTTAACTAACTACTCAATTGAACTTGATCCATACCAAGGAAATGGTAAAAATTCGTCATTTTTTTAATCCTTAATACCGGTTATAAACATAATAGGACGCAATTAGGATTTTAGAAGGCTAGTTTTCAATGGCTAGGTGCAATACTAGGCCATTATTGTTCTTGTATTGTGGTTAAAAAGACTTTCAGGTGTTTTTCCCATGTAATGTCTCTAATATCGACGGTTAAGAACCAATACCTCTTAATTACATTTTGACTATTCGAAAATGTCTTTTTGGTGTCATTGACGTCAAGGTCGTTTTTCGTGATAGCTTGTGTTCCACTTCCTAATGCCAAATACTTACCATTTTCTGCTTTGTAGACAATATTATCTTTATGGATATCTAGTAAACTCAGGGTAGGGCACTATATAAAAAAATAAATATAAATAAATAAATATAAATAAATATGCGCCAGACAACACACCTCTTGTAATGGTCTCGAAGTAGGGATTATTAAATCCCTGTGTTACGAGGTACCACACAAGGAAATAAGCTAGGGGCGTCTCCCAGCACACCCAGACCCGAGTCAACTCAGAAAAGATCGTTTCCTGAATTGACCCGACCGGGAATCGAACCCGGGACACTACGAAAATCGAGGCGAGAAACCGTGCTACAGCGCACTACGCCAATCGTGTCGTCATCTGTCTTGTCATCATCTGTCGTCGTCATCAACAATATATCAACTTGATATATTGTTGGATGTATTATTTTAGAAGAATATACCCAACAGGTACATCTGAAAAAGAAAACCTCCCTTTTCTATTTCTGCATCCTTTTTAGCAGCTGTTAGGTGAGATTAGCTCCAGGAAGTAAAATTTAAGAACTAATATTTTAGTGAACTAAGGCAAAAAATTCCACTTTATGAAATCATATTTCGGCTCCTATATTACTTAGAACAATTCTGACCACTCATATATGTTTCTTTATTAGGGTGCTATAAAACAGTAATAAAATGATTGCTGGCCGCTATTTAAGAAAAATAACGCCACGGTTCCATACAAAGTTCTCAAACCCGTTTACTAAAAGTAGTGTATTCGATGCTATTGTTTTAATCGTTCAAAATAATAATATACACAACTAAAGTAATGAATTAGAATGAAGAAATACGCAGGCGGCGCGGGGCGCGTTTAAGCAAATTGTTACGTCGTCGTCAATAGGCTCGTAGCATCAATCTACTAGTCGTAGTAGTATGACTACGAGCCGTCGTTGTCATACTGTTACGATTTCTATCGATCGAATAGCTAAGAATTTCTGCTACTTATGAAATCTAAAACTTAAAAAAGCATCGGCTTTAATTTCAGCTGACTTCAGTTACAGAGACTAATATCGTTCAAAACGCCCGTCTACATCGATTTAATGTCGCAGGCAAAATGACGACTCGGCCGCACGCTGACTTGCCTGGAAGGGGTATCCAGTGTTTACATTTTAATGCAAGAACCGCACCGCTCGTTAAGGGGATAATATCTCGTTCGTGGAACGTAATGACTCTTTCTCATTAAGCATTTAATGAACTGAGATTTGATTAAAGCGTAATTTTTTAATGTAATTTTTTGGTGAACCTTTGAACTTCACAGATTAAGCAAGTAACCTTTTTATTTATCAGATGTGTAGGTCCTTTAAAATTATTTGGTAATAATAAATGTGATTATTTGTAGGGTTTTCAATGGTGTTTTTAATTCACTGCAATATATTGATAAAATATGAACATTGAACACTTATTACTCCCATGCTTATTTACTTAATACTGCAATAAGAATGGTTATAAAGTCGTGACTTTCAGTATTTTAAATGTCCTTTACAAGTCATACAGCTTTTGATTCTCATTTGTATTTTCAAATGACTTCTTACAATAACTCATAAAAAGGCAATATCGGGCAATTTTAATTAACAACCTACGAACCATGAACGTAACTACCAATTTTAATAACGAACTTCAAATTTTACGGCTATTGAATTCGGTTCAACTCTTTCTCGGGCAATAAAAATATTAAATCTTCGCTATGAAGGGGCAATAACGGTTTCAGTTAATATTAATCGCTTTTCTTTCTAGACCCTTCCGGAGGCGTTTTGCTTCGTTTTCCCTTTATTCGCCCCTAGAGGATAACTATGATATATTTATTATTGCAAGACTATTCGATGACACTCGCGAGATGTATTAGACGGTCGTTCGGATCGTTTATTGGGGGCATTATTTGTTTTTATTGTCATTTAGATATTTTTATGGTTGTACAAGATTGTTGTAGGATGAATTACAAGTGGATAACTGGACTCAGTAATGAATTACATCCTATATAGGCTGACCATTATTAGAATTAAGATATTTCTGTAGTTTTGTGTTGTTATTTCATAGTAATAACTAGTTTAGTTTACTACAATTTTTAGCTAATGTGGCAATGTACAGAGAATAACTTATTCACACAGTGGATAATAAGGATTACGAATATTTGGCCATAATTTTTTTTTTAAAATATCACATCACAAACAAACAAAAAAACATTACCCAAAACAACATTTTACGAATTCGCCAAAAAAAATATTTGCTAACTAATGCAAATCTCTTTTTCAGAAAATTATTATAATACAAATAATTTTTTGGTCATGTTTCATTTTGTCAAATATTATTTAGGTCAAATGTTTCATTTGGCACAACACACTCTTCTCAAAATGTTGAATGGCATACGATTTTGTCCATTAAAATATTTACATACCAATTGGAGTTGTGCAATGTGCATAAAATACAAAGCACTTTATGATTATATGATACTAAAAATGTCAATTTGATTTTCCGAAATAATATAATATAACACTTTTTTGCCTCTTATGTACTTTTGCTGACAATTCGGTTACACTCGCTGATGTATTCCTGTATTAGCAAAAATAATCATTTTCATAAGCTAAAATTATCGAAAATTTATAAAAAAATATAACTTGAAAACTACCAAAAGAGTAAGTTCCTTTGTAAAGTGACAATTTAGTCAAATAGTTTTTTGGAATACGATATTTGCCAAAATGAAACATTTGCCATTAACATTTCTTCTCATCTTAATAAAACTTGACAAAGTAAAATTTTGCCAAATGTTTATTAAACCA
Source organism: Udea olivalis (assembly GCA_947369235.1). Classification (NCBI taxonomy): domain Eukaryota; kingdom Metazoa; phylum Arthropoda; class Insecta; order Lepidoptera; family Crambidae; genus Udea; species Udea olivalis. The sequence continues at coordinate 6,652,551 of OX376345.1, read as the reverse complement.
AATGAATAAAGTGCGAAATGAAAATTTGCTAAAGATTCATTTGGGAAATGAAACTTAGGCGATAAGTTTTTTGGAAAGTGAAATTTGGCGAAGAATTATTTGGCCTAAGGTAGGGATTAATAATAATAATAAATAAATATCCCTGGACATTATAAACAGATTTCCGAATATTATAAACAGGAGTGGCTTTTGAGGTAGAAAAATTGTGGAAAGACAATCGCCTCCAAGGACAATTAGCCAAGGTGAATTAGACGACGATCAATTGGCGAGATCTATGTGTAGCAGTTGACGTTGATTGATTGATAAAATTTATTACTGTATAAATATAACCACTTGGTTATATTCTATCTACTTAGATATGCACCTAATTCAGCTTTCACAGAAAATGCCTGCAGGTATTGGAAATCCACAAAAACGACCCCAGACGATTCAGAAAATCCATTTAAAACGGACGGCGCAAATTTGCACTTCGAAAACGAAAACGAAGTAAACGAAATGCCGTTTCCTATCCGAAACATCCCGCTAACGACCAAACTGCGTTCTAATCACGGAACGTCAAAAATGGATATCGAAAATTGAATTCGCAAGCCGAATTTCTTTTTTTACGATTCGCAAAGGGCGAGGGCCAAACGAATGGCCAGATCAACTCAATAAGGGGTACGGCGACGTGTTTACCCGTTACCCACAAACTGTGTGCTTTTTTACATTTTGGCAAACGTTATTTACCCGGTGTCGTAAAGGCATTGTGCCGCCCGGACAATGGTCGGGGGTATTTCCCCGTTTTTTCGACGACTTTTGTCCTTCCTCGTTGGTTGTCGTTTTCGTATTCATTTTGATTTTTGAATGCGATACAGATTGGTGATGCGGGTTTGTTTTGATTCTGAAAGCGATTGTTATGATTTTCTGCTTTGGTCATGGTTTTGTAACTAGCCATGTAGTTATTACGCAGAGTTTTCCTAATAATAAAATTGACGACTAATTCGTACTAAGTGATTATCCAACTATTAATATACAGGAGTTAATATTCTTTACTATATTTGGGCTCTTTGTACTAAAATCATGACCAGCTCGCTGAGGCAATTGGTTAAGGCCCTGTCTTAGTTGCTGAGCAGACAGTAGTGGGCTCGATTCCTGGCCACGATAAATACTAAAGCAACTATATTGTTTTGTATTATTAAATATTAGTTTCGACCGATATTAAATATGAATGGGCTTAGAAATTGTCGACTGTATTTATCAGTTACTGACACGACAGGTACTTAGTAAGACTACCATGAGTTAGAGTCCGCGTAGATCGCGTTGACAGTGTTGACGTTTTTTTTATGGATAGAACCAAAATAGCATAAACAATTCTGAACCGAACGACCGCCGTTTACGTCACGGAAACTCATGGTAGACATGAAAGTCTATTAGTTAGCTAGCTCTAATCAATTTGCAATCAGATGACCTTTGTTATCAACATGTGAACCCTCAAGATACGGTGGTATTATTCACCTAAGTTGTTCTAGCTTCCAACACACCTACGAGAGAGACGAGAGACACCATCCAAAAACGAGTTTATGTAAACGAGGCGCTGCGATGAGACAACTTCAGCACGTGTCTCTGTTTGCCTTGCACGCTAGCAAAGATGTCCTGCAACCTCAAAGACAACGCCCGCACTGGGCTCAGGGTGATTCCAGACGAGCGTGTTATACGCGCTAATAGCCGCAACTTTTGGCATACATGCAAAATTTGTACTATCAGGTATTAAACAACTAATTGTACTAATATTTAATACGTCAAATTTATTACTCAGTTCTGCCGTTGACTGTTCCGATGCTTTTAATTACTGTGCGTTTACACTAAGCGAGGGAATGCTGCATGCATGCCTTCTATGCCCTCACGGAGATTTCATAGTGTTGGGAAAAAAATAAATTTGAGTATCACAAGTGTTTTGAAAAACCAGAAAGAAGGTAAAAAACACAAAAAGTCAACACAATACCTATTTTAACAAAAACATTGTGTGCTTCGAGAATTTGCGTTTCAATCGACGCTACGTCAATGTTGGAACGAACCTTCCCGTTTGTTGAATCGCTTTGCTGAGTCAAAATACTTACTTATTATTTGGAATCGAAATGAAAAAAAAAACAAGCACAAATCGTAACACAAGAAGCTTCTAACTACAGTAACTTATGACTGAATTAGTCTTACGTCACTAATTGAATCGACCAAAATGTATATTTGGGTATTTTTGTAGTAGATATGCTTCAACTTTTTACAGTTGTGGTAAACAATGCGGTCTTTTAAATATACATATATTATATGTATTGATAGGACAGAAAAGCATCTCACTAAGTTAGGAATCAACTAAGTTAGGATTTCATTCTCGGTATTGAGAGTTTGCAATAGTCAATTTATAGATTAAACAAATGTATAAATAGCCTTAATACGTTCTACATTTACAATATTAAGTAAGCTTCCAGCCAGTTCCGAAACTATGAACTAGCGTGAACTAGCTAAACATTGTCGAGCTCCACGCAAGCGTACCTCCTAGGTACCTATAGTTATAGCCTCTGTTGCGAGTCCGCCAAGACTATTCGAGAGCTGGCTTTAATAATAAAGAAGCAATAAAGAGCTCCGTCCTTACCCGTTTTCAATAAACACCTTTATCGATTATTCAGCCCGCCGTCCATACTTACAGCTTCGCTCCGCCATAGACAGAGAGTTGGCAAACTAATTCCCGACACAGGCATAGCTTGCGTCGGGTGGATGTAGGTGGTAGCCAGGCGATAGCCGGTGGCCGCGGGGAGGGGGGACTTGGGCCTCGGGGGGGGCTGGGCGTGCTCCTCGCTGGGCGGCACCGACCAATCGACGAACGCCACCCACCGCCCCGCCCACCTCACCTGCGCACCATTAAGCCTGCTTTCCTCGTACTTTTTTCGTGGACCTCGCATCCGTTCGCTCCGTCTTTATTTTATTTTCTCCTTTATGCCTCCTTGCCTCGCCTCCTATTTTACGCCCGCCGGCAGCGTAGGTAGAAAAACCTTTTGTGAATACGAATGCTGAGCAGGTATTACGCTCGTTAGTTACTGATGTGTAAAGTAAATAAAGATTCGTTTAGGCTATATAGTGAGTAGATAGGAACAGGTAAATGATTTTCATAAAAGCAAATAATCAAGTCTCTTTCGAGAGATATCGCTAAGTGTAGAGGAAGTTTGTTTTACGAGCGTTGTCGCGGCGGGTAATAAACTTTTAACTTCCACATCGATCCGCAAAAAGATCCCGACGAAAGTAATCTCGGCCAACCTTGCTCCACATTTTGTTTCAATGGCCCGCCAAAGCCGTATGCAAGTGTCCCTAGCAGGGTGAACGATCCCCACATCGATGAAGTTTAACTGAACTTGGAAAAAACTTGGGCGAACTTTGTTCGCGCCGCGTGATTAGGAAGACTTAGTTTTGAAGTGAGTTGTGAACTGTTTTTTCAGTTTTGAAAGTGGGTGGCTCAGTTATGATCCGGGGAAAGTTGCGCGATCGATGAACCCGCAGAGGTCAACTCGCTGATCAAAGTTTGCGGGGCTAATAGCCGAATTTAATACGCGAGGGGAGGGCAATGCACTCTGTCTGCAAACATCTGATTCTAATTATATTCTGATCACGGGCCGGTGGGCAAATAGCTTCTGCCTCTTTATTGAAATTACCAATTTACAACTAACGTTTTGATCTTCTTCGTTCTTACTAACACATAAAAAGACTGCTGAACATCATGACAGGCGGCAAAGAGATTTAAAAGCAATAACGAGAAAATGCGACATGGAAACGGCGTAAAACTAATAAAATAAAAATACAGAAAGAAAATTTATTTTTATTCAGTACCTACATACAAAACGTGAATTTGAAATCTGATGAAATGAAACAATGTTACAGTAAACTATATCACGTTACAAAAAATGCTAATAATTCCAACGATATGGAATGTAAAACACGAGTAACCAAAAAACAAAAGATATTCGCCATTGGCCGTCTCGTTGCACCCTCTGCCTCCTAAAATTTTAAAAAGAAAATAAAAGAGCACCACTGGCAATTGCTTGCTACGTGGGTTCAGAGTGTTTAGATGAAAATGAAAAAAATAAAAATATGAAAGAATCTGATAGGTACAGTCATTTCCTAATATGAAGCAAATTATTGTATGTTATATTATAAAATTATGTGATAATATTAGGTGAACAGAAAGCATTAAAGCATAGTCATGATTTCTTGTACATAGCTGCGTTCGAATTTAAACATTAGAGTGGTCTTGTTTGCATTTAAACATATTTAACTCTAAGTGAATCGTTTTTTGGATTGATTCGTCTGAATTTACCGGACACTTTGCACATGCTGTTTACAGGGTTCATTCCTTTAATATGAGAAGAGACGTGAACACGCACATTCAAACAAAAGCATATCGCCATCGTTTTATTTGCGAAAAATAAAAACGAAAGAACGTCGCTCAGCAATTGTTTATCTCAATATCGGCGACAGGTCGCATCGCCGTCGCAAGATGTCGCCCAACAGTATCGGTAACGAGCGATCGCGGTAAACAACGGACGTCGCTGCAACCCTGGAATTGCGAAACAGGATTAACGGTGGTAACTTAATTGGAGGATAAGTAATTCGGACGTTCGTTTAGTTAATGTTCTCCTGTGGTAAATTACTGCTATTGTGGCGAGAGTCTTAGGAATTTAGTTTATAGACTCTAGTAACATAGTCTCAAATAGGGTTCTACTTAAGACAGACTGAGTTATAACTACATAGATTCAAAAATCACATCAAAGCAGCTTTATTGAAAAAGGGCTATTATACTACAAAAGACTACCTTATAGATAAGAATGCCTGGGTGTAAGCTCTCCGCTCGATGCGGGGCCGATTAGATAACTCTATTGTAACAGGTATTTTACTGTAATACCTAGTTAATACTTAGTTTGTACTGACTAACAATTTTATTTCTTAATTGTTTAAATGGCCTTAAGTTTATATTCTTTTATGTTTGATTTTTTTCCATTATTTTATATTTTTGGATTAGACACTCAGTAGGTTTATTTGTATCAAAATTACACATTGTTCTTTACTAACGCCTGTTGTAAACCCAAAAGGTAACTGAGCTACTAACTTTAAAAGAGTAACTGCTGAGTTTCTCGCCGGGTCTTCTCAGCAAGAAAAAACTCCGACGCGGTGGTAGAGTCGCATTATGTCTGTCTGTGTATTTATATATCTATATTATAGACATAATTACTATACTAATATGTCTTGCTTTAAATTTGACGATTTGAAAGTACTCACTGTGAAAGTCTATTTGAATAAAGTTGTTTGAGTTTGAGTTTGACATCCTCCGATCCAACGAACTATAATTTTACAGTAAATATTATAAATTCATAATAAATTTCAGTAATGGACTAATCATTTTCATCATTCACTGTTTTAAATTTTAAGATAAACTTTTACTAAAATGCGATGGAAGTTTTTTCAAATGTGACCCGAATTTTTCAATACTTCATGACGATCTTCAACTTTGTCTACGCCTTCATCAAACCGAGGTTAATAAACCATGATCCTGTCTAATTTTGATGGATTTGGGTATGGCTTGCTACGAAGTTGTTACCTAGGGAACAGCTAGCTCTTTTAAAATAAAAAGCTGTACGCAAGCAGACGGTCTACTCGATAAAAAGTAGCTATCGTCGCCCATGGACCTGTGCAGCTTAAGGGGCTTAAGCCGCAATTTAGAGAATACACTCAACTTCCACAAATACTTCGACATATTATTATTTGCAAATTGAAGGCAGGCAGTAATTCAAAAGATCGTTTTCCCTAATCATTGAATGCCATATCCACACGACAATCTACTTCGTTCTTCCTGACAAGTCAACCACTGCACTTCTTATGAGAAGCGTTGGGCAGATAAGAAAAGTTGCCGTCGCGTCAGCTGACCGCGGCTATAAGATGGCAGATTGCGGACAAGTAAGCAGTCGGGAACTTGGGAAGCTCGATGAACGTTATTAGGGAACAAATAAGTGTTGTGTATTGGGATTCTCACTAATCAAAAAAATATTACAGATTTCATCTAAGGAGTATATTGAGAAAATTAATCCTTCATTTTAGTGATGAATTCTGTTTTTTTATTACGTGATAATACGTTATGACTTAAGTAATAAGATACATACCCAATGTTACATTTCGTCAAAAAATAACAGTTTATTTTCCTTTAATATAAACACGCATCTATGAGTATACAGATCGCCCATTGTTACAGTTAAGTAAAAAATAAGTTCGCTAGACTAAGAAGACACTGTTAATTCAACAACAACAACACATCAACTAATAAAAAAAAATTAAAATAACTGTAATGTAAAGCAAAGCTTTATTCAAAAACTGAAACTACTTAATTACCAAAATCTACAACTTTGCGCCATTGCAATCGTTATACGTGACCTTAAGATCCTGTCTTACAAGACCACATTTGAATAACACAAAGATCTTGCACGGTCCCAACCTCCGCCTTATAAAAGCTAATCAATTATTTAGAAACCTCTCATCGGTATCCCGGTAACAGGGCCGTATTTGATTTAAATAAGGATTATACGTTCTTGAATAATGTGTAATGCTCATTTTGGATCAGTGTCTGATATTGTTGTTTTGCATAAGTTAAATTCTGAAAATATATTTAAACTATTTTACTTACATTTTGGACAGTGAACTGTTTGCATACCATCTGTTGCAAGACATGGGACTCCGGAATTTGGCCGGGACTGGTCTAGATCAGTATTTATCCCCTTGCACAAGAAAGGCTCCACCAAGAAATGCAATAACTATAGGCTCATCTCTTTGATATCGCATGCAAGTAAGGTATTGCTGCACATTATCAACGCAAGGTTGCAAGCTAACCTCTCGCGCCAAATTGCACCTGAACAAGCTGGATTCGTGAAAGGGAGAGGCATGCGCGAACAGATACTTATACTGCGGCAACTGATTGAAAAAGCCAGAGAATTTAAGTCGCCGCTCTTCATCTGCTTTGTCGACTTCCGTAAGGCATTTGACACTGTCATGGAAGTGTCTCTGGAAAGTCTTATTAGAGATGGGGGTACTACAGCACCTATTATTCCTATTGAAGCGACTCCATGAAGATGGTTCAGCAGCAGTACGAGTTGATGACGTACTCTCGTATACTTTCAAGACGGAATCTGGTGTTCGTCAGGGATGTATTCTGTCGCCGCTGCTATTTAACACCTACACTGAATATATCATGCGCATGGTGTTGGACGGATGGAACAACGGTATCTCAGTCGGTGGTCGCGTGATAAACAACTTACGATACGCTGATGACATCACTCTTCTTGCCCGTTCGAAAGAAGATTTGGAGGAGCTCTTGCCTTGTCTGGAAACCACTAGTCTCCAATTCGGTCTGACTCTAAATAGAGACAAGACGAAGGTTATGATAGTAGATCGAGCTGAACATATTACTATAAGAACACTATAAATAGCTAACTGCGAAGTTGTGGAACGCTAGATCTACCTCGGTTCTGTTATCTCAAACTCTGGAGGATGCGAAGATGAGATCAAGCTTCGTTGTGCCATCACCAGATCGGCAATGGAGCGACTGGGAAAGATTTGAAAAGACAGGAGAATCACCAAAAACACAAAAGTTCGCCTAAAGAAGTGCCTCGTTTTTTCCAATCTTTCTGTATGGAGCCGAAACTTCGTCACTAAGACAGCAAGATCGCCGAAAAATCGACGCACTGTAGATGTGGTGTTGGAGACGTCTGTTAAAAATACCCCGGACGGCGTTTCGCACCAATTTTTCCATCCTCAAAGAACTTCACATACGAGACAGGTTATCGTCGATTGTGCGGCTACGAATACTGAAGTTCTTTGGGCATATCTCCAGAAACGAGGACTCGATGGAGATGCTTGTAGTACAGGGCCACACTGAGGGGAAGAGAGCACGAGGCCGGTCTCCGACTCGCTGGATCGACATGATTAGGAAATCGACGCAGTCGACCGCAGTACAGTGTACTCGCAACGCACAAAGTCGACAAAAGTGGAGAGACATCGCGCGACGTGCGGCTGCCATAGAAGCCAGCGGCGACGGCGAGCCGCAACCCTGTCCAACTAAAAAGACTTACATTTTATTTCCGTATTTTTGAGCTTTGTGTTGAACGTTTAACTGGCTATTAAGGCAGATGACAAAAATCTTTCATGTTTAATTACTCGGTGCTGGAGCTTTTGTACCTAGCATGTAATATGAACACACACACATTCACAGACATCTAACAATAAAATTACTAACGCAAATCATGATTGGCTATGGGAACTTCACCAGAAGTTAGGTTGAACCCCCTTATCAGGTAAAGTAACTTTTAACACTGCCATATTTTCAACTATGATACCTTTGACTATAACGTGACAGACGAGATTATTATAGCAGCGTCTGTTATATTATTAGATAACGTTTCGAATTACAGCGTCCTTTTTAAGGTTTTCGATTCTGAATCCCTCCCCTGCGTCAGTGAGACCGGCCACAGATCGGCTATACTAATTCAAATCGTTGCTCTGAATAAATTTCAATCAATTAGGGGAGGTGCGCCGATAGTTGCTTCCTTTGAATATTCACGGCCGATCTTTGATGTTAGTCCTGGTGCAGAGTTTCGGTGCTCCGTGCTAAGACACTGAGAGTCTGTTAACCCTGTGACACCTATGTTGTGTAGTTGATAAGCCTGAGGATGACTATTTTTTTTAAGTAGACTAATATAATATATTTTAACCCAAAAAGCTAATCAATAAAAAACTTTGTGTTGAGGGAACTACCACTTATTTAGTCTAATCCACTAGTAGAAGAGCCCTCTTAAATTATATGCGAGCATAAAAATTCCATCATTTATTTGTTACATATCATGTTTAACTTCAAACGAGGTAACGAGATTATTGCGAAAAAAAATTACAGGTTCAAATCCGCATTATTTTTTATATAACCAACGTAGACAATAAAATCGACTGTGATTGAAATAAATCAATCAGCTTAGCCATTAAATGCATTCAGAAGTTTAATACTGAACTTATGTGAGAAATCATTTTCTCTCAATATAGGGACCGTCCCTACTGAAGTTTTGAGCTGCCTGAAGCTGAGCAGAGAAAATCGTTCAAATCAGGTAGGAGTTTTCTCAGTACACATTATTATTTTCATTTGCACTTGTTTAGAAATGACGTATCGTTCCAAGTGAATACTGTTTTCTCATTTTCTCCAAACTAAGTCTCAGTATTTCAAATCAAAGCGTCTGCAATGGCTATGCTTACATATCTTGTGGATCCTCTTCATATGAAACGTCTCAAATACAAATATTCTCTCGAAAGTTGTGGGCCGCATATGTGACGTCTTCGTTAGAAAACTTGCTGCCAAGAGTGGGCGGACTAACTCGTTTCATTCATCGTCTTATAGTCCGACAGACTAGGTTTGATATGTTTCTTTACCTACGATGCTTACATACTGCATTTCGTGCTAATTGTTTAACATTAGTGATTTTTGCATTTTTATAACTATGAAACAAGACACGGACATGTTGATGATAATAGACTGAGCAGCTTTCGCGGAAAACTGACTTGGTGGTAAGGCAAGCAACTCGGCTAATGACAGCTCGCCCCCTATCACATTGGTTTCTAATTTACTTGACGACGGTAGTTGTGGACCTCTGAGTGTTCCTTCTACCGACTACCACATGCCGGATGTGGTCATGAAGGTATTTTATGTTTTTAAAGACCTCTATTTACTGCACATCGTCGCAAGTATCAAGATCACTTCATCACGCTACAACTACAATCAGTCGGCGCATTACGAGATGTCCAACGGGGGAGGGGGTTCAAATATGACATATCTGGGAGCCGTCAGCGCCGCAACACTGTTGCAGAACTTGCTCTGCGGCTAGAGCAGATGTGTACAGCTGTGCTCACGCGTCCGAAGTTTTCCGAAGCGCCGCGGGCGGGACGCGCCTACTTCGTAATTATTAGCGGACATCGAGACATGACTATGTACTTACGGAGGTATTGCCCAATGGCGCTTTTGGTTTACCATTGCGGCTGAGGATGGTTTATGAAAGTTTGGAGAATTAAAACGCTGTGATATCACTTTGTTGACGCTCAATAGTAGGTTTAACAAAGATTAACGTCTGAAATCTGTAACTTTACTGCTGCCTGCTGTTCTGCGAATAAATTGATTCCGGCTTATAATTTTTTTATGACAAAGAAGTACCATACCACATGAAGCGCATGATGTTTTTAGTGGAGAATTCCCCTAATGACATCACCCCGGATTTGTACGGTATTGAAACTAGAAGAGTTTTAATACGAGACTTGAAATTAGAAGAATTGAAGACTTCAAATTTATTTCAATGGGATAAACATCACAATAGGATCATGTGTGTTCCTATTTGGTTATTTAAGGTCCTATATGGTTCCATTTTTACACCAAATGTAAAACTATTGTAATAATATTATTCAAAGACTACGTCGTTAGCAAATACTGAACTTTGGAAAGCTTAACGGAGTCATTTTTTATTTAAAGAATCTAGCAAAGCCAGCTAGCGTCTAAAAGCAAAAAGCGAAGTCGCATTCTCCAGCCACGAAATTAAGTTTACGCCGGAAGCATTTCGAAGTCCGGACTGCCCACATGTACTTTGAAGCGAGTGGCAAATTCCTGGCAATCCTTTAAAATCGCAGCGATCCGCCTTGACTGACCGCATCCTGATTCTATTAATACCGCGCCTCGCCGCCCCCTTTCTCGATGCCCTAAGGAAAGTATCTCTTAATCTAAGCTGGACAACACTATAACAATATTATAAACCATCGCCGGCGACTACAATTCGCTTTTAGAGGGGCATTAGTAACTTCAACGCATTTAATCTGAGCCCCATTATAGAGGACGTAGGGGCCGGCAGGGTTGACAATGAGAATTGAAGTGTCCTTTTATTTTTGTGAGATCACTGGGGTTGATAAATCCTGTAATGATGAAGACGTGACTGAACATTGTCAGATGGAGTTTGTTGTATTGTCAGCTTAGGTTGTGTACGTTCTCATATCTTGATGAAGATGAGTACAAAGGTAGTTACAGGTCACATGGAGTCATTACTGATTAGCGAATGGATTTAATGAAAAACTTAGTATGGAGAAAAAACTACCAATAAAGTCATTGTCAGTTTCTAGTTCTGGAAAACGTAATCACGTGACTCTCAGTTTCATTCATTTCATTCACAATTATTAACAGTGTAAGTTCGAGAAGTTATAGCTACGGCTAACAGACAAATCACCACGCTAGCTCACTGAGATTGCTCCATCGAATCTAAACTATATTTATGATACGTTAAATATGTTTAGGATTGGATGGAATCACCTAGATTTTTCAGCACAAGGTTCAGTTTAACTAGCAAAAATATTGCTAACAACTGCATTTACAACCCTACCAGAGTGAAACGGCGCAGTGCCCACCGAAGTGACAAGACACTGTATCTAAGTAAAGCAATTACCACCTCCAGTGTAGCCAGGTTCCTAACCAAACTTAAGAAAATATTTGTTCTTCGACTAATATTTGCCTAAGTTGCACCTGATTTCCACTTCAAGTTAAGATGCTTGGTACAGAAATAACCATCAATTACTTGTAATAACTAACTTAAACAAAAGGCAAATATTTCTCATTGGATGCTAAAAGGTTGTGAGAAGGCTATGAGGCGAAACATACGTACGAATATATGGTATATTACTAGAATATTGTCCAATTAAGAAGCATGAAGTTGGTAAAAGGTGTCTGTTGAAACGAGCGGCTCTGGAGACGAATGAGAGCGACGCGATATACGTTCTGGCAACTGATGAGTGGTCAAGATATAAATATCAAGTGATATGCAATATATCTGATTAGTAGTCAGTTGTTTAATCTAGTATGTCTGCTTTTCACTAGAATAATAATGATCTCATTCTGGTCCGGAATTTTTCGCGCGAAAACTTCTGTCCAGGCCTATGATAATCATGTTTCATTCGTTTTTGTGATAGCATCAACTAATTACAGCTTTACAAGCCTTTTGAAAAGGCATGTGCATAGAGAAAAGTAAATGTCAAAGTTTGCGTTTTAGACTTTAGCTTTAGTTGCAATTATTTTCATTAACAAGGTCAAATGACTCAGAAGTAGGACTTGGAAAGAAATACCCTTGAAAATAAATGTAAAGACATGGTGGTAAAAATTAACTTATAACTACTCACAAGCAGATTAGTCAACATGCTTAGTTTGCCAAATACCAAAACTATTTACCTGAGGTACTTAAAGTGTTGATTGGTAAGCACAGACTAAGTCCTTAAAGCCAACCCTGCACAGAAGTGAAGTGTAATGCCCACCGGACATCGGCCGTACAGCCCCGGCATCTGCGTAAAGCAATTAGCGCCTCTAATGTGGCCAGGCTTTGAGACATGCCTGTCCTAAGACACCGGTCAGAAATACCCCTTCATTAGTGATGTGCGCCTGCTCAGATATCGAAAAAGTCGATGGATGTCTCTTTAGATATATCAAACAGAAACTAAGTCTATTGATGGACTTTTACGCTGCTGGGCAAGGCCTCCCTGATTACAAATTACAGATATACATTTTCGGCCAATTGTACATTGATAGAAAAAAACTACTACCTAGTTAAGTGTAACATTCAAAATGATCAACAAATTAGGCGACTACGGTGGGTGAATTAAAGAATTATAAATAAAATTCCAGTAAGTTTCAATTTTCTCAAAAACTATATATTAAACTAGCGGCTCCCACAAACTTCGTTCTGTCAAAAGTTATTGGTATATTTCACAGCTGTGAAAATTTAGTATGGAAAAATGTTTTTGCTTTTACTTATTTTTTTCGTCAATTTCCCAATGTTTTTAATACTTATTATCCTATTCCCGATGTAGACAAATCCAAAAACACATAAAAATCGGTCCACCTGTTCTTGAGTTATAGGTAAGTGGTGTAACTAACTAACACGACTTTCTTTTATATATAGATAGATAGATACGACTATCAATTGTCATCAAGTTTCCTATGAACAGATTTTTTAAAACATATAAATTTGTTAAATTCGTGATTTTTGTAATAGCCAGGGCCATCACTATCTAAAGGCGCGTTTACATCGGGATGGCATTCCTAGGGAGCGACCGGCACTGCATTCCAGGGGCAGAATGTCTTGCAAGTTTTAATGTCCTCAGCATTTTATAGTCTTGATTTGATTGCATTTTAGATGGGTTGAAGTGCCCGGAGTTACTGGCGGCTGAAAATAGAACAGAGATGGCGCGTCACAGATAATATTGCCATTAAACGGCTTTATTGCAGTTTAAATACTTACTTAACCACATTAATCTTCAAACAGGACCACAGAATTATGATGCTTAGTAAATAAAAATATTTTAAGAATATATAATAGCGTATCACGTACACTCATATTTTACAGTTAAGTAAGTAAATTAACTTTGTCTTTAGGTGTTGAAATAAAGTTTAGCACCACGAAAAGCACAGTGTGAGTATTTAAATGACGTTTTTAAGTAAAATTTGCTGTTTGACACAGACACAAAAATATTTCAAGTAACGTAACTACTGAATAGATAAAAACCTGAAAAAAGGGCATACCTAGTTTTATACAACTCAGTAGCTACACTCATCATTCTGCTCCTAACGTACGAAGTTGGAGCACTATTTTACACGTAAGCCCGAGTGTTTACCTCAATAGCTTATTTCCAATAATCCTGCACCATTTCTGTAATTTATTAGATCAATATTGCCGGCAAAGTCTAGAGCGGCCCTAACCGTTATCTCTACGAGTCAGCATCACACTGGGATACCAATACGATATAAATAAAATACAAAATATTAAAGTGAAATAACTTAGTATAACAACAGTAACATTTAGACGACAACATTTTCAACTGTTGATAACTTCCGTTCGAGAATAGAATAGAATATAATAGAATAGATAATAATAATATTGTACAAAGGTTCTTATACTAAAATCAAGTTCGACATATTCTAACTAAAATACGAGTACAAATTAAATTAAATTACAAATTAAAAATAATCAACATACCATCACGCCTTTTTCCCAACGGGGTAGGCAGAGACCCACATCTTTTCACTAAAAAATTATCAAATAGGTACTAAATGCAAATAGTCAAAATATTTAAAAGTCAAACATGGATTCATTCATTTTTATCTCCATGTATTCCCTAATGGAGTAGAAGCTCTCTTGTAAAAGCCAATTATTTAATATATCCTAAAATAAGACTTGTTTTGTTACTTGCTATGTTTTGTGAGGAACAATGAACGACTATATTATATTATGTTATATGTTTAAGTTTGTTTACTGGCATTGCTCTAACTCTAGCAGGAAGCTTATTATACAATCGAATGGCATTGCAGTACACATTGTTATAGTACATGTTTAATATTTGAGGTGCTACATGTATGTACTCGTAGTTTGCACGTGTCCCTGCTTCTGGTCAAGGAACCTTTCTGAAACTTTTTCGACTATTTTATTTTATAATAGCTAAATCTATCAAGGCATCTTTACACATAACCTTATACTGAGCATAACTTTTACTTCCCTAGGAGTAGTAAATAGGTAACGCTCAAGATGTTTTCTGCTTCTGCCGCTTCTGTCAGAGGCTAATCATATTAATACTAAACTACGATTTATTTTAACTTTAACGAGGTAGTTCTAGAAATACAGCCATTAAAAAAATACATTGGTAAGCTTTTTTGAATATAACTACTACGATGACTTTCCACACACAATTCAGCATTTGTTGGCCCGAACTAAAAGGTGCGTGACTCGTTTCTTTGTCGTATCATCCAGACGTGGAATTTTGAAAAGGCTTCCTTCCTCTCATAGTCAAGGGTTCTTCAAGCGGGGCGTGAAAAGGCAGTTTTTCAGGCCTTCTGAACGAGGATGGCCAGCTCAGTGATTTTTTTGCATTACTGTGCTTGTCAGCCTCATATTTGGACCTCACAACCGCTTTACATTAAGTAAAATAACTTAGTATAACAACATTAACATTTAGACAACAACATCTGAGGGTCATCTTGCCGGGAAATAAAAAAATATATATTTGGGGTTACACTGGGATACTAAAGAGACTAACTTGGTATCCCAGTGTAGCCCCCAATAGTTTATCTCGCCTTTGATTACTATTCGGATCAGACAATGGTTAATAAGAAACGCCGCCTCCGCACTATTCGTGTGATTTATGGCAAACATGCGCAAGTAACGGGTTAAGATTAGATGTATTATAAGCTGGTAATATGGCCAATGGCGGTTTATGTTATCCGTAATACATTTTGGCAACACAATGTTGGAATATGTGTAATTGGGAACCTATTGAAAGTAAAAGTGAATTAGTATTTTGTGGCTGAAATTACATTGATATTGATTTAATTTGATTCTGAATAGATACATTTTTAAAATGTAGTTTCAGCAATTTCAAATTAGGCGTGTTCACCGGAATAAAACGTTGAAATTTACACAGCTATTTTTTAACACACACGCAAACAATCCATTTCTATTTTTGCGAATCTATTACTTAGAAATAATGTGCTTACAGTACACTATCATGGTTTAAAAAACAAAATGTGAGCTAAAACTATGCTGGAAGGAACTAAAACGAAGAATCAACAGTATTTTTGTCTCCAGTTTCAGGTTCTGCAACTTAGTCGCCAGATTATCGAGTAGAGATTTTTTTGCATTGGACCACTCCAAACAATTCTTCAAGAAACCTCTACTACTCGAGCATATCTTTTCAATAAAAGAGAAAGAAAACTCGCTTTTCAATAAGTCGGGTGGACCCGAGTGGTTTATTATGCACCGTCCCACACTTGATGCATTGAATTTCTGTCACGTCACCAGCCGCTCTCAATTTTCAATAGCAAACATTTGTCCGGAGCCGGCTGCCTCAAATCAAATTTAAAATAAGACTGGTCAAGCTAGAGTTGAGCGTTGGAAGATATGGGAGTAAGTTTTGTATCTTAGATTAATTAAGTTTGTTTGATGGTGTTATCGGATTTTCACTGCGGAGTTTAGACGTCACTCAAAATTAAGGCCCTGCAATAAAACAAATCCTGTCTTGCAATATGTCATTGAAGTAGGGACAGTTAAAGACATACATAGTTGATGAGGCTGCTTGATCTCAAGCTACGTTTAATATTTTGGGAATAAATAATAGTTACTCATCAAAAAAAGAACTGGAACAAAAATTATCACACATATTTAATCATTACACAGCGTTGCGTCAAAAGGTGAAGGCATTAGCCGAACACATCTTATTACGTATATTAGAAACAGGAAATTTAAATAGATACACAAATAACGTATGTACACAAATAATATAAGCTCAGAATAAGGGAGTCAGTAAAGGTAAATTGAAGAAAATAATAAAAAGTGGTATGATTTAAGATTAATGCAATGTACGTGCAGACGTATTACACATACAACAGGTAAACCATGAATATTTGTATAAGCACACACTCCATTACAATGCTTTGCTCACAAGATACTAAAGTTGAAGTGCTTCATTTCATCCATCACTGTTAGTTAAGAAAACTTCCAATGTTACCATTAAATTGCCAAGAAAAAAGTCTGAGAGGTTCGCAGTTTCTCCTCACGGTACCCAAATATGTAGATCCGTACCCTCGGCCTGGGCAGCTGTATCGCTGGAGGCGTCTCTTATTGAGGTGTTGCATTTTATACATTTTTTGCATTTTCAATACACTTTCCCGTCTGGCTTGTTTGTTGAGAGGGTTCCTTTGTTGCGATTTGTTTTTTGCTTATTTTATGTTGTGATATAGTTTTTACATTTTTACTAAGGAATCTAGAGAGATTTTCTTAAATTCAACTCTGTTGTAGGTTAGCGTTGGGAAACTTAACAGCTAACCACTGTAGATTTTAGTGAAGG
The DNA here is from genome assembly GCA_947369235.1 of Udea olivalis. Classification (NCBI taxonomy): domain Eukaryota; kingdom Metazoa; phylum Arthropoda; class Insecta; order Lepidoptera; family Crambidae; genus Udea; species Udea olivalis. The sequence goes on along the minus strand of OX376345.1, from coordinate 6,635,592 downwards.
ATAATTCAATGCCTCTAACATAATCAAGTTTGGGCTGGTATAATGCTTGAGAATTGTATCCTGCCAAATCTCATTACACCTAGAATACTAAAATGCACACTACCATTTTTTGCTAACCTTCTTAACTACGTGTTGATAACAATTGAAGCGTGTGCCTGTCATATAATAATATAAATAGAATATGCAATTGCCATATAAAAATTCTTATTATTATTTCTACTATTCAGGAGCTATGTATTATTATGCATTGCCTGGCATTTCAGCTTCAGCCATCGGCACAATTTCACCGTTATGAACAACAAAACTTTCTCCGCCACGGATCCCTCAAGGAAGGACCAATGATTCGAATTTATGCTTTATGCAGTGGAAAATGATAAATTTATGTGCGTCCAGTTCCTGTCTCAATACATTTCAACGTCTCTGGAGAAGTACAGTCAACCTTCGTACCTTTCAATTGGGCTCTAATGTCAAAGCGTTAAGGTTAAGTTTCTTTTGTGTTCATTGACTGACCGTACTCTGATTTTTTATGGTTACTGCGCCACGTTTGCATAATTTATGTCGTCGCCTGAATTTCTTTGAGAAACGTCTATCTAGCGGCTTCGTAATAGAGTTGCTACATTGTTGTCTTTTTAACGTTTCTGCTGTGTTAGGCTTGGCCTTTGTCAATGGCTTTTCCGCCGGTTACAGACAATTTATGCAATATTTGATTATTTTTAGGTGACTTTCCAGGTCTAAACCATCGCACGAGTGGTTGAGTTGTGAAACCGGGTATTTTAAAAATCAGTTCTATAAGTCGGAGTCATTGGTTTTCAAGAAAAACAGGGCCGGCTATCTGTTAAATTTCTTCAATCATCGCTCGAATAAGCAAGGAAAAAGATCTGATAAATTTTAGACCAATAGAAAAACGTATGTACGTGTATTCTGAAGATGTTCCTCTGAAAGCGTAAAAATTGTAGACACGCTGTATATCACAGCTAGTTCAATAGTAGTCTTAGACAAAAATAGAACGTTATATTTTGCTCAAAAGCTTTCGATTGGTGGCCAAACCTAAAGAGAGCGAGGGCACCCCAGGGAGGCTAGGGCGGCAAACTTTTAAAGATATTATCCAGGACGGGTTGGAATCCTACGTGATACGGCGCGACATCTGTCTTCGGCGAAGTGAACTTTATTTATCGGAGAATCGAGGGCAACACAATAATCAGATCAAAACATGTTTATGTCAACCATTTTCATAAAATATCAAAGGTTTTTCTAATTGTTGTAATCACATTTGAAATTATCAATCTCTAATAATAAGATCTCACTGTCTAGCATGTTTTACTTTTTTATCTTTAAAAAAAATAGTTATTTCGGATAAATTGTTATGAACAATTGAATACACATCTTAAAAGTTTCTGATATGTCTTTTACTTAAAACAAATGATCACCAGCTGTGCTTCGTCATACGGATACACGCATTTCATACAGTCAAAGGCTTAACTCAACAGCTTCAATACAAACAACGACCATGACTTTCACTTATGCCTCTACAGACCGGTCTGTGGCATTCTAATCTAGTGATTACCTGAGTCAAGATAAAAAAATACGTATTTTTAAACGAAGAAGACAATTTACTACTCATTTAAGTAAAGATGACTTACCTACTTTAAAATTTATTCTAAAAGGCTATCAAGTTCCAAAGACTTCTTAATTCAAACATTTAATACGCGCTTAATTCCTGAAAAGATTATACACCACTGGGGATGATTGATTTAATTATTTGCCTCCTCAGACGTGTCCTGTCTTATAATTACGCTTCATTACTTAAACATCGCTTTATACTGACTAATTACTTAATAGAAGTAACGAGTTATTTCCATCTCAAAGTTGAACTTTAGAGGAATGTAATCAACATTAAACGGGGTCGGAAAACGAATTATAGAGCAGAGATAAATAGCATTGAAGGACGGCTGTTTGCCATACTCCTTGATCTCTTTAATACGATCTTCAAGACGTCTCTCAATCTTATTGGCTTTCGGGCAGTTTGGGCAACCCAAATTGACTTAATTTTAATTTTTATAAAGACTGGAGTAAATTCAACATAATTCGATCGTAACGTTGTTATTGATGGTTCTATTTGGACTAGTGACTGTCTATTCACGCTTGCCTTGGAGAGGCCTAAGTTGGCAAATAGCTGAAACAGGAACGCCAAAATTGTTTTTTTACTGACCTCTACTTCAAGCAACTCTATTTAAAAAAAGGGTATCCCTATTCAATGTGCTTTCTTAAATTTGCACGCTAATTAATGTCGGACAAGAACCTACGTAAGATAAGATAAGATAAGATCCCTTTATTGCACAAAATAAGAGGAAAATATCAAGGATTACAAAGAAAGCTGATGTACAAAATTAGGCGGTCTTATTGGTAAAAGCAATATCTTCCAGACAACCTACTACAGGTAGAGGAAAGATGACAGAAAGGGTCAGCAAGTGCAGAGATATAAAAAGGAACTCATAAATAAATTACATAATTTTATATATAATAAATAAAAAATATTGTATAACCAAATAATATATACATATAATACAGGCCAGGACATTGTGATAATAACAACGAAATAACCAAAATAGATACAGGATGAAACTAACAATAAGAGGAAAATAGAAAGGAACAAGAAGACGAAGAGATAGTTTAAGTGAGAGTAAGAAAATGTGCTTTAACTCTAGTTTTAAAGACCGGAAGAGACTGTGATTGTCTGATGGGCGAAGGTAAGGAGTACGTAACTTCTTTAATACAACGAAGTTTCCTTTTATAACTTGACTTTTACTAATTTTGCCTTCTTGGTCGAGTACAACATAATAGTCAGTCATATCTGCGTTTATTATCAAGATTGATCGAATTTTCAGCTTTCTGAAAGATAAGAGAGACCAGTAATAACAGTTAAAATAATTTCTTCGCTTTTGCTCGACTGCAGCGTCCCCATGGCTCCAAGGTGCTCAAAACAAAAGTTTGTTAGGAAAGTTTTATCAGGGCGGGAGGGCCCCTTTGACCTATATACGGGATGATCCTGGGACGACGTACCACACCCAAGAAACACCGTTATAAAACGTTATTCTTGGAAAAACTGACACAAATATTAAGCTATAATCAAATCAGTCTTAACAGAAAATAAGTCTATGAATATAGAAAAGATGCGTTTTTCTTTTATATAATAATATAATATGCGCCAGACAACACACCTCTTGTAATGGCCTCGAAGTAGGCATTGATATCACAGTGTTACGAGGTACCACACAAGGAAATAAGCCAGGGGCGTCTCCCAGCGCACCCAGACCCGAGTCAATTCAGAAAGGAACGTTTACTGAATTGACCCGACCGGGAATCGAACCCGGGACACTACGGAAATCGAGGCGAGAAACCGTGCTACAGCGCACTACGCCAATCGTGTCGCCCTCGTTTGTTTTTAAAATTCACCAGATGAAGTTAGCGTTTTTATGAAATCACGACCCAGACGTAGGTAATCCCGTTTTTAGCGTCCACAGCTAAAAATAAAAATCTTTCGGTATTGATGTGAAATGGTTACAACCTACAAACTTGGATCATTGATGTAAAGTCTTGATAATTTTTGACAAACTTGGAATAAATCATATTGTGATGGCTGGACAGAGTTGGCGGTCTATTGTGATTTCTATTTTGTTATCTCAATTATCTAGCGTTGCTTAAGAACACAAAAAACTATTTATTCAGTGTGACTACGCAGTCATTATTTCTTATTATTCAATCAGGCTGCCTACTAAAAAAAAATGTCTGAACCATCAACAAATTCCAGGTTTTGTGTGCAAAGGGCGTCGAAAAGTAAACAGCACTCTATTGCAGGCAATCAGTTACTTTGTACCGAGTGCCCACCGTCCAGTGGTCCGGCCAAATAGGGGGCATAAATGTGAATGGATGTTAACGTGTTTTTTACGACACACGGTCAACATATCGTTTTGTTTGCGTCCGACCGATATCTTTATACCCCGGTTCACCCCTGATTTTTGGACTGATTTCGGTTTTGCTCGGTTTCGGGGTTTGAGATAAGAGTGATTTCTCTTTTAGTGCAAATTAGTATAGTTAAAAGCTTTTTGGGTGCACATACTTTAGCTGCTTAAGTCTTAAAGATTTTAGCAATAGTAGAATCTCAGATAAACTACTTTTAAAAAATTAATACATTTTTAATGATAAGTAAAATAAGCAAATTTGTTTTAAACTTGTATTTTGCAGTCAATCATACATTTACTTATACTTAAAACTGCAAACGGGATAAATAACAGAAAAATTACAATACTTCGAGTGCAATAAACCACGAGTTGCCAATTTCAATTTTAGTTATCGTTCGCGTAAAAAATTGTATTGGGATGACACATGACATGACATGACAATGTCAAATCCCAATACAATTTTTTACGCGAATGATAATGTAAATTTAAAGTGGCAACTCGTGGTAGACGTACAGTACCTACCTCTACAATGAGTTTATTTATTTATTCTTTATTGCACAAAGCAAAAGTGGGCGGACTTAATGCCTAATGGCATTCTCTACCAGTCAACCACTGGGTGAAGCAGAAATCGTGTTGGCGGTGTCTCATAAAACCGGAAATAAAATATACTATTAATACAAAAAACATACTTATACCAAAACTATACATATTACACATACATAATCATAATACATAAATTTAATACATACACTAAATATCGTACCTAAATCTTAAAATATTGTCTTGAAAGGAGAGAGGTTTGGTTAAATGAGTTAAGGTTTATCTAAGAAGAAGTTATGGATTGCTCTTTTGAAGGAAAACCTACTGGTCGACAATTTAATTTTATTAGGCAGCGAGTTCCATAGCCTAATGGCAGCTAAAGTAAAAGAATTCGACATATGGGAAGACGTATGAAGTATGCCGACAAGAACGAGAATCAATTATTACAGACCTGTGTAAAAAGACTTCTCCTTCAAAAGCCTCTTTAGAGGATTTTTTGTCAAATGACTACAATGACATTAGTAATAATGACCCAAAATATGTACTTGTACTGATATTTAGGCTTATTTTTAAATGCACAGCAAACAACTTATCATTCATCTATTTATATTCATCAATTTAATTATTTTCTCATCAAAAATATCATTTGACTGCAAGGAAACCAATTGTATAGCAAAATTAGCAATACAAATATTTCGAATAAAATACATCAATAGTCTATCATATTTTTTCCTCAGATGCGCGACAATAAACTTTTTTACTATACAAAAAAACTATTTTCATATCAAATATGCTGATTGCACAGCAAATTACCCAGTGCGCACATATATAATATTTACATAACAAAATAACTATTCTTAGGACTAGTTTCATAATGCGCATCTCAAACCCTGCTTGACATAAATGTCTTGAATTTTCAGAAGACACGCTCTGCAAGTTTATTAATCATTTTAACAAAGTAATGAGTTTCAAATAGCATTATTTTTTAAAATCAATCAAATTTATTGAAAACTGATTTTACGCGCTTACTATCACTTCGCGGTCGGCAAAGTGCGCGCGGATCTAAGAGCGAGTGAGAAGGATATATTACTCTTGCGTTTATGCTTCATGCAGACCACGGAATAGTTGTTTGTTTATGTTTAGTCTACCGAAAATAATTATTAGTTATTTTTCCTAAAGTCACTAATCCGATATTTCAAATTTCCGAATTTCATTAGTGCTAAGAATTAAGAATACGAAGTTTCATTTGTCCGAAAAACGATATTCTGAATTTCATAATTCCGAAAATTCATTTCAATTATTGAAATTTTACATCAAAAATACTATTTTCATATAAAAAAATTAAGCTCAAAACCCGACTCGCCATGGTCATCCCGCCGTGATACTAGTCTGCCCTACACTAGAGTGCAATTCAAGAGCCCGATGCCAGAACCGAATTGTCGGCAAAGTAACATGTAAAATGTTTATAAAAATATAATAGATTTCGGATTCGGGATTTTTCGGAGTTTTGATTATTCGGAATTCGTATTTATGAAAGATCGGATTATTGTTGATTCGTAATTTTAATGATTCGGGATTGTGAAATTCGGAATTGAAATTCGTCGTGGTGCTATTTCACTGCGGCACATGCTGAGTGGTAGCCTATTTGACACTTGTTGTAATGTTTTTTTGTCTTTGCAACCTGTGTATATTTTAAGTGTCAAAATAAATTTATTTCTATTTCCTTATACCTACTACAGCAGGGCACTGGCCTCACCTGAACTAGAGGTTGTATGAGCCATACTCAAATGCGCGGGCTTATTTATTTAATTATTGAACAGAATTTAGAGTACAAATGGCGGACTTAATGCGTAGAGGCATTCTCTACCAATCAACCACACGGTCAGACGGAGATATTAAAGGCGGTGCGAAAGATGATAGTTAACAATTACGTTTTTTATAAGAAAATTATGAAATAAAACATACATAGACTAATACACGTAGTATTAAATTAAGCATTGAACATATGGTACAAAAGATGGGCAAAAGTATTACCAGATAAAGATAGATGAAATGGGGTCCGATCACCCCAAAGGGCTTTGGGGTGATTGGACTAATTAAAAGTTAAATCTAATTTTCAGATGTTATGAACAGTCAGTCTGATAGACAGACGTCTCTCTTCTACTTAAAATCGGTAAAAGTAAAAAAATAAAAGTATGTCTCTAAGAGGAAAATGTGAGGTGTGTGTCATGTTTCATTGATTTTTATCCACGAAAAATCAATACCATTTCAAGAGCCTATCAAATAAGATCACAGTATTGACGAAAGATAATTTATTTATGCGATTTATTGTCGCCGCGATAGGGGAGCCCGGGGAAGAGTCAACATTTACCCACTCGTTGTCGATGTGTTTGCACACTGCCATGACCTCTGGATCTACTCGTTACGTTTTTTTTTAAAAAGCATTCAGAACATGCTATTCTTATCGGTATACTATCCGCAATTGCTTGTTTGCCACAGCAGCATAAAAAAAATGTTCGATCAAGTTTGAACTAAAAAAACAAAAGTAGTACTATCCAGCCAGTTATGAGGCCATTTAGGTTATAATTGTAACTAAATTTATTTAAGTTATTTACATATGTAAATAAACAAAAATAAACTTACTTTTTGACAGTTTTATACAGGACCACTTCCCACAATATTTTATCGAAAAACGATTTTTATTGACAGAACAACAATTACCGCTATCCCACAGAGCAGTAGTAGGCTAAGATTGAATTACAGTACCGGAATCAATTACGTTTACGAGTAACATACTTAAGGTTAACATTTAGTAACTTGTTCAATTTCCATTCACATGTTTGATCGCAATAAACGACCTACCACATTCTCATAAAATATTGAGGATGTAGGCATCAGAATAACGTGATCAAAGCATTCCAGGGAGCAATTATTCGCTTCTCTGATGATAAATTGACTTCATAACGTGAACAGGGCTCTTTTTGTCTCTCCGCTTTGACTGATGCCTGTGAGCGGCTCGTAAATATGGAGAGCGTTTTTCAGAATTTGATTTTAGTACTCACAATAATACTACTTTCTTTATTTCAATAAACTACTCTACGTATGTGACTAAGCTGTAAAGAAGATCCATGAAGGAAAATAAAGAAAATGAAATCAGAAGTTTTTCAAAGATAATAACTCATAATTTTAAATACTTGTCAGCTTGTTTGTTCACAGTTTGACCAAAAATGATACCAATAAAATGTAATCGCTGTGACTTTACCAGATATGAAATAGGCATTTCACCTAATTTGTGAAATTCCTATTTTCTAAACTAATGAAAAAATCGTTAAAAGTAACAGCCTTAAAACTCTAATACCGTCCCGTGAAATGTCAATAGAAATTAAAGTCACATCTACATGTAAGAGCTTTTATATACGAATGTGAGTTCAGTTTTTTTTGAAGATATGTTAAAAGAAAGCAGTCTCCACATTTACGCAGCGCACGTTGCACCACGGGACTCCATCCCAGGCTATTGTCATGTCGCATTAACGTGAATCGCATCATAACTCCCGATAATCTACGTTTATTGGCTCCTCCACTGCCTCCTACTTTATATAAAAATGTTTATACGTATTCATATGTACGTTTGTTTGTCAATGCTTTTGTATTGGCATCAAATCTGTTTTCCTAGAACAAACTTCAATAAAAATAATCGAGCTTCTCAAAAACGATACTTTGAGATTTTATAAGTGTTATAATAAGCCTTTAACTATCTACTTAAACGGTACCTCTTGAGTGAAATTATTTCTCACTTAGGATCAAGTCATTGCTACAAGTGATTATGGGTTTTGGCTGAATCACCATGTTTGCTAAATCTAGTAAAAGCTAGATGTCAATATACAAGTACTTAACAATTCATCGCAGTAGCAGCATAAAATGGGACAAATTATGTTGTTAATCATAGGTTTTAGACCTGAAATTCAAAGTATGACCAATATCCTCAGTAGGCTTTCATACAAGGATATCCTTGGGAACGAATCAACGTTTAAAAAGGCAATTTACTATTTCGATACTGAAAATAATTGTTTTGTATGTTCAGTAGCAAAATGTGATATTAAAAGTGTAATCAAAATCGAACCGGCTTTGAGTCATAATACGGGTATGTAGAGTGTAGACATTCTCTTTTGACTTACGCAGCTTCGTTCAGTTAAATACCATCTGTATTATAAAAACTAAACAGCTCATTTTGCATTAAATTCTACTATTAAGCGTGCGAACACGTTTTTATGATCTTCCCAAGCTTACCACTGTAATTTTTGATCCACAAACGATTTTCTAGCGATTACTCCTGAACAAAGGCTTTGCAATCACGATCGGACATTATACTAAAGACAATTCATTATTAGAGAGCCGTTACAGGCTATAATCGGCCGTTAGCGCCCTTTTATAGCAGATTTTATGAGCAAAACTATTGAGCCAAGAAATGGTTGATCTTATCTTGTTATCCTTTGTTGGGGCTAATTATCTGGGTTGTTAATGTAATGTTATACTTGAACAAGAAGTTGGCTATGCTCAGTTTGATTTTGAACAATCGTTTGATTTCGTATTTGGTCTTAAGGACACTTACAAGCCATGTTATTTCTTTATTTATTTTCAGAGTCATACTTATTATTTATGTTGAGAAATAAAGTTAGAATCAAATTATATCTGTATTGCAATAATAAAGAAAATTCCATCTCAAATCAAAATGTTAAACGAAAAAAGATAAAAAACAAGCAATAATATAAGCAACCCCGTTTTCCCATTAAGTTGTAATAGTTGTTTACAGCCGGCACTCGCTGTGCGTTTACAATACATTACGAGCTTGTCGGCAATAAAAAGGGGTAAAAAAATGAAGCAAGAAACGTTAAAATAAAGGCGCCCCGCGATATATACGACTTCCTGGAGGAAATAATAATGCTGTTTGCAATTCATTTGGCTACCTGGTTACCCCCGTCTTTAGAAAACAACGGGAGTATTCCGTTTTTTATCCCTCCTTGGCCTGATTTTTCTCGGGAGGGTCGCGATTTTTATTTCGAACCCTTTGCTCGGCGGCGAAATCAAAGCTTAATGACCGATTACGAAAAAAATCACGTAACTGAGATTTGCGCCTCAGTTGTACTTTTTAGTAACTTAAAGTAAAGTAAAGTAAAAAATATCTTTATTTATATAGAATTATAAAAAGTACTTATGACAAGTCATATACAAAAAAAAAATATAGCGAAAATATACTAAAAATAAACTTAAAGAAAATAATACTATGATAGTAAATATTATAATTAAACATAATGTGACTCTACCACCGGTTCGGAGGTTGTTTCCGATCGAGAAGACTCCGGCAAGAAACTCGATGATTACTCTTTTCAATCTGGTTTTTAAACACAAAAATTGAATTGACAGAGTAAAGTCATAACAAAAAAAAAATTTAAAGGTTGATATTAACTTACCCTCATTATTCAAATGGATAAATTATTAACGATTTAAAAAAATAAATTCATATGTAACACTAAATAAAAAAAGTTTTTTAATTTATCCTTCGTTTAATTTATGAACTTTGTTCGGTAAGTTGTTGTCTGTCATGTTTAAAGGTCGCTTATTAATCTCACGTGTCTCTTTGACGGTTTCATGGTCTCCACTAACATAAACTTCAATCCTAACAAAAAATAAAAAGGGTCGATTTAGTTTGCATTTGCCACCTTTCCTTATTCTCCTCAAAGCGGACAAATGGCTTGTCGCACAAGAAAAATCAAAGTGTAACAAGTCCCAGCTTGCTTACATTTAAAAACGTAATTGTAACTAACCGCTCCCTTTTATTAATTTACCTCATTTATCCCTGCCAGAGGGTACGTCACTATGAATACTGAAAGAGTAAAAAAGTTGCGAATTTAACGTAGGTATACTTCGCCTAAAATATTCATGTAACCGCGACCTCTGAATGTTCTTGAATTGTTTATCTGAATTTTAAGGAATTTGTATTGCTTTTGCTGGTTTGAATTTCAATAATGAGGAAGGTGGGAGTGCTTTTCAAATTGAGAGGAAAAAGAAGCTTCCTACATTATTTGTTTATTCTTTTGCGGAAAGATATTAATTATGAGTATTTTAATGTGCTGAAAAAAAAATTGTCTTAAGTGAAATCAAACTTTACACGTTAGTTTGTGACTCTATTCGTTAAATATTAGAAATAAATATATTCTATGATTTTTATAAAAAAATATATAGTATAAATTATGACAATTTACTACAACCTAAAACGTATTTAGTGGTGGTCGCTTACTACTTGCAAAATCATATTTGTACAACTATGCATTTTTTCCCCGGTATCCCGTTCTCTATTTCACTTCCGTTATAAGAAAACACTTTTCTTAGTACATTGATGTTTTTTTTGCCCAAAAGCATATTCAAATATTTGATTGAGATTAAACATGAATGATTTAATAAATAAATAAAAATCTGGGACAAATTACACCAAGATCATCTAACCCCAAACTGAGGAACTTGTACATGGGTGTCAGAGACTGATGAACATACCTTAATATTTATAAATACATGAATAGATAATAACACCCAGCCACACAACAAACACAAATGTTCGTAATGCGTGGGGATCGAATTCACGACCTAGGTCCTAAAGGAAGGATCGCTACCATTGCACCGACAGGCCATTCAAATTTTATTTATTCAAAATAATGTTTCCTTCAACATTTACTAGTTTTATCGAACGGATGAAACACTTTGATTTTAATCGACAATATTTAAACTTTTCCACTTAGGCCGTTCCAAAGGACTTGCTCATTTCTCGTACATTAATTACGTTAAAATCCGGCTAAAAGCACTAGCGTTCGAATTAACTAATAACATCGAGGGGCCGCCGCCAGTTTAGAAAAGTCTCAGTGACTGAAAGATCCGATTGGGAGTTCTCCAATAATGTTGCCAGGTTAAAATGGCTTTTATGAAAATAAAATTGATCTCATAGTCCTTTGAGTAAAAAAATTAGGTAACTTCCGGAATATAAGTAAACAAAGTCTATCGAAATAAACTGTCAAAAAGGGTCTGGATCCAAAGGGTGTTTTAAGTGCATCCTGTAAATGTATGATCTATTTGTGTAAAAATGGTCTCTATACATTTTTATCAGCTATACAGAGTGTCCCTAGAAGTAAGGATCTAACCGAAAAATTTAATCATTTTTTTTATTGCGATATTTTATTCTTCTCATTTGAGTCATGCTTTGTAGCTCAATAAAATAACTTAGTTAAAGTTAGACAAATTGTTCACTAACCTTTTAAAAAAAATAAGCTGGTAGCTTTGATACATTTTTTAAACACTTATTTTTGTTTGGACTTAGGCGATTTTAATAAAAAAAAAAACATATTTTTTTAATGGAATTCGGACTACTATTGATGAGGCTACAAAGCTCTCTGCTATTTTGATTTGATCTTTACTACTGGGGATATCCTGTATAACATCGTTTCTCTGATAAATGTGTATATGGCATCAGACTACATTTTTCACCTGACAAGTTGATTTAATTTTACCCTGCTACGTGTTACTAACAGCTTCCCAAAAAAAATTACGTAAAATCGATTCATTTTGAAAGATCTAATAAACCCAAAATCATCCGAAATCTCGTTCAAAAAAGTATACATTTTTTTCTCGTAAGTTGAAAAAGAAATACTCTGAATCTGGCAACTCTAAATCGCCTTGAATATTTAAGAAGCTCTCCAAGTCTCAAGGGTTTCGAGGACTCGCTTAAAATGCTTGATGAGCAATCGAGTTACAGGACTGAGATATCAAAGAGACTGACGTATTTAGACACGCTCGTAGATGGTCATCTTGAACATGGAGTAGTGGAAATAAAATAAGTTTTTATACATGCTTTTCTCAAGCGGAAAGTCTTTAGAACTTCGTGACTAATGCGGCCTAAATTGTACAAATTGTTTCTTTAATTAAATATTATTGTAATCGTTTTTTTGTATAATTAAGTATATGTAATAAATATTACAAAGATAAGCAATCAAGAAGATAAAACTAAACAACAAATGTAGTGAACTGCCATAAATTGAAAAAGTTATGAAAAACGGTTAAAAAGTGTTGCTGTCGTTTTAGGAATTATTTTTTCCTGCAAAAAATGCCTAGGCAAATATTTCAGTACCTCGTCAGGTTCGTCAGAATCAAAGGTATAAATCTAATCAGGGAAAAATCAGAACGATTACAAAAATGAACATCAGTGAAGCGCCCCTTTTAACCCTCAACGGCGGGCGCATTCCATCCCGTCTGAGCCGTTTCTTTTTTGAGCCGGTAACAAGCCAATAAATCCGTGCGCGTTTTTAGGGTTACTTATTCAAAGGGTCAGAGCGGAACTCCAATCGTGATCTGACGTCTGACGTCCGTTTGCAAAAAAGTTTTAACCGTCTTGTAAACAAGTTTCAACAAGCAATGTACGTGTCAAACTCTGTCGATTTTATTTCTATTTTCTAGGCGAACTGAAAATCTATTGAACTTTGTTATCAATATCATAAAAGAGAGTTTTCTTATTGGACACTGTATTATACAGACCTAATTTATTCGTTAGTATGTAGTACAAAACTTACAGTCTTAGCTAAAGTTCAGGAACCTTAGGTAAATGTTATAACTCATTATTATTAGACTCAGAATGTATCTTTTTTATGCATTGTTATTTTATATTATTTTCTATGGAAAACATAATGATAATAACACAATTTACAAACAGAACCCGCAGATAGAGAGTCAAATTCTACACTGCCTGATTTTTCTGAGCCCCAAAAAGGCAAAAAGGATTACGACGATTACAACCAAATTTACTTAACACCGACGCATTAAACCGGCTAATAAGGACCTTTAATGCAATTCCCTAATCTCGCTCACTGGCCCATTTTAATTCAATCATAATCGGGACCCAATCTCGTTACGGTAATTTCGCTTCTGTGATAAGGTTATTTTAGGACAATGGGTGACGAGTATGTTGTTAAAAGGCCCTATATACGAGTAAGTCTTTGGCTTTGGAATTGATGTATTTATCTATATCTGAGTTGCTTGACCAACGCAGTTACTGGTTTAAGTGGTGTTTACAACACGGAATACATAGTTATACTCATACAATGTTTAGGATGCATACTATGATACTACTTGACATTATGTGTCACTTTTTTTGCAAAAAATAATTTGATGACAGTAAAAGATGAGAAAAACTGTTTCAGTCACTTTATAGTATTATCAATTGTCATTTGAATATTGATATTGTTACCCATTTTATCTTTCATGTAAGCGACTACACATTTCCGTCAGTGTATATCTAAGTAACAGGTTCGTTAGCAGGTAAACAGCGACCCAGGGATCCCGAGGACACTTTTAATTAATTGAGTATATGAAGTAACTGAGCACAGGCACGTACTCGTACCTCGCTGATTAGCTCAAATGGACCTGTGTGCTAAGCGCGGAGCCAACGAATGAAAATGTAGAATGAGCTAGCGAAAGTTGCCATAAACAATAAACTTTGTACAATAACTTTTATATACAAGACAGATGGAGACTAATAATAATAATAATAATATATTCTTTATTGCACACAAAACTTACAGTCCAGAAATAATTAACAATAAATGCAAGTACAATTTGGGCGGCTTTATCGCTAAAAAGCGATCTCTACCAAGCAACCCACAAGCAAAGGAAATTTGGCGAAAAGGGCGAGTAAGTGCACCGAGAAAAATAATAGAGAAAATAAGTTTGATTATGAATATCTATACAGTATAGGACTAGGTAGATAAATTCACATAATACATAAATACTATTGTATAAAAACCAGAAACAAATGTAAGGTTATTTAAACAGACAATAGCAATCAGCTCAGTTGCAACCAAAATGATCCGGATATATAAAGGATAAAGAAGAAAAAGGAAGAACCACAAGGACTGATGTCAAAGTGCAAGGAAATGTGCTTTGACCCTTGCTTTAAAGATGGATAAGGATTGGGACTCTCTGATTGATAGGGGTAAGGAGTTCCATAAACGTACGGAATTCACAGTAAATGACTGTGTGTAGGAGTGGGAAGAATGAGGAGGGAATTGAAGACGGAGTTTTTTGGAAGAACGCATTTCCCGTCCACGGATGGGATGCAAAAATTGGAACCGCTCTTTGAGATAACGGGGTGACATTGGGTTGAACAGAATGTTATATAGAAGAAAAAGGACATGAGAATCATGAGTATATGAGACTAGTGAGTGTGAAGCTTAGTATTTGGCTTGAAATGAAGAACCTCGTAGAAAAACCGAGCCCTGCGGATGAGTAAAATGAATTGGAAACGCAGCGCTTAAAACTGTTGGCTGTTAGGGCAGTTTCATGTTCCAAATTTTCTGTACCTACAGAAATGTTTAGTTGGAAATAGGTGTCAGAAAACTATTTCTCCTCATCTGATTAAATATGTTCACCCTGAGTAAAATAACCGATTTTTCGACCAATTAAAATAACAGACGGATACATTATTTATTCGATGAGCAGTTGTTTGGGTCCCCAAAGCAAACATGAAAGATTTTCGATGATTTTTACATTTGGTTGAATGTTCGGTGTGATGTGAATTTAAAGATATGTAATAAAATTTGATGTTTTTTTTTGTGTTAATAGACACGCCCACAGAAGTCGTCTTTGAGGACGAAACATTTAAAATTTTGGGATAGGAATAGGCAACTAAAGTTTATTTTTAAAAGCATTAGATTACTTACCTAAATCGTTAGCATTATTCGAATTTGTAGCACGTGTTTCGATGTATGTACAAAATTTAAGCATTAGGGAATTAATCAAACTTTACAACCATCCATCATTTTTGGCACATATTTTCATCAAACAAAACTCTGTTGCGTCCCCAACACGATCCGCATCGGTCATTTCAACCTTGTTTCTAATCAATCGACCGCGCGGGTCGGACTGACCACAAGGATCTAATTACTCCACTGACCGATGACAGGTTGAATCTATCGAAATGTTATTAGATACTTATCGGGTGTGTTTTGCTAATGGGCCAGATTAAGGAGCGTAACCAAAGTGAATTTGTAATGGCCGTCTTGTCTTGGGAACACTATTCATTCGATAGGTCCATTTACATACTAAATGATAATCATCACAAGATCCATTACCAAGTAATTTAGATCCACAAAATAATTATGTATTCTAGTCTTTTATAACTCAAAATGATGACGTTTAAAAAAGTTTGATTTAATTAAAGTGCCGAATTTTATTTTTTTGATTATTTCTCTTTTTAACTCATTATGTAAAAACTAATGATTTAAATAATAGTTTATTTGATTTAGACTCTTTCATCGTTTTTAATAAGAAAAAATTTTGGTAATCAGGTTATAAATCAACCCTACTAACGCTTCGTAATTTTCAAAGCGCCAATCTTGCAAGTGCCTAGATGGCGACACATGCGCCAGGCTCCTTGCCCCTGTCGCAATAAATTTCCGATATAAATTATTCAAATTCGTCATCGGACGGCTGGATTAATTATTACTACTCTCGTCAGCGGCCGCAGAAGGCGCGATTAGTAACACGTCACCGGTAAATATGGCAACACTTATTTGACAATTTTAGGCCTCATACAGACGAGCAACTTCAAAAGACCAATGATTTTGAGCCTGGGATTTTTACAATCGATTAAAAATTCAATTTCATCGACTTATTGCATACTACGCAGATAAAGTATTGGTATCGTTAATATGATTTCATATTAAACAATTTTTAGCATTTTAACCAGTAAATTAAACATTTTTTTAGGGCGTGCGTGTCAAATAAAAAGAGAATTGTTAGGTCTTTTTAATTTATTTTCAAATCTATTTTGATGGTGATGAGATAAAAGACTGTTCGGTCGGTTTGCTTCACACCCAAAAAACCTATTCTAATATTTGTGATTAAATGCGCCAAACGCCGTCTTAACTGTGTGGAATAATGTCCAGGGATATTTATGTTATTTATTTATTAACTAATATCTCGTCCACTCAATTGCCAACAAATTGTTAGTATCGGTCGTATGTATCGCACCTTATGCGGGGGAAAGCTGGGGTAACTGGGACACTCGGCCATAAATCTACTCGAAGTGATTTGGTACAAAGCACTCTGGCCCAGCGTAAGCCCGCCAGCCAGAACATCCATTGTGGCCCGCGCCCGTGGAATCCGATAATGCCTCCGAGATTGTCCCGACTTTCCTTTAACACCTCCCGATACCCCTATGTGGACGACGCTGAATAATGTATTCAATTTGAGATTTGTTTGATTAACTAGGTATAGCCTACTTAGCAAACTGTGAGTTTATGGGTTAGGTCTATGTTACTTGTTATGGCTGGTGCCAATATACCAACAGAGACACTGTTTGTCAAATCGAGCTTGGGTGTGGTATTCGTTTACCCGCTCTGCGAAATTTAGTTTTATTTAATTGAATTACACACAAGTAATATTTTTCACAGTGCACTATGTTTAAACTTCTCATGAAGCTCAGGGCAACGAAGTTAATCTTAACCGTAGCAACAAGCTTACAAACGAAACTATTATTCATGTCTCAAAACGATTTATTGATTTAAAGATCTCGCAGTTCTCTTACTCTACACCCAATTGAATTTGAAATCTGTTAATATTTACTTACTTTGAAAATATTACTTATTAGTACTACTGACTAGATAAACAAAAAGTTTTGTATGAGTTATTCATAGTTCATTCCTTCCATAGGTACTTAGTTCCATACTTTCATATTTAGTTTTGTTTTGTCAGATTTGTATACTTTGGAATAGATTTTTTATCAAACTAAAAGGTTCGAGCCACATATACCTTATCAACTATTATAGTTATAAATCAAAACCTGACTAGCCACAGTATGACTTACACGGTCGTATCGATCAAGACACACGAGAGAGGATTTTAATATGTCAGCGGTGTACCAGTGCGCCGCGTGTACGGTCCCAAACTTAATCTATAAATCAACAAGTGAAACTATTTCGTAATTAGATCGCGTTTAGGGGCACAACACCTTCCTTCGGCTCCTTGAGAAGGCCCAAAGGGTCCGAAGGTAAAGGCTCCCGTTGCCTTTCAAGCACCTCTTTAACGGCTAATATCCTTAGTAAATGGATCTCAAATATTTTGCCCCATAACCGTTATAGCGTAACGATGTTATCATGTTTATTGCTTTTGCAGTTCGAGGGTCCTTATATTAACTTCACTCGTAATAACAAAGAAAACATCTTGTTTATCGTTGAGTTTTTTCGCATTAATTTGAAAGAATGTAAAAATAAAAATCCTCTTAACAAAGAGCCATTCTTTTTGCAAGCGCTTTGATGTTTCGGTACTTAGTGTTTAATAAGTTGATCCTATTACAAATGTCCAGGTAACGTCACAATGGCGGGTCGCTAACAAGATTATAACTTTATTTGGTAAATAAATAAAAAGTAGCGAGCCGTGTGTTCTACGTCCCCCCGGCTGCCTCGCAGTGATAATGAATTATGTACGGTTACTAGCCTTGATAAAAATGTTATTGTTTGAACTTGAAATGTTTTGTGTTATTTTAGAAGGCTTTGTATGTGCGACTGTCTGTTCACATGCGGTTACAACATTTAGGTTTTGTTGTCTTTCTCAGTTTGAGTATTTCAACTCAGGTAAACGTTACTGCTTCCTGAAAACCAAAAACTTATTTTTGCACCCCTGAAGAATGAAAATAATAAAAAGCTAAAATATTTATAGTTAGCAATAAATTACTTAATAATTTTCTGTCGTTGATGAATTTGTATGAATAATGCAGATGTCACACGAGGGCAGGACAGTGTTTGCAGAACGGTACTACTACTACAGTGCACTGTGCAGTCAACCTTCATAGTGTTTTATTCTAAATTAGAAACTTTTAATTCTGTATGTCTAGAATGTCACATTTTATTATCTGTAATGCTGATTTTACATGAGCGCAGGACAGCGAGGCAGAACAGGTGGGGAAGAACAGTGACGTTCACACGGGGTGGGCAGAACAGATAATATTGACAGAATAATACCGATTCCACACGAGGGCAGGACAGTGAGGGCAGAACAGTACTGCTACTGTGTGAACGCACTCGCCGAGACAGGACAGCACTGTCGTGCCAGTAATCAAGGACAGTAAATAGTCTGCCGGTCTATTTTTTCGGGGCAGTTGGTACCCACTCCACCTCGCACACTCGACTGTCTTCCGACTGCCCTCGTGTGAACGCGAGGGCAGTGCAGTGTGTAGTAAATCTTCATAGTGTTTATTTCTAAATTAGAAACTTTACATTTATTATGTCTTGAATGTCATATTTTATTATCTGTAATGCTGATTTCACATGAGCGCAGGACAGCAAGGCAGAACAGTTGGGGAAGGACAGTGACGTTCACACGGGGTGGGCAGAACAGATAATATTGACAGAATAATACCGATTCCACACGAGGGCAGGACAGTGAGGGCAGAACAGTACTGCTACTGTGTGAACGCACTCGCCGAGACAGGACAGCACTGTCGTGCCAGTAATCAAGGACAGTAAATAGTCTGCCGGTCTATTTTCACACTCGACTGTCTTCCGACTGCCCTCGTGTGAACGCGAGGGCAGTGCAGTGTGTAGTAAATCTTCATAGTGTTTATTTCTAAATTAGAAACTTTACATTCTGTATGTCTTGAATGTCATATCATATTATATTATATTATCTGTCAATAGAAATAGAAATAGAAAACATTTATTAAATTTTTGGACATCGTTACATCATAGGAAACAAAAACAACAGAACAAAACAACAACAAGACATAACAAAACCATCAGACAGCGACGTCCCGATGCCCAAAAAATAAAAGGACCTCACTGAGCATTCAGCCTGGGCTTTGAGGGCTCAGGCGCTGATTTTCAGTGGGCCCCAAATGAGTAGACTCACGGACACTTGTGGTGGACACACGTATGTGCCTTATAAATAAGTAAAATAAATATTTGAGATAAGTAAGAGGATGGTGAGTAATTAAATGTATTGTGTAGTGTGAAGAAGTGTAATACACTAATAATAAATAGATAAGCGATACCGTGCCGGTTGTATAGTGTGATTGCTTTTGTGTTTTGTGACAGCGCAAAGTAAGCGGCGATGACGCAACTTGCATGACACCCGAGTTTGGATCGCAGCGCGAAAAGAAATAACAAACGGCCGGAGGTAGACAGTTATAGAGCTGCGCGTGGGCTCATTGGTGCCAAAACTCAAAACTAACTATCTCTAGCAAGCAACATGTCGTCATCATCGTCTACATTTAATTCACGTGGTACCGGCAATATTCGGATTTTGTCACAAGACATTTTGCAAACTACCTACGAATCTGCAATTTCGATAAATTAAGAATAAATGATATCCTCACCTAGTCTGAAGCTTAATTGGCGAAGACAGAGTACATGGCCTGTAACACCACAAATCCCCAGTCCGTCCGCATAGGCGTTGACGGGGTCCAGCGCACGGACTGTGTCAAATACCTGGGATCTGTGTTAAACGCGTTCAGGGATATTGACAGCGGCGTCAGAGCCCGAACTTCCGCGGCTTGGGCCAAATGGCGTGAGGTGATTGGTGTCATTTGTGACCCCAAATTGCCGATCAAGCTGAAGGGGCAGGTCTATAAAACCATTATTAGGCCTGTCCGCAGAGCAACACAAGCAGGAGCTGCGCGTCGAGGAAATGAAGATGCTGCGGTGGATGTGTGGAGTATCACGCAAATATCTCGTGCGGAACACCCACATCCACGGCAACCTTCGTGTTCGTGACATCACAGACAAACTGCAGGAGTGCCGCCTTCGTTGGTATGGTCATGTCTTATGGAGATACGTGAACAACAAATGTCTGGCCATGCCGCCCCCGCCAGGTACCGATAGGAGAGGTCGACCCAAGAAGCGGTGGCTTGACGTCGTCAAGGGTGACATGCGTGCCAACAGACACCACTGAGGATGCACAAGACCGCGCGAAGTGGGCCAAGAAAATAAGAAAGGCGGACCCTAGAACCCCACACACCAGTGTGGGTTCACAACCGGGATAGACCGCACGTATGATGAAGATGATGATGATGATATCCTCGCCTATTCAATTTGATTGTTATAAAAAATATAGTGATTAAACTGTGAAGTGTTATTGTTTACCTGTATATACTGCTTTAAGCCTTCAAAAATTGCATCACTAACTTCTGGAATAATACTTGAAATATCTGCTATTGACACTCGATAATGGGTTTGCATCGAACGAAAACTAGCCCCAGTTGTTAAATAATGCAAACATAATGTATTATTTTACTTTTCCTGGTATAGCATCGCGCATGAATGTGTCTTGTCGTTGGATTACCGGACTGATGAGTTGCAACAACTCTTCATAATTTTCCCATGTCATACGCATGATCATTCTAAACTCATTGGGATCTTCAATCCTTATTTCTTCTAAAACTTGAACTGACAGTCAAGCTCGGGTCTTTTTGCCAACCAGGGTCTGATCCAAACCTTTTCTTTCTTATTCATTTCCCCTTTGGCAATATTAATGCGCTCATCCAGAGCTATTTCTGCCGCAATTTTGAGTAAAAGGCGTAGTTGCCGTTTTCGTCGTTTTCGCTCCATCGCTACTCGCGGACTGATCTGCCCACCCATGTGAACGCCGCTGTCCTCCAACTGTTCTGCCTTCACTGTCCTGACCTCACTGGAAATAAACACTATGAAGGTTTACTACACACTGCACTGCCCTCGCGTTCACACGAGGGCAGTCGGAAGACAGTCGAGTGCGAGAGGTGGAGGTGATTACCAACTGCCCCGAAAAAATAGACCGGCAGGCTATTAACTGTCCTGCCTCGGCGAGTACGTTCACGCAGTAGCAGTACTGTTCTGCCCTCACTGTCCTGCCCTCGTGTCAAATCGGCAGAAGAAAAGCTTTATTGCAAACACGACGTCAAGTTTTACATTTTGCGTTACGTAGTCTATGGCATCAACTTGCCTTGGACGACATAATTAAGTTTACAAAAATTAAACATTGTTTTGTCATGTCATAAGCTACAAACTTTATGTTATGACATGAAAAAACAGAAATCTTTATGAATAAATAACATTCTTTCAGTAGGTTTTAGGACGATTAATTTATTATCTTTTCAAAAATGCCAGTTTAAAGTATATTTTGAATCCTATAAAACCCCAATCGGTTAATAAAGTTGTGATACTCCAAAATCCTAAATAAACTTTCATCCCTTGTACACACGCTCGTAAAATATCGCATTCGCTCAGTAGCTACATTCGGACACATGTCATATAATCCTGTGTTAATGAAACAATAAATTCGTATTCTGTAGACGCTCGCCGTATGAAGTATTCGGCCAACTCCACTTACACTAATGCACACATTACCGTTCCAATTCGAGCCCTATCCCCTTAGCATTAAGAGCGTCGGAGCGGCGTAATAATCCCCTGCGCTAGAGTGTTATGAGTGACGCGTGTTGTCTCTCATTAACTTAATACGTTATGGTTTGTACTTAGCAATATCTGCGAAATGAAATATCTGATGTACGGGATGAGTTTTTGTTATAAGTATTCCAAGTTGAAAGCACGTGAATCATGTATCCTGTCTTAGTTTTGTAGTGAAGATTAATAGGCCAACGATATTGTCTACTGTTGCGAAAGGACCTCTGTTGAAATAAAGCCATTGCTACAAAATTGATGGACATTGGCCTAATCCGTTAATTGTTAACTTGAGTGAAAATAAAACCCACAAACCTTAAAACAGTCAGCAGAATCATAAACTAAATTCAAATACGAGTACATGTCGATTAACGACATGTATTTGAAGGTTTTCAGTAAGACATTTGTAAAGGTATTTTTTTAATTTCAGGTAAGTCTTCATGTTCCAGCAAAAATAAACTAAGGCTTAGGTAAGTTTCTTCAAAAATATAATTATATGACTTATTAATCATAGACTAGCATCACCCGTGAAGTTTCACGTGTTACTTACTGCATCCGCATCACGTAGCACCCTAACTTAAATTACGAAAGTGCGCTGAGTAATCAAAGTGAATGACAAAACTGTAATCGCCTTAAGAGTTTGCCATTCAACAAGTCGGGTTCCGTTGGTGCGATCAATCATAATCACGGCTCTTTCACCTCAACTAATGGCGCACGAAATGGTGGAATGCGTTTAAAATCTGCGAGTGCGAGAATGTATTGGGAGGTAACCGTTCGGAAACGGGCACAAAGGCGCTCGCCGCGCTGATCCATCATGTGTCGCTGCGGTCGGCGCGAGTGAGTTTTGGAACGACTCCCGGTCCGTTTGTCTGTTTTCACTTGAAATGCAGTGACATTTGGATGTTTCAAGCACAGTTTTTAAGCGACATTAAATACTAAAAGAGGAATTTCTAGTAGATTTAAATTGAAAATCATATAATAGCGCATATTGGTTTGGGGAAAAGACTCAATCGGCATAAGATGAATAATTAATATGGAAAAATAAATACCCGAAAATACCATGGATGATGTTAAAAAGTAAAGTAGAAAATAAAAAGGTAGGTACTTTAAAAAATTTAATTGCTTTCGCAGAAAAACACTAACCTAGCTAATTCATCATGTGTGGCTGCGAGTGAGTTTTGCAACGACAATTTGGGTTTTCTTTTGCTTTCCGGGTTTTTTGGCACTGGTTATTTTAATCGCTGACGAAAAAAATAATATAAAACATTTGACGCCTCATTTGGTTAATAAAGGAGTTGTTAATTTCCTAACTCAATCTTTGAAAAGTAATTACGGTACAACTAAGATTATGTCTGTGCCATTTCCTTTATGTTCTATGTCCAAAAATATTAATGAATACAGCAATAACATTTTTAGAATTCCAACCTACATAAGTTTTGTATGACGTAGGTAAATTGTAATTTTTCAAAAATTTAAAGAACAAAAATTTCATTATAAACTTCTCTACTTATAGGTACTTTTAAAGTACGGATGTACTGCCAGAATATTTGGTAATACCCATGTGATCTTATTAAAAATAAATATTTCCTAAAGAATTTTTAATTTCATCGACTACTGTGCGCGTCACCGCAAATCAGTCGTGAATGGAGCGGCATTGTGAGCGCTGTTATTTTAATTTTTTCCCCGCGAGGAATGTCTTTGAAACTGCTCAAATGACGCGTGTAATATCAAGGTTTGCTCTCAGCGTTTGATGTACGAAGATTACAGTATTTGCGATGATTATTTTTCGCTCGAAATAAAGCTTCGATCCCTTTCTACCGTTTTGTCGGTCTGCGGTTACTTTGTTGAATAACTGCACGTTTGTTTCTGCTCTGCTCTGAGCCTTTGAGAGTCGTTTCTGTGTAGGTGACTGTAAGTCCTCTTGTACACTACTTACTTTAACAAACTCTGACAAGCCGCGTTCGTAACAAGTCGCCAACTTTGCCACTCAGTAAAAACTCTATTCAGACTGATCATTGAATATTTAAAAGAAAGCTTGTGGACTTGGAAGTTTTTGAACTATGCAATATTCTGTTTTTAATTCATTTTAAATATTATCAGAACCTTACAAAAACAAACATACTGATTGATGCCAACCTACTGTATGTCTACTACCTACTAAATGTGACGTATTGGTATTACGAACTCTAATTTGACGTTTAATACCATTGTTTATCTGTCAAATAGTATCACTTCGAAACTTTTTAGTTGCAGAAGTAGCTTAAAAAAAAGTTACACAGTAATACCAATACAAAGTGAACATTTTTAGAATCGTAAACGGTCACACTGCGATACTTGTAGTGGCAAAATATTGTCGTACGGCCCCAGGCTCTCAGTGCGTCTAGCACGAGTTGCCACTTTTAAATATACGTTATCGCAGGCGTAAAAAAATTGTATTGGGATTTGACATGACATGACATGACAATACCAATACGCCGCGTAGAAGTTGAGTTTCCATGACGGGATGGTCACGTGATTGGGAATAAGAAATTATAATACCAAAACGCCAGGACGCTCAATTCACATACAAATGTGAGCAAGCTTTAAGAGATTGCAATAAGGCCCCAGATGGTAAACGGGTCGCCGGAGTCTTTAGACACTTGCCGCACAAGAAATATTTTAACTGACCGTTGTCAACTTCGCAAAAAAACATATAAAGAGCCTAAGCAAGACAGGAAAATCGTTCCATTGTAGGCATATTTCAGTTGTTTACTGAAATGTTAACTTTATACGAGTATTAGCTATCAAAGTTCCTAAATCAGTATTCCAATATCTTAGAAGACTAACAAAACCCAGAACAATAAGCAAGAACGGTCAGCGCTGGCCCCGACGGGCTGACGTTAAGCAGAAAATTCCACCCGCAAAGTTTAGATTGTCCGAAGCAGCTGGCATCTCGACACATTCCCCAATCTGAGCAGCGTTTTATTGTGTTCATATCGCGAACCGCCCGTGAACTCATTGGCAACTGTCATTTAGTAGGACACGCAGGGCTTCTAATTAATATCGCAGGACTTAATATACACATAAGTACGAGTACTCACAAGTTTTTTAATAGTTGTTTAGGATCTCTGACCTTGCGTTATAAAGCTACTCGTCCACATAGTGGTTGTTTTTTTATGTAATAATGAGCAAACGAGCTGGGAGGTCACCTGATGGAAAATGATCACCTCCGCCCATGAACAACTGCAACACTAGAGGTGTGACCGATGCGTTGCATGCCTTTTAAATGGGAATACGCTCTCTTCTTGAAGGCTACGATGTCATATTCCTTTGGAAATACCGACGCAAGAAGATCATTCCATATCTTGGATGTACGCGGAAGAAATTGACGCGAAAAACGTACGGTTGTTAAGGGCCAGCCATCCAGGTGATGAGCATGGAATTTCGACTTATGACGTGTCGTGCGATTATGAAATTCAGCGGCAGGTATAAGTTCATGCAATTCTTCTGAGCACTCCCCATAGTAAAGACGGTAGAAAACGCAGAGAGATGCAACGTCTCTCCGTAGGGCGAAAGAATCTAATAAGCGGTCGGAAATCATAGGGTCACTGACAATTCGAGCGGCTCTCCGCTGTATACGGTCAAGAGGATGCAGAAGATACTGAGGTGCTCCAGCCCAGAGATGGCAGCAGTACTTCATGTAAGCTCTCTTTGTGCCTTGTAAAGTTGAAGGCGCTGAGACGGCAAGAAATACTGCTTTGCTTTGTTCAAAACTCTAGTTTATTTGGAAGCCAATTCGGATTTACCCTCCAGATGACTGCGGAACTGTACATCACTCGAAACGTCAACGCCAAGAATTCAGATGCTAGGCCTGATACTCAAGGAAGTGCTGTCAAACTTAGGACATGCGACTAACGGGGCTTTTTTCGTGGTAAATGCGCAGAGTTGTGTCTTACTGGGGTTGAAACAGACGTTGTTATTTTGACCCCATGAGACCTGTTCGAGCGATGCCTCGACTCAGACAAGCTCTCTTCGGTTCTCGTCAACTGCGATCTTGGAGAGATTGCGCTGGCCAAAGTACAGTGCGTCCCCAGTGCTGTCATTCGCATAACAATGAATGCTGCTGGTTATAAAAATAATTAACTTTTAAACCATACTAACGACCAAAGATGCGTCAGTATGCAATAAACACAATCCAATGTAGATAGGTTTTTCACGAGAATTAATGAAGACGAAAAAAATACTGTATTTATTTTCACTTGGGAAAAACTAATTTAGCATAATAATATTCTGAAGTTTTGTTACTTTTGAATACCAAAAATCACAATGATTTCGCCATACCCAACCTTACTTTTGCCCAAACTAAAAGCCCAAACAAGCACAAAATTAAATTGTAACTGCCCCCAATTTCCATATCCTCTGATAAACAAAGGAATGGACCCTTTCCATTTTTATCCCGCGCTAATTGTAATTTCATTGATAACGCAGTTTACAGTTTGACCGGTCCATTAGTGCGAAACAAGGTGGCGTCCGGCCTTTGGGCGTATTTATAACCTTTAGTATAGTTGCGGCAATAATTTCATTAGTGGGGCACAACTACAGGCCGGACAAGACAAATGGCGGCCATTAGAGCCCTAACGACGGCCCTCGTCAGCCCCAAACTTTTAACGACGAGAATCAAAGTAAATACGCAGCGTTATCTTGCCGATTCTGTGTAATCATAACTCTAGGTGGGCAAGGGTTGCTAATAGGATGCGCTAGGCAGGTGGGCTAATGAATGAACAGCTTAACTGACCGTTTTCATTTTGCAATAAGCCGTGAGCAAGCAGTAATGCTAATTGGCGATCTGTGTATCCGCTTAGTCATCAAAGAGGTTGCGACTTAATAACTGTGTAAATAGTTTTATTTATACGTGCAGATATAATGCATGCAGTTGATGCGTAGATAAGCCATTATAACTTTAATAGTTATTAATGAAGTTGAAACTGACAATGTTTGATTGTTTATATCAATGTTATAATCACTTGTAAATGTGCAAATGTACTGTTTTATATTTAAACTAGCTTTCCGAACACGGTTAGCATTGACTTCACAATTTTGGCTGAGTTTTTAAGATATTGAGTGTATCCATTACCAACAAAAAACAAAAAATCTAATCTTTCCTATTTTAACTGTAATATGAGTGTTGATAGGACTACTATGTGAGTAGATATAACTATATAAAATAATCTGAACACTATTAAAAATATGACATGGCACATGAATATTTAATAAAACCACTATCTCATGTGCCATGTCACATTATATGTAAAAGACAACTACAGTTTTATATAAAGACGACTACAGTTTATTTCTCGAAGAACCTTTTTTATTTATAGTGAACACTTACAATCTCATAAGTTCTTATATCGGTCCCTGCTCCAGAACTGTGGGTTCTCCCGCGGGATGGGCGGGAAATCAGTCGCGGTTCGGGCGGGCGGCTGTATTGTGTCGGACCCGGTCATTAACACCAATTCGCGGCGAATAACTTCTTCTGGCAGACCCCATTTGGACTGTACTACTGTTTATGGTGTAGGTGTGAGTGCACTAACTTTGGAATAGAATAAGAATAAAAATAATGTTTTTGGAAAAGACTGCCGAATCGAGTTTGTCATTAGGTATCCTTACACATGACACTGTTTAAATATAGAAAATGATAAACATCGCATACAATGCTTTGGTTCAAGAGGGACCCTTTGTCTTACATGAACCAAAAAACCAGAAGGTACAAAAATATCCGCGTCATCAAAAGACATTCGTCTTGATACCACATTCGATGCTCACAACCACGAACGAATCGTCCACTTATGTTAATAAACCACAACCGTGACCACACACACCATAACTCAGCACAAATCGAAATCCGGCCTTGGGCTTCGGCAATACGCGACAAAAAAATATGCAAATGTCCGAATTAACGAGCGCAATTATCCTCAAGCTTTCAAGGCTATCCAAAACAGCGTCAGTACATCAACATGTCAAAATAACCTTAATAACTCTTACAGCATTCCCTACAGTTAATGTCTACTTATTAGTACAAAATAAAGCTTATCAGTGAGCACAGCGAGGCGTAATCCAACGGGGCTGTCGTCTCGAGTCCGACTCATCACGCTCATTACCTCACGACTCGTGTCATGGGGGCCTAATAATGTACTTATTGCTTGTGTTAATGGTAATACTTGTTTACGTTGAGTTTAACGATTAGGGATTTGCGTAGTGTATGGAATATTTATATTTTAGGACGTGATATGACCCCGCGTGTATACGCACGACGTGCAGAACAGAGTGTGGAAGGACAACCAATTACGCATTCCGCAACCGACAATTTCGTGCGCGACTGTTTTAGAGGCGTTAAACGTTAGAGTAGACGCTTAACACGCGGCGACGTGTGTTTGATAAAACTTAGATGGGTCTTACGTTATGATTAGGATATAAATGAGAGTAAATAGGTAGGCAATTAAAAGGTTTTTTAGTCAATTATTTTTGTTTGACGTCATTATTATCTAGTATTTCAAATTTAAATAACATAAATGATAGAAAGTCTTCAGGTAATGAAGCAATGCATTACTTTTTACATTTATGTTTCGGGAAATAAACAAAAGCAAAGCGTTACTGAAACTTAATTAAAAACAACCTTAGAAATGAACAGAAACCCGATTTCAAATTTAGAACGGACTCATTCGTTGATATTCCATTTAGTAGCAGTATAAAATGGCCGCCAGCGCCCGAGCGAGTGCATCTATTGTCCACGGCCGCACTCGAGGCAAATCGACAATGAACAGATTAACTATTGAGAAGTCCGCCTTAAGACGTTAATATCGCTGAGCAGATATTTCTCTTGGCTTGGCGAGCACTGTGGAGATGAATTAGTTTCGAAGGACCTAGTTGGATGTGGATTATTGACTAATGTGGCGTGAGAAGTTTTGTAGTAACAAATATGAAGGTGCTGTAATATTTTCAGTTAGCGAGTCAAAAATTCAATTATTTGTTGTTAGCCTCGAATTTGTGGTATTTCTTCTTAGAAAACTGATTTTTTTATCTTAAACCTTTGCATCTAATACGCCACTTGCACTTTCATTACGGCGGCAGCTTTAAAACGAATTTGTTGTTTCTTTTAAATAAATAAATAAATATCTAAATATTTGGGACAATTCACACCAAGATCATCTGACCCCAAACTAAGCAGAGCTTGTAATATGGGCGTCAGAGACTGATAAACATACTCAAATATTTCTAAATACATACTTAAATAGATAATAACACCCAGACACAACAAATACAAATGTTCGTCACACAAATATTTGTCATGGGTGGGGATCGAACCCACGCCCTCCGGCGCTAAAGGCAGGATCGCTGCCATTGCGCCAACAGGCCAGTCAATGTTACATTATTTATCATGAGGAGTCATTGAGGAACATTACAGTCTTACATGGGTTACCCTTGTTAAATCTCTACTGAACTCTTTTTGGATAGGTTAATTATTGGTGAAGACATCGCGCAAGATAGGTATAAGATAAATACATCACTGTAATATTCTTATCTGTGATCATCTAACCCCAAACAAAACACATAATATACCTACATGAAAGTAATAAAAACCTACCCGCATCAAAAACCTCTTCCTGTTTTGGAGTTAGAATTTCTTCGATTTGTTTCTGCACTCAAAATACCTCAATATCGGCAAGCAAAGTAACTGAAGTATTTGCATTGCAATTCGTCGTGACGGAAGCAATTATTTTTTTCCGATACGCACGACCGGCCAGGCAGCGCGGTGCGGGGCGACGCATTGCACCCGCGGGATCGCGGTTGCGCCGGGGAAGCGGGAAAAGGGGAATCTGGAGACGCTAGTTTGTATGGAGGACTGTGGGAAATGGAACTTTTTGTTTATTTCATCAAAAATAAATTAGGCTATCATGTGTATGGGTTATTCTTAATTAGGTATCTTAGGTTTTACATTTGTTCAGGATATTCTCTAATACATTCGATATCAATATAAAAAAAATCTATGACATCAATTATCTATCCACAAGCTTTTTTTACAGACACCCTAATTAGTTTGAATTAGTGATATTTAATCATTGGTCAGATTAATCAGATCATCAATCATATCATTCAGACAGAGTTAATGTTTCGTCTTCCATTTGAGTACTTAATATGTATTTATGTATCATTGTATTTATGAATTTATATGTTTATATTTGCTATTTTTATATGTATATATTATATATATTGTAATTTAGATAAGTAGTTATATATTATATGAGTAACCTGTTTACTTTTATTTTACTGAAACTTAGTTCTACAAAACCCCGCCGTTAAGATTTCTGTTTAACCTAATAGTTGACTGGTAAAGAATGCCTTTAGGGATTAAGTCCGCCAATTGTACTATTCTTTGTGCAATATAGATTAAATAAATAAATTATCCAAGACCAACCAAGATCATCTGGATCAACTTGTCGTAGATACTGTAGGATTTCGAGATTGATATTCACTAGATATTTCCAACCCCAAACTTCTTTATTCGCACCCAAAAGCACTACGAAAATATTGTATGTCTCATGATTGTTTATCCTTCTGGGTGAATAAACCAACGATCTAAGGATTATGATAGAAAATGACTGCCAACTAATACAGTAACATAACAAGTTAATGAAATAATAATATCAGTTCATATTGATATTTGTATAATGATATTTCTCATAACTATATAAAGATAAAAATATAAATTTTATATAAGAGTAAATAGTAAATCGCATGAAAAAATAAACAAGCAATAAGGCGGAAAATAAAGTAAAAAAGAAGTAAATATCCTCAAATAACACTAATTTCTTCCTAAGACATTCAATAAAGTTTAACTGAACATAAAATTTTATTAACCCATATATGAAATAGTGAGACAATCTCGGCCCGAATCCGCCAAGTTTCTCGAGTCATTAGCCGCGTTTTTATAGCTCAATGACAATAAACATGTCGTAAGCTATCGACTGAAAACATTTATAGAATTAGTTCCCCACCCTACGGATGCGATTCGATTATAGTATTCGTTAAATGGTTCTATTATTAAGTCTATTATACTCTAATATGCTCAATCTTTTAGTTAAGCAACTACATATTACTATTTATCATGCATTTTTACATTATAGCTTCTAATGCAGAATTAATAAGTACCATACCTTTGCCACTTCTATTTCATCCGCTCGATAAAAGTTCTGCCCTGAACTTTGCTCAACTCCTTAGGACTGCGGGTATTATTTATAGCAAACAATTTTGCTTACTGTTAAAAATATTGCGGTACATTTGTCGGTGAGAGTTCTTGGAGCTCCTAATTTCTAATGGGCCATTTGCCACTTTGTCAATTGCTTCAATAAATCTGAGCGGTGTGCGCGAGAGTTATGGCCGCGTCTTTTGGTGAACGTTGCGACATTCTTTTGTTTTGCCGCGGAGAGTTCGCGCTCCCTGTAGTGTCCGACCAGCTTATTTATTGGTCTGTGACGTTGCCATAAATCTGATCATAACAAATGAATCTAGTTCAAAATGACTTGAATAAAATTGCGGCTTTTTTATAAAATGCTGAGGCATTGTGTGCTAACTGCTCATCAATATTGAATATTCAGCAAAAAGATGGGAGTTACGTATTTCGCAAGATAAGAGATTTGTTTTTAGTTTGATTTAATTCGTCGGGCTCTCTTTTAAAATTTGTTTCTGATTTCCGTTTACTATGGATTTGACAATAGTTCAGCTAGAGTGTTTAAAAGATTTAACATGAAACCAACCCAATGCATGGATAGAAAACTTTGGAGTGTCCTAAAACACCACTTGGGATGACAAAGGCTTTCCTGCCTTATGACTTATGAACCTGAATGAACTGCAAAGGTACTACTAAAGGTAAACAGCAAACAGTCTGTAAGATGACAGTACTCAAGGAAACACAGTCAGTTCTCAGGCGTCAAGCAAAGCCCGACCCTAAAGTCTTTTAGCGTACTGAAAAAGGCAGTACTGAGACTTCCAAATTATGTAGGCTTACATGTGACCTAAGTGAATAGGAATTATCAATCCATCTAGTCGCAGTCGTCGTAGTTACAAAGAGGCAGCCGCTAGCATAAGGTTGAACCTCGCTTGAAATGCTGCTCTGAGCAACTACTAATTACATAAAGTTATAAAAAGGTTATTAAACTTTATCATCTGTTCACATAAGGCTAAAGTAGTATTCGAGGAAACATTGCACCAAAAACGTTGCGACATCACTTTATATGCAAACGGGATAACAATAATGTATTGTTTCTAAATTCGGTGCAAACACATCGGGTGTTCAGTATAAAAAGATTATCCTTGTGGGTCGGAAGCGAGTAAACAGATTATAAAAAGACGTCTCCCGCGGTTCCTCGGGCGACTATTCATAGGGGCACGAGTAATATTGTCGGTTACTGCCACAAATTTCTTTTCTTTACCCTTAAAAACGTGTTTAAGCACATTATCTTTTGAGTTTCCCAAGTGATGTAAGGGGATTGGGATTCTGTTGTTTTTTAATGAATAAATCTCTTTACTCTTGACTATAATATACTATATATCCGGGTGAAAATTTAAGTGTCTTTGGCCAGCAAACATCGCAGACGCTGATCTGAAACAATATCAGTCCTAGATACTCATAATAAGTTTTTCGCTTATTTCTTAATAGTTACAAATTATTCATGTTTTGGCTGGCCTGTTGGCGCAATGGCAGCGATCCTGCCTTTAGCGAAGGAGGACGTGGGTACGATCCCCACCCATGACAAACATTATGTGCCAAACATTTGTGTTTGTTGTGTCTCTGGGTGTTATTATCTATATATGTATGTGTTTAGAAATATTTAAGTATGTTTATCAGTTTCTGACACCCATAGTACAAGCTCTGCTTAGTTTGGGGTCAGATGATCTTGGTGTAAATTCTCCCAGATATTTATTTATTTATGTGAGTTTACATGGCATGTTTATTTTAAGCACCTCAAACAAGTTAGTCCGATATTGTACTTTAAGATGTCATGGCGTCAGGAACGGGACTTAGCTATAAATACTTTAGTGTATTAATGGCAGTATTGATTATTTAGTACGGACAGCTTGAAACAACTGCCAACTCGTTCATTTATTCAGACACGGCGATACCTGCTAATGGTTATATACAAATATTGATAAAGTACCAATATAACGATACAGTATTATTATTTGATACACATTCAGCTGATGTAGCAACGGTCATGATTCGTAGCACGCTACGTGACTACGATGTTTGATGCGCCAGACAAACACACCACTTGTCATGATCTTGAAGTACATAAATGTGTGTAGTGGGATAAATATCCCTGTGTTACGAGGTACCTCACAATAAATTAAGCCAGAGGCGTCTTCAAGCACAACCAGACCAGAGTCAATTTAGAACATATCGTTTCCTGAATTGGCCCTACCGGGAATCGAACCCGAGACACCACGCAAGTCAAGGCGAGCAACCGTGCCACAGCGCACTACCCCAACCGTGCCGGCAAGCTCAAGGTACTCGTATTTCTAGTTTCTTAATTTCTGTAAGCAGCAACAGGCAAGCTTGAGGGTTGTGCAGACACATTCAGCAGCAGTGGTGCTGCAGATATTCAAAACCAATTAACAGGGTTAACACTAAAATGCTATTGTCAGGTTATGAACATAGAAATGACGCAATCAATATTAAAATCAATCTCAAAATCAAAACTTAAACCCAGTTACAAGGCACTTAATATTTTTCGTCTTTCAACAAAAAGTATTATTAATTTGTAACCAACACAAAAGCTTTATAAATCCACGGAATGGCAGATGGTCTAGACATTCAATTTCCACAATCTGAAATTTCAGGATTTATTCCTGTTTCATAGGAATATTACTGACAGCCAAGCAAAAGTTTCCATTTGATACATTTTAATTAGAACAAAATCGAATTGGAAACATCGATTCAAACGTTATTCCAGGAAATCCGAGCTAGCTGGTACAAATGGCTTTTGGTAGAGTGCCTGAAAGCAAAGTTCGAATATGGTATATTTCTGAATTTATCTGTCAGCAACTTCTAAATGATTGCGTATTTTTGATATTTTTAAACGTAGTTGAAAGGTTTACTGGCTGTACAATGGGTATTTAATAAAGCTCCTTGAAAACAGGATTCTCAAAAAGCATAATTCTGCACAAAACAAAACAGTCTAAACTAGAAAGTATCTTATCGTAGTCGTGTTTATGTAATATATTATTTTTTTAATGGATGGATATATCACATAAACACGTTCGGTGTTAATTAATTCTTCGAAAATTATAAGATACTTTCTAGTTTAGACTAAGGAACAATGTTATATTCGTTTTTGATAGCAGTTATTTGAAATCACTGTAGAAACGGAACCAATGGCATTTGACTTCTATAATAGTGCTTATAGATTTTTTTTTACATCATATATATTGTACTGTACGTCGAATAAATGTATTGAGATTTGACATTTTCATGTCATGTCATGTCAAATCCCAATACATTTTTTTACGCGAATGATTACGTAAATTTAAAGTGGCAACTCGTGGTGGACGTACTGAAGTTGTTAAAATATATCATATCAGATGGTCTCGTCTAAAATAAGGTTGTAATCGTTAAAGCTTACCAAAAGACTGTTGATTATTTTGGTCATACAACTATCCTGACAACGTAAACATAGCTATCCTTTAAAAATACCATCTAAACCCGTCCCGGCGTTGACGTCTTTAATTGCCTACGATTAGTTCGGAACAACTCGACCCGTCTACCTGAGCGGACCAACTCTGACGTGGCATCCAAAATGCAGGGTACAAAGACAGCCCGCATGTGCTCAGCTGATGTGTGCGAATCAAAGACCGTCGGAATTCTAATTCCGCCACTCCGGCCTTAAATAAACAACCGCGATGTGCGGACATCGTGGAGTTTGGAGTTTGAGTTCCGAATTACTTGCTTTCATGATGACTGCGGATTTTATGTATAGCCAGACCTGCAAAAATAATGAAGCTATTACTCGGCTATTAATAGGCAAGCTCGTGCTAGTAGGTATGTTGATTTTTCTTCATTTTCAATTTTAATTTATGCTTTTTAATCAATGGATGAATGTTGGTCAGCCCAGCTTGAAGATCTTTTGCAGCTAAATCAGCTTTGCTTTTGCTCAGATTTTTAAGCCAAGCTTCGACCTAATTTGAATTGTTAAATGTTTTCTTCTTCTTCTTCTTCGTGTCGATGATCCTTTGGTTGTTGGCAACTACATTACCGCTGTGTTATAATGTTTTCTTAAACTGTGAAAGTAATCAGTACCCTTTAGCTATAGACGAAATATCTTTATGGTTGAATAAAAATAATCATTACCATTATTTAAAAGTGTTAGTGTTGGGTTTATTTATTCATTCACTATTGCATGTGATGGAAACATGTTACTAGGTACAATAGGTAGAGTGAATGCCAAGAACGACCGGACTAGTGGTTGACTGGTAAAAACACTTTTTACCACTCAACCACAAGTGTCACACAATCTAGCAGGTTCAGTATATTTTGAACAGGGGTATAGTGTAACCGTCTCTCGAAAAGGTAGAATAGTGAATAGTTGAGGCTCATAAAATTTAATTAAGCGTAGTCATCAGTCACTGGCGACCTGTGTCACTGCTCGTGCAAGATAACGTGGGGTCAGGCGCTGCAGCTACAGTGATGAATGTGCCCTTAACAGACCTCAAATATTCGTCGTTCACACTAGAGATGTACTAAATGGTAAACTAATTAGTAAATAGTCGACTGTTCAATTCCTGGTTGTACTGAACTACTGGCTATTTGTCTATTGTTGTAGACTTACTTTCTGATATTAATTTGATTTCTAATGATGCTTTTTTGTGAGTTGAAATTGATGTGGCATGAGGTTAAAATAACCACAAGTAGACTCTTATCTTTTTAAATTTACTTTTTTTGTGTGGTAACTGCACTTATCCACTCAGGCTTTATAGAGCTTAGTAATGCAAAATTAAAAATTTAGCTGGCTATAAATAGGCGACTATTGAAAATAATAATTATATTTATAATTTTTATGATCATCACATCCTTCACCAAGCAACTGACCAAACTAAAACAACAATAGTCGGCTTATTAAACCAGTAAGCGCATCACTAGCGCTACGTTTGTACAACATGCAATTAACACCAGAAGATTGTAGAACGGCCACAAGAAAATCGATCGGCGACGAAGCTAAGTATTATTCATAAGCTGTTCCCGTCCGAATGCAAACAGACCTTGCTATTAATCATTCACCAGCGCCCAGTTATCGGATAGAGCGTGATGAAGTGGCGGTTCACCTAATTCTGATTATCGTTAATTAGGTACCACCCGCTGACCAACCGACATCCATAATGCACACTGACCGTTATACTTGTGTATACAAGAAAGGGACCACTAGAACAGGCTGTAATTGGATTTGAAGTGATCCCCAAACTTAATAACCGCGTCAGGACTTTACTGACGCTTTTACACGGATAATACTAATGACTATTTTGATATGGGAAAACTTAATATTGAAATATTCGTACAAAGGCCTCGATGCTGGTTGCAGCAGTTCACCTTCTCACTACTCATTAAATTTTGTACGACAGCGTCTAAATTCTACTCTTCTCTCCGCACCTCCATTTCAATGTACAGGAAAAAGTGGAAGAGCGATGTGTACGGAGTACTGAGGCGGGCTAGCAAAAGTTTTGCCTCCACTACCCACGGGGGGGGCAAAAAGTGTTGCCGACGGGTGAGCGCTGGTTATAGCTATGTCGGGGAAAAGTTTTCCGTGTTGCGGGTAGGGGGTGGGGGGGGGGCAGGGTGGCGCATGCGTCATGAGCCGCCCGCAGCGCTGGCGTGGCAGTCCTACCCAGGACTTTGCTTCGGACGCGGGGGTGCTGCTCGTTTGCTGAGAAATGCGCATCACGTAACTACGTCATTTGGAACGATGACGATGGTTTATAAAATAGAGTATCTATGCCCTTTCAAAAAATATTGACTTGAATAAAACAGCTCTTCAACAATTTTAAACAACACTAATAAGGGTTTTTTAAATACATTTAAAGCATAAAAGCTTGAGAGTAACGTTCTTGAAGTAATGAAACTTGCTTACTTGGAGAGTTCAGAGCCAATCGATATAATCTGCCCCACCACACCAACTAAGTAGCGGCTAAGTTGACACCGCCTATGACGTAGCCACGTAGCACTTGTGGCGCTACGACATCTCTCGTAGAGTGATGCTACGAAGGCACTACGTGGGCACAAAAATCAATTTGATTAGTTTACTAGCTTCTGCCCGCGACTTCGTCCGTATGGAATGGTGATTTATAGCCTATAGCCTTCCTCGATAAAAGGACTATCTAACACTGAAATATTTTTTCTAATCGGACCAGTAGTTCCTGAGATTAGCGCGTTCAAGCAAACAAACAAATAAAGTCTTCAGCTTTATAACTTAAGTATTATAATATATTATTCACTCGTATCGATATACGACTACCTACCTACTGCTTATTTCATCAAACCAAAGCAACTTAAAAAATAGTTTTCAACTTTTCTAAACAAACACACTTTTCTTACAACAATTTAAAAAAAGTTAAAAACAAGCAGAAATTGCCCACACAGTCAAAAAACCAAGGTCAAAAATACAAATTCAGCTTCTGATGTCAAAAACGATCGTGATTGATACAAGGCATAGTTTTAAGAGCTACTTACAATCAAATCCAACTAAATGGTGGCTAAATTTTATGAATAACTCGGATATTCATACATAAGTGTTGTTCAGCTTGAAAAAGCGATTATTAGAGGTACTACTATTCTTGTTAGCCATTGTTAAAAATCTTATATTTTTATTTCAGTATGTATTTATAAATAATAAAGTATGTTTTTATTAGATCCCTGTTTAGATTACTGTGATTACCATTGAACATCTCTGCTCAGTTTGGGGTAAGATAAGCTAGACGCTGCCTCAGTATTTTTTTAACACTGAGTGTGTAAATACTGCAACATTACAAGAAAATGTGCTAAAATTTAATAAATAAGTGATTTGTCTCAACCAACCCCGGAAAGGGTAAAACAGGGTGTCACTGTAATTATTAAAACGGAAATAAACCAGCCAAATAGTCGTAATATCTCAATCGCTCCCGCCCATTCGTTACCGCGCGGCAGACGCATCGCCTTGCGGCGTGCGACATCTTGAAAATATCGCTTTGATATATTATTGTTTATAAATAATGACTCGTAGACCCTCCCAATTTAATTGTGGCGTATCCTCGAGAATGGCTTATTAAGCGGCCAGTTAATATTTCCTTATTGGGCTGTAATTAATTTCGTTAGTCAGGTGCGACGCCCAGGGCGGTTGCGGGCCGAGTAACCGGCTATTATCCATCGCATTATTTTGTCGCGGGCAATTTGTGAAGCCTTTGACGGGCGGTCGGTTAATTAAGTCGATCGAAACATTCGAGGCGGGATGGGCCCGAATCATTCTGAATTTGCCGCGATTTTGTTTATTTTGCGCGGGCCCCAGGCGGATTATTTGATTTTGACGAATTAATTACGGTAACATACTAATCGCGTAATCGAATGAAGGTTTTGAAAACCATTTGACACGGTGTGATGAGGCTTTGTGCTATGAAATGTTTTTTAATTTCGCAGACTAAGCAACCTTTTTTGCTGATAAATTATTGAAAAGACGTTCACGTTTGCACTTTTTGCAGATAACACTTTTTTTTAAATATTTTACAACTCTTAAAAAGTCTCCTATAAATTTTCACCACTGAACCATATTAACACAGCTTAATAACAATACTGTACAATTACCAACTATAAACTAATATTG
Organism: Udea olivalis; assembly: GCA_947369235.1. Lineage (NCBI taxonomy): Eukaryota > Metazoa > Arthropoda > Insecta > Lepidoptera > Crambidae > Udea > Udea olivalis. Next base: position 6,596,757 of record OX376345.1, on the reverse strand, counting down.
CAGAACACTCTCCACACAACTTCAAGGCAAGGTCAAATTATAGCCATGACCTTCCCGCTGCAGCCCTGCCCGTGGTCCAAGTAGTTACGAACAACTGCCATAACTCGGTAGGTACTCTGAAACTGGGTGACGGTCTAACGGCCGTTGACTTCGAGAAAAAGTTCCTTTAAATATCCGCAAGTTTAGTTTAGCAACTCAAATTTAGTTTGGCAACAAACGGAGCAACAACAAGTCGCAACAAATCCCGGGAAAGTTGCGCCAGAGTCGTTCAAGTTCAGGCAGTTCGTTATGCCCCCCACTATTGTTTTGTCAACATTGCTGGTGCACTTAAAATGCCATGGGCATTTTTTTAAAATTATGACGTTAGGTTTTTTATTGATTAAAAAAATAAACAATATTTTGATTCTGTACTGATTATAGTTTTAACATAATCATAACATTTTCAACGCTTTTTATTGATAATTTTCGTTTTTTTTTCAAAGTTTCGTAAACATTTTAAAGATAACGATAAAAAATAATGAAGTATCTAAACGCCACAGGGTATTGAGGCAAGATGCTGAGCATGGGCCACAACCTAATACTGTTCAGGTTATATACTGTACTATTATTTATTCCGGGACTGTATCTCTGCCGTCGCTTTTGCTCTTAGACCTGTCATGCCATTCTGAAAATTGTATGTGTGTCTTGTTGCTGTAACACACACGAAATATATCAAAAATAATTATTATTTTTGGAACATGAAATAAAGTAAAATATTATTTTCTTATCAGCACAAAAACTACATTTCCAATAAACTATAAAGGCAAAGAGGTAGATCACCATAATAAATCATAACGTCCATTCCATGACGAACTTTAAATGCTTTTATAAAGGTTGCGGTTTTCTTAAATATGAACAAAAGAAACAGCGAATATCCGATTTTTATCGATCCCCTATCTCCGTAGTTGCCTTAAAGAAGTTTTTTTTTAAATCAATTATAACTGTTGGTTTATCATCTTCAATATTACTTATAATCCATACAAATATTTAGCATAATTTTATTTTCTAAAAGCATTCACAACAAGGACGTAGATTACAAAATATTACAAGAAGAAAACACGAAAGCCGCGCTGCGAGCAAAATACCAGCCGTATTTATGGTTATACGACGGAAAAGTTCCGGCGTAGGAGCTGAAGCCATCGATTTTCGAAACTTTTTCATGGAAATAAACCTACTTTCGTCGTGAAGGATGCGCTGGTGTGGGAGTGGGTGCACACAGACGCACGCTTTGTTGTTATTGAGAGACGGAATGAGATAAAATATATTTTTTATGAACTTAAGGCTTATGTCAAGGTAAACAACCATTTAGTTAAAAAAAAACGTAAAATTTTACTGTTTAATTTGTTACTTAGCGTATGAAATTCAGTTTTTTGTCAAGGTATAATTATTAATTATCGGAAGATGAAATTTACGTACTTTAGAAAACTTAACTAAAGAAACATTTCTATTCGTGAAACCAATTCATTCAACTTCTGTTGTTGACAAGATTTTGCGAACATCTACCGAGTCTGCTATCTTGCTTGGAGGATGAAGGATCATATTTAACCAACTTTTGTTCCCTATTCTGCAGGATGAACAAGGAATATTCCACAATTTAGTTCCAGTTATCTATTATCGTTTGTCAGATTATGTGTATACGTTCTGCCGGAGCTACGGGCGTATTGAGCGGCGCACACCGACACACCGTACTTGTAATGGGTCCGCAAAGAAAACTTTTTAAAACTTTTCCAGCGAGGCAATATGGCTCGTGTTCTCAACCGTTATGTTTTATTTAGGCAACCATCGCCTGTCTCTTTCACCGCCGCAAAACTTTCTACTAAAACGAAAGAGACCGTTATACCGTTCTCTGTGGCTTTTCAGCGCGATACCGCTGCCTCGCCCGGGATACGAAGTAATTATTCCTATTCTGTCATTGCCGTGTATTTTTTATATGCTATCGTCATACCGTTGGACCTAGCGACTAGTCTGTTAAATTAGTGTCTGCTTTGAAAATATACTGTTCACTTTATTTGGTATACTAAAATAGGATCTAAAATTTAGGCAATATCAGGACTGAAAAAGAAATAACTCGAACGGAATAAGCGTCATAGTTGGAGTTTTGTTATTTGAATGATATAAGTAAAACTGTTGTTTGTTTGTCTGCCCAACCCTTAGCTGGTATGGGGGTCCAAATTGACCCCAACAGCTCATATTTCGTATCATAACTTTGCCGTCTAACGACCTACACTCCCGCGCGCCTAGCTAATCTCATTATGTCACGGGGTAAGTAGCTCTACCGTTATTAGGGAAGGAGGTACATACATTTTGAGGTCCAAAATGACCCCAATACTAGAAGTGTGTATTTCATAATAAGAGTTATTGTGTAACGTTTTTTTATTTTTTCAACAAATAATCGATGACGTGGTGGGTTTTATACGCGACGATGAAATTGCACAACTTTTGGAAGACAAAGATCAAAAATCTGACTCCGAAACCATTGAGGCTGCCACCACAGCTGCCTGTGAGTCGTGTGAACAAGAAAAAAGCGATTGTGAAGAAGCGAAAGTGGTGTAGCAGTTCTGAAGAAAATGTTATAGACGGAGATACTGATTCTTCGAGTTCAAGCAGTGAAGGAGAAGAAGACCAAGAAGAAAAAGAATGAACTACGCAAACCTCTGGTTTTTATAGAGGTAGAAATGAATCCAAAGTGGTCTAAAAACTAAATAGTTAAGAACAAAAAAAATTACGAACTAAAACAAAACCTCTAAAAAAGGCGGGTTTTTAGACCACTTTGGATTCATTTCTACCTCTATAAAAACCAGAGGTTTGCGTAGTTCATTATTTTTCTTCTAAGAAAATTCTAAGGAAATTCTTCTCAAATGAGAACAATTTCTTTATTTTTGTTACGTTGATTTTATAAGAAAACTATAGAACATTATATTATATTTTAGTTTTTTAATAATAAATGTACTTAAAGTTCTTAGAATATAATATAAAGCGAGAAGCTGCTATTTAAAAAAGAACATGTGGTCCTTGAGTAAAATCTGCCAAAAAAACTTAATCGTTGGTTAGGTTATAAGTTCTATTTTCTTAAATAAAACACAAATTTAATAATTTCATTTGTTTGTTTTATTACCATGCATATTTTATATGGGGTCACTTCTGATCCCTTATACCATTAACGTTGCCTTCTTTAGCGATACCAGCTAAGGGTTAAAAGTGATGAAGAAAAATAATTCCTCTGAATTGATGAGATTGTATTGGATGAGTCATATAATTTCTGTGCAGAACAATTAGTCTGCATCATTGCTTTTGAGGCAGTTTAGACATTCTGCATACATTGATTATTCACAAAGTTGCAAGTCAAGCACCTATTTACGGAGCAGATTTAATTGCCAAATATTCGGAATGCCTGCGCCATGAGAGCTTGCATGACGGTAAGCAATTTTCATAGTTGTTGTCTTATACTTTGTTGCCATAGATTAAGAGTTGCGCGCAGATGGATGATGTCAATGCGTAAGCAATCATTTTAAGATTAATAAAATATGTTCTTGTTAGTCCAATTTTTGATTCGTATATTTTTAAAAAATATTACCTAAATTATAAAAAAAAAATCTAAATCAATTTAACCAAAACAAATACCCATACATTTATGCCATCTTTTCTAGTTCATTAAAATAAGCAATTAGTCTTCTTTATTTTGGGTTTTCCGCATGACGATCGAATCAGAAATGCAAAAATTTGTTTAGTCACTCAAGTTACCGTGGCAGCTGAGTCTAGTGGGTGGAAATATTAGCTGCTGTACTTTTTACCTGGTTCCTGAGTAGAAATAACTTTTCTAAACCGATTTTAGCCATATTGTATTTATGTAGTTTATTGCTGTTATACTGTAATGTGGTGACTGACTTTGATATACCTTACATAACTTCTTCAAGAAAACTAACAACACTTACGATGGAAACTCATGGTAGAAATATTGGTACCGTATCAGGTTTTAGTGAATAGAAGTAAAGAAAAGAGAAACAAAGGTTTCCCAGAAGTAATGAAACCCACAGTTGTTATACTTATATAATTATACGTAACTTTATACGTTCAGGAGGAACGTATAAAGTTGCCTAAGAAATAAGTAGTAACCAATAGGCCAGTGTAGAAGAAGATGTTTGGTATGCACATTCTGCTCTACGTTGATCATGGTACAGTAAGAGTGCAGCCTCACGGCGCTCGTTTATCAAGATCGCCATCTGATCGGGGGCGGCTCAGCTGCGTTTTATTGTCGAATTACCGCCCGCCCATTCAAATTTTAATTTATTCTCCAAGCCATACATAGCCAAGTTTGAATTTTCGCTTTGCAATCGTAGAAGTTCTAATGTAATAAATTGAGCTTTTGACAGATGAGGTTAAATTTATATTAAAAAACAATTGATTGTAATATAATTCACCACTGTGGTCGAGTGGTAAGAGCTATTAATATTTATAATTCCTAGATCTTCTTTTATATTATGAACATTTTGTATTTGTTTTGTGTCTGATTTTTAATATCTGAAAAGTTAAGCGTGGAGAAATATCTTCAAATTAATATCCGAGTCTGCCACAGGAGCCATAACATAAGCCCTTACAGCAATATTTTGTCAATATAACTCATACGTCAAAATCTTATTTGTATTAGTTTAAGCTTTATATTCAGACGTCATTTCTAAATAAGGAAATTTAAATATGACTATAAGAGGTCATGGTTCAGGGGCTGCTTAGTTGACGGATTAAGCTTTCTCAGTTAGTAGTCAGACGAGCTTGGTGAAAGCTGTTCCAGATTTAAGTTTTTTTTTCATACTTTTTTTTTCCTGACTGTTCATTTGCTGCTTTCACGGTTTTATTCAAGCTACCTCTATTAAATTTGGAGCTCTTTTAACTATTTAAAAGGTCTAAATTTCGCAAACCATATGATATTTTCCAGAAGCAATTTTTAAAATACCTTCAACCCTCGTGTAATCTTAACGCTCATTTTAAAAGCAGTATTATCAAATAAAGTCTAGCAATCGCGATGGTCCGAGCTTCTGCAGTCGTAAATTACGGAGGCATTGTTAAACGCGTCTCATTACATAGATTGTTCTAGAGGGGAGTAATGATAAAGCTGTTATGGATTTCCAGAGGATTCTAAAGGAATAATCGCCTTGTATGATTTATTAGGTGCGTTTTGATTGTTGTATGGGAATTGTGTAACGGACTTCATTGTATCCTGCCAGATCATGCTTTTTTCTCTTTTCTAAATCTAGTCATCATTACAATTGATGGTAATGGGGTTAATCACCATGCTTGCCAAAAACACAATCATAAAAGAAGAAATCATTCCAAGCAAAAACACACACAGGTCTTCGATTTGAACCGAGCGAGTTTAAATCTTGACAGTAACATCTTAGTGTTCATTGTTATTTACTAACAAACACTTATTCTCCGGTAATAAAAAACACTAATAAAAAACCCAAGGCAACCCTGATAACGGCGGAAGACTCACCACCTACTTTGGGTTCTAATACACTTGGTGAAAAGTGGGGTTCTGAGTGTTCCGTTCATCATGACGGCAACAGTCGCTTGCTTCTAATTACCCCGTTTGGGATTTAGTTATGATGGCAAACATGCCATTACGATGACAATCCCACCTCCATAACAATGAAATATTTCAATTAACCATCCCTGGCACGGCTATTAATAATTAGACGAAAAAAATACGGAAAACTGTTGTAATTGTGACTAACGAGAAAATTAGTTACAACAAGCCGGCCTTGAAGATTTCAGAACTTAACTTTTGCCAACCTAATAAAAACAAATCACAAAATCTGAAAAGCCAAATGATAACAATCACGCTATAAAATGAAAGTGGTGAAGCGTTAAATCACAAAATCGCCGTGAAAATACACGAGTCACGTTCGTCGCATCCACAGTGACATTCCACCTTTATCTGGCGAATCAATTAATGCTGGAAGGGTGGCCGTGCCAGCCTCGGCCGGGACGGGCCTTGGTGCTACCTGATAGTTACTTAAAAACTACTGAGGACCCTTTGAGGGCATTGTTGGGTGACGAGATGTTCATGAAATATGTAGAGCGTAGCTTTTCAAAGTGTAGCTATGAAATTATAAAATACGTTTTTAAATACATTTAAAAAAATAAACTGTTTGCTCTCAACGGCGTACTGGTAACAAAAACATTCAAAAGCCCACTCCCAGCAAGTGTATTTGAGCCATAGGAGGTTACCGGAGATCTCCGCAAGGTTGATTATGAACAAAAAGTAACAAGTTTTCCTCAGGCTAAACCGTCATCTTGCCAATTGTTAATTAAACGTCATTTCAGGGTACTCTGTATATGATTAAGATTGTTTTAAAAGGTTGTGGTCAAGAACAAGCTAGCGCTTTACTCGGCCTGGTAGCACAGGCTCCAAGCTGCAATACTTTAACCCCATACTTTTTTTTTCGCCTGAATAACTCTAACTTGCAAACCTAACTCGATATAGTGCAGCATATCTCGTCGTGCGGATGTGGCGATCGGCAGCATCCGGCAGCCCAAACGCACGTCACATCCGCTTACCGCTCGGCGCGCCCGCGCCCTCGTGCGGCAAAATTATATTTTGTTATTTCATGCTTTCCAACGCTGAAAGCTTTGCGATGTCGGCTCTGAGCGTTGATTATAAAATTAGCGTTGTTTACGTAACTTTGTAATGGTGCTTTGTCTAACATGATGACAGTAAATATATTTCATAGCGTTTTGACAATTACGAGTAAATTCTCGACCTATTTAAGTCATTTGTCTACTAGTTCTTAAGGAAAGCTTATGCCTATTTAAGGCAATAGGCATACGCACATTTTCCCCTTCCCCTGCGTGCTTGATTGCTCGTTCATGCAGGACAAAATAAATTTAGGTAAAACTAGATATTTAACCACAGAGTACATTGTCATCTTAATGAGGCAAACAAGTAGAATCAATAAAAGCAAGATACACTTTATCTTATAGAACATTTAACTATGTTGTTTGTAACTAACTTTCAACTTGTATTGTTTCAGGTACACAACGCTTGAACGATTTCGCTACGAATGAATGACGCTAGAACTGGGTGAATTTGGTTCCATGTCAAAATGAAACAGCAATAAGCGACATACCATCGTTCGAAGCAGTATTTTTAACATCGGTTATATCCGATGTAACTGTAACTGGCTGCAAAATACAAGCTGCATAAGCTAATCGCAGTGCAGCGGCAAATCCCCGCCGCCGCCGCGGTGTCACGCGCACCGGCTCGTTGCTCAACTGCAAGCTATGAGTATTGGTGTCAGCCTGTTAATACAGATGCATTCGATGAACAAGATAATAAATATCTAGAACAACTTACAGCAAGATCATCTGGCCCCAACTTAAGTATAGCTTGTAATATTTGGGGCTTGGTAAATAAAATAGGATATTGACAGATTGGCTTGTTGGTGCGAGGGTAGATCCTGTCTATAGCGCCAAAAATGGTTCTGGGTAATTTTATTTAAATTTTGAGACCTTAATAAATCAACAATGAGACCCAGACAAGAGAAAAGTTGCAAAGGTACGTCGCATAAATGTTTGTCCTGGATTGGAATCGAAATCTCTTCTATCAGCGGTTTAGGCAGTGTGTGTTTGAGTCGCGGGTGTTCCGCATAAGGCACTTATTTGTTTGGCAACGTCACTCAAACGTTTAATGTCCCAAAATTCTAATTTGCCATTGAAATGCTACTGTCTTTCAATTGTTAGCGCTTGAAGGATTAATATAAGCTCAGCAAGCACACTTTGGCTGTGAGCCATTAAAGCAAAAAAGCAAGAAAGGGTGAATGCGATTGCCTTACTCCGACTACAATGTCACAGCGATTTATTTAGCGGTCGCAATGGCGCTGTCACGAGCTTACTCGCGTAAATACTAGAGGTAATTAGCATTCGGCCAGGTCTCGTTTGGCGCAAGCTTAATTTTTGCTTTCCGTGCCGTCTATCGCTAAGGAAACGCGGCAACAAATAACTGTTATCATAGAGTTAGGAACGTTTACCTTCTTTGTAGAGAACGGTTCTCACCGGATCTCCTTAGTTTTACTAACCGGTATTGTTTATATTTTGTAGAAAAATTTCTTCTACTTGCAGTCTTCCTAAACTAGGGGTGTTCAATAAAAAGTGATAATGAGTATGAAGCAGATATATATTATATTATTTTTCGACATAATCACCTTTGAGGTTTATACAATTGGTAAATCGTAATTCTAATCCTAAGGTTCCTTTCTTGAAAAAATCTTCATCTTGATCGTTAAAAACATATTGTACGGCGGCAATCACTTCCTCATCATTGCCATATTTGTTGATTTTCGCGTATTCCTGACGCAGTTTTTTATTTGTTCTGCGTGGGTCCTGTAATAGTGACTCCATTTTGGATAGTGGATTGGGGTATTCAATCATTATCACCCCAGGCTGTCCCAGAAAAGAGAGCCCATAATCTTACCGGCGGATGGAATAGCCTCAAACTTTTTAGGCGTTGGAGATGACGGCCTCTTTTAAGTCATGGACTGTTGTTTCGTTTCAGGATCATAATGGTGAAGCCATGTTTCATCCATAGTTATGAAGCAAGCCAAAAATCTGTCAGGATCTTGTTGTAACAATTCAAATTGATTTGAGAAATCCGCGGTCTTGTTTGTTTAGTACTTTTTAAGTTATTTAAAAAAGTTTTATATATCCCTAGACCATGTTGTGGTGTGTAAAATATACTATTTTCTTATGGTATAAATAATCACCCGGTGTTAACAAACACAACTATGACGTACTTAAGTCAAATGAATACTATTTAACATTCGACAAAAAATATGCGGTCCTTCAACAAAATTGCAGTTGTAAGGCTCTACTGTGAAAAAATAAAACAAGGCGCAAGATTGTACTAAATCCAATGCAAATGAGGTGATAAATTAATATTTAATATGGATTTGGCAGCAGAACGCGGCTAGTTTGCTCGTCTGTAAGCATACTAGGCACCCAGCGTGCTGATACTTTTTTCATGGCCAAATGTTCATGTATAATACCTAGGGTACTATACTATACCTAGGGATACTTATCGAAATCTTTTATTCTTCAGCTTCAAAACGCACAGTAACACGACGATCTGCCAAAACCATTTTTTCAACTTTTTTAACATTTGTTCGGTAACTGCCGTCGTAGGGCGTCCCGAGCGCGGGTCGTCTTTAGTTGAAGTTCTTCCTCTCTTAAACTCGGCAACCCACCACGCAACAGGGAGAAGCATTAACCCCTAATGTTCCCTTCAGGTCTAGATTTAATTGCTCAGTCAGTAGTATTTTTTTTCAGGCAGAGATATTTTATTACGGCGTGAATTTCAACTTTATCCATTTTGCGTACCACGCTCCGACACGACGAAAACAAATTACTTGTATTTTTTAAATAAAAAAATTAAATCAATAATTTTTATTTTTTTAATTTAATAAATGGCTAGGCTTTACCTGCCAGCATTTACTTTTTTGTTGTTCAAGCATTTTATATGCCATTATTACTTTTTATTGAACACCACCAGTATCAAAAATTCACAAATATGTTTTCTTGCTTCATTAGTATTTTTAATCGACTCGTATTATGCCCTTCATTTATGTGAGTGGATATTATGAAATCTTTCTAAATGTTGGGTAAAAAATTATAGTGCTTGGTCAAACTTTTTAGCATCCTGAAGAACACACTAGGATTGTAATCTATGTGTACCTTAAAATTATGATGATATTCATTTTACTTGATTTATTTTTCACTATTTTCCCACTAGTGAGTGAGTATGTGTACGTGAAACATTTAAAAGAAAATAAGAGCAGGTCCCCAGGTGAGATAAAGGGTTTTCTTGTTTACCATCGCAGAGAACTGTTATTTTCTTGAAGAATTCGTAGAAAATATTCGTAAAAAATTACCTTAAACTGCCCTTGTTTAGATGCTATTACTTATGGTTGGCGATAAGATAAGAATAAGATAAGATAAGATAAATATACTTTATTGTACAACAAATCATACTTAACATAAGCATTACATAATCTTAGATTGTACAATGTGACAGACAAGACAACCAGACAACCTGCAGGTAGAGGAAATGACAAGATTAAAAAGAGCAAATAGGTAAGGTAGTGTGAGATAGTGAGATAATTATATATATATATACATGAAGTTATTTTATGCATTAATGAATGCAATTACATATAGGTAGTACTTATAAACGTAGTAAATATCTGTAAACATACACAAAATTATAAAGAAACGGCAAAAAAGACTTATTCAGAATTAAATTATTATTTTAATTATTAATTATTATTATTCAGAATTAAATTATTTTAAATAATGTTGACAGTTCCTACTAGGTCAGCAGCTAAACACTAGTTGTCATGATAATTTTACTTTATTTGAGCATGAAATATGGTACAAGATGTAGCTGATCTTATAACTAATTATGTACAATCGATAAATACATAATTTTAGTATCACTCATTTCTACCCTTGAAGTCTAGTTTTGTATTTTATGCATACACCTGGTATGCATAAAATACAAAACTAGAGTTTAATCTAAACACAAAATATCTTATAACTTAAATTGAACACAAAATAACCGATAACTATGTTAACATTTGTTTGAATACTCATGAACACTTCATAGTGTATACATTTTGCGACGAGCAAAGATTTAATACTCTCACTAAGTTTTGCAGACTTAAGTGTTTTGAAGTGATCAGGAAATCCATTATAAATTAAAATACACATCATGTGAGTGTTACTGGCTACCAAATGTAGCTTAGCAGAAGGCTTATACAATTTATTTCTGTAGTTTGAACGCAAATTTCTGTCACCAGATTGCCAATTTTTTTTAAACATATACATGTGGCTAATAACAAAAATACAAATGTCGAAAATATATTATAATTAAATATATATTTGGATTATAATTTAACTATTTACAGGATTTTGGGCATTTCTATTTTTTAACTATCAACAAATTCTGAATTGAATTGGAAGTGGTTTCAAATCGTTTATATTTGCTATTTGTTTGTTTGGCCCTTATACTGCCGAAGAACCAGGTGGTGCAATGGAAAATCTGTCGTTTTTCTGCCACGATATGTGAGATGGCGTGCACATTGTTTGATCAAAAACAATAACACAAATGGTAACGACGCCTACAATTTAGGACTTCATTCTTTACTATAAATCTTTCTTATTGTAATAGAGCCATAATTCTCTTTACATGACAAATACGCACAAATTACGATAAAATTACAACAGGAAGCGTAGCGACATTTAGGATCACGTGCGTTGTGTAACTGCCGTTCATTAGGGTGGTGTTGACAGCGTGCGTGCGCGCCGCTCGCGCCTGGCACCGCCTATCGGCCACCATCGATGACTAATAAACCTTACCAGCCAGGCACCTACATCAAACAGATTTAGATCTTATTTACTACACAATAGAATCCAAGCCGACCGAAAAATTAACTAAGCTTTGACTTAATCGCGACTTATCAACAACCTTGCAGTTGCGCGTGGACACAACCTTATCAGAATGAGATTAAGAGCCATTATTGAAGTTCGGAAATTAGATTCTCTAGATTAGTTTCCGTTATAAGCGCGGCCACTTCTAGCGAACACTTTTGAAGTTCGCCCCCGAATTGAGCGGTCCGCGCCAGCCTATGTATTGGCTGTATTGAAGCCGTGTAGTAGCTGCGTGAGTCGCATTATTTCTTCATTTTCATTTCGTGACGTGTCTATTTAATACATTATATTGGAACACGATACGTATTATTGTTACCTTTTATCGTGCTGCCATAATATAAGGGTCTCAGAAACTAGTTTATTAAGCTGAATACTTAAATGTTTGTGTTATTTGCAGATAGCTATTTAAAATGGTCGACTTTTACTTAGCGGAAAATTTCAATGCTAGTTGGTTTAGTAGATTTTTGAAGTGATGAAAGATGTTTACCATGACCATAAAAAGGCATGTATTTTGTAGTTGAGACAAATTTTGATGACCATAATAGCATGTTTACACGTTCTCATGCTGTAGTAAAATAAAAGAAAACTTCTCTTTTTGTAAAGTTCACAATTGAGCCTTTCAATCTTGCTAGTTCAACAGGTGCAATGTAAGTGTCTGATTGACTGGGCAAGCTTAAAAAAATCTCTCAATTTCCCCTGCATACTTAATTACTCATCCCTAATCTTCGACTCTGCAGCTGAAAATTACTAGAGTACACTCGCAAACACTTTTTTTCAAGTCGCAAAAGTTTTATCTCACGGAAAGACGCCTTCAGATTACTCATTTCGCAATAGCCTCCGGCAATTTACAAGGAAAGGGTAGTGGTATCATTAACCGGAGGCGGCCGTCTTAACAAGAATATAATGCAATTTTAAAATAATCCTCGCAAAAAAGAAATTAATGCAGGCACCTCGCTGGATTCCCTTTTTATCTCCTTAATTGGTTTTCACATCTTCTAGTGTAAAAAATATCGCGGTCTTTCTAATCTCGGGAGATGTTTATAAATATAACTGAGTGGGTCGTCGGAGGTGTACGGGGGAAGAAATTAAATCTGTTGATAAAATATCAAATTCATTTTTATTTTTGCATTTGGTAAGTTTGGCTTTGACGTTAGTCGGACATTGGCCGCGGTTAAGTTTTTGCCTACTTTACCGAAAGAAAACTGATTAAATTCAAACACCTTGGACAATTGGCGATAGTCTGTTCACCTATAAGATCGATAGGATCAAAACATGCTTGGCTAAGGATAGTTTTTCGAGTGTTCTGTTCAACATGACAGCAAACAGTCAGCTTGCATGTTTAAGATCCAGTTGTAGAATGTTTTTAATGTTTATATGTCTAACTTCATTACACAAAATTAGTTATAAGGACTACCCACTTAGCCTTGAACGGTCAGTTTAAGCGTTTTCAGTTTAAACTTTTTTTTTATATTGCCCGTCAAGATGACCTCACTCCACCTGATGGAAAGCGGTCGTGAGGTCCAGATATGAGGTTGACAAGCCTATTCATTCAAACGAATCACTGGGCTGGCCATCCTCACCTTGAAGGCCTGCAGAAATGCCTTTTTACGCCCCGCTTGAAGAACCCGGGACTATACGAGGAAGGAAACACATGTGCTGGAAGAGCGTTCCACGTCTGGATGGTACGACAAAGAAACGAGTCACCGAACCTTTTAGTTCGGGCCAACAAATGTTGAATTGTGTGTGGGTGACGCCGTAGTCCAGCACGCGTAGTACGGGAGTAGAAAGGTGAGAGTGGAATAAGCTGGAATAACTCGTCAGAGCATTCCCCATTGTAGAAGCAGCCTGAGCTGACAAAACACCATTAGCCATACAAATAAAAAAATTAAAAATTCAATTATTCATTCATCTGACTCCTTTTACCGCGCTACGTGGGAGTGGAGTAGAGTTTCTTTAGTATTATATAATATACCCCACAATTACTTTCAAAGAATATCTCCAACCCTAAAAAACAGCATCTTAAATAAGGCTTTACACTTGAGAGATCACGTGGCCGCTGGCGCGTTCAAGATTTATTGGGAAATAATTAAAGGAACACCGGCTCCTTTAAAGAAAGTAATTAAACTAAATTAAGTGCTAGTATGGTTAGAATTTTATGAAGCTTGGTTGTTTATCTTAAGACGAAATAGGTGTGCGGATATGGAACCTCCTCTGATACTTCTAATGGTGATAATAATTTCTGGTTAAAGCTGGAATTTAAAAAAGGAAGGCTAAACTTTTTTAATTTGTAATAAGACAAGCCTTGATTTTTTAAATTTCAAACTTGGTTAAGTACCCTGGACGTAGAAGATATTGACAGCAGATAAAGGTAAAGACATCTTGAAAAAAGTTAAACCACCTATGTGGAATAAATAGGTAAATTTTTTATAAACTCAAACTCAAACTCAAACTCAAATAACTTTATTCAAATAGACTGTATCAGTACTTTCAAATCGTCAAATTTACAGCAAAATATACTAAATAATAGACATAAATACCATAATAATATGGATATGTAAATAAACAGTATACAGACATAATGCGACTCTACCACCGCGTCGGAGTTGTTTCTTGCTGAGAAGACCCGGCGAGAAACTCAGCAGTTACTCTTTTAAACTTGTTTTGGGTTTACAACAGGGGTTAGTAAAGTACAAGCAGTGTGCCATTTTGATACCTAAAAGAATATAAAACAAAGAGAAAAAACCAACCATAAAAGAATATAATAACAAGAATTCATTTAAACAATTCAAAAACAAAAATTGTTAGTCAGTACATACAAACTAGGTACCTATTAACTCTTACAATAAAACATCTGTTACAATAGAGCTATTTAATCCCGCATCGAGAAGAGCGCTTATACCCAGGCATTTTTATCTATAAGGTAGTCTTTTGTAGTATAATAGCCCTTTTTTAATAAAGCTGTTTTGATGTGATGTTTGAATCTATGTAAAGGTAACTCACAAATGGTTTTTGGAATTTTGTTGTAATAATGTATACCTTGCCCCATAAAGGATCCTAAAACTTTTTGTAACCTAAAGAGTGGAAGTGCAATTTTATCCTTATTCCTAGTATTTCTGCAATGTATGTCACTGTGTTTAGCATAGAGACCAATATTTTTTCTGACCAAAACAATGCAATTGTAAATGTATTGTGACGCTACAGTGAGGATACCAATTTCCTTAAAAATCTCCCTAAGTGAAGCCCGTGCACGAAGCTTATAGATGGATCTGATAGCTCGCTTCTGGAGGATAAAGATGGTTTGTATATCCGCCGCTTGACCCCAAAGTACAATGCCGTAAGACATTACACTATGGAAATAACTAAAATAAACTGAACGAGCAGTATCAACATCTGTTAATAACCTAATTTTTCTCACTGCAAATGCAGCCGAACTAAGTCTGCCTGAGAGAGCTGTTATATGAGGGTTCCATTGCAGTTTTGAATCTAGTGTGATTCCAAGAAAAACTGTTGTATCTACAAGCTTCATAGTATTACCATCAATTTTTAGACTAATGGGGTTATCTTTAACATTAGGCAACTTAAAATTAATACATTTAGTCTTTTTTGCATTAAGCTGTAGATTATTTACTGTGAACCATTGTAAAACCTTTGAAAGTGCGTCATTAACATCATCAAAAAGGTTTTTATTTCTGTCAGTTTTAAAAACTAAAGATGTATCGTCTGCAAACAATACAACATCACAAATATCTTTTAAGTAAAAAGGTAAATCATTTATATATATCAGAAATAGTAATGGACCCAGAATGGATCCTTGAGGGACCCCCATTTTAACTTGTGATCCTGTAGAGAGTACACTGTTAACATCAACTTTTTGAGTTCTTAAACTAAGGTACGAAATTACCAAATCTAAAGCATTATCCCTTACCCCGTAAAAATCAAGCTTGCGTATAAGTGTATCGTGATCAACGCAATCAAAGGCCTTGGACAAGTCACAGAAGACGCCAAGAGCGTTCTGTGAATTCTCCCAAGCCCTAAAGATGTGTTTTAGAAGTGCAATGCCAGCATCAGTAGTAGAACGGCCTCTCGTGAATCCATATTGTTCACTGTGTAAGAGATTGTTCTCATAAAAATGGCTTAATAGTTGTTCTTGAATGATTTTTTCAAAGATCTTACTAAGAGCTGGTAGGATTGAAACAGGCCTAAAGTTACCTGGGTCTTGTTTGTTGCCTGATTTAAAAAGTGGTACAACCCTACTGTGTTTCATTAAGTTTGGAAAAACACCTTCATCCACACAATCATTGAATATTACGGCTAAATAAGGGGCAATCACGTCAATTATGTGGCTAACAATTTTGACTGATATACCCCAAAGATCAGCGGTATCTTTTGAATTAATTAATCTGAATGCTTTTATTATATCTAGTGACTCAACATGTTTAAATTTAAAGAAAACACTGCAACAAGATACATTATCTTTCAACAAATGTTCCGCTCTAGTTGGTGAGGAATTTAATGAAGCTGTAGTGATTATAGGTATATTACTGAAATACTTATCAAATGCTTCAGCAACAGATGCTTCTGATTGTAAGATGTTATTGTTAATATTAAGAGTGTATGAGGTATCGCGCTGTTTAGCTTTACCTGTTTCGTGATTTATGACGTCCCAAGTGGTTTTTATTTTGTTAGTGGACTTTGATATTTTATCACGAATGTGCAATGCCTTAGCTGTAGTGCAGGCTTTTCTGAATATTTTGGAGTAGTTCTTGACATACTCAACAAAAAGTGGATCGAAATTGTATTTTTTCATGCCGTACAACTCATACATCTTACGTCTGCTCCTGTAAATTCCAGGCGTGGCCCATTCACAAAACTTAGATTGAACTCTGCAAGTAACTTGTTTGGTGGGAAAACAAGCATCAAATTCATTTTTAACACAATCAAACAGTCTTTTGTAGACTGCATCAGGGTCACCCTGCTTGTAAGGAATGGAAGATACTTTATGCTTTAAATTAGTTTTAAAACTATATATATATATATTATAATTTGAGTTTTCGGATTGGAGCTTATGTAAGATGAATCCAGGTTACAGAGAAATATAGTGAAGATCGTATACACAATCCTTACTGTGTGCCCTACAAGAAAGCCAAAAGCAACTCAACGAGTTCAATATGGATCTTTGATGTCCGAAATAAATGATTTATTATTATAATATGGAGGCAGAGTATAGCTACGCATTTGAATCAGCTTCTACTTTGATAGCAAATGCATTAAACCATCCTTGAGGACACACAGCCCACCGGCCACTCTGGAAGGTCAATAACTATTAGGGGAACCAAGATGACATCCCTTAACTGGTTCAATGTCACACCACGTACCGATGCGTTTTAACAATCGATTTCCCATAGTCTTTTTTATTCGGCAGCGAATGGGTTGGCTACGATAGAATAAAACTGACACTTACAGAAATATGAAAATAGGTTCTTAAAATACTTTATCCCCCTGGCGTGTAAAAAAATACTGAGTTTATTGGTTATGACAAAAGTTTGTCCGTCCGTTCCAGCGACTAATACGTTTGTTTTCAGCTGTACCGTCGTCTTTAGAGCATCTTATTGGCTTTTATAGTCGAAACTTTCTATTTTTACGTTTTTTCCCAAATAGGAAATAGTTTATCTTCAATAATAGCCACCATTTGCTTTTCTATAAAGAGGCTTTTTGCATTAATGTCTTCAGAAATTTTATTGAGTTATTGTTTTCTCAACATTCTTTTTCTTTTATAGCATTTTTCGCTTTTAAAATTTCAATATTATCTGGACCTTCGATTTGCAAATCTTTTTTGATACATTATTCTACTTATCTCAGTTTGATATTCGTTCTATCTGTGTCTGGGTGTTGAAATCTGCTAATGATAAGATTTGAATTAATTAACTAGTGCTTATCTGCTAAGTTTAGGGGTTAGATGGCCATGAGTAAAGCTTACCTAGAATTTGTATTTCAAATTGATTTGTATGTTAAAATGTATTTATAAGATAAAATAAATATACTTTATTGTACAACTACAAAGACAATAATTACAACAGTGCTTAAAATGAATAAAAACTTAGTCTAGTACAATTTAGGCGGCCTTATCGCTAGGAAGCGATCTCTTCCAGGCAACCCACGTGTAAGGAATTTACTAATAAAATAAGAGTAGTGGGTAAGGTAATGAGAGATCATAGGATAAATTAAAACATATTCTATGAGTACTCCCATACACAGGTCGTTTTATTTATGTTATAACTAATATTTTTTATGCTATCTTTCTTAGATAATCGTTACCACAAAATGCGAAATGAAAATTTAAATCTTCTACAATGCTCTTTCAAAAGACACGAGCCTGCGACGTTCGCATCCGGGTCTCGCGGCGTTGTATTAAATTTTATTATCCCGTGGACTAAGTAATGGGAATATCGTGTAAGGAGCGGCCGACCAGACCCCGGGTTCGCCGGGAGGTGATTAAAATTTCGACTACCGTTCATGACGAGACTACGCAGAGTAAAAGGATTAACGCAGGATTTATACTCATAAATCCACTCAGATTATGTTGTGTGATTTTGTTTGTTGAAGAAGTTGAGTAGTTCAATCGATTTTCGTAAGTCTATTTGATCAGTTTAGCTTATGCTCGTTTTAATATTGAAAGTACGTTGGATGTTTTTCATCGTACAAGCTCTGATTGGCCTGTTCAAAAGTCAGATGGATAAAGAAAAATAGAAAGATGTTTCAGATATGTTTCAGATAATTTGTTTTATCTATCTCTCTTTCTGATATCGAAACAGCAGCAACAAAAACAAAACTGGTCTTTAAAATCACATAACAAGCTATGAAGAATGCCCCTTCAGTATTTCTCCACGGTTTGATATCAGCACTGCGGTAATGAAGTTTTTCATAGATACTGTTGTCAAGAGTTAATTTTCCTAAGGAAAAAATACTTACTCACTTACCTACTAATAGATTTAAATACGTTAATATTTAAATCTAATAGTAAGTGAGTAACTTTTCTTTGAATATTTTGAAGCGTGATTGGACCTCAGTCAAAATTCAAACCTTTAAAATACTTTTGAAAGCAATGAAACTAAAGGGCGCTTTTTTGAGTCTCACGGAAAGCCGCGGGCTGTCGAAGGGGTTGTTACATTTCGTGCGTCCACTAGGAACAAAGGGGCTAAGCTTATACAGGACGTGACAACTGCTCCTTATTATTTACAGAAAATTTTAACAAATATTTTTGAATTTATAATATACAATTACATAGTAAACAGAATGGACAAATTAACTAAGGTTAAGTTAACGTACCAAAAACTCTCCATTTCACTCTACCAAATCAGTGAAGCCTAATTACACTATCCGATATATATATGCCTCATACACTTCTAGTGACTCTTTGGATAGCCACTTTGTGAGTCATGGAAGCATTTTATGTACAACCCGGTCTCATCGAACTACTAGTACTGATGATGATAGTAACTATAAAGTGACTGAAATTAATAAATAAATTGTTGTCTCCTGTTTTCTTTCTTTTACAATACTAAACACCCTGTATATTTTACCGGGTAAAATTGAGAAATGGACCGGTTAACGTCGTTACGACCCCGGCCGCTGGATTAAGAGCGGGTTGAATGAAAAATGTTTTGTTTTCGCTACAACTATTGCATCGGAATTTATGGGCCGCGCCATTCACTAGGACGGATTTTTTTCATTCCTTTTAGTGGTTCGTAAATATTACAAGTTGTTTTTATTTTGGATTCACGTGAGTGCATTTCAATTTGCGGATACATTCGTATTCTGTACGCTTAAATATGTGTACGATAAAAACTATGTCGAATTGGTAAATCAAATTGAAAATAATTCAGTAGATGACTAACAGAAGACGTACTGAAATCAGTGCGACAAAATAACCTGGTTTGTACAATGAAAAACATGGTAATGTCGTCATTTTGTCAAAAAACAGATACAGAAAAGAGCCCATTGACAAAGACTACTGTTTTTAACTTTTTAATAAAATAAGTGATTCGTTTGAATGACTGGGCTTGTCAACCTCATATCTGGACCTCACGACCGCTTTCCATCAGGTGGAGTGAGGTCATCTTGACGGGCAATATATAAAAAAAACTTTTTTGTTTATTGATAAAATGTCAAAACATCTTCAAAAACTTTAAAAGTAAGTCGCTTTTGATAGTAATCTTTAAGTGGATATTGTGTACGTGCTGTTTAATAGCTTTCAAGAGCAGACATTATTCAAAAAAAAGAAAAACTATCACTTACATTATAATTATTCTCAACCACCTCAACCGCTCCGTGATTCGGCTATGTGTCAAAGGCACTCTCAACCTACTTTCATGAACTCAAACTTCCTCAAGTTTAATTGCAACTCAAAGGTCCAGGTGCCAAAACCGGTGTACACATTTTTAAACTTACCGACTTCGGGATGCAGTAAACTCATTACCCTGAGAGCGAGCCTTATTAGGGAACTGGAGGCTACTCTCTAGTGCTAAATTTACGAAATTTCATGAAACTGAAGAAGGCTGGAAAGCACACAAAACTAGTGTGTTATTTAATAGGTCTTATTATATTTGATCCGATCAAACATGATGCTATATATACATAAGCAAAAATTTGAATAAATTTGGAAATTTGAGTATGTTTTTTTAACATTCAAAGATTTTCGCTAGTACGAATTCCGACAAAAACGCGTAGAATATACACTTGAATGTTTCGTTACGCAATATACACTGGTACGTTCCGTTAGCTTTTTCTGATTAATCGAACTGTCAGGCATAATGTTTAGCGCAGCACGTTGGGTGCCATACAGTTTTCCCGTGCTGTTTTTGAATAAAGTCCGTTTGCTGCAGTCAGCTGAGGTGCCGTGGCTGACGGCAGCGGATCGGCAACGATCCGATGTTAAGCAACGCCAGTCAGGGCGGGTTATGGATGGGTGACCATCCCGACCGAAATTAAGCTTAGGAAGGCACGTTAAACAGTTGGCGTCGCAAGATATCAGTCGTAAAGCCTAGTCTGAGGCCTGAAAAGGCGGCTTGATAACATCTGACGGTAAGGTTTATCACTGGCCTTACATTCACCTTTCCAACAATCCGCACTGAGCCCGCGTGTTGGAGTATGGCTCGTACCACCTCATAGTTGAGGTGAGGCCTGTGCCCAGCAGTGGGACGTATAAGGCTGTATTCAGATTTTAGATTTAGCTGCAGTCAGCTGCCGAAGTCGCTGAATATTTAAATACTTTTGTTATGTTAAAAGATGTTTGCTATTGAACATATAGTTATATGCATCCCTCAGAGTGTCTAGTTGTAGGTAGACTGCATTAACTGCAACCCTGCAACTTTATTTTAAAAGCGTATCACCGTGCATTTTACTTTTAACCTCGCTGTTATGTATGTGGTCCATTTTAACTAACTATCCACGTTACTGTTTTCAGATGATGGCTTTTTACATAATGCACACCACCTTGAAACGAAAATCTTTCGCGCTGCATAAACAGTTCAGACACGTTGCCTTGAATTAGCGTTCTTTTAGCACTACCTAATAGAAGAAGCCATCAATTTTAATGGCAGAAATACAATGTGAATGTTGACCACAAAGACATTAGGAAGGGACATTTTTTTCGTAGAAATAAAATTTATACAGAGTGAGACGATTCTTCACGCCTGAGCAGCTCTGTCTCTTGTATAAGACACAAGTTCGCTCGTGTGTGGAATACTGCTCTCATCTCTGGGACGGTTCCGCTAAGTACCTACTCGAAGCTCTTGACAGGTTGCAGCGGCGTGCTATCCGTATTATTGGAAACCCAGAGGCAACTTTGACCCTTGAGCCTCTCCAATTGCGTAGAGACATTGCCAGGCTAAGTGTTCTCTATCGCTTATATACAATGGGGAATGCTCTGACGAGTTATTCCAGCTTATCCCACCCTCACCTTTCCACTCCCGTACCACGCGTGCTGGACTACGGCGTCACCCACACACAATTCAACATTTGTTGGCCCGAACTAAAAGGTTCGGTGACTCGTTTCTTTGTCGTACCATCCAGACGTGGAACGCTCTTCCAGCACATGTGTTTCCTTCCTCTTATAGTCCCGGGTTCTTCAAGCGGGGCGTGAAAAGGCATTTCTGCAGGCCTTCAAGGTGAGGATGGCCAGCCCAGTGATTCGTTTGAATGACTGGGCTTGTCAACCTCATATCTGGACCTCACGACCGCTTTCCATCAGGTGGAGTGAGGTCATCTTGACGGGCAATATAAAAAAAATATACTAAGCTTAACGAAACAAGGACAACATTTGAACGGCATTGGCGAAATAGATTCTTCATCTTGCGATGTTTATCGAATTTTTTTGCACCAAAATAGCTTAAAACGTTCAGATTAGCTTTCAATTACTTCTAAGATTAAGAAGTATCTCGTATTTCTCATAAAAAATAAACGGAATTGGAAATTCTTCATTTAATTTAATTCGGCGCATAACCAGCGAATCCGTCTGTACAGTTAACGTCGTAAATCAGAGTACATTCGCACACCGCGTAATTAGCCGTGTGATGCGCGGTTTACCTCACACGCATATTTTACACGCACCAAAATACACTGGTTTTGGCTTAAAAAAGGCAGTTTTTATAATCAAAGGTCCTGATTAACAACCACTTAAATGTATAACCTTTGAAAGCCTCTCAGTATCAGGTCATTAGGCTGATTTGGTCTTCTATTTGTTCTTATAACAAGGTGCAAAAAGGAATCTTACTATCAACATACCACATAACAATAAAAAAACATAAATAAACCTGATTTATATAAAAAAAGCAATTCAAGCAACATTGTTAGTTGCGTAACTTGAATTAAGCTAGGTATGATTACATTTACAATTGTGTTGCTCTACTGCAACGATACATTCTGTTCAAACACCTCTTCAAAATACGTGTACATACCATTCACGTGCTGATTAGTATGAAAATAAATGATTATATTTATTTACTAGCTTTCCGCCCGTGGCATCGCCTGGCGTTATCGTTTTATATTATGGCCAAATTACATAAAGTACTTATAAGTTGTGGCCTTTGAGTTATTCTGATGTAATATTTAAGCTGTTTTACTGTAAAGTTTCATCAAAATCCGTGCAGTAGTTTTTTCGTGGAAGAGTAACGAACCTACACACACTCATACATACATACATACATCCTCAGAAACTTTCGCCTTCATAATATTAGTAAGATTTATATTTATATTCTTAATTTAAAACCTCTTTATCAATCATTCCACTAAAAAAACTGTGCCATGGCATACTCGCAAGTGAAGTGCTAACCTTTTATTAATCTTGATAATATCAATTTACTCCTATAGTGTTAAGCAGAAATATTATTTTTGGCTTTTTTATAAAAAACATGCTATGATAAAGTTCCCATATAAAACATAGTTACAGAGGCTTCTAAAAATACCGAAGGAACACCACTTATTCATGTCTTATAACTGACATACAATGTAAATCTTAGCTTCTGGTGGGACTCGGAGACGTCTAATAAACCGCGGGTGCATGAATAAAATTATAATGCATTACACCGTTACCGAATGCACTGCATGTGCAAGGACATGGGAAGAGTTTAGAGAAATGTACATTTATTATGCCTGGTTCCAAAGAAGTTAATTAATACTACGATTGCCAAATGGTGTGTTTCTTCCTTCCTTTCTTTAACATGGTGTAGCGATAGCAGTTTCTCTGTTGATCATGTTTTTTGCTTTTGCTATTGCCTTCCGCATCTTCAATCTCTAAAATCTATACAAACCCGACCTCGACGTACAATTTACCGTTGTATATATAATATTAACGCTTCTCAACCGAATGAAACATTCAGTATAAAAATTCATGACTATTCATATTCAGATCGCTCTAGTTGTCCGGAGATTAAGAAAGTCAATTGCACTAAATATCTCGGCGTCTTAGTTGATCAGAGACTTAGCTGACATTTGCATATTGAAATGATCATGAATAGGTTGAGAAAACTCATTTATATTTTTAAAACTTTGAGACATCTGGTCCCGTATGACACTCTCAGCAAGATATATGTTGCCCTCGCACAATTAGCCACGACGTTATTGTATGCCGGTCTGGGGTGGTGCCGATAAGACACGATTCATGGACTTGGAACGTACACAGACATCCCTTATTAAGGTTATGGACTCTGAACCATACAGATTTCCAGCTGACGCCCTAAATCTAGTAAGCTTTTATCCGTCAGGAAATATGTATCTTAAATCTCATACTTTAAACCCACAAGAGAACCCTGTTGCATAAATCACTTCAAAATAAGAGAGGGAAAGACCGTGTGGCCACCCCGCACCAAGTTTGTACCACATACCTGTCAATTACCCTTCAACTACAACAGAGTAAATTGAATTTGAACATTTACCCTAAAGAGCTACGTTCGTGTAGAATAGAAGTAACCAATTGGCAACACACACTTACTTTTGATGAAGTGAAAGAACTTTTAACAAGGGTTACATAACTGTATGTGGTTTCTACTCATCCGAACCCAAGATTTATTTTAATTTCGTAGGGCAAACAATTAGGAACTTTCTCTTCAAACAGCTAACTTAACATAAACACAAGGTCACACATCCTGTATGCGCGCACGCGCACCAGGCACACACACACACACACACACTCACACGCATACACATTGAGTGGAGACCCAATTTCTGTATTACTGTAATGGTTTAAGTATTTTGTTTGTGTTCTTTTATTAAATGTATAAATCACTGTAGTAAGGGAAGTAGCGAGCCATTCCCTTAACGAGTGTCTATGACTACTCAACGGGGAGACTCATCAATAGAAATTGTATTCGATTTAGAAATAACATTTTTTTTTTTAATAACGTTGCTTACTGATAACGATACAATTTGTACTTGTATATTCCAACATCATGTAAACTACTCAAGTATTATTTTATGAAACTTTGATACTAGAAAGCTGAATAACAAATAGGGTAATTCTGAAAAAAAATTAACAGCTACCACGTGAACAAAGTAGCTGGCAACAGCGAATTTCCTTTAGTCATACGAATACCGAAAAACCGAAAATTAGGGTAAAATTTTTTTTTTTTTTAAGGTAAAATCAGGGAAGAATCACCTAGAGTGCTTTTTATGGTAACAATAGTTTCATTATTCATGTTCATCAAAACGATTCTCCCTCACAAACTATGCAGGCCGTGTCCCAAGCTAATCAACACGAGGTTACCGAAATCCTTTACAGGCCTTCACGCCCATCGCAGCATCACTAATAGAACCTCCCGAGGAACGCAAACAAGTCACATACCCTTGCTAATCTCATAATCAGAATTCACACTTAATTTGAAATAGGTATTTAAGTTGTTTTTTTTACTTCGGGGGTTGTTTAGATAAAGATGTCTATCCGCCTCGTTTTTTCGATTAATTTACCAGGTATTATTTTTACCTCAAAAAAATTATATGGCACACTCAGTTGATGATGCAGAGTCAAAGTAAGTGATAACTAGATGAAATTTTGTTTTCAGGTTCTAATACAAAATCTGTACGTCTAGCACGAGTTGCCACTTTAAATTTATATTATCTTTTGCATAAAAAAAATTGTATTGAGTTGACAGATGACATGTCACAACAATGTCAAATCCCAATACAATTTTTACGCGAACGGTAATGTAAACTTGAAGTGGCAACTCGTGGTAGACGTACTGAAAGAGATACGTTTTTTTGTACGAAAGCTTGAACATAATAGTTGATTAAAACGTTCTAAATTTTACTCTAGATTGTTTCTACCTCACCTACTGGGGATGTTCTATCGTTTTGCTAACGCTATAAGTATATAAATAAATTTGACTCATGATATTTACTTAATTAACTGCATCGCACCTAGGGTGTTGTGTAGACATTATCTCAAGACGACCCGTGTGCCATGTCCCAAAGTAATCAAATTGGAAATCCTGCAATGGCGGCCGAGACCGTCGCAGCATCGCTAAGAAACGCAAACACCTCACAGGGCCCAGCTAATCGCTTAATCAAAATTTATTCCGCACTTTGATTTTAAATTTGGAACGCAACATTTATTACTGGGGCCCTCGAACAACCCTTCGCGGGGCTTCATTATCGCGGATTAAGGCTGCGGAATATTTTATCGATCCGCCAGTATTCATTTTCAATTAAGCGCCAAGTATTTTATTAAGTTTGAGCGGAATTGATGAGTTGGCGAACTAATATTTACAATGGGAGGCGTGCGTGGTGGCGCCACCTGGCTGCGGTCGCGGATCAGAGCGTGTCTATTAAACCTCATGTTTAATGAACGGTAGTGGATTAAGATTTAGATGAAAGCCTTGTTTCCATTTTCGAAGCCTGTTTGTAATATGTTCGGTTGATGCTATTGGAACGGAAAAATGCCGAAATATTAACCGAAAATAACGAATGTGTCATGTAATGGGCTATCGATACTATCGATATTCTTATGGTAATACTATTGATTGCTTGCAATACTATCGATAGTATCGATAGTATTATGGCTTAATATAGCGAAGCCATCGATAGTATCAATAGTACCGATTCTATTTTTATTCGTGACGACTAAACTATCGATACTTTTTTATAGTATCGATCCCATCGATAGTCGTTTAACTTTCAATACTATTGTATTCAAATTATTGGTATAGTGACCACTATCGTATGCTAAGCAACAGGAAAAATTTAAATAGATTCCAATACCTTAGAGGATTAATTATTTACTGTTTAAGATAGTTATATTTTGTTTACATTTTGATAATTTTCTAAGCAATACTATCGAAAAATAAGTAGTAGTAGTAAATAGTAGTCTGTCTAAATGCATTTTCTGACGATTGCAAAGTAAATGCTTTCGTTAACTTAATTTGTTGCAAAGCCAGAGGGCCAGAGGGCGTTATAATATATGTACTTATGTATTATATGTTTCACCTTTCCCTAATAAATGTACTAATCCATTTAGTTAATGAATCACGTCGGTCGGGGTCACCATTTGATAATGAAAATTTTTGATAAACGTGTTTATGCAATTGGCGAATGCGTTTCTGTCTAACGGTATCGTAGTGTCTTTCGTGCAATTTGATTGCATAAAGATTTTATAAAATCATTTTCCACTTGTTAGAGGTTGATTCAAGAACAAATATTTTCCTCTCACCTCACAACTAAACTTCTTAAACAAACCAACAATACGAGCAACAGACGACAAAGCAAATCAATATTCAATTTAAATCGTTCAAAACAGAGCAGATGAATTAGAGCTTCTTTCACAAAGCATTGTTCGTACTTTGAGTACGGTGAGGTGAGTTCAATTTCCTGCGAGCGATCTCGCTTCCGCGCCGCGTCGTGCGCGCAACTTCGGCGATGTGATGCACCTATGCGCCCGTGAGCAAATAGGCTATCGCTTTGTGAGATTGCAGACGCGCGGTATAGGCGTTGCGGTTTTTCTAAGGTTAACATACAGTACGATGGGAAAAGTATAGACGAAGTAGCCCAGGCGAAGTTTTTAGGCTTAACGATCGACAAGTATTGTAACTGGTAACCTCATATTGACTGTGTTTGTGCAAAAATGAATAGTTTAGTTTTTGCCTTGAGTCGCATTAGTCAGGTAGTAACTGAGGAAGCTGTCATTACAGCAGATTGGCGTAGTGCGCTGCAGCACGGTTTCTCGCCTTGATTTCCGTAGTGTTCCGGGTTCGATTCCCGGTCGGGTCAATTCAGGAAAAGATCTTTTCTGAATTGACTCGGGTCTGGGTGTGCTGGGAGACGCCCCTAGCTTATTTCCCTGTATGGTACCTCGTAATACAGGGATATTAGTTATCTGGCGCATATTTATTTATTTATATATTTATTCATCCTTACGATATGGAGTGGTAATTTGGGAGAAATAGTGGACCAAGACAGGGCCTTTATTCAGCAAAAGAAGTGCATTCGAGCCATATTTTGCCTGAAGCGAACTGACTCTTGTCGTCCATATTTCAGAGAGTATTCATTGGTAACCTTGCCATGTTGGTATATTTTTGACATTTGTATTTTTGTTAATAGGCACAAGTATTTGTGTAAAAAAAATTGGCAAACTAGTGACAGAAATTTGCGTTCAAACTACAAAAATAAATTGTACAAGCCTTCTGCTAAGCTACATTTGGTAGCCAGTAACACTCACGGGATGAGTATTTAAATTTATATTGGATTGCCTGATCACTTCAAAACACTTTAGTTTGCAAAATTTAGTGAGCGTATTAAATCTTTGCTCGTCGCAAAATGTTTTCATAGTGTTCAAGAGTCTTTAAACAAAATAATGGTAACATAGTTTTTGGTTATTTTGTGTTCTATTTAGGTTATAAGATATTTTCTGTTTAAATTAAAGTCTAGTTTTGTATTTTGTGCATACACCTGTAAGGGTAAAAATGAGTGATACTAAAATTATGTATTTATCGATTGTACTTAATTAGTTATAAGACCAGCTTCATCTTGTACCTTGTTTCATGCTCAAATAAAATAAAAAGTAATTCCGAACATACATTTTTTTCACCTATAAAAATTTCCACACTACCGGTGTGCCGGTTGTAGGCTCATAATATCAAGTTATTAGTTTTCTGTTCAAATAAATCAAAGGTGTCAATTACCGTAGTAATTTTTTGAAGTCAATGCCAATCCGTAGGAACTAATTCTCTATTCGGGACACATTCTCGGAGCTTCATGCCCCTGTTAAAATATCATTGATGTCTAGCGAATGAAATAGCTAAAACACTAGACTTACTAGCTAGTATTCACATAAAAACAAAAGAAGCAGCTAACTAGGATAGAAATGTTCCTTATTACTTTGAGTTCAGTGAGGAGTTCAATTTCCTGTGAGGGATCTCGCTTTCGCGCCGCGTCGTGCGCGCAACTTCTGCGATGCGATGCACCTATGCGCTCGTGAGCTACGCGCAGCGGCTTTTTATACACGATTATTTTTTTTAGTCGTTTTTCTAGGAGTTACCAAAAATAATGTTATCACTCTCGAAGCTTTATATTTTTTTGTTACCTACAGAAGAATGTAAATATTCGTTTTCTATGGATAAAGTAGATTTACCCTACCCACACAACACACAACTACCACATAACCAGTGTCACCTATGCGTTGTTTGTTAATGTGAAATATGCTATTCATTCCAATAGTCAGTTAAGCGTTCAAATACGTCTATGGTTTACTATTAAAGTGAATGTTGGAAACCTGTGGTACAGAGGCGTTCACATCACTTATGCTGCTCACATAAGACCCATTTTGCAATGGTTTTGTAAATGTTGATGTGAACGCCTCTGCACACTGGTACCACAGGATAGCACTTAATTTTACATTGAAACCTTTCAGCTCCTCTAAAAGAAAAATATTCAACGGCCAGGTTGACCAGCTGATTATTCATATGAAAGACGAAGCAGACAGAAACCGATCCGATGCACCTACGTGCCTGTGAGATGTGACCCACTAGCCACAACTTTCACTAGTAGCTGTAGTGCGATTCTGTAAAATTCGAAACCCGATCTCACTCAGGTGATCGAACTCACTTTTGCTTAAATACACACAATTTATATAAACTTGATATCAAAATCTCATTAAACGTTGTTTATTTTATGAACACTTTCATCAGAAAGGTGACATTTCGACGTTATCCAGTTTTACAAGATGCGAAATTTGAATCTCACGGCGGATTCACTGGGTGAGGTTCGAAATGAGTTTTTAAGAATACGTCTGCTGCTCTCAAAATGCAAGCGTTAAAACAAATTAACGTCTACAGCCGCCATCGCGCCAGTCTGTTCGCCCTAAACGCGTGTGTGAATAACTAGAAAACCTAAGTGTACCTGCGCCTGTACGGCAGCTAATGCAATTTCCGCCTGCAGGTGTACACGTAATGCGTCCGCGCCATCGCACACCACTCATGATATTAAACAACATTTACCAACTTTTAGTGCCAGGGAGCGATGTTAATATTGATAAATTTTACATGGAAAGTCGTTTTTTAGGTTACGTTATTTAGCAAAAGAGACCACTAACTAGTAGCCTATGTGAATTACCTTCTGAGCGAAGGCTTCATCATCTAAATGAAGTTATTGCCGCAATTGATGGGAACTTGTGTGATCACTACACTTCCCAAATGCGGGTAGACCATCACAAATCCGTGCTTTTTAACAAAAAAAACTCAATTTGGCCAACATCTTCCAGTACCGTCGTCGTCTATCGAAGGGTTAGGTTACTCTTGTAAGTACTATACTGACTTAGGTGCTGATAGGAGGCAGAGGAACCACAGCTTCCTTGGAGGTCAGGCAACTTGTGTAGTTCCGCTGGTTAGAGTTTGGCGTAAGAGCACCGACACTGATCTTGGTGTGCATTGTCCCAGGTATTTATTTATTTATTTACAGTATAAAGTAAAGAAGTTATATCTTCTATATTTTAAGTAGTACATGACGTAGTAATATACGTACCTCATTTTATCTAATCACTTGCGTAGAGAAAATGATGGGTATGCTAATCGAAATATGGCACGTAAATTTGAATTAAATCTGCCAACACAAACTCAACAAATATGGTATCTATTTAATTATCCTAAAGCAAATTCAATCTCGTCCTTCCGATATTAATTCCCCGCTATTTTGTAGACGTCGCGACGAGTTTATGTGCATTCGCCTGCATCTTCCTGCACTTTCCTGCATTACCTGCATTTAGTCGGCTGCACTACACCCGCTTGATATCCCATTTATCTGACAGGATCGTGAGTTGGCGCGTTTAGAACGCGCCGGCAACTTTTCACTCTGCGAGGTAACTTTGTTACGTTCAATCAATAACCGGCTTATGTTTGCTTAGATCTAGTGTTCGCTATTTGAGTATTACATCATTTTTGTGTGGTATCACAGGTAAATAGTCAAAAATAACATTGAGTTCTGCACTCAACGTGTATTTAATTTAAAAGTGACTGCACTTTTGAAGGACAAAAGTCGAAATAATAGTATCAATTAGTATTTTGGTGTAAAAACTAAATGAATGAATTATAGAGCTTACATTACTAACATCAGACTTATAGGTTTTCAAATAAAGACTTGTGCAAGACAAATAACTGGAGTATGAAAAGTGATACAGTTGAATAGCAATAAAAGTGATCTAGTTCAGTAATTTCAGTAGCTTTCTTATTTTTCGAGTGGTAAACTTCAACTCTCGGTCACTGTTTAGTTTTCGTAGTTATGGTTTCTGAGTAGAGATTTGAATAATGTTAAGGAGAAAATTTACGTTTACAAGTTTCACTTCAATGCTTCGTGACTTGAGTAGCATTGTGCATCATGGACCTTCTCGTTGTTTTGTGGGTCGGTTTATGTACGAGTATGCTCGAATAACTAAATTAATTTTTGGCGTTACAAATCCAGTTTCTGCATCTTGAGCGCGTGGCCGTCACCGTTAAAACTGGCAACTAATTTACGCGGGCACTAAGTTAATTTGAGCGTTCGCTGTCTTACCGTGGCTCTGGCCGTAAATCCCGCCAGACAACTGCCTCACCTCTCATTATATTTACGCCGCAATAATAAAACTTTCCAACTCGCTCCGAATATTGAATTCGTTGCGGCGAGAGGCGACCGCCTTTACTTATTGCCGTCAGTTATGCAATATGCCGGGTAGGTTTTAATAAAGGCCCGGCCGTCGGGCATTCGAAAAGTTTTCGTTTCGCGAAGGCGAACGCTATTGCGCCTGCAATGAGCCGCTAAGCCCCGTCGAGTTGAAGCGTGCTGGTTTGACTAATAGCAGCACGGAATGGCTTTTTAGCACATATCGTGTGTCGGCTGTCTTTTAGCTGGGCAGTTAAAGTTAGCAATAGCCAGAAATGAAGGAGAACATCATCATTGGCTGGCCACTCCACCTAGTGCATGTTCCTAAATGAAGGTTGAAGCGACCTTTGAGTAGGATAGAACTAAACCACGCACCACGGCCAAAACTAAACGGCGTGATCTAATCACCGTTCTATCACATGCAAAATTAAAAACAGTCCAACATTAAACTTTTGTAAGTTCCAGAAAACTGTGTACGCAGTTTGACTGTGCTTTCTGCGAGTCTGTCAATGCTCTGTTCCTACAAATTAGACCGCAAAATTATCGTCAGATAACCCAGATTATTAGAATAGCCCAGGTATTTAGTTATCGCGACTTCATCCAACCCTTACGGACCTCTGAAGGCACTTAAATTACTCGTACTTTTGATTCGAACCGGATGGCTGTTTAGGCTACTTTCTCATAACTCCCTTCCATTAACTACGCAATGTGGGTTGAGTTTCAACAAACTAATCGTCTAAATAAACAGTTTTCGGCCCCAAACCTTTTTACCACTACAATAAAAAGGCATACCACAACTTTGGTGCAGATAGTGCATTCAAGTGGGCATGAATCATAACTTATCTGCCCGTTCCTAGTTTTTGCACATTTTCATGTGAACTAGCGCGACCGAGATAGCAACATAAAATTGTAACGTGTGTGGGAGATGGAAATAGTTTGTATGACCCTTAGAGATAATGTATGACTAAGGGAGCTGATGAGGTTTTTTGTAAGGTCCGTTTGTTTAATGAGTTTTTATCTATTGAATTGTATTTTTAAATAAAGTTGAGATTTAATTTCAAATTCGTCACCTGCACTGCGCAAGCTTCTGCTTTTATCCCAATAAAATTATAATTAAATATCCTGTTTTTGACATTTGGTTCACACGGAATCTGTCAAAATTATTTAATTGTAATTGTATGGTATGATACAACACCCAATAAGTATTATAATATGATTGACTAAGTAAATGTTTTATAGAGTACCTATTGATATAAAAAACACCGTTCTTGAAGTCAAGCATAAAAACATGCTTTTGAACTTTTCATAAATAAAGACATTGCAAAAATAATCAACCCTATATCTTTTATTGGAGGTACGAGTACTTTTTCATTTTTTTGTGTTAAGTAAATTGAACAGTAGCTCAGTTAAATTAATAAACTTAATCTTAAAATCTTTTCGAAATCATAGAATATGACTGGACCACCGCGTTATTATTAACTTAATTGTAATATTAAAAACACAGCCGGCTCAAAATTAATTATCTCTCTCAAAACTCCCCGAGTCAGCCTCACGAAATTTTCACGGCTCAATTGGTACAGTTTATAGGGAAATTAATTACTGGCTAGAGAGGTTCGACTATAATAGTTTCAGAAATTATTATTGTGGACCCTCGAAGGGAGATTGTCCGAACAAGAAAATTAGTGAGCGTAAACCGGGGTGTGAATTTTGGAATCAAAGGCAGCAGACTTGTTCGCTATGTGGACCCATCATTTACATGGGACGCCATACATAATGTCGCTGAGCTTTTGATTGAGGCTAAAAGTAGGCTTCTCTGTTTACTGAATTGAGGGGTTGTTCATGTGTGATTTGTTGTGTATAATAAAGGGAATTTTACTTAGGTTATACTCAGTAAAAATAATCATTACAATTCGCAGTTACAAGACATCCACCGCCGTTAATACCCTATAAATTGCCAATCATGTGGGGAATCAGGGATACACAATCATTTCATTTAGCGAAATTTTACATTGAATAATGATAGCTGGTTATATTTTTCGATTTAATATAAACAAATCATACGTATTTAGAAAGCTCAATATATGTAACAGAATTTGTACAACAAAATCAACACATTACCAAAACAACGTTAGAGCCAGACATGTAATCCCTAGCACGACGCCCGGGTCGGGAGTCGAACGCGCACCCGTCGGCGTCGAAGCCACGATAATGCGATATATGGGTGCCAGGGGAGAGTACAGCTGAGATTCACCCAAACACAAGATTTATGGTTCGCCTTTAAGAATATTAATCAATTCCCGGTCTTGTCTTAAATTTGAAATGTGTGGGGAAATATGACTGTGGTTTTGAAGAAAAATCTGTCAAAAAATGCTGAGGAATGAGCTAATTTTATTTGAAAAATTACGCTAAATACCTGTATTTTATTTGAGAGTAGGTACAATAAATTTAATTTAACATTGTAACTAGGCTAAAAGGACTGTTTCGTCTGACAGTTTGTAAAATGTACCGCGGAGGTTTTAAAAAATTTACGAGTAAATTAACGAACTTGCTATTGAAAACTCCGATTAGATTTGAGATCATCATCAAAAGATGTAACCTCGATGTATCATTTACAATTGTAAATTTTTCAGAAGTCCTAGGATTTTAAGTGAAAAATAAGGAGGTTATAAATATATTATAATTAATATAGATATTTCCAAAACTAGCTGAAATCATCGTTAAAGGTAATTAAGTATCTTTTGTGATATACTTTTATAATAATAAATAAATAAATATCTGGGACAATTTACACCAAAATCATCTGACCCCAAACTAAGCAGAGCTTGTACTATGGACGTCAGAGACTGATAAACATACTTAAATATATCTAAATACATACATATACAGATAATAACACCCAGACATACAACAAACACTAATGTTCGTCACACAAACGCTTGTCATGGGTGGGGATCGAACCCACGACCTTCGGCGCTAAAGGCAGGATCGCTGCCATTGCGCCAACAGGCCAGGCTAATAAATATAAAAGTTAGTGACTGATTTTGGTTACCAGAAATGCGGTACTGAAGCTTAAACCACCACCGCAATAACAGCTAACCGACGTAGAAGCAATAATTCTCTCAAAATCTAAGTCAAACCCTGAAGGCTCATAAACCAGCAAGGAATCTCCATAACGCGAAAGAATTAAGTATGAAATATACGCACCACCAGTGCTTTGATTTACGAGACAGCGATCTGGTTTAAATATTGTTCGCTGTGCATTAAGATGGGTTTGGGGGAAGATCTGCAAGGTGGTTGTCCCTGTAAGACATAGTATCTTCGGTATTTACAAATAATAACCATGTCTTGTTCTTCAACATTACATGCAGCATGTTCATTTAAAAAATCACGATAGTTCGCAGCAGTTACGGATTTATGCATCATTACCGGAATGTCTTACACGTTGATGATTTTGTAACCCTTTATAAATCCACCTAACTAAACTCCACTAAAATAGCAACAATGAGCTCATTTCACAATTTCACTTCTGTGGGAAAGAAGTTGAAAATATTTGCAAAGATCCGGACTACTCTTTTGTCAGCGTCCTATATTGTAACAGCTTTACCACTGCTAACCTTCATACCCCGCGTCTACATACCATCAGGCTTGCGGTAGCCAAAAGCATTCGTAAAATATTTCTATAAACTCCCGACTGCATTGAAAACACGACAAAAACGCGGAATGCTCGAGGGAGCTGTTTCCATGCGCGCCAAGAAAACTGACATCGTGCATCTCGCCGCAAAATGGCGCGGTTTCCCGCAAACGCGAAATCTGAGTCT
This sequence comes from Udea olivalis, assembly GCA_947369235.1. Classification (NCBI taxonomy): domain Eukaryota; kingdom Metazoa; phylum Arthropoda; class Insecta; order Lepidoptera; family Crambidae; genus Udea; species Udea olivalis. The sequence continues at coordinate 6,561,811 of OX376345.1, read as the reverse complement.
ATTATAAACCTGTGAACACACAAAATATTCTGGTTTGAATTAAGAATACTAAACAAGGGGTTAAAACAATTGCGTTATGCATAATAGAAACAACAGGTACTAGAAGCACCCGTAAATGTTTGTCAACAAAAAATTGTGCTGGTACGGGAACCAAACCCTTAGCGTCTCATCCACCGGTGATTCATGTAAAAACTAGTGAACGGATTTTTATGAAACTTTGTATACTCATACAAATTAAAGCTTATATTTACGTGTATTAGCCTCTGCCACCCATTAGTTAGAATCTTACTGTAAGAAGTATTTGTAATTATTACTTTGTTTATTTTAACATTTTACAATGCTTGTTTTTCATATCAATATTCGGACCTTGATGGTGGAGGTCCGAAATTAGATTTTCTCTAGTTTTTCTATCTTTCGATATGAAAACCAAGCATTGTAAAATGCTAAAATAAACAAAGTAATAATCAAATAGCATAAGTATTTTGTCTTCACCGAAAGTTTAAATATTTGTAAAAATGTTCCCTTTGGAGGTTTGAAGGTACTTGCCTTAGCACATTGATGAAATAACGTTGGCTTGCAACGTAAGATTTCAGTAGCTCAGTGGTTAGAGCAGCCACCCGGATTGTGGAAGACGCGGGTCCGTATCCTGCCTGATTTCCTCAAGGTCCAAAATTCGTTTTTTTTTAGTTTTTCTATCTGCAGATAAGTATTTGTAATTGACTTACCCTAATGTAACTTAATGGCCCAAGTCGATAAGTGAGTAAGGCAATGTTGGATCAAGTAAAGTGAACTGCAGCGTCCTTAGTATTCGAAAGCCATCGATTGTGGAGGTCTTGCCTGAGTAATTCAAGCCGCAATGAGGCGCTGTCAAAGTTGCGAAGTCTTACCAAGTCCGGGCCCAGGTGGGAATGTGTTAGACGGCGACCGGCTAGACGAGCCACGACTGCCCGCGAGCCAATAATGCAGCATGCTAACATGTTATACACACAGCCTCTGAGTCTGCCAATCTAATAACGATTATCTGTCCAAGCACCCATTATAGCATCCAAACCGCAGATATTGGTATACTGAAGATGGAAGGAGTATCTGACCAGCTTTAGTAATCAATGTTATCTAAAACACTCCCGCTAATGACGGGGTGACGTATGGCAACGCACAGTTGAAACTTTAGACGTAGAAAGCTAAAATTTGGCTTGTAGGATTCCTTGAGGAGTATGTGTGTATGAAGTTGCGGTCAAAAGCTAGTAACTTATCAATGCAATTATTATTGATCCTGTCTCAAGTGTAATTCATGTAATTTAGTATAATTTACAAAACATTAATGGATAAAAAAAATAGAAGAGCCTTATATAAGAGTACAACCACATTACAAGGTCTGTTTAGTTTTAGGGTCAGGTTGACTTGAAAGTGTCTCCAGTAGTAGAAGTACTACTAAATTTTATAAATTACACTTGGGACAGGATTAAAAATAATTGCATTTTCGCCAAGTAAATAATAAACACGCCAGGAATAAACAGAACTGTTGAATTAATTCATTTCGCTAACTAGTCTGTGTGTCGCTGGCATCATGGCCGTATAAGTGAATTCGACAATGCAATAGGTGTACTTGTATAAGTGGGGACGAGTTGCGGCTTTGTCCTCGAAACTTGCCGCTGTGATGTGTCTTACTGCACGTGTGGGTCCGTAAACGGGGCCTTTGCATCCACCCAGGGTACTTCCTCCTGAAGCTCTCACTCAATAACCGACATAGGCGTTTACTAATTTTATGAAAATGCCTATGTTATTGCTAACTACTATTCCGGGTGTAAGATGTTCATGTATTTCAAAGAAATATTCTCCCCTTCACAACTATAGCAGTTCTCCTATTGCAATAACTAGTAAATACATGAATTAGCTATTACGAGGCTAAATTATATGAATAAATATAGTTAACATGCAAAATGGTAAATTCTTGAGATAACATTTTATTCGTAGAACTTTTTCTATATAAATTGATTTTTCATAAAAAGATCTAGAAGCGATCTACGATAAACCAAAATAGTCAAGCTCGCGTATTTTGGATCCTATTTCTGTACATAGACATAAAACAGAGCAATGTTTAAAATCTCTTCAATTGCTGAAACGTTGCCTTACTTATCAAATCCCTTGAGTGATTGACTTCCAATCATTAAGATTTTCTTGCTAATAATAACACGACTGAACAGGGAATTTCTACTAAAATTTTAGAATGTTTTTAACAAAATTATTACAATACTGTTAAATAAATAGAAGCCAGAAACATAGGAGTGGTAGTTTCATACTCTCTGTTACCAGCCATTAAATCCTCGAAGCAGTTTTTACATCGCATAATTAGCAAGCAAGCACGTAACAGCCACGCTCGGCTATAAATACAAGGAGAAATCGGGACCATCCCCATAAATTCTTCTCGTAAAAGGCTCTGCGATTATGTTAGGGGGTGGTATTAGCAAAGTTTGTCCGATAGAAGGCGGAGGGGGTACACCCTCCTATAATACATTTTTCGTTGATGTAACACGATTTCTCGACGGTTCTTGGTTACGTGATGGATTAAGAACTCTGGTATACCACCGGCGGATTAAGGATCCCATATTTAGACCGCTTCTAATATACAGTGTAGCCGAGTCTTAAGTAGCGGAGGCTTGGGTAAATAAAGGTGTTGGCTGCCCTGTTTCTGGCTTGGCGATGGATAAATGCGGGTTCTGACAACATGACAGAAATATTAACCACTCCATTGAGCCAGCCAATATTTTCAATGTTGTACAACATTCATAACTAAAAATATAATTTTGCTGCTCAGAAAACACGGGCTACGTTCTAAAATGCACTTTGCTTAACCAAGGAATTAAATCGAGTGCCTCTCGCCGCAAGCCGCAATACAGTATAAATAAATAAATATCTGGGACAATTTACACCAAGATCATCTGACCCTAAACTAAGCAGAGCTTGACCTATGGATGTCAGAGACTGATGAACATACTTATATATTTCTAAATACATACATTAATAGAAAATAACACCCAGACTCACAACAAACACAAATGTTCGTCACATAAATGTTTGGCATGGCTAGGGAACGAACCCACGACCTCCGGCGCTAAAGGCAGGATCGCTGCCATTGCGCCAATAGTCCAGTCAAAAGTATAAAGAGATAAATCCTTAATTTCGTTTTACATGTCAATTTTTTCCGATTGGCTTGGTAATTCGTTGTTTATCACTTAAAAGGTTTGTCGTAACAGTTAAAATCTTGCCTCGACTAATATTTTTGAAGCTAGGCGATATATTTAGCAAGCCATGACGGTTATTTTCTATCAATATCTTACATATTGGAACCTCCACCTGTCATAAGCAAAACATATTTGTTCCGCTCCTGCCTCCACTTATGAGGGTAGATCTTACTACACAAAGTACTGTCAGCAATAATCATAAATACATTTCGCACGATTGGATATGAGCCGGTTCGTAAACAAGGCACCACGGAGTTACGCTCAACTCTTTATACCCTATCCAACTTTCCGCTTTTAATATTACCTCGTCTTCGCTGGGATGTTTTCCTTCGTATTTAAAATGTCGGAAAAAAATACTAGGTATTTTACTATACTTTTGGGTGTTATGTATTTCGAGTAAATATTTAGGAATATCTTTCACTGTGGCTTTACATACTCATAGTGTCTTTATTTCTTGCATTATACATACATACATACCTACCATCACGCCTTTTTCCCAACGGGGTAGGCAGAGACCACATCTTTCCACTTGCTACGGTCCTGACACACCTCTTGCGCTTCTTCCACTCTCATTAATCCTTTCATACATGCTCGTCGATTATAGGTACTCCTGACCTGACCTTTTCTGAGCACGTTTTGGACTTGTCCTAAGTACGTCCGTCTAGGCCTTCCCCTTTCAACAGCTCCATCCACTCTCGCCTTGTAAATTTCTTGCATTATTAGGTTTTTTTTACAAGTCAATACTCTAATTTACTTCTTATTTATACCATAACAACAAAACAACGCGTAAAAGTTATATGTATATATTTATGACCACAACATTCTTATACAAACACAGACAAACAATTATGTTGTGAAAACTAAAAAAAATAAAGCAATTAAATACCTTTAAATTTAATCTGACGTATCTACGTCAGATTAAATTTAAAGTCCTGTCCTGAGTCTGAGTCCTGTGCCGGAAATACACGGAATAGTACCGTTTGTTTTTAATTTCGCCATAAATGAATGATATATAGTAAACAGGGTCTGTGTTAATTGGAGCAAATTTTACAAATTTTCCTTGCACCGGCCCGAGACGAGTGGCAGCCCCCCAAACGTATAAATACTGAATAAGCAGTAAACTGTATTGCTTCGCCGAACCCTTTTCACTTGGCGAATTAGTAAAAAGCTACTGGGGAGTGAAAATTTTAAGTTAAATGCGCCGGCCTTACCTGCCGTGTGTTTGACAGACCGAAGTGATTACGACGCATAGAACGAACCCTTCCTTTTGTTTTGATTTGGCTTAATTTGATCCGTGACACTTTTCACGTCTCAGTATGTAAATGAATTAATATTGCAATTAGTAAAACAAACGTGGTAGGCGTCGTGGCCTAGGGGTAAAGCACCCTTACTCGTATGGTAGATCGTGTGGTCCCAAGTCCAAATCTGGCCAGATCCAAAATCTTTGTGTTCATTTTAAAAATTTCGACTAACTCTTCGGTGATGAAAAACATCGATATAAAGCCAAATCAACCCGGATAACGGCATATAACATACATACATACCATCACGCCTTTTTCCCAACGGGGTAGGCAGAGACCACATCTTTCCACTTCCTATGTTCCTGACACACATCTTGCGCTTCTTCCACTCTCATTAATCCATCTATCACGTTGGGTTCTTAATATATCCTTGGGAAAAAATGGGCTTCTGAGTGTTTCGTTCACCATGACGGCAACAGTCACTTGCCTCTGACTACTCCGTTCGGCATATAGTAGTATATATAGTAGTCGTGATGGTATGTATATATGTAGTAAGAAACGAAGTAGTTAGTCAGCTAGTCAAGAAGCTCATGTCTCAATCAAGATACTCTAATTAAACTCTAACATTCTTAATCACTTGAATATTTGTACCTCCACTGACTGCAAAGCTATCCGATAATTCAGAATTGCAACTTGCCTCAGATTAGCACGTTGCAGTTGTATTTCACCACAGTAGGCCCTACCACCATTCCAGCGTCTCTGTAGTTCTTCCACTACAGTGACACATACTGAGGTAGCGACCACAATTTGGCCCACAATTTTTTTTTTTTATTTATTTAATCTTTAATGCACAAAATAGTACAAAAGGCGGACTTAATGCTAAAAGCATTCTCTACCAGTCAACCATTGGGCGGGACAGAAATGTTGTTGGCGGTGCTAGTATCTGGGTTTGAGAAGAAAATAAAAGAAACAAAGATATTAAAAATGACAATAAATAACCTTTAACTTACTAAAAATACCTAATACCTATATCAATAAATAAATAATAATACAACTAACAATAATATATATATGCATGTCATTAATTTATGTCATTGTCTTAGTTATTTTTTCTTTATTTCTATTTTTGACGATTTTGTCAAAAATATTCAAACGAGTTGGACTCTACTATTCTAATAGTTATTGATTAAATCTGATACTGTAATAATAATTGTTGATGTAAGCGAGTAAGATGTAACTCGCTGTTTCTGACCAAATAAATAATGTTCCAAATTCCTCAGCAAATAAAATATTGCACCACTCTTATCATTAATGTTACAAAAACCTGCTGGAAAAACTACGAGGGCTAATCGCACATATTACTAGCACTTCTCGTACCTGCACTTTACATATTTTGTTAATAAAATTGGAAAGAATATGAGTATCGTAGAAATGTTTGCTTAATTGAAGTAAGTTATCGCTCTTGCTGAATTTATAGCCGCTGGACAACATCCAAGACTCCCTAACAACTGATGTGACGGCACTAAATTGCTCAGACACATCTGATGCGGTTTTAAAAAAATTTGCTCACTTAATAACTTCACACTCATCATCCCCAATAAAAAACTTACGCAAACGAGAATTAGACAGCAATGATGGTAATTGTGTGTTTTACGTAATTCGTTACTCGGCCCAGTGGAACAACGCAGCGCCAGACAAAATTATCACGCGTAATTAAAAATGCCAACATACTCGCAGACATGCCCCAGGCCTGTCTAATTAGCAAAAAGTTAATAAACAGACGTACGAGTACAAGCTTGACAGTGACAAGCTCCCGTGAAAATGCCAAGATGAAACGTTTAATTTGCATACTCGTAACGTTGCCGACTTGCGGGGCAGCAACTAGCTGATACTCCTACGCCTGTACGGAGAACGCAGGTAACTTTTGCAATAAAATTACATTTTATACGAGCCAAACTCAGTTTTATATGGCGCATAAACTCGTCTCATTTAATTTCGTGCCGTAATCACTGCGTTACCGACAATTCCTATTTATTGCATGATGGTTTCTCATAGTAATCTAAGTTACTTTAATAATGAACAATTAACAGCCATTATTACGAAATTATTGCGCAGATATTCCTTACTTTTCATCTAAATAGCCAAATCAGTCTCATTGCTCATAATTATATAATGATTCTGAATAAAATAATGATAGAACAAAAAGGGTGCTGTATGTTTAAATAATGAAGCATAGAAGGAGAGTCGGGGGGCACCCGTTTTGATGCCACAAATATCTTGATCTGAACTAACCGATGTTAGAGTTTCTCGAGGTAAGAGTTTTTTTTAATGTTTATTTGTGCAGTGAATGGTTGCAACAACATACCAGAGAAGTACGAGTAGCATTCATACATGTTAAATACTGAAAATTGTGATTACATGTGTGAATAATTATTATTTTGACAGTTAATTTTGGCGTCACAAATGGCGCGATTAATTGTATGAAACTATCCTTCTAGGTGTAATTATTCTAGGGTTAATATATGAAATTCTGCGTGTCTGAATGGATTTTACTTTCCTGCATAATTAATTAGGTATAATATAGGATCTAACATTAAAATGGATCAGAAAAATTAAACAATAAAAATAATAAGATTGATAATTTAGCACTAACTACCATAGTTTCGGGCGCTTGTTCTTTACTTTCATAAATTTTTAATGCGTTTGGCCTCTCAGTAGCGGCAGAAGATAGCTTATTGTTGGTATTATGTAAATAATCAGACCACCCATTGTAGTTTAGCTAAATTTCCATAAATACATTTGCGATCTTTATTAGCCCTACTCACATGTGCAAAGTAACTAAAGTCTAATATATTCACCACAGGCCTCAACAGCATTCATTAGGTCGGGTACCAACCTTTTGTGAACAAAATAAAGGGCGAAGCCAGTAGGGTGTGCTGAATTTGAAGTATCTTAGCTCCCGCGCAGAACAAATTTGACGTTTCCGTATGTCATAATTTGCATGCAATCAGGCGTTACCGGGTATATTTGAGTTTATGGCTGGAAGTGCGTGATGGATATTTTACTTGTCTAAGGTAAGAGACACACAAGAACAGAGCTAGTATTTTAAGAGCAGCTTTGCACATGGCCCGCCAATTACAAGCGCTCTAATGATGTTCACCTCTTATTACGCGTCCATTGTGTGCGGTGACCGCTCTACTAAGAGTATTGACCAGTACGTCTACCACGAGTTGCCACTTTAAATTTACTTTATCGTTCGTGTTGAAAAATGTATTACGATTTGCAATTACATGACATGAGAATGTCAAATCCCAGTTAAAAAACATTTATTACTACAATATACAAATCTTAACCTAAAATTAATCTAACTCAAAAACAAAATATATATCTATTTATATAAATAAAAGAAATTAAAAATACCGTCAATCGTTGAACAAATCCTGTGAGTGTGGCATGGCAGCAAGGATAGAGGCAGTACATTTTTTTACGCAAACGATAATGTAAATTTAAAGTGCAACTTGTGGTAGACTTACAAGAAAAAAAAACTAAGTAAAATTTCTGTTTGGTAAATCATCCTCACCATTCAGTTTTTAAACTGTATTTTTCATTGATCAGTGAAAGCCTTCTGGTTATTTGGTCTGGATGAGTGATGTTAATTCCCCCACATGTTGCAGCGGTTGAAAGGACGAACACATGTTCGTTGATTAAATTGAATTGATCATTGTCATAAGTCCCTCTTTGCCCCATTGTCATATCAACTTGATTCTTAAGATACATAAGTATCGTACGCATTGAACAACATGCATCAACTGTGACCTACAATTGAATTCATATTGCGTCTGGTTTCTCGAAAGCGAAAGACCAGATAAAGATAAGATAATTCATTTATTCGCACAAAGTAACTTACCGAATTCGCCAACTATCAGAATTGGGTGAGCCGCCATTAGTTTGCAGACCAGTTTCAGTATGGCTATCGGAAACAGTCGATACATCGAGTCATTAAGGTCATCCCACAACACGCTTGTCCCACCACCGATCTGTCAAATTAGTCGCCAGCCTAGGAGTGCCCTCAGCTGCCGAAGACGGCATGACTAACAAAGCCAATCAGAGGCACACGTCGCTGCCCCAACGGATAATCTATCATAATGACATCGATTTCCCATCTGCCTCCTGCAGGGGTTACGTGACTGACGTGTCAAGAGCCCCGTCTTATGGCTGTCTCTGATCTTATGCTCTTTAATGGTTGAGACAGTTATGTTATTAGAGGAGGCAGTCAGTGTCATATCGGTAGCGGTAATGAAGATTTGTGAATGTTGCCAATTCTGAATGAGATTTAGTTCGGCGTATTGATTACTAGTGGAAGCAGTCAGTAAAATCCCTAGAGGCAATTGCTTCTCGTAAGTAAATAAAAAAATAAACGACTTCCGCGTGACTATAGACAGATCCTTGGCAGAGAATGTCAGTTTGACGATTCACAGCAATTTTAAAAATGTTGCTTCCAAGACCCTTGTCTTCCACACTTTCAAAACAGTACGTCTACCACGAGTGGCCACTTTAAATCTACATTATCGTTCGCGAAAAAATGTATTGGGATTTGACATTGTTATGTCATGTGTCATCCCAATACAATTTATTTTTCCGAAAGATTATAATTTTTAGTTTCTCTACTATTCTCTAGTGGCGTTGTACCGAAATCCCATACAAAAACACACGCGATCGACTATTTTTGGCGCGAATTTATGGTACAGCACGGGTAGCCGTCAAATCGCCTAATTCATTTAAGAAATTTTCCTGAAAAATACCATGGCTTTTTAGCTATCGCGATCGCTGCAAATACAATAACTTAGCAGCCATATACTATAACCGTAAGTCTCCAGCATCTCCATCCCGTCTCATTTGATACGTGGCAGTAGAAGCACGCGTCACTAACGCGTCTGTCTAATAAGACGCTCTGTGGCCGCACTTGCCTTCACGTCGACGCTACACTATGCACAATTAACGCCGTGGGGGGTGGTTTTACATTGTACCGATAACTGTAGTGATATTAAAGTATTTTTTTTATTTTAATAATGGTTTTGTTTCAGGTATTTGTGCTTAATAAACTAGGTAACCGCATATATCAGGTAAAACCTTAAAACAATACTAGACTCAAAAAATTTTTTCATAAAAATTAGGAAATCATTTTTTGGAGTCATTTAATCGCATTATATTCGTAAGTAGGAAGCGGTTTTCTGTCCATTAGGTACTTCATTGAATATTATCTTGACTTGTATATAATAGTAAAAGGCTTCGTAAAGGTACTATTTGGAACCGAGCTGCCGATTGCAAACGCCGACAGCACGTGCAGCGTCCCAGTGTTATCTGTGTCACTCACCATCAAGTGACAATAGGACGCTGCACGTGTTGTCGGCAGTTGCAGTCAGCAGCTCGGTTCCAAATAGTACTTACCTTTAAACATCTACCATTTTCTAACTGCAATTTCAGTGGTTAGCGAAAAACAAAAACTTCTTAAGTTAAGCTGACAGGACCTGAAGACTTATATATATATAATAGGGCATTCAGTTCTGAAAAAATGACTAGAACAGCTTTTGCAAATCCTTACTAGAAAATTTACGGCATGCATTTCTTAGGTAACCTAGAATTCCTGTAGAGACAATTTGTTCCTTAATTCGTAACATAAGACGATCAATTCATAAGATACGAGTATAACGTAAGTGTAAGTTATTAATCTATTTTCCGTTTATTCGACACTAAATTGGCTTTAAATATGTATAGCATTAATTTACCAATACATGATTTTATTCATAAATCTCAAAGGGCTCATTACGCCTACACATCGGTTATTAAAAGCAAACATTTGCGTGCAAATGAATAAATAGCGAGTTTCTTTTGATGGTGACGCATCTTAATTACGCGATGAACAAACAGGGGTGTAATCAAGACGTTTGACTAAATGAAAGCTGAAGAAGTCTTCAAGAACTATACGCCTTTCGTTTATTTGCTAGGGGGAATAAAGTAAACGTGGATTGCGCGATTGGAATGAAACTGACGGAAGAGCTTTGTGCTAAAGTATACTGTATACGTTTTGCTATTAGATATAACAGTTACGCCTACGCTCAACATATCATTTTTGAAGCAGGATGTATCTCACTTCGAACTTGTTTTTTTGTTTTGGCACGATGGCATGCATTGTGTCCGCTTTGGCCTTTCAATTGACGGAAATCTTTGTCACCTAAATCCAGTTCAAATCGCTTAATTGTTCAAATGCACATACGATTACGAGGATATTTTACATGAAAGTGTACAAACGAGCTTGACGCGATGTTGACGGAAAGTTATGAATCTCAATTAATTAGTGAATAATTAATCTCGAAACTATTTGTGTATCTTTTGCTTATCACTAAAACTCAACATTGGTATTCAAATTATGAACAATAAATAATCAGAGAAGTATCAAGCTTATTTATTTTAAAAAATAAATACCTCTTCTAACGAGACAAAGAGACAATTCCAGGGAATTTTCATCTCGGCTTACAATAAGCCACCATTTTCGTATTTAGCGCGCGGGAAGACATTTCCGGCGCTTCCTTGACACTCGCGCGTTAAGAGTTGCGAAGTTGGCTCGACAAAGGCTCTAGAGGAAACCATTATGGTTCTCGACGACGTCGCCGCTTCATTAGGAAAGAGCGCCCTTCTCGGCCACTAGAGCTGGTGTGTGACAAGGTATTATATTAATGAGTATGTTCTATAATTATGATCTGTAAATATAAAAAATATATAAATCAAGAGACACCTCTCTGAGTAATTGATAAGAGTGCTTGGTTTGGCCTAAAATACATCGCCGTGACCGCTTCTAATTTTGCTTGTACCACACCACAAAATAAAGAATTTACAGAAGGAACTCACTCGGAAGTCGGAACACTCAGAAGCCCAATTTTCACCAATGGTTTGAGAACCCAACGTGCTAGGTGCCGTTATCCGGGTTGATTTGGTTTTTTATCGATGTTTTTCATTACCGGAGAGTTAGTCGGAAATTTAACAATGAACACAAAGATTTTGGTTCTGGCCAGATTTGAACTCAGGACCACACGATCCGCGATCCGATTTGGGGTGCTTAACCCCTAGGCCACGACGCTCTTCAGATAGGTATCCTGATATCTTAAATATATTATTATGATTCTAAATTAAATTTAAACTAAACTGTTCAGGGGGAACGAATTAATTTTTTACGTATAAATTGTGGCAATTGATACTTATTTAGATATAAGTATCCGGCAGTACCGTCGCGGCGACGACGCAATCTACATGAACTTAGCCGAAACTTCTCGAATGTAATTAAGGAACGTCACCTGTGTAAGAGTATGCAAATACAAGCTAGGTCGGAAATTTTCTGCACTTCATAATAATATGAATGGAAAAGTGTGGGTGGGACAGGCACGTCGCAGTTAGATAGAAAAATCTGACAATAATCGAAGCGACAAGTATGTGGCAGTCAGAATAAAAAATATTGTATCTTGCTGCAGAAAATCCCCAACTTATTGTAAGTAAATGGTTAGGGGTCATATAAACGATTGCCAGGATCTGTGCAGTGAGCGAATTTAAGGCACTGTACCCGTGCTTTTTACGTGACTGATGTCTGTTAACTGTCCTGTCGGTCATTGTCGCAACAGCTACTGTACTAATATTCGTCTTATTAAACATTAAGGGTGCGCGCTGATGACCCACTTTAGGCTGTCTAGCGCCGCTTCCTTTAGGTGGAGTGAGGACATCTGGACGGGCAATTTAAAAAAGGTGGTCGAGTCTTCGTCTCGCCACTAGCGAGTGTCGTGGTGACGAGCCACCGGTGAAGTGACGCTGCCACTCAATCGCGAGTAGTAAACACCTTAGTGGATCGCTTTTGCACTGGTCCGAATATAATGAATGAAAATTCATGACAACTGCTTGTCACGAACCAGCGGACCCTAAAAATAAATCACAAAATTATAGTATGGGATTTGGCCTTGCATGAACCGGAGAGCTCGGCTCGGATATAAAATGTTACATTCAACGATGCAATAATTTGATGGATGTTTTGTTAAATAGCTAGGCTTCGCATTACTTCAGCGACATTGATACCATGATCTGATAAATATGCCCTCGCAATTTCCTAACTCATACTCGGCTACGAATAACATTTAGGGGGAAAATATTGGGCATAACTAATTTATTTGCTGTTAGTCGAGCCCTCGGAATTAAGGTGCGTGCCACGAATATAAATAAAAATAGACAACGCAAGTCCCTCCGTCCGTATCACGTGTGTAGTCACAAAAACGCGCTTTAGTGCTATGGAGTTTGCATTTATCAATCAATTTTATAATCTTCCGGTGCCAGTGAGTGTGGAATTAATGAAGCTGCGCCGAAAGAAGAGCAGTGGTCTCTCTTTTGACGGGCGAAGTATAGACTCTCATCAAAGAACTTTAAATTACAGGTAGGTAATCAGCACCAGCGGTCTGGCAAGAAAAAGATAAATAAAATCTCAATGTCATTCTTAGCACACTTTATGCTTAGTAACAATATATCCCTACTCCTTGCACTCATACATATCAGAAAAAGGCAGAAGGATTTCACTGCCACACGTTTGTTTAACGTGCATAATTCAGTTATGGAATATCGTTGACTCTAATCTATTTTGATTTGTGTCTTTGGTGCCTGCACAATACATTTTAATAACACACTCTCAAGAGAGTCGGTGATACGAATAACGAAGTTGGGATGTATTTTTCCAGGGTAACCTTTGTAATTTAAAGTGAGATTCACCCGCGATAAATTTACGTTAGCGCGCCTTCTTGATTAAGAGAGGGCGTTGCATACTTTTTTCGCTCGTTATTTTAACTGACCATTTGTGAAAGATACTGTAGATTGTTCAACGAGAAGCGAGGTGAGTTTAAATGTTTTCTGCTGTAAAATATAAAAGAGATAGAGATACATGACAGGTTAAGAAAATTATAAATTTGCGATGTGAAGTTTGGTTTTTGTCTGGCTCAAACAAACGAATACAAGCCTTCCTAGTCCCACCATTGGCGCATTGTACGATATTTGCGTATCAGTGGTGCCTCACACTGAGCCACTAATTGCGGCCCGATGATATGATGATTTTTCATAAGATTTCCCATACTGATATGGGATCTGGACTGAACGTTCGCGGCCGAACCACAAACTGCGGCTGCGGCCACGTCTTCTGGTTCAGCTCAACAATTCAATTAATAGTCGCCGATTCTTGGGGCTCAATATGCAACAGAACCTACCACCACGGTACGAACGGAAACTGCAGTCTGAGTCCACGTTCACACGGTGTTGAAAGTGATCATGCTTAAAGTCGGCGATGGACAATACCTCTGGTGTAAACAAAGAATAAAAGTTATTGTTATCATGATTTTAAATATTAAAAGGTAGAATCCATTTAAATGTTTTTTTGCCCCATGGCATTTCCGCGTATCTCAAATCAACCACTGCCCACCTTACCCGCGAAACGACGGAAATATGACGCGACATCACGCAGGTTCGTCGCAGATTGGATCGAGTTAATTTCGCTCCACAAACAAATTGACAAAGTTTAGAGCGGGGCATATTTCTTCGGTGCCCCTTCCCCCCTCCCCTGGCGTCCTGACAGATTCCCGCGTAGCGGAAATTAAATTTCACATCCGAACAAGAACGGGAAAGCTCGTCGTGAACACGTGTCGCGGACGACGCGGTGTCGCCACGGATAAAGATTGATTGCGAATTACGCTAATACCACAATATGGTACATCCACTGTGGCTTCTGAACACAACGTCGTTGAGGAGCTGACTAAGGTTTCATGCTGATGGCATGGGCAAGAAAGCCAATTTTAGGGATGATACCGGCTAACTTAAGTAGTGATAAGTAGACACTACAATTTATATTATTATGATGAAAGGTGATAACAAATCCTAATTAAGGTAGCCAAAAAGAATACATGAGAAGCTGGGACATTATTTTTAGGATCTAAAAAATCAAATCCAATGGAACATCTAGAGTATTCTAGAGGATCTACGAAGACAGTTGGATGATGAGGCCCTCTTTACAAGGAAGCCCAGCCATAGGGCTGACGCAAAAGCAATCTCAGCGCCAATTAAACCTTAAACCTTGCAGTGACATTATGCCACTTTGCTGTTGATTCAACTGTATGGGTAGGAAGCTAAATGATGGTATGGCACCGCGTCCACATTAGTTAATGAACCAAACGCACTAATAAGTTTGCAGGTTCTTACGTCCAGGCGCTAGGTCACTAAAGCTGCCTATACAGTGTGAGTCTCTATAAAGTGCATACCTATATTAAAAAGTAGGAAACTATAGCCAATTTTATCTACGAAAAAAAAAATCCAACATTTTTTTAAATTTATTGACGTTTTTGGGCGGGTCACGTTATTCGCATGCATGCCGACAAATGTTCACGAATTGTCACCCTATGGCAGCCTACCGACGGATTCCATTGCAGAGGACGGCCCAGAAAAAGGTGGAGTGACGATTTGAAACTTCATGAAGGGGACTGGCAGAACCTGGCACAAAATAGAGACTTTTGGAAAAAATTGGGAGAGACCTTTGCTCAGCAGGGGGACACAACATAAATAAAAAATGGACATTTAGAAAAAGTTTATGTATTCATTTACAAATCTATGGTATTTATTTTTTGTTTTTTTTTTCATTTTATGACCATGGCCTGTTAATAGTGATCATTAGAAACTTTCTTTCATTGCACTAAGGCATTTAGTTCAAAAGTTGAACATTATTTCTGCATAGAGTACCCAACTACAAATGCTTAAATTAAAATGACCATTCAAAGAAGGGCGGTGAAACTCGACTGCATATTTTACAAAAACGTTACCAAACGGAAACATGTTAAATAAATAGAGTTAAATTTGTTGAATATATTTCCATAAAATTGGGAATTTTAAAGATGGCAGATCAAAGATATATTATTCCCGATTTTGAATGAAGCAAAACTTTTCTGTAGTGCAACAAAAAGTGCAAAAACTAAACGGTTTTATTTCCTGTAAGAGTATTCCAATCTACGCAGAACTTTTCAATTACTGCAATCAATTATATTTTCAATTTGTGTTATGGTAAGTTATATTTTAACTGTTTTGATCTAATTAAATTAAATTAATACACTTTAATGACTATTTTAAAGCCTCACACTTGTATATTGAATGTATTCTAGTGCAAAGTAAAAAAACTGATAGAGGCTGTATAGGCATAAACTTCTTTGCCGTCCCATTGTTGTCATCAATGAACTTGTACCCTAGTTAGTCTGTGCATCAATGTCAATGTCAAATCACTCACATTACGTTACGTTTGATTTTTATTTAAAACTAATTTTTTTCGTGTTCATCAAATAATCAAACTGTAAGAGACAGTAGCCCTCCAGAATAACCTGCACCGCCTGTTGCAGAAAAACATAATCAAATTGAAACCCAGCAAACAAGAATTAAAGGAAACACTAAAATAGCTCTTCCAACAATAAGAAGAGCAGCTACCACTGCTGGCCGTTGCTTGTTTCTAGAGTGTGATGATCGGGAAAAACTTCATGTACCTGAGTCTATACGCAGAAGGGTCCCAGTAGTCTAAAAGTAGTACAAGGGAGTGAAGCCATTTTAGGATATTATTGTAATTGTGCTGCTGGAAATCACACAGTTGGGTGTTGCTCGCACATAATGTTAATTTTATGGTACATGGGGTCCGCTTGTCACCAGGATCATTTTGGAGCTCCTGCTACATTCTTGGACAACTTGTTAATTATTTTAAAAAATGTACATAAATAAGTTAGTATGTTTTTTATTTCATAGCTTACATAGAGTAGAACTTAAATAAGCCTCACACTGAGTTAATTAAACTTAATTTAGGTACACTAGAAGTGTACTTCTTTTGTTCTGTGTTGTACCATAGTTTTGTGATAATGTGATAAGGGCTACGGGTGACAGCTCGTGCCGCGCACCGATGCGGCACGAGCTATCCGCGTAGTAGAAGAAGCACGCGGCCGTACTAAACAACCCGCAGTGCGCCTTTGAATAGGATGAGGATGTGGTGGATGAGGCCCAACGAGGGTTCTTATTGCAAGTATCATGCAGCGCTGTTGACTGAACAAGCCCATTCGTACACCCGCGACGGGACCCGTCGGTCGCACTGACGTGAGCCCGTCTGCGAGGGCGCGGAGTCCGCCTTCCTGCGACGGTCATCCACGCAATTCTACGGAACAGAACACTTCGCATGGAACCGTGCCTAGTCAGACAAAATGCGGATATTGTACGTTACGTTGTATCACTATAAAAAAGGCATGTCTAACCAAACAGCCTCCGAAACGCGAGAGTGGAACGCCGGAACATGTATCCGCTTACGTCGGACCAAATCTGACTGATGTGTAAGCATCAATATCCTTGTAATAATTGAAAAATGATTAAAAACCCACGATTTAAATTATAACCTCGCTACCTTCAATAGCTTTAATATCTTTTCAACCCCAGATTTAAAAGAGTTAAAACAATAATTTTTTGTTCGTCTAGCGTAGTTCTATGAACATCAACCGATTTCTTTTATGTACGCGGCCCGTAAGTAGAGGTCTGAAATTACATGGAAGCTCGCTGGCCTTCTTTAAAAAAATGCTGGAATTTTTCTGATCATTTTTCCGTCGGTAAAAATTTACTATAATTTCCTATTTTTTAATATGTGCACTTTACAGAGAATCACACTGTATAATTAATAACTGTCAGCTGCGCAGGCTCACGCGAAAAGTCAACACAGTTAGTGGTAATCTATATTATAGTCAACACGCATATGTATAATAACGATTCATAGTTCTTGGCCTAACTTGTGTGGTATCCCGGGTTCAATTCTCGTTTGGGTCAATTCAGAAAACGAACTTTTTCGAAACAGGCTCGTGTCTAGGTATGCTTAATCCCTTGGAATACAAGGATATACGTCCTTACATACTTCGAAACCATGACAATTGAACTGGTATGTTGTTTGGCGCGTGTTATTTCTACTGGGACAGGAAAGTGCATGCGTGCTAAAAACTGAACTACAAAAAACACAAAATAACAGAGGGTCGTATTTAAATACCTTTTTTATGAGAAAACGTACGGAACTGGCTAGGAAAAATCCGAAAAACGAATTGTTTGATTTAACTATACCGAATTTTAAAAGGATTCAGTTAATATGACCATAATTGTACCAGTATATGACATGTGTCACCGCGTCTCGCTAACGTTTATTTAACGACCACCTTAATTTGATTATCTCGACAAATCTAATTTTTGCGCGGCCATATGTCAAGCGTGAATAACTCCATTTTCTGTAACATAATTAACACTTTTACGGCGGCGGTTACTCGGGATGATCCCGTAATAACCTTGTTAACCCTGGCGCACCGAGCGAGTTGGCTAGCCTTTTAACGGGCTTGTACATGGGCATTAATCCGAAAGCTATCGTCTTTTGTCTTGTTCTATCTGCTTTGTTTTCGTATTTTCTGTCTCGCCGGTCTCCACGGGTCCAGTCCGGGGATCGGTGCCTTTTAGTGTGAGGTTTTCGCTTGCCTTAACGAAGGGAAGCAGTGCAAAGGTCGTTATTAGGGCAAGCGCGGTGTAAACAAGGTCCGAAGCGCCGCTAATGGGCAATCCGGGCGACCTTCTCGAGGTGACCCCAGGTCTGTCTCAGCTTTGCAAATGGCCTTTTAATTGCAATTTTGATAGAACGCGCTCGGATTAGTTTTGCTATGTTCTCGTTTGCCAGCGTAAGTGCGCTGTTTGTTGGACCGCTGTATATTTTGCATGAATTTTGATTGGTGTGGGTTGAACGTGCGTTTAATGTGACATGAATAATATTTTAGGAAGTTTGTAATTTACTCATTTTAATATCCCTGGACATTATTCCACACAGCGCCATCTAGCCCCAAAGTAAGCTAATTAAAGCTTGTGTTATGGGATACTAGACAACGGATAAACATACTTAAATACATTTTCTTTTGTAAATACATATTTATTATACATAGGAGACACCCAGACCAGTACAAACAGACATGTTCATAATTTCAATAATTCATAATGCGACTATTATAGCAAAATGTTTACCCTCAAATCAATTTCAAAGGATCAATTCATGCAAATCCAAAATCAAACAATCGACAATCTTGTTTTTAATGAACTTTTCCTATATAGCTTACTTTTCTTGCCTATCTTCAGAATTTGGATTTGGATTTGGAAAAACTGTGTGAGCTCTATCAAAAATTGGATCTATTGATTCAATGTATGTTTTTATATATTCATTTTTATATATTCATACAGCCAAACATTATAGTTACTACATTGTTGTCCGGTGTGTGGGCGATATTAGGTACTCATATGGCACGAAAATCTAGTAAGGATGCATTTGAGAGGATTAAAAACGAGATAAAACTGTGCGTTAGTTGAAACAGTGTACTAAGACGTTCAGTGTACAAGAGTTTGCCTATGAATATGGGCAGGAAAAATAGACAAGCAATAATAGCCGAAACATAACATTATTGACATCTGTACGTCTACCACGAGTTGCTAACTTAAACTTACGTTATCGTTCGCGTAAAAAATTGTATTGGGATTTGATATTGTCATGTCATGTCATGTCAAATCCCAATACAATTTTTTACGCGAACGACAACGTAAGTTTAAGTAAGCAACTCGTGGTAGACATACTGACCTTTTTGGAATTTAATTTTAAAAAATCGATAAAAAGGAGACATCAATCTTAACAATTACCGTCCACTGTTTTATTTACAATAAAAGTCAGCCAACACACAGACAAAAACTTTCCAACTTCGTCGAATCCTAATGGACTCCATTGACATAAATGTTTTATTCAATTGGTGCTCGCGCCAAAACAAAAGAAAGTATGTCCTCATCATTATGAGTTTGAAGAAGTTTTTGCATTTCACTCGTTACTGGCCCGGGGAAAAGTGCTTAAAATAAATAAGTATGGAACCACTTTACCCATAATGATGTTCTTTAAAATTAAAACAACTTACTCTCGTTGATTGCTAGCATGCGAAAGCTTAGTTAACCAGATCCAAATCCTGAATTCATAACTCTGTTTTAAAAGATAGAGATCTTTCATCATGATCTTTCATCATTCCATCCATTGGTTTTAAATCCATATTGATTTTTTAAACGCATGCCAACTTGAGTCTATGTTTATAAAAGGGTCAGTACGTTTGCCGTGAGTTGCCACTTTAAAACGTTATCGTTCGCGTAAAATATTTGTGTTGGGATTTCATACAGCGTCTTTGTTAAGATGAAATAGAACTAAAAACGGTACCATAACATAACAATAGCATCGAGGTAGTACAAGTATCAAAGTGCTCTAGTTCATTTAGAAATGCGACTAACACTTATCATAACTACTTAGTATAGCTTATACCTTAACATAAACCAAAGTTCGTTTACGGCGAGGCAAAACTAAGTTGATTACTCAGTGTGCACCACGTGTGCAAATTCACTATAAATCCCGGCATTAGGTAAAAGCCTTCATTACTTAAGTCCCGTAAAACCCTTATCCCATAACGTTAATAACACAATTACTATAAATCTATCATCGCTGAACAAACACGGTCCGAATCTCAGCCTAAGCTAATACATTTTGTCCACACCCGTATTCATACTTAACGACAAGGGAGTTGTAGGTATTTGTCAAGCATACACATGCGGCGCCCGCACGATCGCAATATAACCTGAAGACGGCGGGTCGAGCCCCGGGGTCCTTCCCCAGCCCGAGAGGACAGTAATTACGGTAGGCAAATTAAGCAGTAAGGGGCCACATCGGCCCCCGCGCCGTGTCCATCTTTGTGCTACACTCGCCGGTTTATTTTAGGTTATTCCTCGTCTTATTACAATGTAGCTCCCCCTGCGGCGCGCTCACCTCCGAAATCAGTTTCGGCCCGGCATCAGAGTTTCATTACGGTCTGTCGAAAACAATCCACTCTAAATATCTGTTCTTGGGCGCGCACTCCGGAATTACATTAGTCTGAGGTGGCGAAGGCTCGACTCAATTTGTTTGGCCGTAATAACGCTAGCTATCAGGTTATAACAAATGAGCTATTGTGAGAGCAAATCGGAGGAAAACGGTTTTGCAGTGTCTGCTCGCTTTTATAGTTGCGGCGCGGAAAGGTCGGAATGTGATTTTATGTTTGCGTCGGGATTTCACGGAGATATATTAGTTTGTAAAATAGTTATACGCTCACTAGTTATTTGTGATTCCGCTGGGATTGCTGTACTACCGGATTCTGGAAGATGTGTGGCTTTTGAATAATATGTTACTGTTTCTTCGCCAAACGTCCTATAAATATGATAGTACGAATACACTTCTTACTTATGATTTAAGTTAATATGCTGCAATTTATTAATAGCTCGAAATGTTCGAATGATTAGTAAATGTTTATAAAAACCACTTTTTTGTTACTTTACTAATTTATTTGAATATAACAGAAGAAGTCATCAGTTATTTGAGCACAGAACACACGACACGATTGGCGTAGTGCGCTGTAGCACGGTTTCTCACCTCGATTTCCCTAGTGTCCCGGGTTCGATTCCCGGTCGGGTCAATTCAGGAAACGATCTTTTCTGAATTGACTCGGGTCTGGGTGTGCTGGGAGACGTCCTGGCTTATTTCCTTGTGTGGTACCTCGTAACACAGGGATATTAATCCCTACTTCGAGACCAACAAGAGGTGTGTTATCTGGCGCATATTTATTTATATTATTATTTACAGAAGATATATACTCGTAGGTCAATATTTCTTCACAGCATTGAGCATAACCTACATGTGACCTACTACAAAACTGACATGTGAGCAAGTAAGATGCCATGCCTTACTAATACTCAGCTATTTAGAGCTCCATAGCTCAGATGGCGTGCACAAGTCGCGTGCCTTGAATGACTTCAAAGACTGAACTGCACAAGCCTGCCTAAAGTGTCCTTCGGTAGTCCTTAGAACATGAAGTTAACGGGGGTGATATATTGGTGAGCACTTTTAAAATGAACAAGCTTCGACCTTTGGAAAATACCGCATATTGTTTAACAAGGACACACACTTTTTCATCAAAGTAATACTTAAAGAACGTAACATACACCAGCTAATGGTGCCGCAATTCTAAATACACACTTAGTTAAATATTTAGACACAGAATCACCACAAAATGTTCTTCACGTAAATGATTGTCCTTTTTCGCCGTGTAGTTAACAGGATTAATAGTATTGAAAAAAAAGAAAGAAAGAAAAAGCATTTATTTATTATCAGAACGACTAGTCAGTCAGTAACGGAATGACTACCATTTTTCAACAAAATATCGTGTGCTACAATACAAACATATAAGTGGTATAATGACTATGATTTTTGTAAATTAACCGCCTAACTAAAAATATCGGTAAATAATGGCCTCAATGGATGTTAGAGACTATCAATGTTATGATATTTTTAATTTTTGAAATAACCTATTACAAATGATCATGATTATGAAACCTGCTCACGCAGTCTAGGGCAAACATAGATCAAAATATCCAGTTTGTTCATATTAACAAAAATCCTCACGAACTTACTACTACCAGTACAACTCCAAATCCTGTAACCCTACATCTCTCAAATAAAGAGCGCATTCAATCCTCCCGCCATTAGAGCTCCGCTAGCGTCGCGTGTCCCGCCTTTAAAAGGCCATCACTTGCACAATACATTCCCTTGGGAGATTCGGCAAATATAATTTGTCCATTAAAAAAAATCAACAACCGTTGACCACAGTTGGAGGATGCCACAAAGCGTCTCGTTAGCGACGGACGTGCCGCGTCACACACTTCACGGCGGCCCTTCGTAAATAATGAGAGGGCAGCCCTTGCGTTACGGATGTGATAAACATGGCCTGAGTACGGGTTACAGTAATAAGACGTGGTG
This sequence comes from Udea olivalis, assembly GCA_947369235.1. Lineage (NCBI taxonomy): Eukaryota > Metazoa > Arthropoda > Insecta > Lepidoptera > Crambidae > Udea > Udea olivalis. The sequence continues at coordinate 6,539,366 of OX376345.1, read as the reverse complement.
AAAAAATCACCGTTAAACACCTTCAACGGTCGTTGCATGCTGGTCCTCGCTTCAATGACTGTTCTAGTCACGATTGCCGTGAAATGTCAAAAATGGCACTACATATAAAAATGAAAATATTTCAAAACTGGATTGATTCATTTAAAACATAATAAAATCCCTGAATGTCTACTGCATGGCCGTGACTATGAGCCATCTGGACCTGTCCCACCATTATCTATCTACAGTTGCCAGAGCGCGCTAATAGCTGCAACCGCAGGGTTTTCAAACCTAAAGTGTACACTCAACTTCTGCTTCAACGTTACATTGGACATTGTGAACGTGACCAGCCCTCAGCCACTTTACCTTATTAATCAGCTCACTAGCTATTCTTCTGATTATTTCTGACTTGTTATTATTTTATTTCGTTTACATTTTATATTCATATGAATAGAACACAGAGATATAACGTAGATGTTCGTACCATGAATGTTTATTATTAGTGAGAATTGTATAAGCTTTGGCGCTGTAGGTAGGGTACCTACATATATATTGTGTAGGGCTTTAGTTATCTCAAGAAAACATGTTACACGTAGTACTTAAAAAAACTCAAATTGCCCTATCCAACTCTGCTTTCGTAGCTCTGCATCCCTCGGGAAACCAAAACCGTAGGGCATCGGCGACTTGTCTCAGCCTACTGAATACCTCTTAGATTGCCTCCTTCCAAATATAACCAAACAAGGCTTGCATTAGACGCGCCGAATAGGATTTCCTAAGGCTGCGGTGGCGCACATAGAGTCGGTGCGAATGCTGACTTGGGGACTTAATAGAATTGGAGAACACACAGCTATGCTAGTGGCAACTATTGAGAGTAATTATTGGGTTATTCATTTGCTGACATAAGATTTTGGCCTTGTAATTTTACGGCTGTCTTGACGAGTATATTTTGGATGTTCAATGATGGTTTGTGGACGTAAATATTTTCTGATAAATGTGCTTACTTCGGCGACGCCTGAGTGAAACATTTATGAAAATAATGTGCAAACAGTAAATGTTTCTTTCGACTTTATCCTATGTAAAGAGTGCTTTTTTAAGAGGCGGAGAACTTTAAATTGGCAAGACTGTTGTCTGAGACAGCTGATTTGACTACGTTTATTTGGCCTGGCGGAATAAAATAAAAATACGCATGTAGTTTTTAAATATTATAAAACTGTGCAAGCCAGGCCGGCTTTTCCATGCTCTTGCTGTTCGTACCTGCATTTTTCTCGACGAAAACCAAATTCACATCGGGGCTTACGGTAACTTTGTTTAATCTGCTAATAAAAGATGCGGATCGCGCTATCATAACTTCCTTTGAGCCCAAAAATCGAAGGCCAACCCAAAAGAGCTATTTACATGAATTAGCCGACATTTATGCCCCCGCCGAGACAGACCGCAGCGTCGCAGCGCCACCTGGTGGCGAGAATTATACGCTCGTTTCTCGCTCCGCCGCCTTCGGCGTTGCGGCCTTTGTAACTTGTACCTATTTATTGGTAGCTTGGGAAACTTGGGAGCAATTTTTAAGTGTCTTAAATTTTCTAAGTATAAAAAATCCGAACTCAAAATGTTTGGTCTTACCGCCCGGAGCGCGTTTTGCTGGATCCACTGCGCAAAACGGTAAAATACCATGAGTTAGGTGGAGTATTCTCGGTGGGACTGAAAAGTTTTAGCTTGCGGTTGTCACATTATATACATTGATTAGTTACATCTCGTACGGAAGAAGATAATATTTAAATGCGTGAAAAGGACATCGAGAACTAGGAAACTACAAAACCCGTGGCAGGATCCCAGCAGTGATAGCTTTTTAGGTTGAAACTAAACCTACAGTCAAAACGTTTGTTTAGATTTCGTGAAGTTTTGAGTTTCCGATACAACTTTAACTTAGGAACACCTATCATCAAGGCAAGAGTGAAAAGCCATTCATCACTAGGCCTTCATCGTCACTTTATAACAGAAGAAATTGTAAGCAATTGACCACGCAGACCGAAAAAACCAAAACTTGTCACTTTCTACCTTACCTATGACTTCGAAAATATTGTTATTTCTCTGTATCTTCAATCTCCAAACGCAGGTCGTGCCTACTTAGATGGCTCGAATTACGCGCTCGTTACGCGCCGGCCTTATCCGCCGGGTGCTATCTTTTAAACAGCTCCTTTGTGGAGAACCTATCGGTACCGGTTTGCGAAACTGTGGAGCGTACGTTGATTTGAAATTACAATGTAGTAGTTTAACTTTCAGGTTTGCCCTTTGATTAATATATTGATATATATATATTAGCTTTTCCCCGTGACTTATCGTACGCGTGGACTAGTTTTATTTTACTTCATTAAATATGGGTTGATTTCCTAAGTTTTTTCAGCGATTCACCAAGGGCATCGTTTTTATATTTTGTACCAATCCTTGAGATTTCTATTTGATCAGAATCCTCCCAGACCCACGCCCCTATAATAGAAAAAAAATGATTTAACACCCATATCGATGGCAGCAAAGAAGAGAAAGACATCTACAAAATCGCGATTTTACAGGAGAGCTCATTTAGTAAAAAATTGTGGTCATTTCATTGCGATGCATTGAAGTAACATTCTTTATTGATTATATATTATAAGAGGTTATATCTGTATATATTTTTTTCACTTAAATAATGCAGATGTATTTTTTGCTCCTAAAGAACTTTGGCGTATTAGAAGATATCCGCTAGATATCTTTAAAGAATTTTGAGAAAACACTTTTGCGTAACTACTTTGGTGCTATTGATATGCTCTGCAACAGATTTTTTAAGTTACTGAATGAGTGTGTGTCCGAGTGTCAACCAAAACTACAAAGCGTAGATAGCTGAAATTTGGCATCTAGGTTCCTTGGGGAGTGAAGGTAATTCCTAAGAGTGGATTTATATGGAAAAGACGCCAGTACCTACCTACATTTAAATTAAATAAAAGATTCCTGACTAAAACGCAAGCTCCACAGATCTCCTGTCCCTGTCCGGCGCCGTTTGTCTCCGGCGCACCTCCGCGCGTCCGATTTATGGCACAGTTTTGTGAACTCTTAACCGTTACGTGATCTGCTTCCGAATCCAATTTATGCCCTCCATGGGAAAAGTTGGCCCGCGTCGCCTATTCTTTACGACTCATCGGGATGTCTTGCGCCGATTCAATTGTTTTATACAGCCTGAGCCTGTGATAGCGCTTCGGACGATTTATTAGAGCCGTTTATTTGAATTCGTGATTTAAATTGATGTTGCAGGTAGTTGTTGGCTTAATTATGGCGCTTGTAGCCCAATAATTGTGACATCGTTATACTTGTGACGTGTCTCAAAAAGCAACGAGTTATTCAATTCAAAAGTTGATATTAGAAAGGCTGTATAATCCAAGCTTACTCGTAGAAACGATTTCATTTTTAAAAAAATAATTGGATAATAGTTTTATTAGATATTTAACAGCTTCTGCAAAAATGTTAGAAGTTAAACTATGCTAAATTGTTGCATTTTTGGACCAGAATTTAAGGCACTGATCAGATTACTTAGCTACTGTTACCCTTTCTACTTATAAGATCTATACAAATCTACACTTACATTTCGAATCCAACAACGTCCAATTCCGAATTTAAAACTAATCAGCCCGAACATTCATTGTCGTCCCATAATAAAGCGAGAATGTCAGGGTGAATCGAGCGGAAGCCGGTTGGTCCGAGCATGCAAACGAGGGCGCCACTGTCCTAACAAAATAAATCCTAAATAATTAGCCCGAGAAGTTTCCTCTTGTTTGAAACATATCGGCTGGGAATCTCTCTATGGATGTAGGTACTTCAACTACTAGGTATACGTGAATGCAATGGCACTTGTTTTGATTTTATCACCGCCCTTGCTATTTTTTGTAAAAAGCTAAGACATGTTTTTTCCTTCCTAATAGGTAAAAAAATCTCGATGAAATTTTGGAATTACTTAAACCTATTATGAACACACGTTGTTTGTTTTGCGAGACACTTTCGATAAATGTTTAAAGGTAGCACTGAAATTTACTAATATATTTTTGTTTTTGAGGTTTTACATGACTGTAAGTTTCTACTTAATATTTATACTAATCTCGCTTCTATAACAGTATTTAACAGTAAATCCTTTTTTTTCAACTAAATCATATTTCTTTAGTATCAAAATTGGCCTAGCATGGTTAAGCTACATTTGCAAGCATTTACATCTGCTGAAAACGTACCTAACTCTAAATAACTCAATCCATTGTTACCCATTGGAATGTGCGAAACGGAAAGGCACCGACTACCGCCGGTCAGCCGATGGGCATTTAGTATTATTATTTATTGACTTCGCCGACCCCGGATTCACTTTTCACTCTCCCCTCGACGCAAACAAATAGGAAGAAGTAATTATTAAGAATACAGCAAATAGAGGGCTTTAAGCAATATTAGTAGGCATTTTGAGAGGGCAGTTCCTTAATATTTATTGGAAAGATATTTGCATTTACTTTTGACTTGGGCAGACTTTTGCCTTTAGAAATACTAACTCATTAGGAAAATAAAACGAACAAAGGCCATAGTTACTGCACTGAGTTTAAGGCTTAAATCGCAGCTGATCTGATCATTTTTATCCTCAACTTCGCACTATGTTTAAGGAATGTTTTTTTATTTATATACAGAAACTTCTGCATGCGTTTGTACGAAGCGTTGGTGCATGAGAAAGAAATGTGTTTACGCTGTAGCTCTCAAGGAACGGGTAAGTCTTTTTTTTAATACACATACGAGTACTCATACCTTGGGAAAAGTCACTGTACATCCTAAATCCGCATCCACTCATACGTCGTTCCGTAGCTAGTTTTGTTATTTCGCGCGGTAGATCCTTTTGTTGCATGGATTCGCGTTAAATGGGGGAGAAGTTAGTATAGGGAGCGTTCAATCGGCCGAAGCGAGCAATCTTTGTTTCCTGAGCTACGAGACGTCCACTCCGATATGACCCCTGAATCACTAAGAAACTCCCCTTTAAAGTCACACAATCAACCGGTTTACAGAACCGTGGTAGGCCCGCATAAAATGGTGGTTGATATCCAAAACGGAAAGGCCTCGTCCACCCTGACAGTAGCCAGGAATAAATCAGAAGTGAACACGATGCGACAAGATTACTAGATTTCTTCCGTATTATTGAGCCTATTTCCGTTTGTTTGCCTAACAAAAATATTGATATCCAGTTGTAAATGTTGAACGCTGTTTTAATTAAATACGAAACAAACTGGCCTGGTGACCTGTAACACAGGTTTGGTTAAAACCTATTTAAGACAACAGCCTCTCACACCTTAGGATTATTTTTTTATTTTTTTATATACCTACATTTAATTACTCAAGTGCTACATTTAAGGTCCTGTTGTGAAGAGGAAATAAATATTTCATTCATTCTTTCATTCAAACTCGTTTTATAATGGCCTATCATAATGACATACTATGTATTTTTTTTATTGTTTACTAGCTGTCCGTCAGCGGCTTCGCCTGCGTAGATTGTCTTTCCCGTCTAAATTTAGCGAAATATTCTAAGTACATCTCACATCTGCAGGTTTTCTAATTTGAACTCGATAACTTTGCGAAATTGTTGAGTTAGCTAAACCTTTCTTATTATATCCATTTCTTCATAACGTGTAACAGGATTTTGTTTTTGATCTTGTTACTTCTTCAAAGAACAAAACACCGAGCCACCCTTTTGTCTTCAGTCGCGGTTTCATAACCCATTCCATTTAAGATTTCAAATGCAGATACTCCCAAAATCGAATAGTACACAATCGATTAACAATTGTCTGAGTATCGCAAACGGAGCGAGTTGAAACGAAAGCTCCAGTCTGCGGCGAGCTCGGAATTAATTCCGTAAAAGCGATCGTGTGGGTAATGAGAGTCGACCTCTATCAGATTCCGATGTAGTATCTGCCTAAAGTATAATCAGCTTGGAGAACACGACTTACCAATTTGAATATTCTTGAAAGCCAAACAAGTATTCCAAAGGGTTTGATTTTGTGACTGCTCTTTAGAAACTGAGTCTCAACAACTGCTTACTGCCATATTATACCGCAGAACTTTTTGCAGCGACAAAGAAATATAAAAAAGCAAACAATAAAAAAATGCATTCTAAATACACCTTAAAAAACAAAATCAAGCGGACATTCATACTTTTTTTTTGACGACCCGATTGGCGTAGTGCGCTCTAGCACGGTTTCTCGCCCCGATTTCCGTAGTGTCCCGGGTTCGATTCCCGGTCGGGTCAATTCAGGAAACGATCTTTTCTGAATTGACTCGGGTCTGGGTGTGCTGGGAGACGCCCCTGGCTTATTTCCTTGTGTGGTACCTCGTAACACAGGGATATTAATCCCTACTTCGAAACCATTACAAGAGGTGTGTTGTCTGGCGCATATTTATTTATATAATTATTTATTATTGTTTTTACAAACTTAGTTTAAAAAAAAAACTTTTCATAGTTTCTACGTGACCTAGTGATTATGCCATAACGTGCTCTTTGCGGTAGAAATATTCAACCGATAATTAGAATCAAAACAGAAATCTTCTACGCTACGACACGTTGCTGATGGCTCCAATACTACGAGTCAGAAAGCGACTCGCTACAAACATGCTACAAACTTACTACGACGATTGGTAGTCCATACCTTACGCGTACCTATGCATTTTTACGTGTCGCATTTTTATAAAATAATCTACTTTACTGCTTACATTAAAAACAAACGCCTAACCTGTTACTAATCCCTACTAAAAATAACTACAAGGCTAACGAACCGACCTTTTAATGAGTGCGCAAACCGCAAAAACAACTTTGAGTTCGCGAGCATTAGTAATTATAATCCCGGCGCTCGGCGACCTCCGGCCATAAGATGTGCTATGGAGCATGAAATAAGGCTCCACACACGTCCTGCGTAATAGCCTGGAAGCCTCTGGATGTTTACATTCATAATCTGTTTGTATGGCTGACAAAAATAATTTAAGGAAATAGAATCCAGGAATACCATCCAGGAATTATGTTATAGATTTTACTTGCCCATTTAAAAGTCTTTTCTTTATTTTGTTATTGCCAAAGCAGGCAGGTATATGACTCCAAACGTTTCTAATCTGATTTCACGATGTGGTCTAAGGTGTTACCTGAAGTATGATATTGTGTTTCCAACATTTAAAAATGTAATAAAATTTTTGTTGCCGTGTTCATATCAAATGGAGAGTAGCTTCATTTGGAGAAAACTTGTAAAGCAGCAAAGGAGTAGCTTAAAAAGTTAAATATATTAATCAGTCAAAAACAAACAAGTTTGATCTACATCAGGCTTGTTTGTTTTTGACTGATTAATATATTTCACTTTTCAAGCTAGTAGTATACTAGTTGTACCTACGTACTCGTATCATAAAGCAGTCACGAGTTGAACTGCGCCAACAAGCGTTCTGTTGTCATCAACATTGTTTCACCAGCCTTACAGACATTAAAAACGAAAAACAATGCACTGGCCCCTCGTCTAAAACATCGTGGTCCATGCAAATTCGCTCATGTGGATCGTAGGTGCCTTTGCGCATCTCGAGTTAGGAGTTGAGTGGCTGCTGAACCGCTTGGCTGTGTTTTTTGACGTGATTAAGTGGTGTTCTGTATTTGTTTAACGTACCGTTTTGACCGGCCAGCGAATTCTTGATTTTCTGAAACAGGAAACCTTCGGGGGCACTTAATTCTTTCATTTTATTTTTTTCTTCTATCTCTGCTCGTTGGATGTCTACAATTATGAAAAGTGATATGCACAAACTCCACAAAAATATACTATATAATGGATATAAATACTAAAATAATATGGTTATAAAAATACGCATGGCTTTAGCTTCCGATTTTCAAGAAAAATAATCTGTACTTATCCTTTGATAGATATTTTCACCTATTTTGTTAATCTAGCAGCCTAAATTGTCTCACAAGGCAGCCTGTCTTGTGAGATGGTTCAATCGATATTAAGATCGAATTTTTTAACCTCAAAATCTCTTTTACGATTTCAAATATTTTAATGACAAAACAAATCAGGAATTGTTGAAAGAAGGGAGGCTACGTTAAAAATTGCAATTCGTTTTGAAATATTAAATATATTGCAAAGTTCATATTTATTAAGTTGTGTAGAGATCCATATTATTTCACAAAGCTTCGTTCGTAACTCCTTTGTACAGACTAAAGGCTCATGTGAGCAGTCACTAAAAAACTATCTCATATCCGCTGGCAGAGATGCGTTAGATCCGCCCTGCTGGATTTGTTGCTGAATTTACACACTAGGTATAACAAAGCCTTGAACGATGAGTATAATAGGCAACAATTTGGAAAGACGAGCTTACAACTATACATTTTAAGAGCTTACAGAAGGCCAACTTTAATTATACAGAATAAAGTAAAAAACTAGTGTTGATATTTTTTGGCATGCAATCCTTAAGTTATATTAATAAAAAACTTCTTACAGTTAAATAGTTTTCAAATTCAGAAAAAAATACTGCTTTAAAAGAACCGGTAATATTAAAACCAACAATATTTAAAATGTTCTTACGACTAGTTAACTTAGGTCATAGACCCTTTTGAGTCTAACAAAAATCCCCTGAGAACCTGTTCCAATGATTAAAAATTCAAAGGTAGGTTAATTATTGATTCATTAAAAAACATAGCGAAACATAATTACCCACTTTGCTTAAAATTATACGGCGCTAAAACCTTTCGCTTTTGAATTAATTGCCAGCCGCGAAATAATGGAATTAACTTAATCGAATAGTTGTTTACATTGTGTCACTGGGAGCAATTAAAATTGTTTCGGAAGACAATAAATCATTGGTGAGAAAGTGAAACATCACGGCGCTGTGTGCACCTAGCAATAAATTTCCCAATTACTGGGGAAATGCCACGCTGGCAACATTAAGGGCGGGGAAATAAAATTAATCACTAGCAACATCGCGCGAATTAGACAAGAACACCTAATTACTTAAGTATTACACGTCATTCACATTTTTAACGATTATCTTTTAATGGGATTCATTTGACTGGTTATCGTAATGGTTAGGTTATGGTTATCGTGGTATCGCAATGGTTAGATAACCTGCCTTTAGCGCCAAAGGTCGTTGGTTGGTAACAGGCGAGAATCTAACTTGCAACATTTATCGGTCCGGATGACTGCTCTTCCATTTGAGTTGCTTAAACCTCATCACACATATTTGATTTTGTACGCTAGCGTTTTATTTGATCAAGGTATACACAAATATTTTTGTAACCAAGGTTTAATTTTATGAAAACGTCATAATTCATGAATGCTGATTGATTACCATAGCATGTTTCGAATAGACACATTAATATTATTCATATCCCGTCTACGAACAAAATATAATATGTTATGGCAGCACAGACAAATCTAATTATTTCATAGTCAGGTCTTAACTTGATTCATTCTTCACGGGGTCAATTTAGCTAAATAAACTTATTATGGTGAGGATAATTTGTGCTCCAGACGGCGTGGAGAGAAAGGAGCCACATTAAGACACAATTATCTGTACACCAGACGCAATTCCTAGCTTGATCGCTTAGTAGAGTAAGCAATAGAGTTTGAATCTGAATTTTAGTTTGCTTTGTATTGAAAATAGTACTATAAGGTATGTATGAATGTATCCAAACGCACGATTTGTGCTCCAGTAAACAATCCTATCACAGTTAATGATAAAACAGCGTCTTTTATCAATATGGCCATCATCGCATACTCAGGCTACTTTGGCCACATAATGAGGCCCGGAGAAGTTAACCTTGAAAAGTTAATCATTACTAGGAACACAGAAAAAAAGAAACCTAGAGGCCGATTACTAACTGGATGGTCTGATTTCAAAACACCAAAGTTTCACACAGTCGCCAAAATGGCAACTCACTGACCATAATCACAATCTCCAGACATGAAGGCCAGACCAGAGAGAGGGAGTTTGAACACTTCCTAGGCCGAATATAAGGGCGCCGGCCCGAAAGCTGGGGTGCCTGGGTTCAAATCCCAGGTAGAGCAAATTGCGTTTCCGCATTTTTAGAAACATTTTTTGATCACCCCCCGCAAATACTCGTATCTTGAGTAAGTAGATACCTATTAACACCAATTTAAGCTTCGTAGCCTATTCTGATGGCTAGCCTTAATGTCTGTAACCTTCAGACATTAATTTCCTACATCCCCCAAATAATAAAATCACAGTACATAAACAAAATATGTTTTTCATAATTGAACCTGTCGACTTATACTTTGTCCATTCGATAATTTTATCACCTATGAATTACCTTTTTTTCGGAATTCTACTATAGTAATGTCGTACTTTATTGACGGGTAACACCCACTTACTGAAGTGCCCTGGGCCTAACAAACAACCACAATTATAGAACAGGTCTTAAATTAATATAACCCGATCATATGAAAATAATAATTTGACGTTATCTAAGTATTTTAAAGTAGTACGGAAAAGTGAAAGCCGGCTCTTAAATCGATTGAAAGTTCTTCTGATAAAAAACTATTATTATTTCAAATCGAACAGGTAACGTGTGAGGGCGTAACTATTAATTTAAAGGTACTGGACAGGCTGCTGGATCAATATTTGGAGGAGCACCTGCATCTGCAGGACGCTCAGTTTGGCTCCACGTCTGGACTGGCAACTGATAGTGCGATCCTATGTCTCGAGCAGACCAAAAAACTCCTGTGTACGCTTGCTGTCTAGTTCTTTTAAAAGCTTTTGACTTGGTAAATTACGATAAGCTATGGAGCAAGCTGCGCAGTGTGACACAGTTACCAGGTGAGGTGGTGTCTGTGTTTCGATATTGGTACAATCATCAGCGGAACAGTGTAACATGTGAGGTAGCTTTTTCGGACGTGTATGGGTTGGAGTGCGGGGTGAGGCAGGGGGTTAACCTTGCCTCGCCTCTTCAACTGGTACATGAATCAGCTGATCGGAGGGCTCAGTAGCGCTAATGTCGGGTGCTCTATTGGATGAGTTCCTACAAATAACATCAGCTATGCAGACGATAGGGTGCTGCTGAGCCCGTCGGTTAATAGATTGCAGAAACTTCTCCAAATTTGCGATTCATACGCTGAGGCTCACACACGGGCACAGAGATAACCCTATGAAGAGTGAGTACATGATTTTTAAAGCTGGTACCAAGACATATTCAGCTGCATCACTGATAACTCTTTGTGGTGGTAACATAAAGAGGGTTAGCAAGTTTAAGTATCTGGGTCACTGGGTCACGGATGACTTATGTGATAACGAGGGTACTGCGCGTCTAATACAATAATGCGTTCAGAGTGCTGATGGGGCTACCTCGGGTTTGCAGCGCCTCGACGATGTTTGCCCAGGCGCAAACAGATGCTTTTTATGCAATAATTAGAAAGAGAAGCGCATCGTTGCTCAATCGCGTCCAAGGCAGTGCCAACAGTATACTGAGCGCATTGGCCGGGCGGTGGGACTCCCCGATGAAGTACATAGGTGGATGACGCTTAATGCTAGCTCGTCCCCTTTCAAAAAATAAGATTTTTTATTGTATTTTATTCGGCAAATTTTTAGTTTCCAACTTTTTGATTTAAGTGTATCGTTTCTGATCCTGTTTTCAATTTATTTAAATAATTTTAATGCATATAATTCAACAATGTAATTTTTTTTCCTTGTTTAATTGTATTTGTGGTTCAATAATTTGTCACAATGTGGATTTGAATTTTCTGAAATAAATGAATTTACTTTTTCATTTAATTTAGACGTTTCTCCAACTGTCAAAAAGAAAAAAGACGGTTGGACAGGGTATAAGTTTTGTTTTTTGATACCTTAACTGTTTCAAAACTTTTTTGTCGTCGAATTTGCGTTCGCTGTGGTTGGTTCAGTCAATATTAAGCCCTTTACTTCTTACGCAAACTGAAACCTCAAAAACGAGAAGATCGAAGAACCTGAAAAGCTTTTACAAAATAAATTGCGAAAGAACTAATTGTTCTGCTCATAATGACCGAGCAGCTAAGAAATTATTCGTCTTGGAGAACTCGTTTGTTTACCTTTTTTAAACTTCAAAGTTTGTTATAATGTATAATGTGAATGTGAAATATAAATGTATTTTTTTATGATGTTTTTAATAAATAAAAAACAGTAAAATTGATAAGGTATTTTTTTAAGGTAATCGTTTAAAAGCAATAATTAATGATTTGTTTAAGATACTATTTCGAAAAAATCGTTAGGGATCTGCAAGTCCGGAATACATTACTTCATACTTTTATCTGTACATCACAAGAACCAGAAGCGTAATTGACAAAAATTGCCTCGATACATTTTAATTTCGAAGAGAGCTCAAAAAAATAAGAAAGTTTAATACTTATTAGTAATAAAATAAACGACATGATTTTCAATACGAAATTGCTTTAATACGTTGACATCATTAATATTCACTATCGTTAATAAGACCCATTTTCTCCTCAAAGATATTTTTTTATAAAATAATTAGTGTTTGGTCGCTTTTCGTGTTTTCGTGTTTTTGCTTTTCTAAACAATGTGATTGCACGCTGGCGCAGCGCATTTCCGACTTTAAAGAAATAACTGTTAGTACATTTTTGTAGCCACGGTCCTTTAGATGTTCAGAGTAGCGGCTTACAAGTAATTAAGTAAAATTTACATAACGCGACTGGTTTTGAAGGTTGAAAATCTGTAATAATTATCTTTTCTTAAACCAAATTTGAACTATCATTAAATGCACAGAGTCCTGACTCTGCTAGTGTACATGACATCATTATATTTCAAATTTGTTCTGCCGCCCTTTAAACGACTGTTCCTAATCTGCCAGACATCGAGCTACATGATGCAGTATCATGGAGACAGCATTGGTGAAGCAATCGACCTGACTATGCCCAGCCTGTCAATAGTGCACGACTAAGAGGAAGAGACAAAAGCTATGGAGGACAGCTGTTTCACCCGCTAACAAGAAGGTCTCACCAAGTTATTCTCGTAAATACGAGTCAGTTAAGCTGTTAAATCAAAATCCTACCACTCGAATCATTTGCATCAACAGAATAACATGTGAATATTATCAGATATAGGTTCCAAATAGGCCGTGGCGGAGTCGGTTAACCCGGTGTGTGCGCCCCTCGCAGGAGGTGGGCGAATTAGCCCAACTCTAAACCTCAATTAAGTCTCGTCTAGCGCGCATTCACCACGGCCAAGTCCAATTATCGTGGGACCACCTTTGTTTCGCGAGCCCACCAATTCTCTCCTTTCGGTGTATCGATGAATGGGTGCCGAGTAAAGGACATTATGTTATTGCGGTTTGTGAAGTTTATTAAATGTGTCCTGCTGATATAAATTAGTATGTGTTCGTTGTAAATTTTGTAGCGCACCGGTTATGGAAAACTCCATCAAAAAAACTAGCCATATAATAATAAATATAATAAATATGCGCCATACAACACACCTCTTGTCATGGTCTCGAAGTAGGGATAAATATCCCTGTCTGTGTTACGAGTTACCAGACAAGAAATTAAGCCAGGGGCGTCTCCCAGCACACCCAGACCCAGGCCAATTTAGAAAAGATCATTTCCTGAATTGACCTGACCGGGAATCGAACCCGGGACACTACGGAATTAAAGGCGAGAAAGCGCATTACGCCAATCGTGTCGTCAATCGGGGCGCGACGGTCAGGTGAAATGCCTCTTACCACCCATTTGGGACATAGTTCTGGGCGCATGTTATATTACGTTTGTTTTTTTTTCTGAGTATACAGTAGTAATTCTCCAGCATCAAAAATAGAATTAGCAGATTGAATTATTCACTTATTTGAGATTAAAATAAAAAAATATTGCCTAACAATTTATGGATTTCGTGAAAAAATTACAGCGCTATGAATTCAAAAGTCAACAAATTTCCGCGCGCTCACCTAACAAAGCCTAACTCGCCGGCGTCAAAAATCGCACATCATCTTAACATAATCAGTCACCCCTTCACTGGATGATCTTACAATTAGGAGTCATAAAGAGCCCCAGGCTATGACGGATGGCGCGACAGTCATCGCCAAATTAACAGGCTAAGTGCGGAAGTGTGTACGCGGTGTCGCGATCGTGTGGATGGTAATGTAAATAACACACCCTCTGTGTTTTTGCCGTCTGTTATTAATCCACGTTGACTTTTGATGATGAAAGCGATTAATAATTTTTTCTTCAGGACGTCTACCACGAGTAGCCACTTTAAATTTACGTTATCGTTCGCGTAAAAAATTGTATTGGGATTTGTCATGACATGACAGTCATAACAATGTCAAATTCCAACACATTTTTTTTAAACGAACGTTAACGTAATTTAAAAGTGGTACTCGTAACTCGTGGTAGACGTACTGAGATTTAACATTTTAATGTTAATCTTCGGTAAGTATTTGACGCAAACTTTATTTAACTTTGACAAGAGCTTTCACCAACCAGGAAGTCTTATGTCATTTGTACCAAGAGAAAATTAATAGAAAAATCCAAATTTACATCAGAATAAACATCAAATACCTCATAAGGACAGATTTGTTTTATAATGATTAAATTAAGTCAGATTAGTTTATTCTTTTCAGTTCTACCTCTTTTTTAATGGAAAATTTATCCGGCTTAAGGTCCCTTAGTTATGATATTGTTATATTCAAACAAATGAAAGGTTAACAAAAGAAAAGAGGATAAACTCTAAGTTAAAGTTTCAAAGTGCGTATATTTTACACAAACGACTAACTATTCATCATTCATTTATCATCTCCAACAATAGAGTTATTAACGAAACCCGTTTAAAACAGCAGCTGAAATTCTCGCAAAAACAAAAGAGAAAGCTCAGGATGATTAAGAATTCGCTCACGTGCCGCCCAACAAAAAGTTACAACTAAATATTTCGGAGACGACCGATAGAGGGCGGGTGCGGATAACAAAAAGTAGGGCCGGACCCTGGGCCGGCACCCGCGCAGATATGATAATCCCAAGTATGTAAAATAGTGAAATTTAAGGTCTCTCCATGTGAAGAATTGTGCTCGTTCGGTTGCCAAATTATTCAAATTCGGCCCTTTTATTCGAGGCACACTCGAACGGGTCGCCGCTCCTCTCACTCATTTGTATTTCAATAAAACACTAGCCCTATCTAAACAGAGCTCGCCATTAAAATATCGCAAAGCTCGAAACAACGGCTAAAAGTGTAATAGATTGTTATTACAACGTTTTCAGTTCAAGTATTTTCACAAGCCGACCATCCATCAATCGGTTGTCGATGAATCAATTTGAATACATTGAGCTAAGCCAACATTCGTCGAAGTTTACATAAAGTTAGACTATGAATACCTATCCGGCAAACAAAAAACAGGCCCCCGTTCGATTACAATAACTCCCCCGTGTCGCAGTCGTGGACGCCAATTGTAATTTGTGGATGACGTCGCGTATCGCGCGCGGATCCGGCGGGTCGTGTATGGTCCCGTGCGATTTGCATAGCGTCCAAAAGTTCACAATCACATTTTCCTCATCAGCCTGCGGGATGCGGATTCTTCCATCTATCTGGCATCTTCCTGTATCTACCCCACCGAATACCTCTTTTTGCGCGTTCGGCCGGCGGCACTGTTCGAGATACATAAATTTCCACGATCGGTCATCCCTTAAAAACAAGTTTAGCTCTTTATCCGGAGGAGTAAGTTAAAGAATGGCACGGCCGTACGTCACCCTCCGATTCGTTACGTATTCAAATTATTTCGCCATCCTGTTTTTAGGTCCGTTTGTGTTGCCTTGTTTACCTACGCATTTTGTTCTATTCAGAAACTCGACCATTGAACTCGATTGATTAATTTCCTTTAAATATTCAGATGGCAATTACTGTATTGGTATTTATTTACCTTATTTTGTGCTCTTTGTTTTTTGTTTTTTTTGCCACTTTGAGAGTTACTACGTCCCTGAAATAGTAAGATGCTTGCCGTGATTGTCATGACGTGACAATGTCAAATCCCAATACATTTTTTTACGCGAACGAAACGTAAATTTGAAGTGGCAACTCTTGGTAGACGTACTGGTGTACATTTAGCGAGATCAAAGTCAATAGACCGCTTATTATTTTCTAGCATGTAACACCTTCTCTACAGTTATTAAAACATTTTAACAAAGACAGTAAAATAAATGAGTTTACAGTGCTTAAAAAATCGTTTTGCTGGCCGTTTCTACCACAGACATGAATTCTTTGCCAACATTAAACAACTCCCACCAACCAGCAATAAGCTCTTAATGTAATATCTCGCCGAATTTTCTCGCCACAAATCCAGTAGCTACCCAGCGCTGCAACAATAGCCTATTTAGGCGCAGTGTGGCGGCGAAGTTGGCCTATGCGTAATTAATTGGCGCGCAGGCCAAGGAGGCCAGGGGCGACTTGCGACGTCGTGTGCTCCGCAGGGATAATTAAATAGTGAGTGGCTTAGATCCCTCCTGCGACGGTGTCTGCTCTGGGAGGGCAGGATTAAATATAGGCTCTGAAGTGAGTCTGGTAATTTTTAACACAATTCAGCCACAAGGCTCTGTTAAGTTAGTTTTGTGTTTGGACTTAATAAATAAATCCAATAAATATTTAAACGTCGTGCATTGTGATCTACATGTTATGTTTTTTTTTGGTAATCTTTAATTTTTGTAAAAAATAATTAATAATTTTAATAATTTTTGTAAAAAATTTGTAGACTTATCTTGGCTTATCTCTTTAATTGAAGCGTTTCCTCTCTTTCATTACCTTTTTGCGTGCCCGACAGGGTCCATATTGGTCATGTATCACACTACAATAATTTACCATCTTCTGTACATATGGCTTGCAAATGAAATATTGAGTATTGACTTCATCACCAGCAATTAGTGAACTATTACTGAGCAGCGATTCTAGAGAGTTATTTTGAATATGCAATCTCTACTGTCACTTTCGGCAAGTAAAAATATGAACACGCATTACACGTATCGTGACTATATCCGAAACGGGGTAGACAAAGGCAAGTTGACTGTTGCCGTCATGGTGAACGTAATACTCAGAAGCCCACTTTTCACCAATCGTATTAGAACCCAACGTGGTAGGTGGTTAGCGTTTCGCCCTTCCGCCGTTGCCAATTTACTTTGGTTTTTTATCACTAGAGAGTAAGGCCTCTTCCTCACCTCCGCCAGCCCCGCCGCGCGCCTCAATCACACTAGTCACAACACCAGAACAATACCGTATTGAAATAATGAATATATGACGTAAGCCAAAACACTACAAACGACGACATTTTGTATCGCAGCGAAAGGGCTAACAAAGAATGGTAGCCACACTCGCATAATTCTAAATCACCTCACGACTCATTGTCGCCGAGTTATCAGCGTGCGAGAACAGTCCGTCTCACACGGCGCAACTTATCCGGTATGAAAGCCCGTCACCGACGAATTTGTAAAGGCGTCGCACGTGTGTGGACGGCTTTATCTCGTACTAAGTTTTCGCTACAGTCCGCTGAATGGTGCAGAGCTGGCATATCGTCTAGGATGAATGCTGTTCTCACTGTATTTTTTAAAAGTAAAGAACAAATGATTTAAAATTCAAGAAGGTTGTTTAAATATAAAAACAAATACATAAATGAAGCTCTGAAGTAAATCAACTTGTGATTTTATTACATAATTGAGTTTTCAAAGATATGCAAGCTTGTCCCGAAATTTTCCTCATTACATTTAATAAGTACGAAAAACAACACATGGTGAGCTTTTCCATAACCTCACTTTGAGATCAGGCAAATGTATGTGATGCTGTATCAATTTATTTATTCACTAGCTGTCCGTCTGCGGCTTCGCCCGCGTAGACTGTCTTTTCCGTCAATATATAGCCTAAATTTAAAAAAGTATACGTGATAAAGGAGCTTTAAATTTGTTATTTTTTTTTAAATCGGTTCAGTAGTTTCAGAGCCTATTCAATCCAAACAAACAATCGAATCTTTCCTCTTTATAATATTAGTATTGAAGTATACATGTAGGATAATTCTAAAACAAAAAATACTTTGACGTTGAGGAATATCATTACGTATTTGATGCTTGTCAGTGATATTAGAGACATAAATAAATGTTGAGGACATTATACATCAATGTCATCTTACCCCAAATTATGCAGAGATTGTACTATGGGTGTCAAACTATTTAAATATTTCTATAGCTTATTTTTGTTTGGTTCGTTGATGAATATACATCAAGATTATTCATAATTATTAAGCAAGGATTGAAACTACATAGTACTAAAATGTAGTCTCTTCCTGAGGGATGGTACGTCATATATCTATTTATAACTATTTTTTTATAAGTACAAATGATATCGAAGTCTACACACCTTAACACCGGACGTCAAATCGTCAAAGCAGTCGACGACAAATCGTGTTGGCAACGTTTGATTGTACAATAGATTTTTGTAAAATTTTGAATTTTCTTTCAAGCCGCGAGCATAAAAGCCGCCACGCAGTATTAAGGGTCCATACAATTCTATTATGCTTGTGATACCTTACAACACAAATAGATTTCGAAACCGCCTCACGATCACCGTCTACATAATGCGACACACATTCTTCCGACAGCTCACGCTCGATTTTGCCCGCATTCGCACGTACGTGGACGGCCTTATCGCGGAGTTTAGCGATGGACTGAATGGAGTCAGACAGGACATGAAGATGATTATGGAAATCACTCCAGTTTCGAGATGTCGTGTGTGTAAAGGAACGTGCTTCAGAAGTTTATCTTAATATCTTGAGGTATGATTTCCGTCTGCTTAATAATTCCCTATTTGCATTAAATTATAAAAATGAGGAAAATTGGTACTAAATAAACAAGTATAATTGTCAATTTAGAAAGAAAGAAAAGAAAGAAAGAAATATATTTATTTGGTGACAAAACAAAAAATAAAAGTAAAGTGCACATTTTGAATGGGGTGACACGTTTTGGCACCAAAAAGGCATGTACTCAGCATATAAGACACCGCGACGCTGGTCTTCCGTAGATGCCTTTTATGAGAAATTATGCGCGACGAAATAACAAAATGCAAAAAACAGAAATCATCCCAATTCACAACTTAAACACAAAAGAAAACAGTTTCTCAGTTCACAATGGTTTTTACAGAAGTATATAAATGTACTAAATGTGTAATACAACATCAGTATAATATTCCAAGTCATTAAACTTCCACAACTACATAAGACATTGAAAAACATGCATATGGCATATATATTTATTAGGTTAGTTTTAAATTATACAACTACGGACAGAACTGAACAACAGCTAATTAATTATTTAATTTTTGAATGCGTAACAAATATTTTTTTAATTGAAATCAGAAGGATCCTAACGTTGAACATTCTCTCAAAGGTGATGGGATATTATTCCAGCATTTGGTGGCTGAGTAAAGAAAACTGTTACGAAAAGCTGCGGAGTTGTGTCTTGGACGAACGAGTTTTGAGGCTATCCTGACTTGGCGATTGGAGTAGTTACAGTAGTACAATAGTTTATTGTAAAAATATGATGGTGCTCCCGTCTGTACAACACCAAACAGTAGGCAGGCAAAATGAAGTAAACGCCTAGACTTCATGTTCATGAGGTTACCCTGGTTGAGAAACGGAGTAACATGAGCTCTACGCGGAATGGGAAAACAGAATCGTGCACAAGAGTTTGGACACGTTGTATGAGTTTCTTTGTATAACCGTACAAGCAGTCACCCATAACCGTGTCCGCGTCGTTTAGCTTCGATAGAATTAACGTTTCACAGAGTTAAACTCGTAAATCAACATCCAAATAATTTGGACCCTGTACAACACTTTCAGCCGATAGAAACAATTTCTGACAGTCTCCAAGACGTGATTGTGAAATTTTAACCGATCGTCCATGAGGACTCCGAGAATACGCGCTTCGCTGACTTGCTCAATAACAGCTTCTCCGATTTAAACCTTAGGATTATTGATAATTTAAAATTATTCTCATTCAGACCCAGGTACATTTTCAGACATTTTCTCAAACAAAAAGTACAGACATTCAATAATAATAACAAAACATACCATCACGACTTTATCCCAAACGGGGTAGTCAGAGGCAAGTGACTGTGTCGTCATGGTAAACGAAACACTCAGAAGCCCACCTTTCATTAATGGTATTAGAACCCAACGTGGTAGGTGGTGAGCCTTCCGCCGTAATCCGGTTTGATTTGGTTTTTATCGATGTTTTCTATCACCGGAGAGTAAGTCAGATACTTAACGGTGAACACAAAGATATTAGTTCTGGCCAGATTTGAACTCGGGACCACACGATCCACTATCTGTGTTCGGGTGCTGAACCACTAGGCCACGACGCTCTCTAATAATAATATTATAATGAATAGAACTGTTACTGAAATATATTTTACTATTCCCGTGGTTAAATAGACTTCGCATAGAGTAATTGAAAAAACATCATTACCAGTTTGTTACCTATGAATAAGTTTATCCGAACGTCATACCAAGGAATACTAAACATACTACTCTACTACTCATACGCTACTCATACGCTTTCTTAGTTATTGTTGTTTGTTATTTTCTGAACTATTATTATTGTACCAAAAAACCCAACAGCAAGTTTCCAAACTGCAAAAGTGCATTTTCCATTGACTGAACACGGGTACAATTCAATCTCCGAACTCTTAGCGCACTATAAAGAACCAAGTACACTGCAGTACTAGGTTCACTGACCGTGACGTTCGATGCTCGTAATCATGACAATGGTCCGTTAGATATGTCGCCGGTGCATTAGTGCACTGAAGAACTAAGGAGAAGATGTGGAAAAATTGTTTTAATCTCGCACAGAATTAACAAACAATGAATCATTTATATAATTTAAAGAACATTCACACCGTCACGCTTTTTCTCCATGGTTAGGCAGAGACCAATTATCTCTTCCAACCACTTCTTATGTACAACCTTGCTAGACGGATGCGCTTCTCTCCTTTTAATTTTTCTTTTATGTATGGATACATATTTCTTATAGTAAGTAATTAACGCTGCTTGGACAAGGTATCCATCGGTTTTACCTAAATTACTACGCTTGCCAAGTAAAATGACACGATTGGTGTAGTGCACTGTAGCACGGTTTCTCGCCTCGATTTCCTTAGTGTCCCGGGTTCGATTCTCGGTTGGGTCAATTCAACGATCTTTTCTGAATTGACTCGGGTCTGGGTGTGCTGGGAGACGCCCCTGGCTGATTTCCTTGTGTGGTACCCGTAACACAGGGATATTAATCCCTACTTCGAGACCATTACAATAGGTGTGTTGTCTGGCGCATATTTTTATTTATTTATAAAATTCAAGTTGACGATCGCTACCTAGCCCGAAAAATTCGAACACAAAGTGTTGTTTCTCTGAGAATTAAACCAAGCTAAGCAAGGAGCCGTATTTTACAGTAATGATAGAAACTAGAAAAATTCACCAAAGTTTCCAAATCAGGTCGACTTTTACTAGTTTCTATCTTTGTGTAGAATAGAGTGCATTGTTAAATACTAATAAATTAAAATTCTCTTACTTAGAGTAGTAAAGTCGTTTTAATGAAATATTGTTTTTCTCTGATTAAAAATAGTCTTCTGAAAAACAATTCTGAGACAGATCCGATGTGCTCCACGGTCCACTAGAAACGTCACCGGAGTATATTGAAAGAGCCGGGAAGCAGCCAACGCATCGCGGGACGTATGGGGAACCAGCAGAGCGTAGCCAGCAGGCAGTGACTCATACTGTCATTCAATAGGACCTCGCAACAACGTGTTCTTGGGGTGTTTGTTTAGTAAATATATTATTGTGGTAATTTTACTTGAAACACAAATTGAATTTAGATAATACAAATTACTTAATGCAGGAAGAACTGATTGCCGTTTAGCAGAGAACTTCTAGATTGTAAACAATTTTGGAAACAAATGCAGCTTGGGCTGCTTAATTCCACAACCATGCTGTCTATCTATTAAAAAACGAAAGATTCAAATCTATACTGCCAGTGTAACCACGAGATAATCCAAAAACAATATTTTTTAGATTTTGAGTCACACTGAAAGTCAAAATATTCAACTCCAGACTAGTCTTTCAGAAAAAAAGTTTTTTTGTGAAATACATAGTCGTGTAAAGAGGGCAAAGGTTTGCACGTGCAAGCGACACGGGTCGCGGACTAGACGCACAAATCACGCCTTGCCGACCCTACATGCCTTTCTGAACTAAAAAACCAGTCTACAGCATAGTTTTAGAAATTGAGAAGATTGATGAGAAAATTGTTTTTTGACCAACATTTTAATAAATTTTATTAATAAAATACCAGGGACCAATCTTACACCTAGATTTGACCTCTAAATAAGCAAAGCTTGTACTATGTCAATTATTAGATGTAGAAAAAAAAATATTTCCTCCCCAGGACGCTCAAACTCTGGTGTTACTTATAAAACATGCTATAGCATATCCCTGAAGTAGGTTTGAAAAGTTATATTCAGGGTCAGCAAAGCGCGAGTTATTACTGCTTGTTGCACACATCCATAAGTTGCGTTAATCACTTGCCAGCCAGCCTACATGCTCATTTGCGATCATCGTTTACCAAAATAAAATGTAGTAATATGAAATTTATTTTTAAGGTGCTAATCACCGATGTATGAAAGTAATGTTATATTTTAAGTTAATTGATCGGCGTTACATTTCATGCTCGTGCAATTTCTGCAGCAGTTATTATTTAAATCCGCGGGACGGTCCAACTTCTCTAGGCGGCAATGCGCTCTTTGTCAAAGCAAAACCCACTGCAGCCCCGTTTTACAACGCAATAAAATATTCAAATAAAAATTCGCCCGCGAACAAGCAATAAAATAAAAAGCTAACCGTTTTTACGGCGCCGACAATATAATGAAATAATCGTAACGGCCGTCGACGTCACGTTGAATTACCCAATAAATCTTCCTCGGGTCATATTGTCCGCAGTCCTCTTGGCAACACTTTAATATCGAGAAATATCATTCCGATAATCGAGCGCACTAGCCGCTCCGTATAAATCAAACCCCGCACTCTGCTGTCGTTTATTTTTTCAGACTTTCCATTTCCAAATAAAGTCCCTCAGAGCGGGCCAGCGTCCTCCTTCCGGGGCGGTTTCACATGATTTGTCGGCTGTCGGCCATTTCCCTTAATATTGTCAATATTTCAAATATTAATTGTTATAAATCAGAAAACTTTCTCGGCTCGCTTTTATACTGGCTCTCTAAATTGGATTTTTATTACGACTGAATTAGTATGGCGTAAAAAACGGACTACACCGACATGTTCGAAGGTGAATAAATAATGTAAGTACACTTAGCGCGTCAATCTACACACTACTCAGAAAAGTTCCGCCCATAAAACATTAACAAGCACTCAAGAAAATTCCCGAGCGGTGACCCGTTCGTTAAGTAGTGTCAGCCTGTAGTTTTTCCCACCTCGCTGTCCATTCGAGCGGAGGGTCGCTGTCAGCGCGGGTCTCCCTGGAGTGCCCTCGGCGACGGTCTCTAGCTCGAAGATCATCGCAAAGCCCTCAATTAATGACAAACAATGCCCTTCACGCGCCCAATTTTCAGTTGTCGCTCCCGTTTTGCGCTGTGACAGTTGGCACGGGTCGCCTCACGCAACGTTCCTTATCTTATTCCCAGCGCTCTGCGAGTTAAGTTCGGTAACGAAGGTAATACAGAGACGGCCACGTCCTTTCCTTTTGGATGATCAAACTAACTTTGAAGTTCAGTTTCCTTATACTGATCTTCTATCGTCGAGCTTGTGAATTATTTGCTGGATATAATTAGGAAAACCAAAATAATAAGGTGGTTGAAATATATCCAGAAACCTGTAATCTCGCCTAAACTCTAAGCTCCGACTACACGGGTTTCAAATCACACAGGCGCTCACTAAAATCCTGGCAAAGACCGAAACCCTAGCCGCAAAACACGTCATGGTAAATACTGAGGCGAAGTGTTGTCCGGTATTTTCATGAGATGCGAGTCGGAGCTCGCTCGCTCGCGCCCGCGCCCGTATCGATCGGGGGGTGGTGGGGTAGAAATTTGGGAAAACTTTGAAAGTTTCGCGTCTAATTCAGGCGCACGCACACACTGGCAGGCACCCACACGGGCGCCGCTCGTAATTCGTGTTTTGTTTTGTGCCCGCTGTTCTCGAAATGTCACGTGTCCTCGACCTACGTGACTGGATAAATCTGGTTACAAAGGGTTCGCCGAAATAGATACGTGTCTATTATGCTAACTAGTCGAGCGATAGGCCAATCGTGACCACGTATTAATGAGGCTCAATACTAAGATAGGGGACCATTTCTCGCAAACACAACGAATGCCCGCTTACCTAGAACCCATGCCATGCCTATCTCGGGATGCCTACTGTTTTTAAACAACTGGTTTAAATTTGATAATATTAGGGCTTAGTCAACTTTATTTTTGATAGAAATTCGTGTCTAAAAAAAATCATAAATATTTCTGGGCATCACATGGGAGTCCCTAGCTTAACTATGCAGAGCTTATATTGTAACGATCTATGCTGTTTTGTAGCACACAGTAGCAAGAAAAGCTCAAGATTATGACCTGAAAAATAAATCTGTCTGTGAAAATATATTATTAGTCTGCAGAAATAACATTGAAATGGCAGTGTGAAACCACCAAAGCGTTTCCCTTTTTGCTTCAGCAAAAACCTGAGTATTGTCTATCAGCGTAGTCCATTATTTATGTATCGGACACTCAGCCGCTAGTAGCAGATCAAAGCTACATTACGCATTGTGCGGTGAGTGAGTCTGGAAGAAAACAATTAAGAAGATGAGTGGGGTGACCGCGTGTGACGTCACGGACAATGGGCAGGAGACTGCTGCTTCCGCCGCGGCGCGATCAAAGTCGAGCCTATTTAAAGATTAAATGCGTTTTGGAAACAAAACAAAAGCAAAACTCACGCAACGGTTGCTTTCTCTTTAGCCATCAAGCATAGAACAGAAGACAAGACGCCAATTCTTTGTGTGTCACGGATGTTTTCGGCATTTTTTCTTGGTAAATTAAAGTAATATCTTCAATAAATTTATACTTTGTTCTCGCTTGTCGAAATCATTCACTCTACCGAGTACCTGTTAAGAAAGTATATAGGCCAAAGTCAAAAATACTGCATATAATTTGGCTGATTGAAGTATGCGGTCTTTAAACAGCTGGCTCGATCATAACGCGTCTGTTTCCACATAGTCAAAACCCTATATTCTCTCAGGCATAATAGATTGTTGGCAATGATTTTTATTCATTTTGCTATATTTCTGCAAAATCTCTAAGGCTACTGTGCTACATACTTAAACTGTATTGGAGGAGGATGACGAGAGTGGGCATTATGTTTATCAGGAACAGACAGTTTGAAACACATGATAACTTTTTAAATTACGTTAAGTAGATTTCCCCTCTGAAATACAGTCATACAAATATCAGTCAAATCTGATATTTTGAATAATTTATGATCGTCTTAAATAAAACGTCGAAGTGATGAAATAACTAAACATGAAGATCTTGCTGCTGGCAGGAAATAAAAAAGGTACTTGTTGTCTGGGCAACTGTCACAGCTGACGGAGCTGCAGTCCGACTTCAGCCAATGTGATTTGAGTGAGCTTGAATTGATGTAAGCTAACTAACGACAGACGGCGTCTTAACGACTAAGATAGCATGCTAACAACGACATTTCGCAATCACAAAGATTTAAATATGTCATATCTTAAAAAAGAAATGAAAAAAAAAT
The DNA here is from genome assembly GCA_947369235.1 of Udea olivalis. NCBI lineage: Eukaryota > Metazoa > Arthropoda > Insecta > Lepidoptera > Crambidae > Udea > Udea olivalis. The sequence continues at coordinate 6,513,580 of OX376345.1, read as the reverse complement.
GGAATTCTTTGAGAACAAGGGATGGGAAATGCGCGGCCTTGTTTGTTACGAGTATAAGTGTCAACTGAATACGCTTAGAGCATCGTTTAAGTATTTTTTTTACATGAGTCCTAAGAGTTTTAAAATTGTAATTCGGACCGGGCGGTCCGTGTCATTAAATTGACAGGTAAGTAGATTGACCATAGATGAAAAGAGTAAAGAAGCACAGAATAAGTAGAAGAGCTAGTCATTCCAATATTGGGCCCTGGAGCCCTACCAAGCTCACCGTTCTCCTTTCCAAATATATTTTGTTCTAACACTTGTAATGTACTGCTTAGCGTCTCCTTTTTTTGATCAGCTGATTTTTAGAATTTCCTTATTCTGAGCTAACTGTTGTTGATAAATATAGATATCCAGTTCCGGCTTCTAAGTTGCAACTGCATTGAAAGCAATGAATGGTTTCTCTTCCCTTTGCTCCGCGAAATTCCCATTAGATCACCCGAATTTATTGCGGGCATAATTTTTAAACATCCTTTGTCGTCAGACTGTTTACCAACAGCTGTTTGTGCGACAAATAAAGGAATTCCATTCAGAGCCTTTGGCTTTCGCAAAAAATTGGGCCCCGAAATAAAAACAAAAGCTTGCGAGCGCAATTAGCGTGATTTAATAGCCGTTTATTTTTTGTGTTAGTAATTAATGCGGTAATTTTTAAGATGACACCCTTTATAAAGGATTTTTAGATAATGCTTTAGGTAGGTATCCCATTTATTTGCAGCCTTGTTTTTTCGTTACTGGGTCATTTTTATAGGGAACTTCCTCGGTTAGCTTTGATTTTTTCTAATTAATAATTTAATACCCGTAAATTATATGGCAGAAAAATCTCAGTAAATACAATTAATAAACGTTTTCGTTATTTGCTAGAAAATGCATTATTATGATAATAAGTAAGAAATCTGACTAATTCTTCTGAATTTTTTTTTTATGTAACCATTTGCCTAATGAGAAAAAACTATTTTAATATAACAAGTTGCTCTACATATACATATAAGATAAGAGTAATAATTGTCATACTAAATAAACTCTTGTGTTGCTCTGTAAACAAAGATTTATTTCGTTAAAAGATAATAATTACAATTCTTTTTAACTAAATTAACTAAAAACGTAAATACTAAAACCATACCTGTAAACAAAGAAACTACAATTAAAGTTTATTCCTCTCTATCTATTTCCACTCTACAGACACAAATTATATAAAACTATTTTGTCACTTTTCATATTCGTCCATCTTTTTATCTACGAGTATCAGCCAAATTCTAATTTTCTTGATAACTTCAATTGGTAGAACTTTTCATCTACTAACCAGCACGACATTATACCCTAAAGGAATAATACTCATTATTTCTTTACATACATATTTTTGCAAACAATATTCCAAATGATGGTAGAAAATTGTAACAATATATCACTTCACAAACAGTCATCGCCCCCGAATCGCTACTGCAATTAACAAGCGCATGCCATTAGTGTAATTAAAGTATTCTCTTTTAGAACAAGTTTATATCATGATTTACGCGACTGATCACAGATCTGCGGAGCAGGGTTGCCTTACCAGATACCTAAAACTATAAATCATCCTTTTTTATCAAGCAGAACATCGTTGTTTTAATTATTCTGAAATTGGCTAGTAAAAAACCAACACATGCGACCATTGCCACTAGATAACTCATTAAGGGTCTACTTTCATAACTCAAACAATGGTTTGACAAATCACATCATAATTATATTAAGAGCTATGTTGAGTCCAGTATTGAACTCTTCGTTTGAGAAGACGACAGCAGTCGAGAATAATAAATTCCAATCCGTATAATTAAAAAAAAAACTATTTTGCCAGCAGGTGCGTGCAGACAAAGTACCAATGTGTCAGAACTCATGTTTGGACCTTAAGCCTTTACTTAGGGTGCAAAAATATGAAGATTTATGCTCGTGTCTGTATCTACACTACAGATTTATGTTCTTCACTATGAAAAGGAAATTTCAAGAACAATAATAAAAATAATCAGAGTTAGAAGATAACGTTTCCTAAATCTGGCATCACCATGACAAAGCAAAAGGTCAAATTACAATAACTTGGGTGTTTTATCTGAAAGTTAAAACACCCAAGTTATTGTAATGGACAATTTATAATAGTTGATGAAAACTGTTGTATTAAAATTAGCATTTTGAAATAAAGTAATGCAAGTTCAGTGGTTTCGCGAGCTAAAAGCAATATTTTATTCGTAGAGTTGAGGCGTTCTCAGTCTTTGAATTGGTTAGTGAGTAAGTTTAATCTTATTTTATTACTTATATTTTTTTGTTTAAAATGGGTTTGCATTGGCCTCAGTGATGGTGGTAAACGCTGAACTCTTTGTTATGAATACAATTTATTGTTAAAAGTAAATATTACTGCAGCATGATGATATAATCATTACGATAATACTTTCAGTATGATAAAACTAGAAACGATACTAACCATAATAAGAAATAACCTGTCAACTTAAATCAGATACGCTCTATCAAAATGTCTAATAAAAGTCTCACGAAAACTGTGTGTCATTTCCGACGTTGAAATTCTAAAAGACAATACCGTTAATTTCGATTCTTACCTCAATTTGGCTAGCATAATAGAAATATAATAGCTCTATGCTTATAAAGAGGTAGGTAGGCAAGGGGTGGAATTCTGTCTGCGGTATGATTACCACCAGGCATTAAAGATAAACCGGCACTGGTAAATTGAATCGCTCGTATCTATCGAGTTGAACGTTTCGGAGTCTCCTTGCTATCTAGTATTTAAATTGGAACAGCTTCTGCCGTTCGCAGAATTCAGAGTTATAAAGAATTACAAATTATAAGGAGATTTTTCTCTGCTATTGCATGTTGAACAGTGTGACCTATATTGCTTCTATAGCAACTAACTCTGACAAGGACAATAAACCATTTTATTTTGTAAATATGTGTGTAAATAATAAAACACATGACCAATTATGGCCTCTGTTTAGGGACATGATTTTGCTATTTAAACGCTAATGGAATCGATATTGAATGGCGTTATTTTGACAGTTTTTCAATTCATAATTACGATTTGAATGGCCTTAAAATGATAGAATCGGGCCCCAGATATGATGGACTAGAATAGGCTGATGATGATGATGAAAACAGATGATACACTTTTTTAAATCGTGGTAGGTGATCTCAAGCATAGGTCGGCTGATTCCTAAGTGGAATCTCTTTCAACTAACCTCGGAATCGATGAAATCAGTACCGTCGAGTGGGAAGCATTACATGAAAAACAAGATACCCAGGAACTTAATGTATTAAATCTCGCCACCGGACACTATTCATAAAATTAGTTTTTCGTAAGCTTTAGTGATATTCCAGCTTACTTAAGATAACTTGTCAATAAAACGTGACGACACGATTGGCGTAGTGCGCTGTAGCACGGTTTCTCGCCTTTAATTCCGTAGTGTCCCGGGTTCGATCCCCGGTCAGGTCAATTCAGGAAATGATCTTTTCTAAATTGGCCTGGGTCTGGGTATGCTGGAAGAAGCCCCGGGCTTAATTCCTTGTCTGGTACCTCGTAACACAGGGATATATTATATATCCCTACTTCGAGACCATGACAAGAGGTGTGTTGTCTGGCGCATATTTATTTTATATTTATTTTAAAAATGATATCACTGTGTAGTGAATTCAATTAGTTCCATGGTTTCTGATGAATCAAATGTGACTTTTTACTCGTATCAATAAGTGTTGTGCAGTTAATTGTAAGCGATGTAAATTATTTTTTTGGCTTTATTACAAATATTGAGTCTACTGAGCATTAAAAAAAACAAATCATATTGAAATACTGTGAAACTGAATAACATTTCTCAAGAATCAAATCCGCAGCTCAATAATGAGGCACACGTCGTTTGGGGTAGTTTTAGAGAGTGGCAACAAATAAAGCTGTTAGCCGCGAATCGGCAGTCAGGTCACGGCGGCCGGGATCAAGTGCACCGGTGATACACACGAGGTAGTAGTTTGGGGATAGGATTTCTAGATCTTAAGATCACAATTTAGGCTTTGAGCCTTCATTTTTCGATTTTAACATCGAAAAGTGGATTTACGTCGAACCTGTATGCATTTTACGCAAACAAGTAAATATCTCTGGGATATGATTACTCATTGCCATAAGACCCCATATTCTCAAAACCTAAAAAACATGCATACTAACTACAATAAATAATAATAGCAACAAGATGAAAATCAAACGAGAATGTACTTACAACAAATGTTTTTCCTAAGTGGGTAGCGAACTCACCACCCTTTGCGCTACTAGCAGACCTACTGCACAAAAATAGGTTGCTCTACCTGGCTAGTAAATAATATGTTTCACATCATACTCTTCAGAAATCCAATTGAGTTAAATAATCTCCTCAGAATCCTGACCTTAACCTATCTGCCACCTTTAGCAAGAATATCTTCAGATGAATCTTCGTCTCTGTCTCCCGCCTTGCCCCTCGCACGGTCACAGTCCACCTCCCAAGGAAGCCGTAGTGAAGTAATAAGAACGGCAGGAGTGCCCCATTGAATGATAACTCCGCGCTTTTGTCTCCCGCGTCCGTCCTGACGAATCGAATTAAAAGGCTTATTGTGTCGACGTGACAGCTTCGACCTAACCCTCGCTGAGTTTTTGTTTCAACCAAACTAAAATATTACAGGCCATTCACTAAATCCGGCCCTGCCGGGGGAGTCGTACTCGAATTTGTACTCAATTTTTAACAGGGACCGTTAATTAAGAGAGTTGCTCTTTATTGGAGCGCAGACTTAATGCGTTAATTGTCGAAATGCAATCTTGGCGGAGGGCCTTTTTAATCTATCAAATGCGTCATATTTTAATTTAGAAGTGCTAAGATTTTTTGGGGGTTGATTAATGAATTTTAATAAGACTGATTTTAGAAGGTATTAAATGAAGAAATACTTTTTCGTTAATTTTAATTACGGAAACAAAAAGGACTGCCGTTTATCACGGTTATAATTTGCTATACAATTTGGGGCTTTTCATGATTGGTTTCTTGGAAGACTTTCCTTCGACTGTCACAAAATAATAAATTTAACATTAATTAAAAGTACTGAAAGGATCGACGTCACCTTTTATCAAACGGTCTGTTCAAATTTTGAAAATATCTTGTACGTAAACCCTTAATTTAACCTTTTTGAAAATAAAAAAAAACCGAGAGTTGGTCATTGTAAATTCTTATCGTCGCAAGTAAAAATAATTAAGCTAACATCTTCTATGAGCCCCTAAAAATACGTAAACCCCAAAATGCCAATCCATTAAATTTTACTAACAACTTCGTTTGTTCCAGAGTTCGTTACGGCAGCGGATACCTTCACCAGACCAAGGTAAGCCATAAAAAATCTCAACTCGCACTCCGATGTCCCAGAGCCATTTGTGGAAGGCACTCTACTTGTTCAACACATCTTAATTATTCACAGCACTCCTTGTAGCCGTCTACAAGCGCCATAAAAATATGTACTAAAACGAACACGCACATTAATGAACGCCGTGCAATATTTATACACAAGCTACCCTAATTGTTGGGGTGGAGAGTGGAAAAAATGGGCAATTTCACGTAATGTAATATGTATATTTAAGGTGGAATTTCCGAAACCGGGGACTCTGTCGCAGTGCTTATTACAGGACCACTTCAAACGTCTTTCTATGCGGTTGCGGTGAAGTGAAAGTAACTCTACTTAACTGAGGCTACTTTTTGATAAAGATTTGCTTTGACGTTGCTATTTTATTGTAAAGCTACTTAAGTAGTTTAAATTTGACCACTTACTTACAAATGATTGCCTTAAATTAATTATTGCTTATTTTGCCTTAAAAAATTTCATGCGTTTGTTGTATCTGTTAAGTGACAGCTTTTCTAATGAAAAACTTCCTATATTTCCTCTGATTAATGTTAATTTTAAAAAACACTTTACTTGAATCAGCCAACATTTTCTTTAGCATTGAATGACCACATCCATAGAAGTTCATTAATAAATTAGTCAGAACTGATCAACTAAAACAAAACATCTTATAAACTGGTTGTAAATTTCTATTAGCTAGTAGAGCAGCTTAGCCCGCGTAACCGGTAAGTAGCCAGGATTTTTATTTTTTCAATATGTTTATGTGCTCAGCTCGCTCCCCTCGCCACAATTTCCTCTTGACGGAAACCCTCAATCTAATGATACGGCTGTGTTAAAAAACACAAGGAAATTTAATAACGCGAGGAGCCCTAAGGAAAACAAAGAAAATTTAATTTCCACCATTCCCACATGCTCGGTATTGCTAAGAAGTTGCTTCCTATTGGTGAAGGCGGAGAAAGTCTTTGTGGTTTTAAATAAAGAAAATAAAATAAATCGAAACTACTTACGCTCATATTTAAAAATATTCTATTGATTTTATTTTGCGTTAGCTTCAATAGAATTAAGTATAAAGTCATTGGGGTTGGGGCTTAATTGCAATAATGGAAAGTCATACGTATTATCTGAATCTGAAGATGACAAACTCACCTAACTATCATCAGTGAGGTTCCCTGAAGAAGTATCTACCTCGGCCATAATGTTTAAATCTAAGAAAAACAAACGTAGTCAAAAAAACAACTGAACTGCTGACTGGTTAAATTCTATACAGGGTAAGCTAATAAAGGGTTAAACTATTACGCTAAAGTATGCACAGGAAAAACCAACAGAAAATCTGCATATCACGTTACAGGGACGACCGGCCCCACGTAATTATCCGGGACAATGCCTAACACATTTCAAAGGTAAGCAAATTAGTTCCGCACTTAATGATCCGACAAAGTGCGTAAATCTTTTTAAAACGCGCGCCTGAGTGTTTCCTTTTCCGTAGGGTAGGTTGATAAAAACCAGTTAAGTCGGTTACCGAACTGAGGATTCCGTACAATAACAGGAAGCTACCATATGGTGTCTAAGCAATCAGCAATTTAAGAAAACATTCCTGGCGCTGCATTGTTTGATAATATAATAATTCTGCTAATACTAGGCTATTTTTAATTATAGAGTCTTGAACTAGAACCAACCTTTAAACTTGCGCAAGACTTGAACCTTCGAGTGCCATAACATTCGGCCATTACAGCTTCAAAGCCTGCTGTTGTCATTTCAGCGTTGATTCATTACTTTATGAGACAGCACTAAACCAGCTACTAAAACATCCATTGTCAATAGTAGCCGTTTAACTGAAGCATCAGATGACTATAGGACTACCCCTTATAGTGTTCGTGGTTCTCTGTTCCTTGCATTATGCCACGGAATCCTAAAAAAAATTTGCATAAAACCCGCCCCCGTATATGCAAATGGGCCCGTACGAGGAAAGGCGTCGAAAATTGTATCAAATTGTTAGGCGACACGTCGGCTTTGCGGCAATTTGTCAAGTGAGCAATAATTATTTTGAGGTCCCGCCACCGGAATAGCTAATACAATATTGGGTGAGCATTTCATTTTAAGGTTTGTTACTTAATTTTCTCCTTAGATAATACTATTTTTGTTCTGTATTATCATTCAATGCAGATATTTCAAAATAACTGAATTGTTGAAGTAGGACGTAGAACACAGTAAGGATATAGTTAAAAATAATGATTTCAAGGAAAACGTAGAATAATACAAACAAAGTTTAAGTATGAATTGTAATAGCTCTGTAATCTAAAATATGGCTTGTATAGTGTGTTATTAAAATGTTTATTAAACTTGACTTTACTTTATAATTATATTTTTTGAACTTCATTTATAATTTTGTTTAAAATGTAGGTTATTTGAAAAAAAAACCGAACTGTAATGACAAAGCAACTTCAACAGTTGTTCCTCAAATCCAGTCAGAAGCTTAAAAACACATACCCCTGTAAGTCCACACATTTACCATCAAAATAAATAAACCGAATTCTACACACGTTCCCACAGTTTTCAATAAAAACAAACTGCTCAAATCGGCCAGGAAAGAGGTGGAATTAAGCCGGGGCACGGCCGGGCAGGGCCGCTGAAAAATGTTATACGCCACCTGTGGCATGTAATCGTATGCGTTTATCTCTACCCGGTGTATGCACTGGCCACGGACAAAGATATAGTGAAACTGGAAGAACAAGTAGCCATCGTTGTGATAGTAAAATAAAAAGGTCAAAAAAGTTGTAAATGGGCAAACATCTGGGGCAACTTATAAATCAAAATCATCTAACCGCCAACTAAACATAAATTATAGTGTGGTCATGAAAGACTGAAAAAAAGACAAAAGAGAGACAGTTTTATGTTTTTGTAAACTTACCAAAACACAGCACGAACACAAAATATTCGTCACATTCCTTCGGTGCTATAAACAGCGGATCTCTACCCATTGCACCAATGGGCCTGTCGGTGGTAAAGCTGCATCCTTTTTTTATGATTAGTACAAAAATAATTGATTATTACGAAGATAATTGATTATTACAAGAAGAATTTTCAAAGGAAAAAACAGGAAGTTGTAAGTAAACTGTTCTTACCAAATTCCAAACTCTCAGAATCATAGCATAATTGAATGCGAGAGTATTCGGGTTTATGTAGCGTTCAAATGAGACGCCAGAACAACTAGAGACATTAAAACAATTATATAGATTGCCTTATCTAGCAGACGAACATCTGTGTTATCTCGCACGGGATATATGCATCCATTCAATTCCAGACCGATAGCCACGAAGCCAGCAATTATCATTCACGCAACGAGCGTCCACTCCGCGATACACCGCACCCACTCAATTAACCCGTTGGCCATTGCGTACCGCTCGATCGACGATTTACTGACGGCCTGAAGCTTTTGTGGACACTTTACAGTGGCACTTTTGAGGGCGTTCAAAAGTGAATTATCGAACTAAGCATGACAAACACACAAGTGACCACAGCTGCTTAAATAAAAAGAATCACTTTGGCAATAATTTGCAAAGATCGAACTTGACACTCTTGTGGCAAATTTCTGTTACAATTTTGGGTTGGAGTGGAGTTGTATTGTCTCTGCCGATATAACTACGTATATATTTAAGGATCTCGTATAATGTATTGTTTAATATGTACGTAATGTGAATTGCATTTCCCTGACAAACCTGTAGTGCGGAATGTTGTCGCTGGATTAATTGCACCATACGTTGATTTTGACACACGATCCGTCCTTACAAAAAAGAACGAACGGAGAAAACAGAGCGTCCGAGCGAATTTTCCCACGGTTATGAGGTCTTAATAGTGAACCACCGTCCTTTATGAAGTCGGGCGGACACAATAACGATAAAGGTGAGCAGAAAATCCGGACAATAAAGCCCGACAAAAAAGCTGAGAGAGGGCTAGTGCGGGGCAAATAGTTCGTGAAATTCGAAGGGTCCCGTAGCCAGCGGGAGTACGGGACACTTTACGACGGTCCTCCCAGTAAACCTGCCCATTATGTTGGGTTAAAGGATCGTCCAACTCGAGTTATAAAGATGCCGAACGCTCGCTAAGATTTGTAGCCGGTTTATGGATGTAGAAGGGTTGTATGCAGCGGGGTATTATGATCATGTCGAGTCGAGAGGTCGTATCGTTTCCAGAAGTCAACATTGCGGGAATGATGGAGGACTTCTGAGAGGGCCGCTCGGAAATATGAATTCACTGAAAGCTGATGTTTTATTGCGTTGGCATCGAAAGTCGCCAATTTACTTGGAAGGGGACAGCCTTCCATTTTAATGTTAGCAATTTTTGTATTGTTTACTACTCTTAGTTCGTTCAATTAAGTTAAATGAGGCAGCTTCTGTGCGAATAGGGTGGGAGATAATAATTGCAATTACCATTAAGCATTGCAGACTCGACACTCAAAAGACGTTCAAGCGTTCAAGCGGGCTAATCAACTGGCACCTTGGTTTGGATCTCTCGAATTCTTACTGCCTTGGTAATAGAGTTGAATTCTGTTGCTCTTGTTGTTGTTTAGGTGTTTAAAGAGCTGGTATCGAGGTGAGACACGTGAGGCTAACGTTGGTCCGGCAAACAGGAGGTATTTGCGGACGCCCTCACGTAAACAGGTAGTTAGCAGCTCCTTTTGACCAGATCCTCGGTCTGTGCTCTGCACTGAGCTTTGAAGGGAAGATCTGTTTAATGTTTGGACAATTACTGAACAGATATGTTGTGAATTTTAAATGATCGTGCAATTTGAACAGCATGCGCGTATTTAAGTGTATTTTAACTCGACGTGCTCTCACAACGATGCTTTAATAAATATTAAGATGAAATAGTTACACTTAAGCTGGTCTTTATTATTGAAATATTATGAAAAGTGTAAATAATGTTTTAGTATTGTTATTTTATAGTTAAAGTAGAATGCTTCAAACGTAAAGTCAAACAATAGTGGTTGATCATTTTCTACAAAGCAGTAATCATTATTCTAATACGGCGCACGAAATATTTTTGTTTCCGAGAAATATATTTCGTGCGCCAAAACTTGCTTCTTCAAAGTAGAGGTAAACATTTGCATGGAAATAGATCCCACCGGGTGTAAAGGCGGGTACACAAACGTTTGCGGTCATAGGTGCGAGTTCAAAGGGCGATTCACACCGTCGAAGCTGACCGGAGTGTTGGCCGGCCCTGCCGCAATACAGAACCGCTGTGAATGCCTCTCACCGACCAATTCTGAATTATAAATGGAACTTTATTCTATTTGATGGTGAGCGAGTTTGCTATGAGCTATTAGTGTTTGTATTGCTATGAGATTGAAATGAGAATTTCATAGCTGCTTATCCATTCAAAAATTAGAACCTAAACATGGTTCTAATTTTTGAATGGTTAACAGAAGCCAGAAATGTATTATATTACCTATACTGTTAGTAATACCTTGAGTAAGGGGAGGAGTTATAGCAGGTCCTTTGAAATTCAGAATAGAGCAAAATAAATTAGTTCTTTTTTTCAACTGCTCAGCCTTTTAACGCGGTTTGACTGACTATCTGAATTTGTCAGAAATCAAGCAGAACGCGTTGTTTATATTATTTCGTAATTTGCCACAAAACCGAAAAAATATGTAAAGCATTTGAATATAAGTAACCGTCGACGAGTGCTGGAAGTTGGCTCGTTTGGATCGCGGTTCCTCACAAAATATGCAAGTGTCGGCGTGGCGTGGTTTTTGAACAAACCCCGCCTCTCTGCATATTACATGAGGCCAACTTTACCCGATTTCTTCAATATTTTAAGCGTGGGAAATCCGAAAAATTTAGCGAGCTAAAATTCTGAACATACCTGATAAATAAGTTGGGAACTACCTACTCTTTCTCGATTCGAACAACGAATAACTTTGTAATGAGGCTGAGATGCTCGGTTCAAAATGATTATGCGGAAGCAGTCTTCCCTTTGAATAAAGTAGTCTATTTACTGGCGTGAAAAGCTTTCCTTTTACAGTTCCATACAAATGTATAAAGGATAACACAAAAACAAAGTACTTCAAAACAAAAGACACGAAAGTACCTTTTGGTAAATTTAATTTTAATAACAACAATTAAAATAAAAGCTGATGGAATTAACTTACAGATAGGCGCATATTTATTGGTATATACTCTAATATTGACGCCGTTTTTCTCATTCTGTGGCTTTCAAAGACGTCTTGTATAAAAATGATCAGGGTTTTGTAGACGTGAGGAAAAAAAGATCATAACGTAACTATTACTATGCCTTAATGAATGCAAATCACACTTGAATTCGTTGACAAAGTCAAGGTTATTTGAAAATCATGTGCTGCTTACTAGTTATTATTAAATAATTTTGTATTAAAGCCGTGAATTAATTGTGAAACACTTTACTCAGATAATCTAGACGAGAGTAGGTCGTTCACTGGAGCATCAGGGCGTCGACCTAGACTAGGGTTGCTTAATTCTTACCTCATATGTCTCGACTCGCTGCTACCCTAATGCCTCATTGGCTTTCGATCTGACTTAGTAACGGAATCTCTACATTCGTGTTCCTCTTTTAATTTCGGTAAGTTTTAATCCAATCGTTTGCAAACGTTTTCCCTGTTTTGTGATCAGTACATCTACCACCAGTTGCCAATTTAAATTTAGCTTATCGTTCGCGTAAAAAAAATGTATTGGGATGACACATGACATGACATGACAATGTCAAATCCCAATACATTTTTTTACGCGAATGATAATGTAAAGCGGTATGAGTAACTTTGTATGGACTTGTAATGGTCAATATGTAAATAGGAGGTATTGATTCCTAACGTCGTTATCAGAGACATTACATGGCCAAAACCCCTTAAAGTCGTTTTACCCACAATACAAGAACAATATTGGCCTAATTTTGCACCTGGCCATTGAAAACTAGTCTTCTTAAATCCTAATTGCGTCGCATATTTAAAACCAGTTTTAAGGATTATAAATAATGTCGCTTCTTTACCTTTTCCTTGGTATGGACCAAGTTCAATTGAGTAGTTAGTTAAAAATACAATACCCAATATCTCAGCTCCGATATATTCTTTCATAATAATGAAGTTTAACAACATAACCAATACCCCTTTAAAGTGACCACTCGTGGTAGACGTACACCTAAACTAAATATCTCAAAATAAAGAGTTGTATGCCATTATTACGAGTATGTACCGACAAACAAAATTATTTTATTTATTTAAATTTGGAGTTGTAAATTGATATTATAATTTTGATGTGAAACTTGTTCTTATGCATACAATTATTTGTACGTTTTCTGGCTTTTTGTAGTTTTCAAATATTCTAATGCACAAGCCAGGTAACTAATGGATCTCATCAATATAGCTTCCTCCGATTGCGCTTCACAGCTCAACTTTACAAAACTGATGAAATTGTAAAACAGTCTTCCAATTCGCGAACCACTACAAATTAGAAATGGTCGTAGTTATGCAATATAGCCAGCAGAACCGCAGACCCCCGAGCGAACAAGCAATCGCTTTGTACTCCGATGTATAGTTCCCGCCACACCCAATGACGGCTCACACTTGAGACTTAATTTCATTCCCTAATACACTTGCTATTTGCTCGCCATACATCCACGTTTGCACTCCACTGCATTCATTTTACGCCACAGACGTTGCCATATTTTCCTTTTGTCTAGACGAAATCTTAACGAATATTTAAGTAGTATGACTTAGGGTGTGCTCTCGTTATTCTCATGAAATATGCACATCATGCGAGAGTATGCGATGTACGGAAGCAAAATTAAAAACAGTATACTAATAACTCGCTGATAGTATAGCTCAGTACAAGATCAACCCTCTTTTGTTATTAATGATGGTTGCAAGGTATTCACAAAATTCAATTGAATAGTACTTGATGAAATAATGGACGCCTACGCTAGATTTAATAGCAACACTGCTGATGCGCATGTTTGACATCTGTGGTCGGTCAGCGATCTCTCGTCTACTATCCGTCTGTAACTGTGCGTGCACTTTATTTAAATAAATAGTTAAAGCAATACTCTTGCCTTCCTTTCATTTTCAACAGGTTATGGGCCCAGAAGTGATCAACTCAAAAATAAAAAAGGCCCAAGGTGCTTTAATTGCAATAAGTATGGACACCTCAGCAAAAATTGCTGGCATAAAAAGGCAAGTAACAATGAAAAAACAGAAAAGAAAACAGGATATGTCGCAGCTTTTTCAGCAATGGCAGCAAATGACTCCAATCTATGGCATGTTGACTCAGGGGCATCCATGCACATGACTATGCACCGGGACTGGCTCACTGATATCAATCCTTCATCTGTACCGAGCATAAGAATTGCTAACAACAAAGTATTAAAGGTTGAATGCTGCGGTAATGTATGCATTGAGGTAAATGCAAAAGATGGCAGCACCGATTTAATACAGGTGAGGAATGTTCTATATGTACCAGAATTGAAAACAAATTTGCTGTCAGTTAGCAAAATAATTAAAAGTGGATGCCGAGTTACATTCAATGAATATGGCTGTCAAATTTACAATCCAAGTAATAAGTTAGTTGCAAAGGCCGATTTAATCAATGAAACTTATCTGTTAAATACTTGTAAATATCAAGAAATGCAAGGCATGATAGCCAAGACTGATGATGATGCTTATCTGTGGCACCAGAGGATGGGTCACTTAAATTTTACTAGTCTTAATAAAATACCGAACTGTACAGAAGGCGTAAAGTTGTCAACAAGAACAGAAAATTGCACTTGTGTAACCTGTCTTGAAGGTAAGCAAACAAGAAAACCATTTCCCGCTGAAGGCTCCCGTGCAACCAGCTTGCTAGAGCTCATCCACAGCGATGTATGTGGACCGATGAAGCATAAGCACTTCTATAGGAGGGGCAAGGTATTTCATAACCTTTACTGATGATTTTTCCCGACGAACACATGTATATTTTATTAAGAACAAAAGTGAAGCATTTGAAAAATTTCTGGAATTTAAAAATAGAGTAGATAATGAGTTAAGTACAAAAATAAAAATTTTAAGGAGTGATAATGGAACTGAATACAAAAATAATAATTTTGAGGCCTATTTAAAGAAACACGGAATACTGCACCAAACGTCTAATCCATACACTCCAGAACAAAACGGTCTCAGTGAGAGAATGAATAGAACTTTAATAGAGCGCGCTAGATGCATGATTTTAAATGCTGAATTACAGGACACATTCTGGGCAGAAGCGGTTGCTACAGCTGCACACATCGTGAACCGATCTCCCACCGCCGCCTTATCCGATGCAACGCCTTACGAAGTATGGACTGGAAAGAAACCAAACATAAGTCACATGAGAATTTTTGGTTGTCCTGCAATGGTGCTTATTCCTAAAGAAAAAAGAACTAAGCTAGATGTGAAGTCACGTAAGTTGATATTTGTTGGCTATAGTGATAGTACTAAAGGCTACCGATTCATAGATCCTGAAACAAAAAAAGGAGTTATAAGTAAGGATGTTGTATTCCTAGAAGCTTCAATTAAAAGAAATAAAGTGGATGATGTACCTAAAAAAGAAAAAGACATTAGTAAAAATGAACCCAAAGAATCTGTGGAAGGAAACGAATCATTAAATGCATCTCAAATAATTTCTATTTCCGATGAATCTGATAAATTTGAAGATGAAGATGATATGTCATACTTACCTGATAGGACACTCGACCCTTTACCGGAATTTCATATGACTTTGAGACCGCTACCTGGGAGAACTATTAGAACAAACAATAATGTTGGTAGTGAAAATCCCTCATCATTGATATGTCAAAATGCTGAGTCAACAATGAATTTACTAAACAGTGATCCACAGAGTCTCCAAGAAGCACTTAGCAGTGAAAAGGCTGACGAATGGAAAAGAGCTATGGATGAAGAATATGAATCGCTGATAAAGAATAATACGTGGACAGTGGTAAATTTACCAGAAGGAAAATCAGTAATTCCCAGCAGATGGGTTTTTAAAACTAAGATGAACGGCAATGGACTTGTTACACGTTACAAAGCTAGACTGGTGATTAAAGGATTTAAACAAGTCAAGGGCATTGATTAAAATGAGGTTTATGCTCCAGTGGTCCGTTATACGTCCTTAAGATACCTGATTGGCCTTGCTGCCAAATATGGACTTAAAATACACCAAATGGACGCAGTAACAGCATTCTTACAGGGTGAAATTGATGAAGAAATTTACATGTCTTTACCACCTGGCTATGAAGATGAAAACAAAATATGTAGACTGAACAAGTCAATATACGGACTTAAACAAGCCAGCAGACTTTGGAACATGAAACTAAATATGGTTCTGTTAGAAATTGGAATGACTCGTTCAAACATAGACCCATGCGTTTACTATCACATTTTAAATGAAAATGATATGATTTTTATAGCAGTTTATGTCGATGACATACTTTATTTTTTCAATAATGAGGAAACCTCACAAGCAATAACAGGGAAACTGAAAGAAAAATTCTATATGAAGGATTTAGGATCCGCCAAACATTGCATTGGCTTCAGTATTTCACAAGATATAAAAGTAGGTGAGATTTCTATTGATCAATCTATTTACATTAAAATGATACTTACACGTTTTGGAATGAACAATTGTAAGCCGATGTGGACACCTGCTGATGCTAATGTTAAACTGAAGAAGAGTGAAGGTCAACATGAAATTTTAAACAACATTCCATATCAAGAAATAATTGGCTGCTTATTGTACCTGTCACAAGGGACTCGACCAGACATTACCTATGTGGTAAATTCTCTGAGTAGGTACAATGGTCAACCTACTAATGAACATTGGGTGGCCCTGAAACGAGTCCTGAGATACCTGAAAGCTACAATAAATATGAAACTGGTTTATAAAAGAAATGTTGATGAAAAAATTTCAGGCTATAGCGATTCAGACTGGGCTAATGATATTGAAGATAGAAGATCTTGCACAGGCTACATATTTTTATTCCAGGGTGCCGCAATAAGCTGGAGTTCTAAAAAACAGCCAACAATAGCCCTTTCCACAAGTGAGGCTGAATATATGGCCCTAGCATCGGCCATTCAGGAAGCTCTTTGGTTGAAACAACTGGCAGATGAGTTTCGACCTGAATTTGAAGATAAACCTATAACCATCTACTGTGATAACCAGAGTGCTATCAGTATTTCGGGAAATGCTGCCTTCCGGGCTCGCAGTAAACATATTGACGTCCGATTTCACTTCATACGAGAGAAGATTGCCGCCAAACAAATCGTGGTTCAATATAAATGCACTGGAGACATGGTCGCCGATATTCTGACGAAGGGACTCCATCGACCGAAGCATGAGAGCTTTACCTCATCAATGGGTTTAATTTTAAAGCGTCTGCGTCCAGGAGAGGATGATGAAATAATGGACGCCTACGCTAGATTTAATAGCAACACTGCTGATGCGCATGTTTGACATCTGTGGTCGGTCAGCGATCTCTCGTCTACTATCCGTCTGTAACTGTGCGTGCACTTTATTTAAATAAATAGTTAAAGCAATACTCTTGCCTTCCTTTAATTTTCAACAGTACTTAATCATTTAAATCTGTTTCTAGTATCATAACGTTGTTCAAAAATATTGAGTAAAACTTGCGAGAAACTCAACTATCAGCCTATATACTGAACCCAAAGATTCAGAGACAGCAGTTTTTATCAATAAAATAAAGTTATCCCTGCAACAGGTATTGGCAAAAGCAGGACACAAAAACTCAAGCTCTACTGGTTTAAAAACTTAGTGACATTAATTGAACCCAACCCAAGCAACCAACACCTAAAACCACTCTTCAAACTCGGCCATCCAAGTCAATGCATGGTAAATTAACAAAAAAGAGAAGGAAGAACTTAGAAGGAGGATCTTATTGTTGGCTATGGCACCAGTTAGCTACGACACGATACGATTTCCAATGGAAAACCCACCTATTCCTCCTGCGTGAATAAAACAATAACATAGTTTGTAAAATGATAGTGTGTTAGTAAAGTTGTAAGAAATGTAATGGAAATATTAAATTCATCAAAATGAACACTTTAAAATGTATTTCAGCATAATCTTGATACAGTGAAACAAAAGAGTCGGCAAAATCTAAAATCCTTGGTAACCACTAATTAAGCGCAGCTCCGCTTCAATTTTAGCGTTATTACGCAATACACCGAAACAAAATCTCATAGAATCTTAGCAAACAACAAACGTAAGTTCAGAACGGGCGCGGTATCTTAAAATTGCTCATGTAAGACAAAATTAACCCTAACCCACATTAAGAGAGATAAGTCGGCGAGCTCATTTGCGGGCCTTCCGGCTGGTGTTCGTTACATCTTGATATTCTTTACCCCTTCGCCGATACCCGGCACCACACGAGCAATAAATGGCTCGGAAGAGCCCGCTATCTCGCGACCCGATATCTTCCATCCGAATTAATTTCGAAACGTTCAGAAACGAACGAACTAAGTTCAACTTTCCAAGCGGGAGCACGCGACTTCTAATCGCGGAGTCGAGATAAAATGGCGACCCGTAATTACCATAACGCGCCTTTCGAAGATATGTGGAGAATCTTAATGGTACGGTGGCTTCGTAAATAATGGGCTCTTATGGGAAAGTTGGTAAAGAACACTGTTTCGTGTGTAATTTTAAGGGTTTCGTGGCTCACGTGCTTTTTGAATAATGTGCCGAATGCGGGCGGTGCGTTAATGGGGGCATTTGTTTTGATTTAAAGTACTATAATCGATGTTAGGAAGTGCGAATAAATGAGCTATTCACAGGAATGGTATAAAGGTGTTGGAATTGGGAAGTTGTTGCTAACTACAACAATGACCTCTGGTTTGGAGATGTTTGCTTCGTTAAAAGTTGAGTGAATGGACAGCTCAACAGCATAATTCAGCGCTACTATTTTCGTAAACAGGCGAGGTAACAACAATACAACCTGGCGTCTGCCTAAGCGTAATCGAGCAATAATTTAAAGATCTGTAATCTCAGAACAGTTAATTACCTCGCGAAGTGCACCGCGACTGCGCGTCGCTATCGCAGGATGCAGTCGCGCGACTGTCGCTGATTGCGTGAGTTATGAGCGACGCGCGACGCCAGGATTGCCCCCCGGCGCTCCTTCTTTCACCTGCGGGTAATTAAACACGCTTTGTTCTCGAGATAGGTGTCTAACTCGCTAGGATATCGATACGAGTATATTGATGCGGATGCTTTAGCGACGTTAATAGAAGATGCACTGCGTAGTAATCTTGTTTCACCTTCGTTAATTTTGCAAAAGAAGCTTTATTAATGCATTACCTTATTTGAGTAGTGAACATATTTAAAATGGTTGCATAGACTTTAAGACATGGAGATAAAACTTGGCATGCAAACTTTCTTTAGAAAATAATGTAAAGGGTTTAATGGTTCAAGATGTATATTATTATGACGTTTCGTTATTGTTTATGATTCAATGAACGAATGAAACCATTTTAATTTGATGACGCCAGTTTTTAAACACTTAAGTATTTGTTGCAAAAATGTTGCTTTAAACAGTAACTTCTACCTAAAAATAAACACAATGTTATTTGCAGACGAAATAACAGAAAGTTATTAAATTTCAAATTTCAAACCTGTTCATTTGCCGTTCGGCGTCTGCAACACAGCACTAGTTTGCTGGTGGCATTATAACACTTCAATCTCCATACATCCGCTTACCGCAGCATTGTTCCTGCATATTTGCAAACCGTTCACAGCCACTGCGGCTCCCTCAACGCGCTGCATTACAGGCATTGTAAATTAGGCACCAAAAACGGTCCCATTTTCCGCCCGAACACTGCGGCTAATATTGTCTGCATCCTAAAATATGCAGTCTCACCTGCGAAAGCTGCCGGAATATACTGTAATTGCTGGATGTACTGCCTCGTTTAATCCACGCTACGTCTTCTGGAATGTTCGAGAATGCAGCCAAGATTTGCAGACACTGCGGTGCGCGACTTGGCCTCGGGCCTAGCGGCTTAATAAGTGGCTTAAGCCACCCCGGCTTTCTCGATGATCTAGTCGACTCCACTAAGCTTTGAATACCAAAATAACTGACTAAGCGAACATTAAAAACTCGTTTACTTTTCCGAACCCTTTCAAAAAGAGTTAAAGTTGTAACTCCCCCGAAAACCTTCTTTAACAATCCGACCCGAGAACTCCACAGCAAACAGCCGTCAGCTCCGTCGATGAAATTGCAAAAATGTAAAAGAGCTAATGTTTGCTCACCTTAAACCCTTCCCGCCCCACGTGCCAGCGTGACGAGCCGGATAAAAGGCTTTAATACACCCTCATCCCTTATTACGAAACTTGAAAAAGACAACAATATAGATCCAATGTGTCGCGGCGCGGGCAATCATACGCGCGTCAAAGGTGACAGTGGGCTACCGAGTGTGGAAGAGGCTTTTTCGTAATAACTTTCACCTCTGCTCTTACCGTAACGTTTACAATTGTATTCCAATAAGAAAAGCAAATCAGTTTTCTTATGATTAAATTTGAAGAAATCGCTCGTTGAAGTTTAAACTAAAGTAAGAGTTTTTCTTCTAACAGGGTCAGTTATTTTTTTAAGAGGACGCGTATACTTACCGCACTCCTACGCAGAGTGATTTTTATTTTCTGCGGCCAGTGGAGCTTCCTAAACGTTTTATTGCAATTTTACTTCAATATTTAATTTTTAAAATACGTAAACACTTTAGTATAATACGGCATTAATTTTATTTGTTTTACAGCAAACTCTTGATCGAGAAAACAATAATTAAATAGTGAAGTCCTTTGCATATTCTCCATCATGTATCCTCGCCTTGATTCGTTTTGTATCAGGTCTGTAGTCAAAGAGCACGATATGAGATCCGGAACAATGCGAATTGTGACAATCCGCCGGTTCGTGTGTACTAAATGACATTTGAATACTTAATGAGAAGCCTTGCTTTGTATATCACGGATATGAAGGCGCCATATCTCTGACGTCATTTTATTAACACGTGTCCCTACGACTGATTTCCTTGCACATATTTTTAAAATGCTCAAATTGTGTACACATTAAACTATAGTCAAAATACAAGAAAAAAAATACAAAATACCTGTTTTAAATTGTTTTTTTTTTGTTTATTTATTGTAGTTCCTCTAAGTTTGTGTATATGTAAGATGTAAATAGTTTTAACTTTTTTGTGCAGTATGTAATTCTTATGAAATAAACAATTGAATTGATAAAATACAAGATGCGGCTAGAACTGGCCCCCTAACCCCGTTTGTTGAACACGTAACGTGAAAATTCGATCGTCTAAAAACATACTTAGCGTTCGAAATTGATGTTGAACTTTTGGTATTCTAATAAACATATTTTATTGTACAAAATGAAACCTAGTCATATACATAATCGTTCGTTTGTTTTCGTAAATTTGAACCGTAGTAGGCCCGCTGATACTTGTCTCTAGATTTTATTTTCGTTTTTAGTATTTTCCTAATGAATGCCTCAGCCTATGCTAAAAATTTTGTAATTACATTTGTAAGATTCACAACATTAACAGAGATTCGAATCTAAAGTTGCTCCCATCTTTGATGTCAATGTCGCTTATCCCTATAATATAAGTACTATAAAATAGATTAAATAAATTGCGTAATATGCGAATAAAAAACTTCAATTGCACTATTTATCCTCTCATTTCTGTTTCTACAAAAAATCTTTATGATTTGCCAACGCTAAAGATCCTATAAAAAATAAAAATCTTTTGCCACAGTACCCAAACTCGGAACACATCAAGCAGTCATTACCGCCCTCTGAAAAATCTCGGCACTGCTTTGCAAGTCAAAACTCCTTCACAGGGTAGCAAACTTCAGGCGGCATATGTTACTTTACGCACCTTTCTGCTACCTTAGTAAATCAGCTGGAACACAACAAGTTCGGTGAGGATACGCCGATATTTAGGTTAATTTGGCTTTTTAAAAACAAAGTCTCATGAGGATAGAAGTTTGAATTCTATAAACAAAAGAAAGCATTATAAACGAGATTATATTTGTTCAAAAAAATGGAGTATTCGTTTTTTCGATCAATGAGGGAAAAACATTACATGTTTACATATTTTTGGCTTGTGCTAATTTATTATTAACTATTCCTTTTATATTTGTTATATTCAATTGAAGTCAAAACTGCAAGGAATTATCCAAAAAACAAATGAAGGTCTGGTCTAATTTACGTCCGTAAAACATCTTACGCGTGCGCTACCAACTCTTCAAATTATTTTAACTTTATCAAAACTCATTTGCGAGTCTTAAGACTTTGCCACAGTTATTACACATTGCATCACTTGTTTGTACGTGTTTTGAAATAATCTACCATTTTATTGCACAAGCAAACTATAGACTATAGTTTTCATCAACATAGATGTGAACGCGGCTAGTGATGATGTTTATTTATTCTTCAGTGCACAAGGAGAAGTACAATTGGCGGACTTAATGTCTTAAGGCATTATCTACCAGTCAACCGCTAGGCGAAGCAGAAATCTTTACGGCGGGGTTAAAGTTAAGATTATGCGGCCACCGATACCTACGAACGTTTATATAATACACGATTGCTGAGAAGTAACAAGACATGTTGGCTGAAGTGTCAGACCTCGTATTTTTTTTTTCAAATATTTTTTTTATCTTATTTTATTACTATTTCTGAACGCATACAATAGCAAAGCACATAAATTCTATAAAAAAACCGTCCAGTTTAAAATGCTAAATACAAAACCACGTAACTCCGGGCCGCCTTAAAGGTGAAGTTTTTGTGTCTCCTGTAAAATTTGATCTGATGGAGTTACGAGGCTTCAAAATCATGTTCCAAATGTGCCGATTTATTGGCAACGCGTCTTCAAGCACCCGATTCTCATGCCGGCGGCTTGCGGTCCTCACGTCGTTACCGCGTCTCTAAGCCATTACGACAAATTATTCCCGCGACATCCCACAACTGAGCAAATTGACATTCAATCAGCGTCGCGGCCACAGACATAGTTGTCAATAGATACTGCAAGGCGTTCCGTTTTATTATTGTGACTGCACGATAGCGTTTTAATAATTATAAGAATCCGCCATTTCCGAATAGATTTTAGGTTGTAGAAAGGGAATTATCATTGTAAATCTACTTGATTCTTACATCCGTTGTTATAACGGTTGAGCATGGACTAACTGAAACATCTTTTGATTAGCTAAGGACATATACTCATGTAATCTATTTCCAATCATATCTGTGGTCGCGGCATTGTTTCCCTATCAATCCTTATTGGGAGTACGCACACGCACCCCGCCGATATGCCACCATCAAATCGCAATTTGTTTATGAAAATTTATTGTATTCGCCATTACCGCGGATTCTTTTCCTGCGGGAGCGAGGAAAATCACCTTATTCAATTCCCTTTTTGCATACATCACATGAGGAGAGGCCCTTTTTGTCTAACACGTGAATCGCGTTTGGGGCGCGTGTTCACTTCTTATTAGTGCGGATTGCGCAAAGGTTTTTAGCGAATCGCCTCGGGGTGTGCTCTTGACGGGTTTCTTCACATGGTGTCTTTGCTTCTTCGGATTCCCTCGATCGACATACGTATTTACATTTTCAGGTTGGATTATAAAGTAAGTACCTGTGAGCTATCGCAAGGGCGTCTTTTTAGATGCCTATTGAACAGAGCTCTGATAAAGGTAGCAAGATTTTTTGGACTTCTTGTGACTGCTAGTTGTTGATTGGTAAGCTATACTTTGAAATCATATTCGTATTAACTGAACCTCCTATTTATGTTGCCATGTTTGATGCCAAACAAAAGAGAAATAAAATACAAAAATAGCAAAACAACAAAGAAACTGACTCTGGCAGTTCTGGTTGTGAAATCTTAATACGAGTAATATGATTTTTCTAGAGATATCCTAAATAAAATAAAAATAAAAAAATGGCTTTTATTTCTCTTTTGTGCGAAAAAATTACAACTAACTTGTTACATCTAATAATGATTAATCTACACGTAGTATTTATTGAATTTTGTTTGGTTTAGTTCAAGTATTGTTTTGTTTATAACCTAATAATATAATTTTGTAATATTTACAGTAAAATAATAGCAACAACAACTTTATATGTATAGATAGGGAACCCCTCTCATGTGTAGGCCTCTTCCAAAGACAGACATTTTTCCCGGTCTTGAGCTATACGCTGCCATTGTGGACCTGCGATTTGTTAGATGTATGCGCAGGAGCTGCGCGTCACGGAAATGAAGATGCTGCGGTGGATGTGTGGAGTCTCACGCAAAGATCGCGTGCGTAACACCCACATCCGCGGCAGCCTTCGTGTTCGTGACATCGCAGACAAGCTGCAGGAGTGCCGCCTTCGTTGGTATGGTCATGTCTTCGGAGATCGGCAAACTACGTGGGCAACAAATGTCTGGCCATGCCGCCCCCGCCAGATACCGGTAGAAGGGGTCGACCCAAGAAGCGGTGGCTCGACGTGGTTATGGGTGACATACGTGCCAACAAACTCACCACTGAGGATGCACAAGACCGCGCGAAGTGGGCCAAGAAAATAATAAAGGCGGACCCTGGGGACCTCACACACCAGTGTGGGTTCATAACCGGGATATGATTTGTTAGATGTCATCGTCCCATCTTGCGTACGGCCTTCCTTTGTTGCGCTTGCCCTGAGGGCCTTTCCATATGGTTACAGTTTTGGTCCACCGATGGTACTTCAGTCTGGCCACGTGTCCAGCCCATTTCCGTTTTATTTTTTAGAGCGTTTATTGCCACTGTCTTGGATATTATGTTTGAATGCCTCATTTTTTGAATTTTCTTTATATTTAACATACTACGTTCCATTCCCCTCGGGCCCCTAGTTATTTTGTTCTATATGACACTACTGAACTTCCATGTTTGTCGTGCGTAGGTTAAGCATGGGATAAGACATGTGTCCATAACTTTCCTCTTTAACTGCACGGGCATGTCACATTTAAACACTTCTTTAAAACCCCAGTATCATGATATCGATTATACTTTTTACTTCCAGCCTATTATTGTTTATGTTAAATCCGATTTGTTTACCCAATTATTAATATTGATCTACATGTTATAAAGTTTCGCTGCCTATTTGTATTTTAATTTTCGCGTAGTTCGTCACAGTTTTGGTTTTCCTTATGTTCATTTCCAGTCCCACGTCTCGGCTAGAGTTGTATAGTTCCGATATCATGGATTGTAATTGCGAGCTTGTTACAGATAACAACACTAAGTCGTCCGCGAATCGAAGGTGACTTAATTATTTACCTTGGATAGACAATCCCTGTTTATTCCAATTAAGTTTATTTTCGGTATTTTCTAAAACAGCAATAAAACGTTTTGGTCAGCTTGCCTTACCCCTCTCTCCACTGCAAAGTTTGATACAATAGCCTCTAGCTTGATTCTACTTGTGCATTTGTTGTAAATGTTCCTTTAAATTTCTATGTAGATACCCTAACTCTGCTATAACCAATCATAGTCTTTAGCAACTATGGAGTTGTTTGACGCAATGCATTTGCTGCCGTCAAAAAACACTACGTATATGGAAAAACAGCTGCATTTACCACCCACATTCGAATGACGTCAGCGTAAAATTCCGAATTCCACATTCCGATGGAATCATTTATCAGGTCGGAATTACCGCGTCTTGTCTCGGTGGAGACACCGCGACAACGAGCGAGTGCCATATGACGTCACACCCTCTGTTTGGTGGATTTGAGAAAAGAATTGACGCATTTATCACTGCTAATAGGCAGATGGAATAGGGTATAGCAGTAAAATAAGATGCAGTTTAGCCAAACTTGTATAACCTGCGCTTGATGACTGATGAGTAAAAATTGAGCGAGGGCGGCTCAGGGTCATACTTCAATTGCCAAATGTCAACTAATGTATGTGCAATGATACTAAGGTTGAGAATAAGGTTGAGAACTACTGAAATCATTGGTTTAAAAGGCACAAAATATCTTAACAAAATTAAGCGGAACAGAAAAGTGGTATACCCAAACTTGTACGAGTATCATTTAATTGACGGCTAATAAAATGAAACTAAGCGGATGAAATTCGTGTCATGTCGTGCCCTGTGTGATCTACCACCTGTACACAGGCGTATATCTACAAAGCTACAGACAATGCAGTTCGTGTGGCAGAGTTCTGGTTAAAAAATATATGACTCTTCAGTATACGAATGATAAGAAGAGGAAGCCAAATGTAGCTATCTGTGCTATGATAATTAAGTTCAGAACCACTCAAATTGAAGATTTAACTTTAAAACAAAAGTCCGTCCGTAGTAACTAACAGCTTTGTATTGAAAAGTTCACTACATTCATTGCGTTTACTATTCCGCCGTAAGGCTTTTTAAATAAACTTGAAGTTCTTCCAAAATAAGCAAAATTTTTTTATGCAGTTTCCATTTTTAAATAATTTATCAGGTGGGAACGAAGACGTTTTGCGCTGCTGCGATATGAATCGCGTTCTATGGCATTGCTCCCTCTGTTCTGCGGATTTGCGAAAAGAATCGTCGCATATATCACGGTTAATAGGCCGAGGAGAGAGCACTACTTATGTCTAATGCGACAAGGAAACATGTTGCGCGCGTACGCACGAATACATTCGCAGAAACTGGCTTTTCAATGGCTATAAATATGGGAGCAACGAGCCAACACGAATGGAGATATGAAGTAAAAACCGTCGTCAATGCATTATTCAGTATCTCGGAGGTTCTAGTTCGGGTTCATGGGAAAAAAATATTCATATGGTAATACGTAAGTTCTTAGGAAACTAAATTAGATTTTAGTAAATAGTGATTCAGTTGATTTTGGCTTAGAACTATCAATTTTGCCACGAAATTCTTATCGTAACCAAAAATATGATATCTTTTTTAAGGCTATGATCATATTTTTCTAGGGATAGCAAAACCGATGTAGGGTTGAAGATCGATATTAATTAATAATAAATATTTCACCATGTATTTTATCCATGTACTTGTAAGATATTTTTGAATTCGTATTTCGCCGAATTGATTGAGCACCGGAGAATCTCACTGTAGTCTTTAACTGGCTATGTTTCAATCGGTCTGGGTTCGGGTGTTTCTGCTATCTGTGAACAGCCAGAGTATTTATCTAACTGCCTATTTCATCCTTTTTCTGGCCATTTATTTATTAGACTGCTTTCGCATTTTCAGCACTGAAATTGTAGATGATGAAATAACCGGACAATTTATTTTTAGGAATGGTCCATGTTTTACTATCGCATTGATTTAGCTACCGCCGATATAATGAAATAACTGCCCATATTTTATTTCATCTGATCATAATAACCTCTCAATTTTTCATATAACAGTTTAAAAAAATTGTAGCCTTTTTATTTTGCCGGTCACTATTTGGATAGCTATCTCAAATCAGACTTTGCTAAGGAGTACTTTATTGTTATGTCAGAGTACTCGTATGTCTTGCAGTGGTAAGGACCACCGTAAAAGGTACTTCGGCAAAGTATGCAAAAGACCGTTCCATTTTCGGCACTCAACAGATTGTACACCTGCAGCGATACAAAAATGCAACATTAACCCCTTTCTTCAGAATAACAATAAACCGTGACGTGGTCGTAAACACAGCGAAATGACGCTTCGTAAAAAGGAACGACGTCGGTAAATATGGACAGGCGATGTCTACAGCAGTGACGGTAAAAACGGTGAAGACGCCTTAACCACGAAGAGGGAGGTGCAGAGCTAATTTTTTATTAATACGTTGTGCATCGCTTAGGCTTAGGATTTGGAGCAAGTGATGAGACATGAGCTGGTGGTGCTGCTAAGATTGTTGGCGATAAAGGTAAACAAATAAAGGACAATACTGACGCAACCCAACCAAATTGATATAACGCATCACTAACTAGTCTATTTATGAGACATTTTCTCTCATGCCAGTCTGATCTTAAACAAAGCAGAGCTTTAGCGATAGATGCCAGAGACTATTATTTTCAACAGTCTAAACTTGCATAGATACGATTGCGCTAACAAACCAGTCAAAGTTAACATCACGTCCAGTCTTCGTGCCTACTTCGAAGCTTTGAGTTTTGTTTGGATTTTTAAAAATGGATTAGTAGCTATTACTTAGTTATTTTTACTCGAACACCATGCTTCTGATAACATCAAATTCTTAATCCCTCAAAAACGCCGACGCGTCCATTACTTAGATCACATTCTAGCATGTCTTATGACTTGTAACATGACGTACACCTTTAAATTTTACGATATTTTTCTTCACTGGGAACGTCAATTGAAAAATACAGTTGACAGCTTGATGTTTATTCTACAAACAAGGCGTTAAGTACAGCTTACATGCGGAACCCATTTTATATGGAAATCCATTCCATGTTTTCAGATTAGCGTAATTTATTCCCGATATTTTTGTTTCATTGCGGCGTATGTAATGGGCAAACCCCAAACAAATTGATAACAAAAACTACATTAGCAAATACTTCTATATGAAAATTTGCTTCATTATTCTTAATCTAACCTGCTTTATGACATGGTGTGTGACTATGAACTCTTGGTAACTGAGTCTGTCAAGACGCGATAATGACAATGATGAAAACAGCGAAGTGGGAGATCTGTTGTCCGTGCATATGAACTGTCTACTAATCGTTCAGTGATTTGCTTTAAGGCTGGCAAGATGTGGTAGACAGCACTCTGTGTGTGAACAAGACAGAATCTGGTAAGAGATTGATTTCTGTAGTGTCCCGGGTTCGATTCAGGAAAAGATCTTTTCTGAATTGACTCGGGTCTGGGTGTGTTGGTAGACGCCCCTGACTTATTTCTTTATAGGGTACCTCGTAACACAGGGATATTAATTCCTATTTCGAGACCATTACAAGAGATGTGTTTGTCTGGCGCTGTCTATTTATATTTATATGAGGCAGTCAGGACAACTGAGTAACTAACTTAATATTCGCTGGGGACATATTTTTCTTGCTTCCAATTTATTTATTTATTTAATTTAATTAAACAATTCTGCATCACGTTGTAAAATTAGACATAAAATATCATACGCTAACGTTACTCCGTAGTAAGATGCAAATTAAACCGACAATACATTTTAATAACCATGAACTCGACAGTATGAGCTCCGAACACATTTCCATGCAATATCTCATGCTACCATTTCCGAGAGTGCACGCGAATTGCCAAAGATTATGCTAAATACTTGTAGGTATTATTTTCCGCGACGAACGACGCATACGTAACTAGAGTTTATCACGACCCCTCGCTAAAAAGCTGTTATATTTTCAACACATGATTATGTAAAAGAATTCCGAGATTTCTACGTACGAGGGAAAGAAAGTGCGTGTCGTTAAGACTCGAGTTGCCTGCGATTTGCATCTTCACACTCTGCCGAGGGGTGTATTTTCTCACAATGAAGCATTATTGTGTTATTGTTTATATGGCATTGTTTCTGGAAATATCTCGCGGCGGGAAATTATGTTTGGAGCGGGGAGAATTCGAAAGCTTAAGAAGCGGTTCAGAGAAAGTGAATCTTGGGAACAATTTAGTATTTTACACTGTATTTTAGTGGTATTGTAAGTATTATTCATTTAGTTTTTATTCCATTAATCATATACAGTTCTGCTTTTAATACCTTATTGGAATTATAAAGTATACAAAGCACTTAAAAATGCAGATTTTAACGCAAAGTCATTTAACCGGAATACAGCTAGGTAATAATTTAATTAAATATCGTGCTCAGTCTGTCCTTGCTTCCTAACCCTTCTCCGGTCGACCTCTCCCAGCTGCGTGTCCTGTCGCCGATCTGTCCGGTAATCGCACCAGTTGCTGCGTGCCGTTAACCGGCTGCCTGCGCCGGGGCTTTTTAAACTGTCACTACTACGATTACAATTACAACTACAACTAGCTACGATTGCTACAGAACACAAGTACTACTGGCCGAGATTTATTCTAGTTAGTTCCAAGAATACTCTTTTCAACAAACTTTTATAAATAAAGTTGTTCACTGGACTTTTGTATGTTTTGTTACCTCAATTTCTAAAATTTAGTCAATTGTAGTGTCCCATTGTATAATGTGAAGAAAAATATTGGGAGTGGTTATATTTTCTCAAGAAAAATTCGATGAAAAAATCGATTTAATTTAATATCAAGAAAATTCGACCTGATCCTAGGGACTCAAGCGGGATCCCGCTTTAGTCACTAGGATACACTAAAATATACCTAGCAATATACCTAATTCTTACATATCACGTTGACGTATGTATGTAGGTAGTTACAAACCTACATTGGCTGACACCGACTCCAACAATAACAATAATTGTACCTACATTATATTATCGTGTAAGTTTTAGAAGAATACCCAATTTTATTATTTCTTTACTTTTTAGTGCTTTGTTTTGAAAAAAAAAAAAAACTTTTCTTCATTTTTACTGATTCGTTCTTATTTATTTTATACATCGAAAAAGAATCGTCCAATTGCTCCTAAGAATTGAAGGGTTTCGTTACTTTGTCATGATCCCATAATCAGAACCTAACCAAACTCTCATCAAACTACCCTTGAAGTATATCCTTTCCAATACAAAAAGAAGCATCGAAATAGGTTGGCGTGACATTGAGTTATTCGTCCATTTGTCGCGCATATGGTTTATCTAGATTTAGGACTCATATGGATTTCCCATGGATGCCACTGTCAGAACTGGACCAAATTAAAATGAGACCATTCGAGAAGCACCAGCTTTCAAATAAAAAAAGAATTATCAAAATCGGTTGGCGTAATATTGAGTTATTCGTCCATTTGTCGCGCATTTTGTCTATCTATTTTTAAGACTTATATGGTTTTCTCATGGATGCCACTGTTAGAACTAGACTAAATTAAAATGGGACCATTTAGGAAGCACTAGCTTTCAAATAAAATAAGAATGATCAAAATCGGTTCACCCAGTCGAAAGTTATTAGGTAACAAACATAAAAAACATACAGTCGAATTCAGAACCTCCTCCTTTTTTTGAAGTCGGTTGAAAATAGTGCATAGTTAAATGTAAAAAATAAAAATTAACTTAATTTAACATGTTAGTTGGTTATGTTAATGTATCCAATATTTTAAGAAATCAAAATCTGAATAACCAATCGTTTAAACTTCAAGAATGCTAATATTTAAAAAAGTACGATAATCGTAGTTGACGTTCAGACTCATGACTCATTGTTATAAATGCTGTGTCGTTACCTGTGGCAGGTATCAGGATCATCAGGCAAAAAAATCCAAAGTTGAAAAAGCATCGTTAGCAAAAAGGTACCATCAAAATATCCATTAAAGCGACGTGGACGATCTGTGCAGTCCTAAATGAAGCATCTCAAATTTTCCGTCCTGCTAAACGACTTCTTCGTCAAGTTAATAACACAAAACAAATTACCAACGAAATCTCCCAGCGGCACCGAAACAATTAATCATATCTAAGGAAAAAAATTAAAGCAACAATCCATCCAGAGCCATTATTATTATTATTTAAATCTCCAAACGACCGTGCGATATAGATATAAGTCAGCCATAACCCATTTAGAGGATAAGAAAAAGGGATGGGAGTCATTAACATATAATGACAGTAATTAAAATACACAAATAGAGCTATAAAGAAGGCAGGCGGTGAAGGGTTGTCTTCGTTGAGAGTTAGGGCGGCGTCACATTTGATACGCACACCATCCGGCTTCAAAACCACAAATGTAGGAAATTAAGCGAGAACCTAACCTAACGTCTGGAATAACCGCTGTAATGAAAATTGCTGAAGAAAATAGTCATAAATACACAAACCCTTCAAAATTTTATACACACCTTACACATAATACCACAATCACACAGGATGACAAAAAGAAAGGACGCTCAGCCCAACTCAGTCTTTAAAAAGACTAAATAATTTGAAATCATTTTTTTAAAAAGGTTTGGAGAATATTTTTATTAATAGTCTAACTAAAAACAAAATTCAACGGCGTAAAACTTAGCAAAACATTATGAATTTTGCCTTTCAAGTTTAGAAGATATATATATTCAATACGTCATCGTGATAGCACCTTTACAAATTGCAAATATTTTGTCTGCGGCTCAGACTGTAAATTAAGAAGGGCATTGTGTAATTTATTAATTAATGAGCCCGCTGTAGCGTGGCCGATGATGACGCGGCGGTGGATTAGCGCCTATCCAGACGCGAATCATGATTGACGTGATGGAATTATCATATTAACTTAAGATTAGTGGACTCCAATGATTTTTCATAACGGTATAATGCACGTCATACAATTCAATAGCTCAAACATGGCGCGGGTATCCCAGTAATATTCCGCCTTCTGTCTCTTTCTGACACATGTATAAGTGAAAGGATTAGAAATACATTCTAACTAAAAAAAGTGTGCTTAGAACACAGAGCACACGCAAAGAGCTTTTTGGGTCTTGCGTAATCGACATTTCCCAAGATGGACAAATAAATAAATAAATAAATATGCGCCAGACAACACACCACTTGTCATGGTCTCGAAGTAGGGATAAATATCCCTGTGGTACGAGGTCCCAGACAAGGAATCCAAGCTAGGGGCGTCTCCCAGCACACCCAAACCCGAGTCAATTCAGAAAAGATCGTTTCCTAAATTGCCCCGACCGGGTATCGAACCCGTGACACTAAGGAAATCGAGGCGAGAAACCCTGCTACAGCGCACAACGCCAATCGTGTCGAAACAAAGCATTTTTAGAAGATTTTCATGTCTTGAAATTATTCGGAACACTATCCGGATGTCTATCAAAGCCCATTTGACATTCAAGGTAGATATAACCAGGCCCAATTAAAGCAGCAATTACTCATTTTCTACGAGTCAAAAAAGTTAAAATATAATTATTTGTGCCTAGACCCATAAAACTTCAGCTTATTTGAAAAATTACTGACATTGCCAAAACTCTTGTCATTTCAATCCGTTTAAACACTTATTTGCGCTCACCGAGCATCCTTTGCCTAAAATCTCGATTCGGCCATGCAGTCACGCTCCACAGACAACGGCCCTGCTAATTACAAGATGTAAAGCTTTATTAACGCATTAACATAAAAAAATAATATTTACAGAGCTCAGAGCAAGCGAACGCTCTTAATTTAGGAATATTGCGGCATTACGTTTACAGCGGCCGTCTCAACCCTTCTTCTTACAAATGATTGCAGGCGCTACGCAAGAGAAATGGGATAAGCGCCAAGATTAAACCTCATCAGAGCTGTTATACTCAAGGAAATTTAGCATTGTAATAGCCAGCATTACAGCCCAAGCCCACCTAAAATTTACCCAAAAACGTCTTAAATCACAAATTACCTATTGATATTTTAATCAAGACGTCCCTTCAACGGATTGGGGACATCACAATTAGCATATAAATGGCGAGTAAAATATGACGTCAGCATTTTAATTTTTCGATATTACCAAGCGATTTACAAATTAGCGGGTAAGAAAAACGCTGTAGAGCCTTGAGAGGGTCGACCTGCACGCAGATGTTCTATTTAAATGTAAATTTAGACGACACGCTGACGACACGAATGAAAAAAATAATTTAGAATCAAAATATTTGACGCGCCCGTCGATATAATAAGGAACATAATTGACGTCATGGGGAAAAGGGAGGAGTGACTTAGAAGGTATTATACTTTTTGAATTAGGATTTTTCCTTTAACTAAACTTTTAACGAGAAAAATATTTTGCCAATACGTAAATGACGTAGGTAAATATTTAAATAAAAAGAATTGGCAGTGATTAAGTACTCAGATACAAGTTTGAAAACATAAATCGAGTTTCAGAAAAGTAGAACATAATCGCTCTTGTGTAGCAAAAATACAAATACAAGTAAAGAATTCGTCAGAAAGAGCAATCGTCAACACTAAAAAACGCAGGGATGCTTTATAAACATCACAAAGCTGAGGAGCCAGGAAGAAAAAATTAACAAAATTTGACAGCGGTATTTAATCAACGCCTCTCACAACAAACACTGGGGTGACAATTGCAGCCGGACGTGAAAAAAAGAAGAAAAGAAAGTATTCTTTTCACCGAAAAAGGCAACAAAGAAAGCTTGGCTCGGGCCGGAAGTGGAGGTGACAGATCGCCGACAATGGTGGAAAGTCACACCTCTTGTTTACGGGGCGCCGGGCGCTTGGAATTAGCTATCATTTACTTAAGCACTTTATATAATTAAGCGGAACGGCCATTAGTGTCGCAGACGGTCGCCATATTCTTTTCATGGCTCTAATTGCATCTGTTGGGCGGAGTCGGACTATTATTTCTTGTGTGTTACGTAAGGGTCTTCTTACATCGCGTTTGTGTTGTACGTACAGGGTTTCACAGCTTTAAGGCATATTCGCTTCTGTATAAAATTGGTTTTTTTTTATATTGGTTCATTTGAAAGTGTCGTGGCCTAGAGGTTGAGCACCCAAACACGGATCGTGAATCGTGTGGTCCCGAGATTAAATCTTGCCAGAACCAAAATGTTTGTGTTCATTGTTAAGGCGGTTATTTAAGAGATTTCAAATTTAATTTCTGTCAAAATCTGACGTTTGCTGCGGACATACTATAATACTATTATTATATAATATTTCTGCCATTTATTTCGTAATATTTTCTCCTTAGTGTTTGGTCTTAAATAATCTAGTAAACAACAGATGGCGCACGTATTATGCCCAAAAATCTTTGACTTCTGTTGACACTTTAGCATTTGAATTAATTGAAACAGGGCCGATCTAGACAATGACATTTGAATTACAAGGAGTTTGAAAGAAAGAAAGAATAAAAAAATATAATTTAATCATATAAGCTTGTACAGAGCACATGACATGTCAACAACGTAAAAGTACATAAATAATATAGACGTAAATGAAATAATACTAGAATAGTACTTAATATACATAAACCTAATGCGCATCTACAATCGGTTCGCAAGCTGCTTCTATCGGGAAGATTGCGGCAAGAAACTCGATAGTTACTCTTTTGATCTTTGTTTTGTTTCACAACCGATATATTAAGAGGAAATTCAAAACCTACTGAACAGAGGAGCAGATTATTCCTACTATCACCACAAACTCTTACTGTTCAAGTAATCCTCTTCATGAATAGCCTTGTTTTATCAATTTTACTTTGATTGTAGATTTAAAATTGTAAAGCGGTAATCAACAGGACTGACTTAAATATATTGAGCATGAACATATTGTGAAAAATTGTTTTCACATCGCATGTATGACGTGCACTATCCATTTCTGGAAAATCATTGGAGCCAGACGTAGTTTATGCTAATTGATGTATCAATTAACAAAAATCAAATACTGAATGGCTGTATAATATACCCTTTTTCTAAGTTAATGTCAGCCACTGGCAGATATGCGAAGAAACATGTTATAAGTGCTCTCTACAAGCTTTAATGATTAAATTATATTTGTACTTTCTTCCGAAGTGCTTGTATTTCAAATATCATTGTCTGGATCTGCCCTGTTTCAATTAATTCAAATGCTAGAAGAGTCAACAGAAGTCAAATATTTTGGGTATAATACGTGCGCCATTTATTGTTTACTAGATTATTTAAGACCAAACATTAAAAAATAATTATCACTGCAATGATGAAGTAACAAAGGAGAAAATATTACGAAATAAATGGCGGTCATTCTTCAGAGGGGTATGTCCCCCCGCAGCAAGTGTCAGATTTGGCAGAACTTAAATTTGAAATCGCTCAAATTACCGCCTTAAGCGTATCATATATTTTTTGCGAGACCATTATTAAAAAATAAACACCTAAACCATCGAATCGAAAAAAAAGGTTTTCCGAGTTATCTGGTCCAACTCCGCCGTAACTTTCCGGTGATGGAAAACCTCAATAAGAAACCTAATCAACCCGGATAACGGCGAAAGGCTCACCACCAATCCTTGGGTTCTAATACTATTGGTGAAAAGTGGGCTTCTCAGTGTTCCATTCACCATGACGGCAACAGTCACTCACATCTGACTACCCCGTTTGGGATATAGTCGTGATAGTAGGTATGTATGGGTATCTACTTTTATTTATTTAAGTTGTTTTATGTTAATGCAAAGTAACTTTACTGAGGGAAAATTAATTGATTTAAAAACCTCAAAGAGAAGCAAGCCTGCTTTAATTTAACGCAGTCAACGAATAAAACATTGTAAAGCTTGTATTTCGCGTTTTATTGCAAGCGAACAATGAGAACGTTCATTAAATCCCCTTTGCATTTCGGATTAACGAATCGATCATAATTGATTAAGTACAACTCTAGCAAGGAGTACCACAAAGGAGGCCGTGGCCACCTCGGAGGAAAACAAAAACAGGGTTTTCCCTCCCTTTTTGACCGAGGCAAGCTGTAGAAAGCGAAATCTGGCTTTGTTCATTTGCTCGGTAAACCGATAATTTCATTAAACAACAAAGTGGGCCTCGGCTCTCCGCAAACACGGCAAGAAGCCGATGTCCCCTAAGATGGGAAATTCATTTGAAGAAAAAAATTCAAGTCAAGGCATAGAGCGGCAAATTAGGAATCGCCCCCATCTTATTTGGGCGCTTGATTTGGAAAACACACTACGGGGACTAGCTAAATTTAAATTATGAAATGTAATAAAGTTCTAATTTGCTTGGTATGTAGAATAACAGGGTTTACTAAGCAACACAATGATTTTAGATGTTTTACAAAACCATGATGATCTAGAAATCATAAATTATTATTTGAAAAATATGCATCCCAAAAATTGGGTTGTTTGTTTGAAAGTGTTAAAAAGCGTCATTAGGGGTGCATTCAACCTCGTCGAGTTCAACGTCAAGAAAACACAGGTGTGTGCTTTCACGGCCAAGGCGTCACCATTCTTTCTCCATTACACTCTTCAGGGCACCTCACTACCGGAAAAGGATAGCCTAAACATCCTCGGCATGGATGTGACTCTTACGACAGGCAGGGATACCTCGGTAGTATTCTCTTCCCCTAACCGCAAGGAACATGTTCGTAGCAACCTTAGTCAACGGGACTACATTGAGAGCGTCATCAAAACAGCATCCAGTAAACTCGGAATCCTGAACAGAGTGAGACGATTCGTCACGCCTGGGCAGCTCTGTCTTTTGTACAAGACTCAAGTTCGCTCGTGTGTGGAATACTGCTCTCATCTCTGGGACGGTTCTGCCAAGTACTTGCTCGAGGCTCTCGACAGGTTGCAGCGGCTTGTCGAACCATCCAGACGTGGAACGCTTTTCCAGCACATGTGTTTCCTTCCTCTTATAGTCCCGGGTCTTCAAGCGGGGCGTGAAAAGGCATTTTTGCAGGCCTTCAAGATGGGTATGACCAGCTCAGTGATTGCTTAACATTACTGCGCTTGTCAGCCTCATATCTGGACCTCACGACCGCTTTCCATCAGGTGGAGTGAGGTCATCTTGACGGCCACTATAAATAAATGAAACTGAAAAAGTAGAAAATCTGTCTTTTTTCGAAGTTTTGATCGCTATTCAAAAAAAACTGTTACTTAAACTGGTTCACCCAAAACCTTTTTCAAAAACTCATTTATTTTATCAACTATCTATCATTATCATTCTTCTTGGCCTGTTGCGTTCTCTAAACATATCTCCAGCGGTGCTTGACTGGTTTCATAGTTACTTGCATGGACGCCGGCAACGCATTCGCGTTGAGGACTCTTTCTCCGCATGGCGCGGTATTTCAGCCGGTGTTCCGCAAGGTGGCGTCCTCTTCTTTTTTCCATTTTTATAAATTCAATCACCCATAACCTATCTTCTTTCTACCACCTATATGCAGACGATCTTCAAATATATTCGCAAGGTAGCCTAGAAATCCTTCATGAAGTCGTGCAGACTGTTAATAATGATCTGGCGCGTATTTTGGTTTGGAGCAAAGATTTTGGACTCGAGGTGAATCCCAACAAAACTCAAGTTATTATCATAGGAAGCTCGTGGTTGGTTTCGAGAATCGAGTGGAAGTCGATGCCTCCTATTATGTTCGACGGGATCCAAATTACTTACAGCAATACAGTTAAAAACCTTGGTATCTATCTTGATAGTACATTAAATTGGGAAAAGCAGATTGGCGAGGTAAGCCGGAAAATGTTTGCATCGGCAAGCTCCCTCAGTAGACTCCGCAACTTTTTACCCATACCCACCAAAATTGTTCTCGTGCAGGCTCTGCTATTACCAATCCTAGACTATGCTGATTGTTGTTATTTAGATATTAGCGAAAATTTCCTCAATAAACTCGAGCGCCTCCAAAATTTCTGCATACGCATCATTTACGGTTTGCGTAAATTCGATCATGTCTCTCAATTCCGGGCACAGTTGAAATGGCTTCCAATACGTTTTCGCCGAGATCTTCATATTCTGTCTCTTCTCTACACTGTCTTGTTTAATCCCCTTTCACCTCCGTACCTCAAGGAACTATTTCACTTTCTGCAATCTGCCAAAAGTGAAGACATGCGGTCTTGAAGGAAACTGCATCTAACAGTCCCCTCACATTCCACTTCCTATTATTCTAAATCATTTGTTGTTCGCTCCATTCGTCTGTGGAATTCCTTACCTTTACTCATCCGCAAATCTCAGTCCTTACATGTCTTTAAATCCCAAGTCAAATCATACTTCCTCTCTCTGTAACCTAGTATTTTATTATGTCTCATCCTTTATTTTTCAGTCCTTAAAAATGGAAACTGGTGATCCTATTGCAATACCTATATGTATTTTATGTAACACAATTCATTTAGTTTATTATTTAAATATCTCTAACTTATCCTTTATTTTGCACAGCCTTACCCGTTATATTATACAAGTCTCTCTTCAGAAGGTAGTCTGGAAGAGATCGCTTTAAAGCGATAAGACCGCCTAAATTGTACATTTGATGTCTATTTACTGTTTAACTTGCTGTATTTGTTTGTTTGTGCAATAAAGATTATTTATCTTATCTATCACTTAAATTTCAACGAGATACATTAAGGGCATCATACTTAAAATTTCAATCAAAGTGTCTGAACTTCAAAATTCAAAATTTTGTGGTAGCAAATAAAACCTTATTATTAATAAACAAAATGCATATAAAAAAATACATCACGAGAAATTTTTAAAATGGCGACGTTCTTACTTAGGACCGATTCTAGATCGTGTTAAAAAAAAAATTGTGCTTGTGTAGAATCTTCACTAACCAACTGTAAATAAAATTATAAAAAAATATTAAACTGAAAAAGGGCAAATACTGTTTTTTCTGAAGTTTTGATCGCCATAAAAAAAAACATTTTTTTTTCCTCTAAACCTTTTTCAAAAACTTACTATTTTTATCAACTATTAATTACATCAATTTCAACGAGCGACACTAAGGGCATCATGCTTACATTTTCATTCAAAGTGTCAGAAGGGTAAAATTGAAGATTTTATGGTAGCAAATAAAACTTAATAAATTTATTAATAAACTTTTTAAAATATTTTTTTTAAAGCAGTTTTATTTGGTACCATAATAAATTGAAGATTTTATGGTAGCAAATAAAACGTAATAAAATTATTAATAAACTTTTTAAAATAATTTTTTTGAAGCAGTTTTATTTGGTACCATAATATCTTGAATTTTACCCTTCTGACACTTTGAATGAAAATGTAAGCATGATGCCCTTAGTGTCGCTCGTTGAAATTGATGTAATTAATAGTTGAAAAAAGTTTTTGAAAAAGGTTTAGAGGAAAAAAAAAAATTAACTTTTTTTTTAATGGCTATCAAAACTTCAGAAAAAAATGTATTTGCCCTTTTTCAGTTCAATATTTTTTTTTCTAATTTTTTTTTTCAGTGCTAGAAGTGTAAATGCGCCTGAATCAAGTAGGCCTAGTATTTAGCTAACAATGAAAAACAATAATCACGTACCTCAACTATTCGCGAAAGTGACGCTTCCCACAAAGTTTCGGAAATTCGTCAAAAAAATCATAACTCGAGAACTATCGAAAATCGCGAAACATACATGGGGGTGATTCGGGTAGTCCTAGTGATGATCTATCACTAGGCTTCCGCTTATAACTCATTTTTGTGACAACCTGTATAGTATTATGCAGACGATAATAGAAAGATAAATTTAAGTTTTATTTTAATTTAAAAAATAATCACAAATAACTTACAAAAATGCAACGTTTCTGATCCACCTTCAGCAAACGCTCTTTAAAAGAATATCAATAAAGCATTTTTTTGGTTAATATGTTGGATAAACTGCAGAAGACGTTGCCAGCTACATGTTATACATATCTATAATCAATTAAATATTTTTGTGTTTGTAATACTTAATATAAACACTTTGCCGACTCTAAATTGATGCTTAATTATGAATGGGTCATTCTACTTTAAAAGTATTTGTAGTAAATTTCCAAATATCCAGCCCAATTGCCACGCTTAACCAGTAAACACTCCATCGAACAATTCGGTTAATATCGTCCGGGTAACCCGGTACGGGTGCATTCCGGACGTTAAAAATATCGCGAAGTAATCCGGGGCATCCGGCCGGTCGAAGTTGCTGGGCAAATTAAGCCCGCCCGATATATTGCGTTTGTTCTTTTGAAGCCCAAGTGAAGGGTTAAACCAAGAATGCTTTGCTTTTTATAGCAAGTCCAATATGTTAGCGAGGGGCGGGTAGATGTTTGTGAGGTTGCGGGGATCGAGCTTGGGTCATTATTTTGTTTCTTTTTCCGTTTAAACAATATAAAAACAGAAATTAGGATTAGTTTTTATTTTTTACGGCGAAAAGCAGTCGTGAGGTTATTAAATCGACCCGTCCATTATTTCAAAATTAATTTGAGATAACAAACAACTAATTTGGTTTTTCTCTAAAAATGATGTTGAAAAAACAAAAATCGAATATCAATTTTAGTAATTCGAGATACTCTAAAAATTAGTCAAAATTTCGCTAATGAATCAAAGCTTCTATCATATTTTCGAATTCTCGGTTAAAGTTAAACATTAAATCAAGCATCGCATTTTCGATCAAAAAACAAATTTCCACACATGACCCACAAATACCCGTAACACAAAGCCAATGAATTATACCTCAGCCAGGTAATTAGACCGAAAATACCATTAAATTAATAAATAAAAAACAGAAGCGGGCCCCATCGGTACGGAGCGAGCCCCTCTGTCGAATAAATTTATGTAAAAATTTTCATTAATATTTTTGAGGCCGCGGCCGGCCAGACCCCCGGGAGTCGAATCGAGTTCGCGGTCGCGATGGAAAAATGCAAACCGAAAATTATGGGGACCCTCTCTTGTATTTGCTTATGAATATCGTGCCTACACGCGCGTATTGTCAGGTATAAATATAATATACGGCAGGAAAAATAAAATTAAAAACACTGATGAGGGTTTCATGTACGCAAGGGATAGAAAGCTTCGGTAATATTACGAGACAGTCCTCAGTTCATACATACCTATGAACTTTAAAAGTAATAAATCCTAACTCATCTTTTTGCTACTGTGAGTCATTCATAAGGATAGAAAGGATATGAGAAATAGTACCTATTTATATAGTACGCTAAAAATGTACTATTTTTAAACATTCTTAAAAGCACAGCAAAAGATTTTCCGTCACTAATTATTTTCTATTATTGATAATAAATTAAGTTTGTTTGAATGCAAGAACACTCGACTAATTATTTCAGTGATACTTCAACTTCAGTACTTTTCTATATACGAGTAAAACCAAATTCAATCCTCTCATTCGTCTGTTTAGCGCCGCCTTTGGATTGCCTGCTAAGCCAAGAACAGCTTTGAGAAAACCGTGAACGAAACTCTAGTCCGTTGCAGTCTTGACTTTAAAAAGCAGGAAAACAGGAAAAAACTCGATGTTTTCCCGCTAGTTCGTACCCTCCTCGACCTGTGAGTACGAGTGCACTATGAGGAACGCCCCTCTCGGGATCTGGCAAGATTATGAAAGATTTGTGGGCACACCGGCCGCGGCCGCTGGCTCAGCTTAAGAGATTTAAATCGTTCGCTGAGCTGGAATCCGAGATACAAACAGATTTCTTACTGGTCGAGATATGATATCTTGCAGGAGTGCCGAGGTGAGGGTAATAAAGAAGTAGATACTGTCTACTGCCAAAGTACCTTTGTTGAGTAAGCTTTTGTATTAAGATTCTTATATTGTTGAATTTTACAAATCGTTCAAACATTTATATGAGAAACGTGGTGCGGGGAAAGGTACAAAAACAGATTGGTTCAGTGTTGAGTGAAATCAATGAAGAAAACTTTTTTTTTTTTGCCAAACAACACACCTCTTGTAATGGTCTCGAAGTAGGGATTAATATCCCTGTGTTACGAGGTACCACACAAGGTAATAAGCTAGGGGCGTCTCCCAGCACACCCAGACCCGAGTCAATTAAGAAAAGATCGTTTCCTAAATTGACCAGACCGGGAATCGAACCCGGGACACTAAGGAAATCGAGGCGAGAAACCGTGCAACAGCGCACTACGCCAACCGTGTCGTCAATCGTCAAACTGAAAATCGATCACTGAAATTTTAACTATTGTTTATTTACGATCGACGTTTAATATGCAATCAAATTACTCCACCTATATTTTTACACGCAACCTTCTTAGAATACCTTAATACGTAGCAGCTATTCCCCACCCGTTGACGACATAGTCAGCGTCGAAGTCAGGCCATAACTCTCTCATGGCACCTGCGAAAGGCGCCACAATGCAGCCAAATCTACTCCGATATCGCAGGGACCTGTAAATCTTCCAGGCATTTTTATATTCGGCCTCACCCCAAGGCTAAGCAGTCGCGCCAGCCCCAGATTATATCTCGACACTTGATGGATGAATGGTTATTGGATCTCAACGTTTTTATCATTTTGATACAGTAGCAAGGTGCGCGGCGGGGCGCATAGTTTGCTGATATACTAACTCTTTAAAGTTCAAGTTGGTTTTTGTGTGTGGACCGACAATATACGAAATGCAGTTTGTATTTTTTACATCTTAAGCAGCTAAATTTGATTTTCACATCATAGCTGATTTTGCATTACACGTCGTCTTTCGACATAGTAGACACAATAGACACAACAATCCAAAGGGGTCTGAGTACATTTGTATGTACCCGTGGCGTCATTTTTTTTATTAGCGGCCAGCAATAGTTTTACCACTGTTCTATAGAACCAAGAAAGAAACATATCTGAGTGGCCAGAATTGTTCTAAGTGATATCGGAGCCGAGATATGATTTCCTAAAGTATTCTTTTTTG
This sequence comes from Udea olivalis, assembly GCA_947369235.1. Classification (NCBI taxonomy): domain Eukaryota; kingdom Metazoa; phylum Arthropoda; class Insecta; order Lepidoptera; family Crambidae; genus Udea; species Udea olivalis. Next base: position 6,470,858 of record OX376345.1, on the reverse strand, counting down.
CCTTAGTTTCACTGTAATAATAGTTCTGAAATGTTACTTTATGGAGCTAATCTCACCTAAGAGCTGTTAAATAGGATGCAGAAATAGGAGAGGAAGGTTTCCTTTTCGAGATGTACCTGTTTAGTATATTTTTCAAATAAAAGTATATCCAGCAATTCTTCAATATCCATAGTCGTAATGTTGTCTTTAAAGCAGTAAGTGTTAAGTATAAGGCATTAGGAAGTAGAACACAAGCTATCACGAAAAACGACCTTAACGTAAGTGACATCAAAAAAAGACATTTTTTAATAGTCAATATGTAAATAGGTGGTATTACCACCTACCACCGGTGATAACACCTGAAAGTCTTCTTACCCACGATACATGAACAATAATGGCCTAATATTGCACCTGACCATTGAAAACCAGCCTTCTTAAATCCTAATTGCGTCGCATGTTAATAAGGATTATAAATAATGCTTTACTTTACTTTACTTTCATGGATAAAGTTCAATTGAGTAGTTAGTTAAAAACACAATACCTAATATCTCAGTTCCGATATACTTCAGCTATATGTGCTCCATATACAGTTTATTTACCTCGATATGTGCTTTCATAATGATAAGGATTGGTGAGTGGTAGCAAAATTTCAAAAATGACGCCATAGTTACCCATACCCCTTTACCTCATCTGGTTGCATCATCGAAATACGAGGTGTTTATATCTTGTTTGAACTCGAACCGTCCGCGATAAGTAATCCTTTGAATAAAAATATTAAATCGAACACAATACATTAATATGCTTGTACGAGTAATACAGATATTGTCACGAATGTTCAAAGTTAAGCTAAAGCATAATCAAAAGTAAATCGAAATCTCATGTCCCATGTGCCTCATTTTATCCCAAAAAATATTTACGAGTTGAAGCAAACATATTTCGATATGCAGCCATCGCTACAAATCATATTCGAAGATATGTTTCTTACTTCCAACGTGTTCACAAAATAAAAATATTATACGAACACCTTAGCTTTTAAATTTTACTTCTCAAGTAACAAAATTATGCACTTGTGCATAGGTAAACTGATTTTATTCAGATAAATGCTATTAGTACTTAAAATAGGTGTATTTGCAACTCATGTCGATGTATCTCCAGAAAATTAAACATTTTCTATTCTTTATTTATTAATCTTAAACAATCATCGATAAATCTATGAGATTTTGAACTTTCGCGTTGCATTGCTATAAGTATTAAACATGACGGGTCTAAACGCGAATTAACTTATGAGTACTATTTACTACTCACTACCCGACGTTTCGGCTGGGTTACACCAGCCGTGGTCACGAGCTAACCGACAGTGACCGTGACCGAGTAGGGCAGTGAGTAGTAAATGTAAATAGTACTCATAAGTTTAATTCGCGTTTAGACCCATCATGTCTACTTACCTATAAATCTAATTATCAATCTACACTAAAGCCCAGGTTAACCTATTCATTCTACACTGAATTCGCAAAAAGATCACTCAGTTTTCCGTTAAAATACGATAACACTTCGGCATAATTCAACGGTGTGAAGGGCGTAGCGTACAGTATGCAAAATTGGCAATGTTCTTAGTAAGCGGCGGCTGACACCGCGCCCGCTCGTTTGCACTCTTTACTGCACCCCTCACACGTCGTGTGACACGTACCGATAGCAGAACAGTTCCAAGAATACATTTTTGAGACGTTAATTATTGTCATGAGCAGCTGTTAACAAAACGTCAACTGCTGAACACGTAGAGTAGGTACAGTTTTAGAGGAAGAGTTGTCCGAATTGAAAGATAAAAAAACCTAGTAATTAAACATCTAACGCTACGATAGGTATAATCAGATAGTCGCTATGCCAGAACTTTTCTGCTCCGAAGACCACAAGTTCTTTGAACAAGTGCCCAGCCCAACAAATCCAGGTAAAATTAGACTTTAGTTCCGATTTATCGAATATGCGAAGTATCCAAGGACTGGGACTAAGACAGTTACCGAGGAAAAAGAATATCCGTAGGTACTCAGAAATGTAACTTTATAGCAGGTTTATTCTAAATTTCTCTTTTTGTTCTAAACTCCTACTCATATATACAATTTATGTTTTATTTCCGTCTCGAAAGGTCATGAATGTACAATTCCTACCCCCGTATTCACAAATGCTTATCAAAAGAAATGAAAGGGACAGGTATACATGTAAGGACTGCTCAGTTTTGATTGACGTTTGTAGATTCGGGTGCTAATCATATAGTGGATATTGTAAGTATGTTTTTGGCACTAATACTCTTAGTTCATTTGTTTTTTTTTGTTATGTTTGCCTGTTTGCACACAAATTGATTGATCATACGATTAATAGAAGGAAAATAATAAAGGACCTACACAGTAAACTTAGCAGCACACCTTTATCTATTTGTCAAAATTGCACAGGTGTTTACACTTCTTTTTTTGTGATCAGTACCGTTTTCCGCTCGCTTTACCGCGCGCATCATACGCGATATGGTCTGAAAAATGCCGCGGCCGTCGGAGCCACGTATCAATTCAATTGGGAGCGTGAAATACGCTGTCACGCAAACGGGCCGAACGGGCCGAAGCGGGCCGGAGGGGCTGAATGGCGATAAACATATCGGAAGGGCTTATGTTTTATTAGCTGCGACCATTGATCCTATGCATAAGTCATTGGCAGCGGACGTTACAATCCCAAGATTTTTTTAAATAAGCATTTGTGCTTATTTTCATTCTAGTAAGCCTTCAATGATGGCATTAAGTTAGATCTAAAAGGCAGGCCTTTCTTTAACTTTAGGTACAATGTTATTTTTTTCCACAAAAGCCATACATTATAATGTTTTATAGGTATTTCTAATTTGTAAAGTTAAATACATGATACATGTGTGAGTTTATTTTAATTCTGCAGTTTGTTAATAATTAACAAATTTTTCAAACTTTACTTTTTGTATCTGATTCCATTTCTTTGGATATACCTACTCTACAACTCTAATCTCGTGAAAGATGCCGCTTATTTTAAGCAAATGGAAAATTATTCTCAATCCACGATTAAGCGACTGGATTTATTCATTAATAAATGAAATAGGAAGCTTGGTCATAATTCCACATGTAATCACATGGTGGTCGTAAAAATTAAAAATGTATGCAATCTTTATGTAGGAATAGGGTGCTAAAATAAATACATTGGAAGTGTTTAATTTAAGTTTAATACTGAATACTTGAATAAGTACAATAATTACAGTGTTCGACGACACGGTTGGCGTAGTGCGGTGTAGCACGATTTCTCTTCGTGACCTGCGTGGTGTCCCGGGTTCGATTCCCGGTCGGGTCAATTCGGGAAACGATCTTTTTCCAAATTGACTCCGGTCTGAGTGTGCTGGGAGACGCTCCTGGCTTGATTCCTTGTCTGATACCTCGTAACACAGGGATATTTATCCCTACTTCGAGACCACGACAAGTGGTGTGTGATCTGGCACATATTTTAATCTATTTATTTATATTACCACATAATTATCTTAGTTGCCAGACCACTGAGGTTAAATTGAACTAATCAAAAAAAACTACTTAAGATGAGTCTGCAAATCATCATAAACAAGGCTTGTTCAAACTGCCTCTCAAAGCAAAGCATCTCGACAAATTGGAGCATCTCGCGTGGATTGTCCTCGAGAGGCGTGAAATGACTGCAAAAAGTGTTCGAGGTAGGTGGAATTAGACGCGATGCAGCTGAGGGGACCGCACGGACCCATTCGAGGTGTAATGCAGGTGTCTTTAGTACCGCGAGTCAATGAACTTGACTCTAGCTTGGGAGACTACTTAGACGCCGTACTTGTTATGGGCAACTTTGAAGACGGTCACATCTAGAGCTTTCATTGATTAAAAAGTTACCTTAAGTATAGGAAGATTAATCCTTTTTTTCGCTACAATTTTTGGAAAAAATTGACATATTATTGATAGATAGATAGCGATAAACATACAGTTCAATGTTTTTAAATCAATCTGTGATTTAGGTGACCATGCTACCATTTGAAATATAGGCATAAAAGACACCCATCACATTTGACACGATTGGCGAAGTGCGCTGTAGCACGATTTCTCGCCTTGATTTCCGGGGTTTGATTCCCGGTCAAGTTAAATTCAGGAAACTATCTTTTCTAAATTGGCTCGGGTCTGGGTGTGCTGGGAGACGCCACTGGCTTAAATCCTTGTCTGGTACGTAGTAATACAAGGATATTCATCCTTACTTCGATACCATGATAGGTGGCATTTATTACTATTTATTCCACTGAGCCATCAATCCACTGTGCTGTATACCACAGATATTAGCCCAGCTTTAATAGTGTACATATGAAAAAATTACCAGCACGCTAGTCGTTAGTTTAATGAGGTCACCTTGAATGAGTATACTAACCACTGATGTAACAGATTTGTAAATCCCAAGATCATGTTAGCTTACAGTGCAAGACTTTAAAATTCCAACTTCACGGGCAAACATACGCCATCAGTTCTTCGCACATCACTGGACGCCTCATCTCGCATACGCGCGGCTATTTGCCGGGAATTGAGATTGCTTGGACGGTGGGCAGGCACCTTCAGAATGCACTGTCATGATCATCTTTCTAAGCCATCAAAACTTACACGCACAGAGGCTAAGTGAGGTAACGACCTGCTCGCTCCGCCGTTACCTCAACCTAATCCAAGGAGCTCGTACAGTCCTCCGCTTCAGTAACGCTCAAATAGTTCGATACTTACCTTATACCAACACAACAAGACCCATTTTGTACTATGTCAAACTTCATGTGTGGCCGACTGTACCAAGTTTTACATGCAAATGAATTAATTCTTCGCGACGGAGTGTGTTCGCGGCGCATCGTCGATGCCTCGTTGCATTTATAATGTGAGTTCATTACCTCCAGTCTCCAGTCTACGAGCTCGCGTAATGGCTTCGGAAGAACGTTCGCTTCAATTATGAGTGGGATATTAAATCGGTAGCTATCTATTGCAGGTTATGCATGAGTAGCTGGAATATTCACTACGTGAGCAATCTGGTGAAGGTATCAGATTTTCGAAGGAGTTCATGCTTGTGTTTTAATTTTGGTTCTTGTTTTTTTTTAATAATATCGCAAAAGATTTGCTTTCTTTTGTAACACTACATTATGTCTGGGCGAAGCCTACTATTTTTTCTTTTCTTTTCGGATTTAAACGCTGTAGTTCCCAAAGATCTTACAATTGGCCCATAACTGCTTGCCATAAACAACTTGAGAAGTAAATTAAAGAGGGTAACACAATGGCGGTACGCAAATAAGAAGCGGCCCGATGGGTAGCGTCGGCAAAAATCCGCAGTGTGATCGGTCCCCGGGGCCCGCACTTATCATTGACATTAACTTTTTTGTTGTCCATAACATTTGCATAGCCGAGGAACTACGCCGCGCCTCGAAGCCTCGAGGCGACCTCGGGGAAGCCTATACTTTGTAAGATCATTTTCAGAACTGTCGCCTTGTGGGATCCGTCGGAGGAAATTTGCGAATTACCCCTAATGGCTCATGGTAGGGTGCTTGTTTCTTATTTATGGCATGGAAAATCTTGATTGAACATGAAATTCTGGGCACCTACTCACTAATAAACAAAGAATTACCCAACATCAAAATTTAAGTTTTTTTTTTAACTATGTGCGGGAATAGGGATTCATACCTCTGGCATTTCGTGTGTTCATAGATTTTGTTACTCTCCAATCATCTGGACTTGGACGTCTGTGTGCTTGTTTGCCAGCGCCGAAAGACTAAGACTAAAAAAAAGTGGGCCAAAAGCCGACATTCCATTAATTTACTTATTCAATCAACTCTATATTTTTCGATCCAACTCATTGCTGTTTATTATTTTCACTGATTTCCCAAATAACTAGATACCTACTACTTATACGTTTATTTTCTCATCAAATTCAAACATTTTCCCAAATTAATCCAGGGCGAGCGAGTGAGTGAGTAGGTATATTTTGACAGCTGTCACTGTCAGACAAGCCCTTCGGCAAACGAAGCTAATTCGAACCCAAATCGTCTGAGTCGTACTAAGGGCATCATTTGCGATTGCGAATATAAAAATTGAGAAATGATTAAAGTTCAAATTTAAATTTGAAAACCCATGCTGGCTGTTTTATTTTAAAGCTGGGTGTATACTTTACCTACATCATCTTATCACTAATAAACATTGCAGAACCAAAATATTCAAGTCATTATCGTTTACATATACCAAACTTCTAACGGGTTCAGAACGTTTTGAGAATTAGGTTTGTTTTTAAAGTCATACATTACGTGTTTTGTTTGAAAAAGTGAGTAATGTACGAAGCGCTAATAGTTCGAGGGCATTGAAAAGGTCTTTCTTCCGAGGTAAACACTCTGCTTTTCATTACGAATATAAGGAAAGTAAATAAAAATCAGATACATAAGTTCAACCAACAAAATTTTATTGAAACATTACCTACAACAAAGTTGATGATATTTCTATTTTTTATTTCTATCGTAAATGCTTAGCTCAAATTCATTCAATTAAATACTAATTAAGTGAAACATACATTAATAAGTATATTCCTGCTTCGATTGATTAAATATTAATTTGAAATCAAGATAAAGAAATTTCAATTACAGCTGTGGCTGAATAGAATACATCGACTTGCCGCAAAAGGAATGTCAAAATAGAAGGTGACATTTGACAGTTATTTACTTTCAGCCCTAGGGCTGAAAAAAACTTTACAGCCCTAAGGCTGAAAGTGAAGCTTTCAACCCTATGCTCAGGCAACTTCAAGCGTACTTTCCGTGTATGAGTAATGAAAAATATGATTCTGAACATCCAATTTCGATTCGAACACCTAATGTTACATATTTTACACATGCATCATTCTTCATTTATTACTTTCTAGCTGTTACTACGAAAATTGCCTAATATTTCGTTTACATCAGAATAAGAATTCCTTTAATCTTTTTCTCTCGTAATTACTTTCCTGCTTCGCTACAATATCCATCAGATTATATTTTAAAAACATGGACAGGTGTAATGACCGAAAACGGCACTTTAGCGGAAACGTTTTTAAATGACTCTTGGTGGGAATGTAATAAGGTTTAAATTGGGTATTTTGGCTATAGGTAGGTAGGTGGTCGATGGCTTAATAAGTAGGTATCGTTGGAGCAGCTGTTATGATACGGGCCGAGAGTGTCGCCGCACTCACCCTTAAAGAGATTTCTTTCTAAATCCATTAGGGAGGAGAGAAACTCTTTATTTTTTTTATTGAATTTAATAAATCTTTTGATTCCGGCCTTACCTACTAAAGTGAAACCACATGAATGGTTCGAAACATTATCACAGTTTGTATATAAACAGACTTAGCATCATCACGGTAAATGCAGGCTTTTGATCACTAACCTAGGCTAAATTTTGAAGCAACCTGACTGGCCTATCTTTGATATTGTAAGTATTGGCTTTTGAAAAATAAGCTTTAAAATTATATATTATATTAGCTTTAAGAAGGAGGCTAAGCTCCTTTTTGGCTAAGGAGGTGCCCGTGGCTAAGTGACGGCAGCGGAGCGGCAACGATCCGATGTTAAGCAACGCCAGACAGGTCGGGTTATGGATGGGTGACCATCCCGACCGAAATTAAGTGATGCGTTTTTCGGGCATCTCCGTGCTTCGGAAGGCACGTTAAACAGTTGGTCCCGGCTGACGTCGCAAGATATCAGTCGTGAAGCCTAGTCAGAGGCTTAAAAAGGCGGCTTGATAACATCTGACGGTAAGGTTTATCACTGGCCTTACATTCACCTCTCCAACAATCCGCACTGAGCCCGCGTGTTGGAGTATGGCTTGTACCACCTCATAGTTGAGGTGAGGCCTGTGCCCAGCAGTGGGACGTATAAGGCTGTATTTGTTGTTGTTGTTTGTTGTTTAAGAAGCTATTTTTAACAATATTTCGATTTTCATAAGTTGGTTACTATTTTTTTAGTCTGTGTTAAATAAATTCAATAACGTTTAATATAAACTGTACGTAAACATGATCTAGCCTCTACACTCTACATATACTATTTCTGAAATAATGTGAAAGCCTCTTGCACACTTTCCCAGCCGATACTGACTCCATCACTAAGGCGATCGCCTTTTTTCGCCCCTTCGAAAAAATAGGGGAGATTCCTATCTTGTCGCTTCTAATTTACTTATTCCTCTTTTAAAGACTTATTTACCTTCAAAATCCCATTGTGTCCGGAGCGGGCCCGGCGGGGCAGCATGATCTCGAGCTATAACGAACGCCTCTCGACGTGTCAAACGAGGATTTTTTTTAAAAGCAATAACAATTTACATAAACACCCGGCCCTAGTTAACAGTTAATAAAGGAAACGATGTCGCAATTGACGAAGCCTCTTCTTTAAACGTCTTTTAGATGGAAATGTCGAAGACGCATTGTTTTACAAGGCCATTTGGAGCTGTTGTTAGCTGAGTGAAAAAGGACTCTCCCAATTGGGTCTTTAATTTTATGATTATTTTTACAGCATTAGCATTTTTTGCACCTATTCCCCTACGGGTGGGTTAAAAATTTATTGTGCTATTCACAAGTTTAGCCAATTAAATATTTTTTTCCAAATTATAAGTACCTGTTATATTAGAATAAGTACCTGTGTTATATAACAGGTACTTATATTAGAATAGAATATTATTATTCTTGTTTATTCTTTCGAATTATAAGTAAGGGCCTACCGCCTAAATTCTAAAACGTCAGCTATAGTCATGCCTAGCCCAGTGTTTTTAATATGTTTAAGCTTTTACATATTATTAGGACAAGACATTATTTTCAAAACTTCTTAATTTTAAGTGACCACCTAAAAAAAGGTATATGTAAAATTGAGTACTACTTATATTATCACATTCTTCTTAATTTTTCTGTTTATTAATTTTATTGTTATGGTACAATAATGGTCAGAAGGCAGATTTTGCAATGTCATGTGACAGAGGAGATTGACATCCTTTTTTTTCGACTCTGTTTCCTGTAGATTCACCACTTTACGAAGAAAAGTTGGTAGATGGCAAAATTTATGATCCTTTTATTCAAGGAGCCTTACTTTTGTTGCATTATGGGATCTGAAACTTATTATTAAAGTAAGTTGTTTTATTATCAGTCATCATGATTAAGTAGTAAAGGTGGATAGTGTCAGACATTTGTTTACAAACCGACCACGCGATCGCGATCGATTGCAGGCGGGAAAGTTTTTATGAATTAACCGTCAAACAAGTAAGAAGAACAATGAAAAAAGAAACTCTTCAAACAAAAATCGATGACAATCTGGGCCAAAAACTTCGTGGAACTCCGCCGGCAAAAAGATTTATATACTTATAAAAAAGTGAGTGGGTAAGGGAAGTTTTCGAAAAACTTTAAATTGCGACCTTGAACCGGGCGAAGTTTGTTTCTGATTACTATAAGTGCAGTTGGGGGTCTTTAATGGGAAGGGTTTGATATGGGGGTAGTTCAGGAGAAGTCACGGGTTTTGCTGTAGGCCGCGAGCCCTTCGTTGGCAGAACGGGATCGATGCGCGCGTGAGGCGCGAAACTTTCGGGTCGGCTTTAATGAAACAATTCTGCCGCTAGTCCACCGAATTTGGGTCATTGTGCATCACGTGTGCCCTATAAGCACTACTAGCTTGTGCTATTATATTTAACACATTCTTGGGCCAAGTACCAGCGAATAGTAGTCGTGTATTTGCTTACACCCCCGGTAACACGTTCACGTGACATCTGCGTCGGTTCTGTGCTTTGTTAGTTATTTTGTTAAATGTATATTTTTAAAATATTTATACAAAATCAGCAATCGCTAGTTTTGATTATAACAGGATTAGTTGATGTTATGCAAATTGCCCTGGTTTTTAATTTGTGCCGAGAATCTTTTCAATCTTCAGTCAGCGTTATTTAAGTTACAATTTATTTCGAATGTGAACACGTCAGAAATATTATGTTACAAATTCATGAACTAAAACAATATTTTACAATATGTTATAGCCCCATGTAAAATAATAAACCACATCATCCGACCCCTGCATGAATTCTCGCTATTTTAGCTCCATAAATAATACGTTTTCGCGTCGACTGTAAATATTTTCTCCATCATAAGGCCACGCATGGAACTCGCCGGAGGGCTTTCATCACCTCGGCCCTGAATATTTTCGCGTAAGGCCCCTCTGTCTCGACTTATGTAAATGCTGCCCTAACACTTTCACCGTTTTTCTCGCGTTTGAAGCACAATGCACGGCAATTTGAAGGCAGATCCTGACATTATCCACACGGGGGCTCACCTCGAGTCGCGCGGATATCCAAATGGAAACAGTGATTTAGACTTTATTTCAGGGATCACGGAGGCAATGCGCTGAATATTATTGACTCTATTTTATACGTTACAGCAACTGCACGCGGAACGAATTGAATTTTTACGAAAGATATAACACGATGCGAGTTCGTGATCACAAACATGGGCTATGTTTCTAGAAATAGGATCAGATTTCGGGTGAAGCGCTCTCACCACTCGATTACCAAGGAGTAGGGCAATTGTGCGGTGATTAAACCATATTTAATCAATATTATTGATGATTTGATTTCAATAATAGAGGCTTTCTTCGCAATGGAACAGTATTCTCGTATAACCAAATGACAGTTACGAAACACAAAAGATAGCGAATCTCATTTTGAATAACAAGCAATATTTTTTAGACATTAATTGCTACTTGCGTAGACAAAGAAAGCATAATGAATAGCCGTCCCCACTGTCCGTCTCGGCTGATTTATTTCATGACTTTTCGGATATGCAAATAACATTTAGATTCAAAGATGTAGGTATTTCGCCCCCTTGAAAGAAATCCGCGGCGACCGCAGAATGATGCCAATCCAGGGTGAATCTTAATATTTTATGTTGTGTTATTTCCCTTTTCTTTTTCCTTCCTGATATTATTTATTTCCTCGCCGACAATGAGATTCCCACTTTGGCTCGTAATAAAAGAGAATTATTGTTCATCTTTTAACCGCGTTCGTTTTGTTGGTTCTACGTAATCGTGATTGAAGGAGTGGCGGTGTGAGATTTCCTTCTTAAATGGTTCTCCATTTCTATGATGTTGCAATAATTTTAATAATATCCTTACATTTCTTAGTTTATCTATTATAATAATTAGAAATTGGATTACAATTCAGGTTTAAGCATATAATGTCTAATATCTCGCTCTTTTAAACCAATATTATATGCTATAAATCTAACTGAAGTAGCCAGCTAATAATTCTATTATAAGGCTACTACCATGTGCATAAGTGTGTAATGTGATATTTCACATTTGATATTTTTTAACAATTATATAATACTTCTGAGTGTTACGTTCACCATGACGGCAACAGTCACTTGCCTCTGACTACCCCGTTTTGGATAAAGTTGTGTTGGTATGTTCTGTTATGTATTCAATTATATTATGTCTCACATTTAGCTAGTGCCTCACAAGCTTGGAGCTATTGTGGGTAGGTTTAGTGCTTTAAGGTGACTAAATTCTATTTTACCTAGTTCCTTATAGGTCCACTAGTATAAATATTAAATTGAATACTCACATTTATCAGTAATTCAATAAAACAAAATAACACATCAACTTTCGGCTCGCGTCTTCCACGCGTGATTAACAAGTCCCCAGTGGGTAGTGGGTACAAAGAGTGGGAAAAATCATGTAGGTGCGTGGCCTGGGGAGTGATCGCGATGATTGATGGCGCGAGTAATTGGCTGATGGATGACGGCACGGCGGAAAATATCACTTGCAACGACTTGTTTACATGTAAACTGTTCCTGGCTTGCCACCATTTAACGCGTTCCATTTTGTTGATGTCACATTTTTTTATTTATTTATTTAATTATCAAAAAAAATTAACAGTGTCTTCCTTAAATACTTCTCGCCAAACTGCAGGAGCAGTTTGTTGGCAAGTTAACAATCATATTTTTATTTATTCTTTCAATTAACAATATACAAGTAAGTAAATGCTTTTTCTTATGAAAATTGTACATTAACTTTTTTTAGAAGTATATTTACACATTTTTTTATTTTCTCTCATATAGCCTTAAGTTTCTTTTTTGAAGTAAATTTAAACATTTTTTTATTTTCTTTTAAAATAAACATGGTTGAATAACACTCAAAACAAGCAAAATATCTTCATTCGATGAGACGATAAATAAATAATTCAATTTTGAATCGTCAACCAAAAATATTTACATACGCAGTACGCGTACCATGAGTACGTACAGACGGCGCAAAGTCACACAAAATTTGACCACAGACGCACAAATTACGCATACGGCGTGGCGCCTCTGACAGATAGTCCGCTTAAAACAACCCCGCGATTTTGATCACGCACACGGACACAGTGAGTTTACAGGTGGCACCGGTGAGAATCAGTGTCGCGGCCAGGCGCACTGTTGCGAGTGTTTTTGTTTTTGTCAAACTTGGTGTAATTTTTCTCATGATGAATTTTAAAGTCACCCACCTATTTAAAGTCTAGTAAAATATTGCCTACCAAAAATCGTCTATCAGTAAAACCATTTTACTCTTGTTCAAAAGGAACATCATTTGACTAAACTTGGTACAAAATTATTAAATGGAGCGGAAAATTCGTTCCTTAAATTAAACATCAATAATGTTACGTCAGCCGTCACAGGCGAAATTTGGAAATAGTAATTAAATTCCACATTAGCAGTACAAAGCAGAAGATACAAGGCGGAACCTAATTTTCATAGCTGATTAGACTTACCCCACATGGAAGCGATTACATCTGACGTCCTTATTCACAACTCTAAACAAATCTCAAACTCATCCCACGCTTATAAACCGTCATAAAATAATCACTTAAAATAAAAACCTTCATTTGAATGTAGGTAAAATGTCAATCTTTCTAATTTGAATAATTAAACCGTTAATTATACATTAACGCTGACATTTTTATTTTTAAACTTATACGCTCATTGTTAAAAAACAAATTCTCCAACAATATATTTCACTAGCATTCCGCCCGCGGCTTCGCCTGCCTGAACTTTATTTTTACGACATGAAAACTTAATATTTCAAAACAAATAAGTGTGAGTCTCTTTTGAGTGCACATATTAAAAAATAAACTACAATTGCATATTACGCAAATCTTTGTCTATCATCACACGGAATAGGGATGCCGTTTCCATGTTGATGTTACCCCTATCAAATGTCGGATGCAGACACGTCATGATGACGTCATCGGCGGCGTCTTGCTCACACAAAACAAATATGAAAAATTCACTCGCCTCAGACTAATCCTTGGTAGGGCGGGTCAGGAGATACTCATACATCTCCTGGCTGAATCAATTATGAGCAGATCATCTTTTTTGGTATTCGCTGTCAAGTACAATAACGAAAAACGAATAGCTTCTGCCATTTAGGTTTTAAAAAAATCAACATTTCTTATTAATTTTGGCTACCAATAGATTCAAATCTTACCGTGAATCTGCAATTAAATGCTATAGGTATATCCTTTCCATGGCTGATTTGAGCAACATGTCTATACTAATATTATAAAGAGAAGAGATTTGTTTTTTAGTTTGTTTGTTTGTATTCAATAGGCTCCGAAACTACTGAACCGATTTTAAAAATTATTTCACCATTATAAAGCTACATAATTAGGGAGTGACAAAGGTTTTTCTTTTATTTAGGCTATGTTTTGACGGGAAAGACTGACGAAAAGCTAGTACCTTATAAATACGAGTCATACTAGATTGCATTTTTACGAAGCTCAGTGAAACACCAACGCAAAAACATTTTTATTTGATTTGTCGAATAAAAGTCCAAAAAAACAATAAAATTGTTAGTTTTGAATTTTTTAGGCAAAAATGAAATTCTTGTAAATTAGAAGGCTAGTTGTTACATACTCATTAATAAGGTCTAAAACCAAAAAAACAACATTTAAACCCTACTCGCAAACAAATTACATGACACAGTACGCGGGCGTATTTGATCGAACCCTGCTATACTTACAGGCTAAAGAGTCGGTGCATATAAAAGCTGTCTAGAAAGTTTTCTGTCGCACCGCGCGATCGATACCGCGGCGAGGTGCGCTGGAATTACACCAGTAATCAACCCAACACGGGCTATTTAATTTGGGTTATTATGCCATTTGGTTGTTAGTCTTTTGACTTGGGAAATTGAACTTGATTGATAGTTGCGTAGGTAGAAATAATGACTTTAATTTTTCTGGGGACATTTTTTTTGGAATTGCTGGGTTTTTTCAGTCCAATTGTTGAGTAACGAAATCCTCGATATCTATTAAATCCGTGGTAATTTAAGTTAGCCTTTTGACCTGTGAAATTGAATTTAATTGGTTGAACGTGAGATTGTGCAGGCTGGGACGGATTTATGTGGCAACGGTGGCAACCATGCAATTCTAGAGCTTTCCTACAGCTTTTTTTAGGCTCATAGTATCTTTTTCCCAGTACCTATAAAAAAATCCTCAAATATTGAACAGCAATTGATGTTTCTCTTTTGTGGCACTCGTTTTTTGATTGCAGCTGATGTAATTATTTTGTACAAGTAATAAAGTTAACAACACCCACATCATATTTCCCATGCAACAGTACTTCACAATATTCACCCTTGGAGGGTCGTAATTTAGCAAAAATGTTGTGCTGATAGACCAGTCAATTTCTTCCTTTAATACATTTGGATCTCTCACATGTCTAGGTATGTGACGTGCAGGTTCTTCATTCGTCTCAAGTCTTGCAAGACGTTTTATTAATGCTGACATGCATCTCCCTTATTTTGTGCGTACACTGCCAGTTTACCTTGTATCGGTTAATTTCATTAATTTACCCCCGAGCACGCAGCCGGCCGGCTCCTATAGGGATTTGGTCCCAATTATGTATTAGGCGTAACTTAGCAATATCGACGCACGCGACTCCGATAGGGATTACTGACTTACTTCCTCAAAGAAGTATGATGATTTGGCGTTAATATGTGATAGATTGGTTATTTATATACGAATGTAATCGGTCTTTGTTTAATAGCTTAGTCAAATGTACATTTCTTGACAATCATTAGATCAAATTGTATAAAAATTTTAACATCTTTCAAAATAGAAGAGTCATTCGGGCTTATCATAACTGTTTTAAATAAAGTAATAGTTCAACGCGCCAATCTAACAGGGGATTTTATTCACGGTGAGGGGTTTCCAAAAAAAATACTAAGTTTTTACGAGCATTCTGAGCTAAGTTTTACAGATCATTTTCTTTTCTTTACTTCCTGCAAAAAGATAAATTTAGTACATAAGAAATACACGGCAGTTTCAGTGTTGTTTTTATTTTAAAAACGGTGAGGTAAGTCACCGTCTATAAATTCAGTGCTGTCAAGAGCACAGAGGTGCGGACATGGGAGGTGGATATTATCCGTCCGTACAGTTCTGCCCAAACGTACTTAAGGGGTTTGCAGGTCGAGATAATGTCCCTTACAGGTCACCACAGGTAAATTTATTATTAATGAAGGGTTAAATACATAAATTGTGTATCCCTTAAAAAGCACCATTGAACCACATAATAAGAATATTTTATAAACAAACAGCATGGCAGATGATCTCACGTTAAACTAAAATGGTATCATCGCGCAAACACAGCCTTTGCACAGAAATATAAGCCTGACAGTTAATATAACAAACGCCAATGTAAATGAATCTCTTAGGTGCATTCAGGTTTTCAAAATGCAATGGAGTGTAGCACAGACCATTAAAACTTAAATTAGCTCCGCAAATTAATAATAATATTTACAACTCCGAACTCGTGTTCCGTTTTGCTTACGCCGTTCACCTCAATAGCGTGGGTTCTTTCACCGAAACTAAACTGTGTTCAGTGCGCTTCTGTTTTCGTTCCGCAATTAAAGCGCTGTTAAACTTCTTGCAGCGCTGTTTGCCGAGCACCTGAGCGGTCGAAAGTTGTGCCGCAGTGCTCCTTGTTTGCCTGCTAATTATCCCAGCCGACTCAGCGCCCGAATCGCTGACCCGACTGGTCAGAGGCTAAAAGCCTTTCATAGCCCCCGCATAGGGTTTCCTTCGACCCGCGTCGCCATAGAGACCCCATCACTCAGTATCAACATTCATATCGTCACGTGTAGCCCGAACGAGGGGCCGAAGCCAGATTTGACAAGTCTCTTTTCAAATTAGACGCCACCGTCCACAGTACTTCACGCGACGTTTAAAATCAAAAGCGCAAAGGGTTATATAATCCGGGACCTTTTTGTCGTGTGTGCGACTCGTCTTTTGTCACGTATTCCTAATTAAGGACGACAGGGGCAGTCACAATTACAATGTAATATCGATTGCAAGAACGATTGAAATTCTCGAGCATTTTTTACGAATTGTGAATCAAAAAAGGAATCCGGTGGCGGCCCCTCTGTTTGCAGATCGGAAGCCAAGCCTAATAAACCGGCGCTTAACCTCTCGCGACAAAGCCGATACAAAGTGAGTGACAACCCGCCTTTAAAGAGATTCCGCGAAAAAATCCGTCGACGTGTCAAAGACACCGCGACGAGAGGAGGGCCCTTTGTTGCCTATCGTAATATTTTTTAAAGCTTAACTCCTTAGTGAATTGAGAGATTAAGTCTTCTTTGAAGAGGCAACCGGTCTCCGGGGTCGGCGCGATCATTCCTTCAGATCTCATTTCCGCGGATGCTCTATTTGATTGTTATTTTTGTTACTTTTTTCCCATTTTCTCGGGGCGCGTCGGGATTTGAAGTGACAGTCGACGATTTGCACTCGAGCGCGATAAGTGTTTTCCAACGTTTTTTATAAGCAGCTTTGTTAGTGCTTCGTGTTGTCCTGACCTTTTTTATTTGTTTCACTGACAAGATGGACACCAATTATTTGTTTTCGATGACTCGGTTGAAGTAATGTATCGAGATTTATCTTAGTTTGCAAAGCACTTTATTGGAAAAGTAAGAAACCTATCTACTTGTCTTATTGTCTGACATGAGTATTTAGATAGTGAAAACAAAGTCTCTGGCGCGGTGTAACAAACCCCTAACTCTCAACAATAGATCTTTATACACGAACCAAAGTCATTATTGACCGATTTATTAGGTGTGATAAACATGTAAATTATAATTGTTAAATTCCACTTACTTCATTCAATGGTACATATAGTAATTCTAACAGAGTAAACCCATGAAGGAACTCTCACATCCCTGGCTATTATGGACATATTCGGGTTACACCTCGGCCGCTGTATAATGCCGCAAGAAAATATGCAAATAGCCATAAGGCAGTAGGTAAGCGCTCGTAAGCCGTGTAATTATTCACATCGGATTTGCGAATCGCGCCGAAAGCGTTCCATTGCCACTGACCCTTGGCGCATTTGAATCAAAACACATGTGCTGTGCCGGCTTACGAGAGGTTCCCCTTTTTGCCAGTCCCTTCGATTCCTTCTCGGGCGATGATCGATACCCCCCGCCGCCGGCCGCGGCCATCCCTCCCTCTTAATTAGGACTCGGAATCTGTGGCCGACTCACGCACACACGTGCGCGTTAATCAACTTTCATTATGCACTAAGGAATTATATGGGAACGCCTGAGGAGTGATTATGCGAGCGAGGCCGCGTCCCCGACCAAGAAATCATACTTTATTACAGCCGCCGGTAGTTGGCGCGGCTCGCGAACGAACATTACGATGTACTGCGCTTGTATCGCGACGCCATTGTCTACGAGTATGCGTAATTAGCTTTGTTGTAACATCGTTGCTCGTCGTAAATTCGTCAAGACAACTTTTTGCAGCTGAATTAATTAACTCAAAAAGATTACAAAACATATTATTCTTAAATTGACCTCATTCTTTTAAACGGACTTACTCAGAATTATCAGTTGAAAAGATTTCTTTCCATTACTTTTTGTGTCACTAATTTATTAAATTCGCCGGCCCAACCCTCTCAGCTTCACCCTATTTTAGGGAATACTTGAGGCATTCCAACACTAGCTATTTAGGTATGTATGGCTATTATTGGGCATGATATTTAAGTACGTACTTTCACTCGTATAATACCCAAAAGTCGCTTTCAGCAACATACCTTCCGAATATTACTTAAGTACCATGTCATACTAATTATCTTTGTTTGAGTTTGGCAGCAATACTACCTGTCAAGTTTGGCTACTTAACTTTCATCTACTTTTCTTGCTGACTACTGCTACAACTTCGAGGAGCTTCGGCCTAATCCAAGACCTATTTGCCACCAACTTCCATCAAAAAAATATTTCGCCCAATAACACGCTAGATGCATTGCAATACCCAATTATAAATTTGAACTGCAGCACTTCATCATATTCTACATGTACAAACACATCCAGTCTTGTTTATACCGCGTAAGATCGGTCCGTGTGTGGACCCTTCATATCCGCCCAGTAAGCGTTTATGCTCAGATTAATTTTACTCCCGACGTGGCTTGTGTAATGAAATGCCCTTGGGAGATCTGTTTAGTTGTAGTACGCAAATATTTGCTACTCGCCGTATGTAGAATTGTGTGGTAGTGATATTGCAGTGAGACCGAAAAGAAAACTAAACGAACATTTCTTTTGATTTCTTCATCAAGTGACTTAACTAAACGGTTTTCTCCATGAGTTTACGTCACAAAAACTACAACTGTAAACTATAGCAACTCGTTACTCCTTATTAGTTTAATTTCTTTTTATTTAAGGCGCCCAAACTATAACTTTTTGGATAATTTGAACCACATGACTAAACGACCATTTAGTTTGCACTTAAAAAACTTTACCCCTAATACGGTAAACTCACTAAGAGAAAAGTATATAAGTGCCAACGCTAAGTACTGTTATTATGAAAAACAATCACGTAAACATACTAAAATTAAAACTAATAGTTGCCTTTAGTTCGAAAATAACCTAGTAATCAGGAGTTGTTATTCTTATCTATCGATGTTCATCGCTTTCGGAAAGCTCTGGAAACCTTTTTGAAATCATACATCCAATCAATATCACAGGGGTCAAAGTTGCTTTGTTCTTGTCTACAAAAACCTTTCACACTCGTACACCGACGACCGTCGACCGTAAAACTTCTAATAGAAAGATAAATTATTTTGTTTAGGTGCCTTGTTTACATTAACAACATTTGTACGTACGAAGGTTGTACGCAAACATGGCAACAATTTAACCGTGAACACACTATTATCAAAGTGCCAGTAAAACTTTCATAAAGCGACTCCGTCCTGTACCTTAGGAAAGGGTACGCGATTGAGTAATGCCGCTTAAGCTCCAGTTATGAGGATAAACCTCCAATAAATCTTTCACTTAGACCGCCCCTTAATCAACGCTTGTAATAAAATTTAATTGATCAAAGCGCCGTAATATATGAGGACCTTTGACTTCCTTTGAAACTATCGTTATACTCGTCTATTGACTTTACCGATGGTTTGAAGTGGTCTGACTGAACTTCTGTTAAATTCCAATTTAAAATGATTATAACAAATTCTGTGATCGTATTTAAAGAAAGTTTCATGGGCTCCTGACAACTTTAATATAGATAAACAATGACAATAACGATAAACTCATTGAACAGATCAGTCACTATTTTGTGATTATCTATTTATATTTAATAAATAAATATATATATATATATACTCGTATATCTGGGACAATATACACCAAGATCATCTGACCCCAAACTAAGCAGAGCTCGTACTATGGGTGTCAGACACTGATAAACACACTTATACAGGATGTCCCAAAAAGAAGTGTCAAGCGGAAGCTCACAGAAAGAGCACCCCTTGGGGTACCAAAATCACCCCCATGTATGTTCCGCGATTGTTCATAGTTTTCGAGTTATGATTTTTTTTCTGAATTTCTGAGAATTTCGGACCTAAAAGTTTAAATTTTTTATTTTTTAAAAAGTAGAAGACTTTTCAAATTTTTTCTTTGCCCAACTAAATTATCCTTAATTTTTGAGCTTTACTTAGAAACCATACAGTCACCCGCTTAGATTTTTAATTTCAAGTTGAAAATTTAAGTGTTTATTCATCAACCGTACATTTTTGGTTTTATACCAACATTTTCATCATTTTGGTCAAAGTTATCAAACTGATTATTTTATGCATCAAAGTACAATTAAGGGTGATTCAGTTGGGCAAAGAAAAAATTTGAAAAGTCTCCCACTTTTTAAAAAATAAAAAATTTAAACTTTTAGGTCCGAAATTCTCAGAAATTCAGAAAAAAAATCATAACTCGAAAACTATGAACAATCGCGGAACATATATGATTATGATTCGGGTACCCCAAGGGGTGCTCTTTCTGTGGGCTTCCGCTTGACACTTCTTTTTGGGACACCCTGTATATTTCTAAATACATACACATTACAAATACAAATGTTCGTCACATAAATGTTTGTCATGGGTGGGGATCGAACCCACGACCTCCAGCGCTAAAGGCAGGGTCGCTGTCATTGCGCAAACAGGCCAGTCAATAGATTTATTAATTGTCTCTTTTGATAGCTAGAGTATTCAAACAATCTCTACCAAATAACAATAACAAAGTTAGTTTCACAAAAGAATTGGTGTATAAAATTAAAACTAAGAGTTTTTATGGAGTTTTTCTGTACCTATCTAATTCAATGTTATTATAATCAAATTACCTATAATTTGATGAAATATCGCCCTTAACACGAATAATTAAGATCTACTTAACCCTATTGTGCCGAGGCATTCATTCATACAAAACGTCGTAACGCATTACGTACGCTTTTGATAAATGAATTTTCTTGCTTCGTTTTCTTCACGGGCAATTTATTTATTGTGTTAAGTCCATATGACGTTAGACCAAAGTAGCAAGACCTCTGGAAAGCGCACGACGCTTGTTATTTGTTTTAACCGCGGGAGGTGTTATGGACCAAGGCATGTTGGATATTTGTTCCACACGTGTATATTCACGGCCCTCGACTAATTTAATAGATGAGGTGTTCTCATTAATTACAAAGAACGTCAAGACCAGCCTGCGGTAACTCCTAACAAATTAATAAGATTATTAACTCCTTCCGACAAATCATTCTTTCACACACACTTGTTGCTTTACTTAACTTTTTTATTATTTAGTTGGACACTCTGGTGTAGATGGTTTCGTTTTGATAAAAAAAAAAATTCGAAGCAAACTGCTTATTTAGCTACTACAATGAAAATAAAAACGAAGCTGAAAGTACACAGCTTAAGTGTCATATTTAAAGTAAGCAAACAAACATCTCAGATATCATGAAAGTGGTCAAATGTACTTTGGTTAAATTTTTATTATTAACATGTAAATAAACTAACACAAAACGGCATGCCACGAGTGCCACGACGTGCACCGCACCTTTGTATCGTGGTTCGTAGCATTTTCGTAGCACAACTGACGTTGCTAAGAATCGTAGCATTGTACGCAGAAATACTCGGTCACTCGCATATTTATATTTTACTCCGTCATCATATTCACATAAGTTTGGGACGTTCACCCAAAGTTAAGCCGCCTCTAAAAGTAAATCTGTCTCTCTCATACAACTAACATATCACGGGCCAGCGTCATACTGAAGGCTCATAACTTTGATTGAAGTTTGAAAATACGATGATATTCGTCCCCGAAAAATGGTTCGTTTACGTCTTTATTAACCCAACGCAATATTAATCAAAGGGCGAAAAACGCACCGAGCTGTCATCACCACCGAAATGCACGTGTGATGGATCGTTAATGAAGTGGCGGCTAGTTATTAATGACCCGGCCCCGCCCGCACTTCTTTATTTGCCACTTTGCCAGTTTCGCCGCGATACGTCATACATCATGTGGGGTATCAATCAATTTGCCCGATTACGACGGCACAACCCTTCGTTTTGTTGGCATTGACACGGTTGAGTGTTTGTGGACGTGTCGTTTTTATTTGGACATATAACGGTATTTGTACTTGTGGCTTGTTAAGTAAGGTGTTACTTGTTACGATTCTGTGTTTTTTTTTCTTATCTGGCTAATCTTTGTCCTTATCTGGACTTGATCAGATGTCTTGTACCCGGGTCCTGACCACACCCGAGCAACCTTTACCAAAAAGACTTCACTTTTACTTTAATACCAAAAAGACGCTTAGGTTTGATGTGACCATGATGCGGCTCTTATTGATTGTGGTTTAGCCTCAGGTTAACCTGTCGATTAACGATATGTTTAATTTATATATCATATTAATTGCCCAAATATAAATCTGTTACCAATATGATTTCATAATCTAATGTCTAAATTCTAATACTAGTTTTATGTAACCGGATTATAGCACTCTCGCGAAACTTTGGCTTGGTCTATTTCTATACATTTACTAAGTAATATAAAACAATCCCAAATGAAAATAACCACGGATTGGTCGCGGATCCGAATCACCCCCGAACCATCAAAAGGGTTTTGTTTTATTTCAATTAAGCCGCAATCACAAAGAGTTGGAGCCAGCAGTCACTCCATCGTCGACGATTTAAACAGATGTCGTGTTAAGGAGGTCCTCTCCGAATATTCGTTCGGAATTTAAATTGCAAATTCGTGCGGTGGCAGGTGCAACCGCGCGATGGAACTTTCGCCTCGCTCTAACCTTCGTAAGAAACCTGCCGTCTCTTTCACGCATCCCTTCAAAATCAACGAATAATGAACGTCAACAAATAAAACTCAAGCGTTACTAATTACTCGGCTCAAACGAAGAGAGGTAATTTCTGCACTCTATCCCGAAGAGGAAAGTCTCGCTAATGGCGTTAATTTAAAAAGAGGCCGATGACTGTGATTTTTCTTTGGTGCTCCAACTTTTGACTTGTGATTTATTGACGGCTGGTTCCATCACTAACAGGCCATCTGCGTATTCAGCTGCTAATATTCGATATATACCGCCTAAAGAAATTCGCCAAAGTCACGTACTAATGGAATCGGCTAACGGTTTTATTATAAATAATAATAATAATAAATATCCCTGGACATTATACGTCTATAGTTACTGATAT
Organism: Udea olivalis; assembly: GCA_947369235.1. NCBI lineage: Eukaryota > Metazoa > Arthropoda > Insecta > Lepidoptera > Crambidae > Udea > Udea olivalis. The sequence goes on along the minus strand of OX376345.1, from coordinate 6,447,830 downwards.
TTTGTACGATTTAAAGCTAAGCAGATAGAAATCATTTAGTGCATTTTTGTTGTGAACAAACAGTAAATCAAAGAACTGATTAGAAACTTGCCTTTAATATCAAATTTTCTTAATTTGGATTCCTCCAGCCTCTATTTTATTTATCACTTGCCGACCTCGTCACTATAAAATGTCAGTCACACACTAGAGGTCTCGAATCTAAACAGAGGGTGGATTCATTATGAATGGGCGAGCGGGTACTGCCCGAATTAAAGTTTGCTTCATCCGTGGCTAGTGATGTGATTTTCGGGCAGCTAAACATAGCGCGGCTTGATTCATGGGTTAATAACTTTTCAATTCTTACGAAAACGAATTTACATAGAAAATTATGAGTAGTATCAGCATGTTTGACAACATGCTGATACCATATACATATATAGCAAATATGCCTGAAGTTTCGATTGAATGACCTACATTTTGCCTATCACAGTTTGTGAAATGAATAAATTGAGCAAAATATTTATGTTTGATTGAGAAATTATCTCCAGATATTTTCTCAATCTATGTGCACAAAAATCGTTTTATTTTGGTTGCTGTATTCAGTTAGACCCGGCCATCACTATGTTCACAATGTAGCGGCTGCTTCGCAAGCTGATCACGAGCTCGTCTTAATGAGAGAAGAATTTCGTGACCCCTCACACGTAGGAGCCGCATAGATTGTAAACTGAACCGAGATAGACACTTGGCTTTCAACGACAATGACAGCTTATGTGAATTATTTATATTGAACTCCGGCATATTTAATTTACATTCCGGATATTGTAGTAAACTTTTATTATTTACGCACATATTTTAGTACAAAAATAGGATTTGAAGTTTCGTCTTTGCTGACGATAATTATATTGGGAAAATTTTGGCACATCCTAATAAATGTGTTTATCGCACAAGAAAATGACAGCACTATTGATATAAAATATAGAGGAGGTAAAAACTTCCTCCTAAAGTAAACGAACATAGTATAATTATAAATGATATCTGGAAATTAGTGAAGTATCGTAATTATTACGGCAGACTGAAGTTGAACAACTGACAACAAGGTGTACTATTAATGATTGTAGCGAATTAAAAACAATCAAAGTAAAATTAGTTTTTGCTTACTATTATAATTATACTGTTTTTAAACTTGCGTGCCACATCATTATCAACTTTCATTTTTCAGCTCTTAGTATCCAACCAAACATTTCATTGTTGACTTGCGTTTTTGTAACTTAAAACTGATATTGTATCTCTCTTTCTTTAGTGCAATGAAAGTTAATAATCATAATAGCTCAAATGGAAGTAACGAAATACCCCACTAATCTTTGCCGTATCCCGGTTTTGCGTAGTCGGGTAATTAGCTTTCCAATTTTAAAGAGCGGGTCCACGCCCGCTTCCGTCAGTCCACCCCTGCGAATCGATAATAATTAATTATTTTTGACATAATCACAACCAAAATCCATTCTCTTTTTGCTAATTCACGTCCCTATAATAAAACGGGCGACGCTTTTAGGCGCGCTCGGGTGAGATTGATAAAAAATAAATAAGACTGGCAAGTTTTAGCAAGTCAAACAAGATCGACCGCACTCGGCGTGGGTGAGATTAATAACATTTTGAGGTTTTATTTCAGGCGTTATAAATCAAGTTCTGGCTTAATGGCACATATTGTTCATTACCAAATCCAGAATTGAAGAGATGAGAAGAACTCATTTTCTGATGATGACCTAAGAACACATCACATCTCATACATGTTACAATATGTACTAGCGTGCAAACCATCACACCTTTTTCGTCCGAAGAGGAATAAGCCATGTCTGCCTACTTGATTTCATTTTTATTTTATTTTATTTTATGAAGAACACATTACAGGTAACAGTTACAGAACATTATTAATTTATGCATGCAAAAAACTTACAGACTAAACTTTCACCCAAAAACATGTGTCCCTGACTTGATGAGCAAAGAAAAACAACATTTACTGGACCAAATACTTATAACTAGTTTAAAATAACAAATTGAACAGTGCAGACAACTTCAGTACATGTTCGAGTAGTTGTACTTTAACATGTACCTGAGCGAGCATTTCACGGGTAAAGGGCTTTAGGGCGCCTCTTGAAAACATTTGGAATGACAGCAAAAATATCAATATCCTGTGCTAGGTCATTTTATTGACGACACATGCGGACCAAGGGTTTGTAATAAGATGTGTTGTTACGATATACTTTAAGAGAAAATAATTCAGGATTATGAATTCTGTACCTAGTGTTTAAGTTTATAGATGAGAGAAGTGGTGGAGAATCTAAAATTGAATTCAGTATTTTATGTTAATAAATGAAATCAGACTATTTACGTCTCATCTCTAGTGTCATCATACCGAACTTTTTCAAACTATCGCTATAAGTTAAAAGATTCCATCGTAACACTCCTCCTGAGTTTAATTTACACTCCTATGATTCCTTTTAGAACTCGATGATTTCATTCAAAGATCCTCTGCTTAAATTCAAGAACACTTACCGTAACCAAAAAAGTACCAAAAATTGTTAAATCGCGGTGACATCAGTGTGTGGAATACATTTTAGACCTATTGCAATGACGTAACTGCGTGTACAAATAGCCAAATAAGCTTAATTGTCCACATACCTAGAAACACCATTGCACAGTAGAGATTATTATCATGTCGACATCCGCATTCGGCTTGACAAGGGATCTTGTCAGAAGCGCACAATTGGCGGGACACTGTGTCAATATTGGACGCGGCGCGTAAAGGCGACTACACATCAAAGCATGGACATTTAACCAAACAAAAAACATGAATAATTAAAACTGCATAATTATTTCTTCCAAAGAGCTCTTTAACTGAGTATAATTTCATCCAATCTTGAACACAACTTCATTGGACATTGGCATCAATGGCAACTAAAAATCTAAAAATCGCATTTACGAGTTTTTACCTATTTTTACCCGACTACAAAACAATAAATAAACATTCGTAGCTTTAGATCAAAGTGGCTTACGACCATGGCTCTATGAAAATAAATCAAATATATGTATTTTTTATTTTGCAAATTATAGTAGTCGTTATTTTTTAAATCTATTACTCGTAAGATAGTCTATGGTCTAAGTGCAACAATACACATACAAACATGATCAGGTATTTAAAATAAACGAAATACAGCTAATGTAGTGTTTCAATAAAAGATCTTCATGTCCAAGTCATAAAGTTCACGACAGATTGTAGAAATTCAGAATAAATTAGATTTACTGACTGATATCGCAACAGCAAGATTAGTGTACTTAAGTTATTTTCACAGTGTTATGTCGTATAGTCTACAGTTGTGGGGCTCGGCAGCGGATCTCAACACCATCATTGTTCTTAAAAAAAAAAGAGCCATTCGCTCCATTTACAACCTTAGACCACGCGACTCGCTTCGTGAAGTATTCAAAGAGATATTTAGATATTTTAACTGTGTACTCTCAATTTATTTATGATAATGTAGTATATGTCCGTAAAAACTTGCATCTCTTCAAGAAAAACAGTGATGTTTATAAACTCAATACCAGAAATAAAAATAAGCTCGTAACTCCCAGTCTAAGACTGCATAAGGTAGGGAAATCATTTGTTGGTCAATGTGTAAAATATTTTAATAAGACTCTTGTTGAACCGCCTCTTCACCAGTTTAAGTCACAAATTAAAGCTAAGTTAATGAAGCGAGGTTGTTGAGTGTTGAGGATTTCTTAAATGATCAGAATTGGTGGTCATCTTAGGTATAATCTGCTCCTCTGCACACTTTTTTGTTATGACTTTACTCTATGTTAATTCAATTTCTGTGTATAAAAACAAGATTGAAAAGAGTAACCATCGAGTTTCATGCCGGAGTCTTCTCGATCAGAAACAACCTCCGAAGAGGCACATTATGTTTAATTATGATATTACCTATAAATAAATAAAATAAAATAAATATCCCTGGACATTATTCCACACAGCGCCATCTAGCCCCAAAGTAAGCTAATTAAAGCTTGTGTTATGGGATACTAGACAACGGATAAACATACTTATATACATTTTCTTTTGTAAATACATACTCATTATACATAGGAGACACCCAGACCAGTACAAACAGACATGTTCATGCACACAAATGTTTGTACTGTGCGGGGATCGAACCCGCGACCTCTGGTGTAGTAGCCAACTTCTTAACCATTGCACCAAGTCGGTCGTCAATCTATCATAGTATTATTTTATGTAAGTTTATTTTTATTCAGTATATTTTTGCTACAATTTTTTTTTTGTATATTACTTGTCATAAGTACTTTTTATAAGTCTATATGAAGGAAGATATTTTTTACTTTTACTTTATTTTTTACTTTTACATGTGTTAAAAAACACTTTTTTAATTTCTTTGTTAACATTTCATTCAAAATTGTAGGTTAAAGAGCAAAGCTGACTCGGTGGAGTAGTTCAACGTCTTCTTCCAAAAAGACGTTACTGAATGTGTACTAGCCCTTATGTGAGCAAGATTCGGATGTGGGCGAACGTGAACACAGCTAATACATGTTTGAGGACCTTCGACTTGATGTCGCTACTTTGACGTGCATGCTCGATACGCTCCCTCTGTCAACGACGCTCTTATCTTACATACCTCTACATTTTACAATTTGACACTGTGATCAATGAATTAACGGTTTTAACCTATGGTCTATTTCGTCCTTAGTAATGTTTTCATTTTCTTACGTTGACTAACCTTTTGGCGCAATGGTAGCGATTCTGCCTTCAGCACAAAAGATCGTGTGTTCGATCTCCACCCAGGACAAACATTGGTGTAGTGAATCTGATTGTTATTATCTATTCTGAAGCTTTGCTTTGTTTGGGGTCAGATGATTTGGTGTAAGTTAGGTGTCTTACATATTATTTACTTATTGGATTAAGTGGCAAAACACTAAGCATAAGTAGTTAAGGTACTGATTGACCCTCTCATTTTTTGAAACTTCATCTGTCTTACATCACATTGACTTAACCACAACTTTAATTACACAGTCCTGTGATTTATAATTGCAACGACGAACCGTTAGCGCATAAAACGAATACGAAAACTGTAGCTGGAAAATACTAATTAATAACTTCGGCGCAATCTGAAGCAATAAGAACAGTACGTCTACCACGAGTTGCCACTTAAAATTTACGTTATCGTTCCCGTAAAAAAATATACTGGGATTTGATATGACATAACAATGTCAAATCCCAATACGATTTTTAACGCGAACGATAAAGTAAATTTAAAGTGGCAACTCGTGGTAGACTAAAGAGCGTACCGAATACCAGAGTTACCGGTACTTAAAAAATACATAGTGAAAACATTAGGTCCGCCCGAGGCGGGGCTGCCTGTGATTAAACCCGCCGAGGCATGCATAACGAGCCGGTATGTTTGAACGCTTGAGAATACTTTCCAAGTTGGCCCGGACAGCGGTTGGCGCACCCGGAGTACCCGGACGCCCGGACTACCCACCCGGTACTTCACCTGCTCTGTTTAGCCGGTTAAGATTGCTCAGTCGTACCCACTCGCCGCTGTTTGTTTAGGTGCCCAATGAGGGCCTGCCCTACTTATAATACATGAATAACAATCGGTAATAATAGGTTTCCATCTTGAACGTTTTAAAATAAGCCCCCATCTAATTTTTTTCGCAAATTACCATTGTAAATAATTACAATAACATGTTGAATATTCTTTTTTCAGTTGAATTGGATTTTTGGTTGTTTTCCATAAATTTGACCATTTCTCGGGTATTGGTAAACACCGTCTTGCAAATTTTTTGAACGCTTAGTTTACAATAATGGCGTCCAGTCTGTTGCCTTTAGGTTCTTCAACGACAATATTGTCGTTTAAAAATAATAATACATTCATATTATTATGTTGACTACGAAGTTTCATGGGTTTATTAAATAAAACAATCTCATTATCTATCTATTGCTGATCTGTGTTAGGAAGACAGAATAACAATAAAAGTTGGTAAACTACAACAGAAGATATGGCAAGTGAATAAGAATGAAATATAACAAAAATGAAAAACGTATTGAAAAAGGTCTGATGCACCTGCCAGTTACCGACAAGTGTAATAAATAGTAACTACAAGAGTAATTTTAAAATATATTCCATTTTTTTTGAAAAGCATTCATTAATGAAGCACTCGATTGCTTTTTATTTTATATCTTCATCTTTTGGTATGTAACTGTGACACTGAAGCTGGGGTTGCAAATCCGGGTCTACGAATATTTGAAATTATTCTCAAAATTAGCAAAGGAGTGTACCGTCCGAAATTAAATAATATTTTGAAGGGATTAGTATCATGATTGGGCGGACACATGCTAATGCAAGAAGTTTTTAATTAAAACCGTGGGCCGTTAAGAGGCTGCGTAATGACTGATCCTCGAAGGGGCGATATTGGGTGTGTGTACTGCGAAGCCGAAATACAAACATATTTAGGTCCGGTGCTCATAGTGTGCGGTGGCTAATCATTGCCCGAGGATGCTTGTGTGCGCACCGCCTTATGTACCCCTTTCTTTATTAAAATTGAGATAAAAATGTGGGAAATTTAATACGACAGCTTTTAATCTGACGTTTTGTGGCGGATTATTCAAATTTTGTCTCAAAATATTTATGAATTTCTGCAGTAAATTTTTGGCTCAGGATTTGCATGAATTAAATCATGATCGAACTGAAGTTTATAATTAATTAATAATCAATTGCATTGTTTGAGAGGAGCCATTATTGACACATTATATGACTTTCGGAGTCATAGTATTTTTACTTAAAATTCTGCTGCTTCGTCATTAGGTACTTATAGTAAAACACTGCACGTATCCAAAATTACCCCATTAAATTGAAAAAAAAATTGACACAAGAGTTACGAAAGCAACTGTAATGTTAATGTAAAAGAACTGTATTTTGAACCAAATACGCTCCACACTCATTTATTTTTTGCAACATTTAAACTGTACCTTGCACCTGTCTAAGCCATTGCACTATTTGTTTCAGATGCACGCGACTGCGACCGGGACTCTAACAAGGTAACAGACTGCCACCCGTAAGGCTTGCACTAAAAAACCTACGTTTAAAACCGCTAACCCCAAGCAATCCAAACTTCGGCGACGACTACACTTTACGGTCTCTGCGACCGGCAAATGTGCAGTCCTTTGCACGTACAGGAGGTATACTTAATGTATAGCACTTCGGTAGTTGCTAAAACCAATGCCTGTAAGGTCATTTTGTATCTTTCATATTAAATCTAAATGTGTGATTGACTATACACGTTCAGTTATGTAAATTAGTTTAATCTCATTCTAGCAAATCTGGACTTTTTACTGACACCAAACTAAGAAAAGTTGATTCCGCCACTGACTTACTTATACGTGTCAGTATGTGGAAATTGACTACGGATATTTGAATGGCATTCATTTCCAGCTTCCTAGTTTTTAGTGCCTGGACCTTAAATATACATTTCTCTAGTTATCAATCACACTGTTAGGGTTAAACTATTAAAATACAAGCACATGTGTACATAAACTGCCGGTCCTGGTTAGAAAGGCGTGCAATAAATATGCATTTAAAAAGGCTTTGCGTACTTCAAAAGATTGATGACGCCCCAAGAACTGTAGTTTTGACATTCTCTGGGATCCACCTGTTATCTGTCTTTTATTTCTTTTACTTTTTGTCTATATAATGTGTATTTGCTATTATATATATATATGTTTATGTACTCTCTTTGAAATCTTCTTATTTTGATTTAAACTATTTCACCTTCTTTACATATAATTTAAAACTTTTATCTCTAGCACTGCCTGTAATATCTCTGTCTAACTGTGTGTTGACTGGTAGAGAATGCCTCTAGGCGTTAAGTCCGCCCTTTGTAACATAGACTATATGAAATAAAGAATAAATAGAGATTTAAACCGCATTCAAAACCACCCAGCGCAACGAGTGCAATCCCAACTTTCGTCGACTTTATGGCCTGTGTGACCGCCAAAGTCGCCGAGGAAATGTGCAAGCGTGTTTACCCATACATCACCAGTCGGACCGGTATTTCTTTCCGATAAGGCCCTCCCTCGCTGCCAATAAAGTGATTAAGTCACAAATCGTGGCGGCATGGCGCCTCGCTCGCGGTGATATACCGGCAGCAGGCCCCTTCAATTGGTTTCTAATTTATTTTTTTATTTAGTAGATTTTTTTGCTAGTGTTTCGTTTCCGATTTTGATCGCGTGTGGACATGCGTGTCCGCGCTTGCGCATAGATCTGAAGATTTTAAAATATTGATTCTTACTCATTTCAAATATAGTAATACATTAATAATACTTTAGAACTGTGAAAGTCTATTCAAATAAAGTTATTTGATTTTTAGGTTTTTTAAAATTGTTTGTTCTAGCCACCAGTTCTTTCGAATGGTAGAAAATTTCAAGACTTGAAAAATAATATACTGTTTTATTTTAAGAAACTCCTCTTCACATGAATCCTTTCATTCTGCCATGCTTGCCGAGTAAGACGAGTAATAAAAACACCAGCCATTAATTATTTCCCTAACATTTAACCCTAAAAAGCTGAGGGGTTCAAAAACGGCTGAGAGTTAGAAAACGCTCGATATTTTTTAGGTTTCCATAAATCAATTTTCTTATTTAATCAATACCGTTCCATTTGCACTCGTGCTGGCACCCGGCCGTCCCCACGTCCTGCTCTATTACAAATAAATTGCCCTTCGATGCCGAACCGCCCGTTATAAATTTCATACGTGCTGAGAAATGACATACGGTATTATTTATTACGTACAGTTTTTTCGGGGAAAACACAAAGAAGACATTGTGATGTAGGTAATTGAGACCGTTCTGTTGGAGCACGCTACTGTTTTGACGACAATTTCCCACGACAGGGAAAAGGCATTTTGTTTTACTGAGCGACGTTTTCGTTAAATCTGCTGTGGTTGTCTTCAGTTATTATCGTGAAATATGAATAGGTAATTCCTGGAAAAATTATGAATTGTATAATATTACTCATAGGACACAAAATATTGTGTAATGGAGGATTTTGCCCAAACGAAAAATAAAATAATAAAAGAGAAACTCCTAAATTGTACATTATGTATCGACCAACTTATACACTTAAGTTATAAAGTGGTTTAGTGGGTAAAATAATCTTGTATATCTAGGTATGAATTAATGAAATAAATAAGAAATAGAGTGTATCTATCCGAACCTTGTCATCCAACTTCAAGATTAGGCTGAATGAGTGCTAAATCATTGTTAACCCTTAACCTGCCTCGTGTTATCAAAATAATCTCGTAAATCAATTCCGCTGTATCATTAGCATCTGTCGACAGCTGCCCCACCCCGTGTTTACACGCGTTCCGGCATTAGTCGCAGCGCCATTACCTCTACAAATGACACTAAAATGAAATCTATTCATTTCCTTTGAGCCGAGTCAATCGTCGGTAGATATTGTTCAATTTCACGCGATCCGAGCATTACCGGATCCTCGCGACTCCCGCACATTTGTAACCTGAACCCGTGAGCTACTTTTGATTTGTGTTTTGTGTGCAACGAAATAGTTTTCGTTTCTAGGATAATTTGTTTAATTGTACCGTATTATTTTAGCGATATTGTACAGTAGTTAGTTTTTACGTCAAAAAACCCTCAGTGCTTAAAAATGTGAGTCCACTGAGTGTTAAACAGTAAAAACTATTGATCTGAAAAGTGCTCTCTGGAAAGCTCAAGGAATCATGAGGTAACTCTTAACGAGCTAAAGATCGCTAAAAAAGCAACCTCCGGGAAAACAATAGACATTTTAAATATCATAATTATAAACATTTGTCGATTTGACCTGCATATAAATGTTGAGATTTAAAATATGCATGTTAAAATTCAGTAGTCACTTTCCAAAACAACGTACCCCGATATCTGGAACATCTATGTAAGTACATTAAACGCACCCGTCATTCGCGTATCGCCGACACGGGGTCGAATCGGCTGATAACATCGAGTAACAAGTTAACCCATCGCCCGAAACGCCACCTATCGCGACATCAACGCATAACGGCATTGATTAAACTTAACTGAAACGTGATGTAGTTTTCATAATGCTGTTATTCTGTTTTTACATAGAAACTTTGAATATTTTTGTAGAAATTAATTTGGGAATGGAGATTGGGGGTTACGAAAATGGCTACGAATTCTGAAGTGTGGAAAAAAGTTTAACAAGTATGTTAGTGCCATCATTCTAAGCATGAAAGTAGCCTAGAAAGATATAAAAATACTAGTGTTTTAGTGCGAATAGAGAATGTTTTGATGAACATGTCGGGCAAAAAGTTATTAATCGTGAGCGAATCTCGCTCTAGATTGCTTGACTCTAGTGGAAAGCAAGCCTATAGTCAAGTATATAAATATACCTACGTCATATCAGTACACGAATTAGGTTTATTATTTTTTTCTTCAAATTACCATCTCAAGAAGTAATGACTGAAAGAATATCTGAACAATCATTGGCGTCAATCTGGCTGATCGTCGCTTCTGGCTTGAATAGAATAACCGATGGCGAACAAAGGCGCTAACGAGCGGGCGAAGGACATCAATCTTCGGTCGCGTCAAGGTCGTCCTGGAAGTAAGAATCGTGATGTTGAGATACAGTCAACCGCAGCTGGAGCCAACCATACTGGCATGAACGAAGCTCTTATGGCTATGCACTTCTATACATCGTGCGGACAGTATATACTCGTAGTACACGGTACTACGCGCGTCGTAACGCAATATTTCGGTTAAGGAAAGCGAAGCAAAAACACATGCATTAAAATCCAAACTTGCACGGATTGTTTTGCGCACTCGTATCTAGTGAAACACGCGCAGCTGGTAATCTGTGAGTCGTGAATTTCAGTCAAAATCTGACCCTAAATTCACTGTGAAAACGCTCAAACTTTTCTTACCAAACACAAACTGCACCTGTGTGCCATTAGATCTACATCTTTGATTACAGAACATCGAAAAAGCCACCGTTAGGGCAGAAATATTCTCGATTGGAGACGCTTAGATTGCAAAAATGCAGCGTGAGGAGCTCATATAAAAAGCCTACAATTGATTACATAGTGGACAATTTATGATGATATCACAAAAAATATTATTTATGGATTGCGTTTAAAGAGATTAAAACTAAAAATATTTAGAATGATAAACTCAATTTGCTTCACATCCAACAAGCCTAGTTAGCGTAAATAAATAAACAGCACTACCAAGTAATCGAGAAAAATTAGTTTAAAATGGCATTCAAATTGCCGTCCAAATGATACGTCTGCATTTTTGTAAATTGCATATACTCGTAGTCAAAAACGAAAGAATATGGTATTATCGAAAAATTGGTTCTATTATCTAATAGTTCGTAACTATCCGATAACTGCCTTGATCGAATAAAAAATTTACAAGTATCGAGGGTGATCCACTAGTAATAGCAGAAGGGTCACTCTGCAATAAGTTAAATAAGTGTCGCGTTTGTACACTTGACTCTTTCTGGCAGCCCCCTTTTTTGTGCTTATTAATTTTATACATGAAACACATCATTTGTTATTTTTATTGGCTTGTTAGACGCCTACCCACTTATTCTTAAAAAATAAAACAGTGTTATAAGACTATTATTATAGTGTTATATCACTATAATAAAGTTTACTTGAATCACTATTTAAGTTTTTATTACTAAGGTTGTTGTTCAAAGTAACTTTAACCTAATCATTAGAACCTTACCTTATCCTTATCCTTAGCATTATTATATCAGAAGAAAACTGTTTTTTAGTGATTATAAGCATTGCTCGGTTTTTCTCCGTGACATGTTAACAGGGCTTTACTGAACTGACCTCTAGACCTCTGGGGTCCTTAGCTCTAGGCTGGCAGTGCACCTCAACTGAGTGACATAGCAATGCCTACATTGCAAGGTTATATCTGACAGTAAAGATGCTCTATTAGCACCCTCTTTTACTAGCTATTACCAGCAAGATTAACGGCGCAAATATTTCCTACAATTTTTTATACCCATTTCATGAACATACAAGAGTATTTTTTTTAAATGTCAGAGGAGCCTACTATTTAAATGAATTGTGTTAGTTTTAATAAATTGAGCTATGCAACATCTTGAAAAATATGTCAACATGATACCTGGCTTAGCGCCCTTGCTGCAGCTTTAATGGAAACCACGCACATGCAGGAACCATGTCCTGTAAAACAAATGAGCGCGATCGGTCACCACCGCGCCCGAGGCTGCTCATACATATACACTCCGGCTATTAATTCCGCACTGACGTTTTTATCGTGCAATGAACCGCCCGGTGGACAGACAATTAATGATGTTCGACATATCAATTTCAAAATAAACGTTCATTCGTTTGGTTAATGTAATTACGAGAAATATAGCCCAGATTCTAAGCGTGAGGATCATAAATAATTGATTGATTCATCATTAGACGATTCCTGCAATTTTGGTTTATTTATTTTCTCATAATAGTGATACTCATCTTTAATGTCATGTAAAGAATCTCAAGTGCAATGGTCAAATAAAGTACACACATCAAAAGTGTCTAGGGATCAACATATATTTTTGCAATAACTTTTCTCCTGATTGATATTAATTAAAATTTTCTTTAAGGATTCATCAAATAAAGTGTTTTCGTTTGTCTACAGTAACGATAAACCAAGTCCCCTTTGCATAAATAAAGAAATTTGCCATTTTCCTAATAAAGGGATTTTTGACATTTGAACCACTAACATTAAAGTTCGAAAAAAAGACTGAAATAACAGTTTTCTTTAAAATTTTATTGGGTAACTTAAACAATTGATAATCCGTGTTTCTACCGCGAACACTAACAACACAAGAACATCGGTTTGGCATACTCAAAATGAGTTCATCCAAATCACGCTGTGGAATGGCCGCCCATGTTCGTTGCAACAACAAAAAAAGGTCTTCTTGCGACTGGATACCCTCCATATACGGCAGAGCTCTTCTCTGTAGCATATCCCATGCATGCTCAATCGGGTTCAAGTCTGGCGACTGAGCAGGCCAGGGCAGGACATTGATGTTAGTTGCGGCGAGAGTCTGTCTTACAACTCTTGCGGTGTGCGGTCGTGCATTATCATGCATTAACTGAAATAAGGGACCGATTTGCACTTGTAGAGGAACGATGACGTCTGATACAATCGTCTCAGCATAAATTTGAGCGTTGAGGTTGCCACTGATCCAAATCAACTCAGTTCTACCGCCGATCCAAATACCCGCCCATACCATGATGGTTCCACCACTATAAGGATGGACTTCCTGGCAGGATTTTAATCGCTGTTGGCGTCCAGGGGTTCTCCAGTGTCGTATACGTCTTGTATCCGGTCTCATACCAAAACGAGACTCATCAGAAAAGCACACGAAACGCCATTGTTCTTCTGCCCAATTTCTGTGTTCAAGAGCCCATTGATATCGAATCCTACGATTGTGCATTGCTATAGGTGGTACCCTTAGCGGTCTTCGGGAATGAAGGTTCACTTCATGCAAGCGGTTTCTGACTGTTTGGTCGCTAATTAAGTTCCCTGAAGAGTGATGAAGCCTCACGGCTAACATCATGGCGGTTATTGTTGGAGCTCTTCGAGTTGTGATTTGAATGTATCGGTCTTGTCTCCGTGTGGTGCAGCGATACCGTCCTCCATGGCGCTCAGCCACGGTACCAGTGCTTCGGTAACGTGTCCAAAGTCGACTGATAACACTCTGACTTGTATTCAGAGCTAAAGCCACAGTACGTTGCCGGGAACCAGCTTCTATCATTCCCACGGCTCTGAGCATTTCTTCCCTGCTTAAATGACGTCGCTGCTCCATAATAACGTTGGTTTTAATCAGTAGTAGGGAAACAGTAGCACTAATAATGTCTTCAATGCGTTGTAAGTTTTTATAGGGAAAATATTGACAGCTGATTTTCATATTTTACTCGAATTTGATTGACAGTTCCTGTTTCAAATTATGAAATGCACCAAAAAGGATCCATATAAATTTATAAAATCATAAATTTATTACAAAGCCACATCTCAATCTCAAGAAATCCGCATAAAAATGCTTGATCCCTAGACTCTTTTGATGTGTGTAGTTTACCTTATAACAAGAAAGCGGCGAGATTGGTTTTAAATATAAAATCTACTAAAAGTGTAATGTTAATGAACATTAAAAAGCAGAAATACTAAGTGAATTCCATCTAAAGAAAATTGTTATGAACTTACTCCCTTTTCGTTAGTAAGGTACCTTTAACATTATTGAATTAGTAAATCCAAGTGGTAGGCACTTTTCTTTAAACACCGTTATTCAGTTTCCCTTGAAGACAACGTTTTTATCATTGCATTCCGCATAATTTATGATGATCGCTTCTGGCGCCGATTTAGCCATTTCAATAAAATTATACAAGTCTATGAAAATAAAAACGAAGCGGTCGAGTGCCAGATCTTTTTGCATTTCCCTAGCCGAAAGTTGGGCCATTTTCAACCTTATTTGTAGAGATTTTAGGATTAAGGTAATTATAGTTTTCGTTGTGGGACTGTCTGTGGTTGATGGTTACGATCGCGGCATCACTCGCTACGTGTCGAACGGCTCGTGCAACGAATGGAAATGTTATCTTTTGAATTTCCTTCGAATTATAAAATCAATTAGGCGACGTCGGCTTGGGGATAGATTTTGATGCCCCGACATTATGTCGCGAGGGCCAGGTTTGTGGTTGGTAAATATGTTGTTTTTTACCTTCAATGTTTTGAATACAGCAATACCGAGTATTTTTTCTGATGTCATCTTAAACATATGAAGGAAGGTTTGTATTTAATTAAATGAAATTATATTATTAATACATAATAGGACAATAAAACATTCGAAGTAGAGGCGGGTGCGTTGCCTTATCTAAAAAACAGAGAAATTAATGAATTTAAATTATATTATATGGCTCGCAAACTTCAAACGAAAGAGTTCTAACATTTACAATAACCTCCTCTTACTTTCACAGCGTATTGCGAATTCAATAATACACAATTAAATTAACTTAGCTTCAACAAAATTATTCATCGCAGATTTTAAAACTCGCCGTCACGCTCGAGCAGTCAAAAACAATACTTATTCAAATGAAACAAAAAGCAATTAACGGAGGAGATATCCCTCCGTCCCCGAGGTACGGTAGGAGAGATTATTGAAAAAATAATTAATAAATATTTATGGCGAGCCACCTGAGGAACGACACGGCGAAATCCATTTTTATATTTTCATCCAGTGCACGCATCTGGAGTAGCGGGCTGTGGTCTATTACGGATGCAAAATTTTCCATTCATATTCAAAATTTTATATCCCAATGTGGGTGGGCTAATTTATGCGGGGGCTAAGGAGACGGGCCGTCTTGGGGAGGATTACGGAAGGGTTGCGATGCGAAATTGACAGGTGCCTGTCAAAAATTAAAATTAATAATTGAGACAGTTGCGATTGTGGTGGTACTGCGGCCACTGCAGCGGGAAGATGAAGAGCATTTAATAAGTCTTAACAGTCAGCCAGTTAACTGAATTTGATTTTTAAATATGCGCCTGTATGTGCAGGAGTATTTTGAAAGTGTTTAAATTGATCATAAATGTTAAAATGTGCATGAAAACATAAGTTTGTAAATAACTTACCTAATTATTCCAAAAATATCTTGCAGTGCCCTAGCAGGGTTCATGTGTATGTACTATATTTTTATTTAAGACCTGTAACTTACCACATGAAGCATCGAATAAATGAATTATGAATTATGAATTTAACCAAGTGCATACTAGATAAGAGAGATTTTATCCCTTCACCAAGTTGTTGCTACAGAGATAAAGTCCTCATACTCGAACATATTTAATAAAATAAAGAGTCCCCCCTTCTTAATACTCGTAGTAGTTACAGTTCCATCGCAGGCTGTCCTAGGGGCAGTCTGATTGGCCCGATCCACGGTCGTATAAACCGAGCATCTATCACTCGTTTTACAGCTGACGAAATGGTATATGACGCTAATTTTATAATATGAGCCTATATAAACTGCCTACTCAAAGATATATGTTTATGGTGTGTAGAGTCAAAAGTGTTATTGTTTTTTAGGCTATGACTAATACCCTAGAAAATTAGGCCATGCTTTTCCGAATTTTTGTATAATTTAAATCTAGAAAATGGACAGCGTGTCTTCAGAATGGTTTATACCGAAAAATGTTAAGCAAAACTATAAAGTAAAGTTGTCAATTTCCATTCTACTGGCGTATTGCGGATGAGCTGTAGTGAAAGGCCATTCAAAACCTGAGTCAGTTTTGCGGAAATTGGTCCTTTACTAAGCTGTACTGTACTACAAAGATGAAGTTCAGATACTCGAACTTAGTTAATAAAAATGAGAGTTCCCCCTCTAATAGCTCACACGCATAAAGTAGTTACAACAGTGCGTCGCAGGCTGTCCTGGGGGCAGTCTGATTGGCGCGGTCCACGACGTATAAACTGATCTATCACTCGTTTTACAGCTGACGGAACGGTTAATGACGGTAATCCGCCGCTAACAGCGGTTTACTGCCCGGTTACGACTCTAATAAATACAAGCACCCCCCACTACCGGAATGGCGGGATTGGACGTAGACTGCGGAAAAAGGTGTGGCTGTTGGCCGTGGAAGTCTTCTTTACATGCCTGCTCATATGACCTGAAAGGGCTTTAACTGCACAAACTAATGTGACAAATACATTCACTCTAGCCTGCTGAGTTTGTAATTAAAGTTAGGTTTCAAACTAATTTAGTAATAGTTATTGTTCATTTGTTACCCAAATATTAGGTTTTAGCGTCTTGTGCTCGATTTTCAGTCCTGCGACGCTGCACGCTGTAGTCATTTAGAGAAAATAGCCGCTTTTTTAGGCTACAGTTTTGATTTCCTACGATTTAGAGCCTTCGTTTAAGCAATATATATGAGATCACATAATATTTATTGCCCAAGTCCCAAAACGAGTCCCAAACCAGAAAGACCTCTTATGATACTGTCGTTAAAATACTGACATGAAAACCTTCTATAGTGAAACCGAAAACTTTTATCTATGCCACAATGATAAATCCCAGAAATTTAAAAAATACTCGTTCAAAAATCCAAGGCTAGCATTCCCACGCATCAAATGCGGTCATGAATTATATTGTTCAAGCCGTCGGATTGAGTGCATTCGAGCCCTGGTTCGAGCGCTCTTATTCGCCGACAAATGACGCGATCTGTTAAGGGCCGAATGTGGCTCTATGAATGTCCGACGCTCTAGGGATGTGCATGTAGCAGCTATCGACTGTCGATGATTTCAGTTAACAGTTTTGAGATTTGCAAGTTGATTGTTGATGAGGAATTATTGATCTGTGATGTCAAAAAAACGAAACAGGACGAGAGCTTTTGAAACCTGACTTAATATATCCCAGCCAAATCAACG
This sequence comes from Udea olivalis, assembly GCA_947369235.1. Classification (NCBI taxonomy): domain Eukaryota; kingdom Metazoa; phylum Arthropoda; class Insecta; order Lepidoptera; family Crambidae; genus Udea; species Udea olivalis. The sequence goes on along the minus strand of OX376345.1, from coordinate 6,430,344 downwards.
TTCAGAAAGCTAATACAAATAAAGACCGTTATTTCTATGGGGAAAGAAATATTTTTTTATTTATGTTAAAATAAAATCTGTGACCAAGAGCTTAGAAAAGCGTAGAAAAAAAGCGTAGCTGACAAAGACCGATCTTTATTTTATTAGTGAAGTGAATCATTGAATTGAATACTAACATTAAAAATAGTTAAGGCTTCAGCAACTCCTATACCAAGAGCAAGTGTAAAGACTGATAGCCAACCCAAAATATATATTTTTTTTATGAAAGAAACGTACTTATCGTCATTTCAAGTCTAAGTTGCTAATCTGCATTCTACTAACTATTATAGCTAACGCTAGAATCGTCTAACTACTTAATATAGCCTAAAAGAATAAATTAGTTATTATTGTATTAAAATAAGGAATCACATCTCTATAAAATATCCAATTCTCTATTCCTATTAGGCCAAATGTACACATATTAATTACCCAGATATGATAATCTAATAAATCTCCCGACATCCCTATTCCGATATCGCTGGATATTGATGACCGATATATTTTGCGAGTGGCCGCGGGCGAACAGATTCGTGCTGTTGGGTGGTGCAGTCGACATTTTTGCGAGTGTTGCTTGTTAGACATGATTGCATTCCATTTATCACTTTTTGAAAATAGCCTTTGCCATTTTACAGAGCGAATGAATCGTGAGGGGAATTTTATTGTAATAGACTTGCCAAATGCTAGTTGATATAGGTAGCTCAAGGGTCGTCACCCTTGAGCTACCTACTTAGGTGAAGCTTACATCCAAAATTAAAAGATCCTAAAAGTAGGTACTGATATAATAAAACGTTTCATCTTTACCTACAAATAATGACAGCTGTTCATACTTCAGTGTGATCATTAATTAAAAAAAGCAGTATGACTGCTTGTAACGACTGCTGTCATTAAAATCACAGCAGTCGTTACAAGGGCGCGCGCGCACCCGCCGCCATAATCTTAACGACCCCAAGAAATTCACTTGTGCAATTTCATGGTGGAATTTCCATCGAGCGTCATAAATATTTTGTCCGATAAACCGTTCGTTCGACAGCCGCGAGGCGTAAGAAAATGTTAATTAACGAATCCATTGTTTTCCCGCCCGGCGGCTCCAAGATGGTGCCGCTTCCGCTTCCGGGACTTTCTTTATGTGCGTTTCCCTATTTTTACGTCAGCCGGGATGGCGGCATTGTGGCGGTGCGCGGCGGAGTATAATGATTTTAATTTCCTCTAATCAAGAGCCTTCGGCGTGGCTTAAGAATTCTAATCATGCGCGGAGCCGCAGCCGGCAGCCGGTGACAGAAACATCAGCACTTATTCTGATTGCGTCGAGTGTGGCGCTGAATAATTAATACGCCTTTATTTTGTGTTATGCCGACAAAACAAAAGGACCGCCACGCTTATTTATGAATTGCTCCGGATTTCGTACGCTCTCTCATCAGAAATTAAAAATGACATAATACGTTGTCAGAAATACGAACGCTTTCATTATTATTAGTAGCCACTTTCATCACGGCTGAAAATTGTTCAAATTATGCGATATCTTTCCAACGATTGCTCGTGGTTATAAAGAAAAATGCACACCTAATATAAGTACCTGCCGTCACAGGTTTTGAATCTTTGAATTATATATTTAAGTTTTAGTGGACTTAACATAGTCTTAGTTATGTAATTTTGACTCGCAAGCAGAATATTGAGCGCGCAAGAAATATTTAACTCTGTAAAACTGAAATGGTTAAAGCCACTAACTATAAATTTAATAGTTTATTTTATACAATGTAAGCTTCAAAGAGAAGAGTGCCGAGTGCGAGTTGCAGTGAGAGAAGTGAATGAATTCACCATCGCGTTTTGCGAGCACGTAATTGCCAATTAGTCTGGCACCGAGTCAGCGCCATCATCATCATCCGTGCGGTCTATCCTGGTTGTGAACTTACACTCAGGGTCCGCCTTTCTTATTTTGTCTTGTGCATCCTCAGTGGTGAGTTTGTTGGCACGCATGTCACCCTTAACGACGTCGAGCCACCGCTTCTTGGGTCGACCTCTTCTACCGGTACCTGGCGGGGGCGGCATGGCCAGACATTTGTTGCCCACGTAGTTTGCCGATCTCCATGAGACATGACCATACCAACGAAGGCGGCACTCCTGCAGCTTGTCTGCGATGTCACGAACACGAAGGCTGCCGCGGATGTGGGTGTTACGCACGCGATCTTTGCGTGACACTCCACACATCCACCGCAGCATCTTCATTTCCGTGACGCGCAGCTCCTGCTTGTGTCGCTCTAGTAACGGCCATGTTTCACTGCCATATAAAAGGACAGGCCTAATGATGGTTTTATAGACCTGCCTCTTCAGCTTGATCGGCATTTTGGGGTCACAAATGACACCAGTCACCTCACGCCATTTGGCCCAAGCCGCGGAAATTCGGGCTCTGACGTCGTGGTTGATGTCCCCGAACGCGCTTAACACAGATATTTGACACGGTCCGTGCGCTCGACCACCTCAACGCCTATGCGGTTGGACTGGGGATTTGTGGTGTTGCAGGCCATGTACTCCGTCTTCGTCACATTAAGTTTCAGACCGCCGTTGTCAAGTGATGTTTTCCACTTTTTCAACCGTTGTACCAGCCGTCCCCTGTCTGAATCTGCTAGCGCAATATCATCAGCATACATGAGCAACCAGCGTGGTTGGTCGTGGTGGTCTCGGATGCTGTTTGACAGAAAACGGGCTAAGCACGGAGCCTTGGTGTACCCCACCGGTGATAGGGAAGGGAAGCGTTTCACCAACCGCAGTCCTAACTATGAAACTGGAATCGTGGTATATCCCGGACAATGTCAATCGAGTCAGCGCCATCTAGCGGCCTTAATGTTGCCCGAATTTGCCGCACTAAGAAAGTATCTATATTTCTGGCATCGAAAATACGCTGCCTGAACATAACTAAAAATCTACCAAAACCTCCTTTACTATCGCATATATACACTATTCTAGCACGAACCTTAAAAAAACTATCCCTTTAGTAACAGTTAATTCCTCAACTCATATCATTTACTTCCCAACCTCAAACCAAAGACAAAAATAACACTTCCTTAGGGGTAAGGAAGAGTTCTTACCCCTTTCGCCTCACAGCACGCTCGCGGCGGGCACAAGAAGCCCACACAATTAACGCACCCTCGCTAGCACTTAGCATTCTAATCACTAGGAGCAGACGCCGACCACAATACAACCCTTAATACCGCGAATTAAGTGCCAAAATAACTAAAGCCTCAGACTGATTTATGTGGCACACCGGATCGCTTTGAAGGAGTTATGATTTTTAAACATAAAATAATAACACCTTTGTGACAAGAATCCAACTGCTCAAGACACGCACAACAGATTACTTTTTAACCGAAATAAGTTGCATAAAAAGACGGCCTGACTGATTCATCGTCCCAGAGCTCAAACCACAGAAGCTAGAAGCATGAAGTTTGGATTTTTTTTTTTTCTATACGACGCCGGACTGACTAAAGGGATATTTCGGAGATTAACTTATAACGTACTTGAATTGGGGATTTAAGTTGTATATTACAAATTTACAAGTTATTAGCTCATACAAAAGCAAAGCAACTAAAAAAGGATTTTTTTTACTTTCATCCAAATCACTTTAAACAATAACCGAATAATTTTTGAAGCATTTCACGAGACAATAAGTAAATACTTGAATCCGTTAAGTACCTATGTATGCAATGCTTTCAGAGTTAGTTAACGCAGAAGCTATTTACGAATCTGCAACTGATCCCATAATTTCTACAATTGAAGAAGTCACCACTTTTAACCTTAACATGATAAAATCGATAAAAAAAGAAGTATATAAACTTCATCGTCATCACTTACGTCTTTTAGCTAGTTTACAAATATTGTATTGCAAATAACACCACGATCAGAACGCAATAAGTAAATACGCTCTGAAATGTCAATGCAATTTTCATAAAGGAAACGTCACTGTCACCTGCTTGACGTCAAACCCAATTAAACCGGCTAATTTCCATGGCGATACACGCCCCGGCACTCGTGCGCCGCCGAGCGAGCAATAAAAAGCGAGCGATTACAGATCAATGAAGCGAGCCTTCCCTCCAGGGCGCAAATAAAGCCGGAGTACACACTTCAAATATGCTTTTCTTAATCGGTCTCATAAAACAAAGATCAGCCGCAGGCAGGGCTGCCGAAAGTACGAATAAAATACAGTCTGTCTTTGAAAATACTCCTTAGGAAAATAAGCAAAAAGCACTAGCTATAGATATAGAGATGTCTTCTACTTTGTTATTTTATCACCAACTGCCGATTAAGTACATAAAAACAACGGACGTTGTTGCAACGAACTAAAATTAGTTCGTTGCAACAACGTGTTAATAGGAAATCCTATTCCTTAAGGAAATCGTTGCTGTGAAAATAAAAACAATATACAAGTGGAAGCACAAATAACAACATAACATAAAGAAACGTAACCAAAAATACGAAGCACTTCACTTAGCGAATGCCTAGGATCGAAAGCATCAGGCTCTGCTGTTCAGAGGGTCTAAGAGATACGTATGAGGTACAATTTTAAAGTGGGTGCAAGAAATGGAACTCATTAGATCGGTAAACCTGCGAATTCAATCTTCTCATCATTTGAAAAATTAGCTAGTCGTTATGATTACTTACTCACTTCTGAAAAAGAATCCGAGTTTGCGAATGTAGTGAAACGGTTTAGGTTAATTTGAGTATGAAAAAAGTAGAAATAGCATTTGTCTCGCACCCCTAATCTTACCCGCCCCCGCGATGGAAAGTAAAAAATAAAAAAATCCCGTCGCTGCTCATATCGCGAGTATCGCAGCCGATTTTCACCGCAAATTGTTTCCTACGGAACCCTTGAGAATCGATATTGTTTGGATTGGAATCGCTCGGAAGTTATTATTGGTATCGCATTGAAAAAACAAATTGGATTACGGCCCATTCGGCACACTCTTGCTTCGTGCTTGTGTAATTTTTTCGTAATTTTTCTTGCCACCTAGGGTTTAGTCAGGAAGATATTTGATTTTAATTTATACCTTTGCACGTGAGTAAGTTTTTTTGAACATTTCAGTGAGCAAATTTTCTTCCTATCTTACTCATACTTGTATACAAGAAACGATATACTCACAACCGTAAATGCAGTATGAGTTAATTCTCCATCAAAATTATACTAATAACACTATCGTGTATTATGCTTGTGTAATAAATCATATTGGAAAACCCCAAAAACCCCTGGAACAAAATAATAAAGCCCGTAACTGTGTTTTGCTCGTTTTACAGTTCACAGTCTTTTTAGTCGTATTTAAATAAAAACATCATCAAATTAATGTTACTTGACGAGTATTAAGGTGCTTATGTGCTCGAAAACTTACATCGCGATCTTAGAGCGTCTGAATGCTCTAAGATCGCGATGCATAACTGTTCACGTACTCGTGGATTATTTAACCTTTTTTAAAAACCAACAGCTTGTTTCAAAAGCCTGTTGCTTTTTAAAAACAAAACAGAAGCACTGGCCGGAATTCTAAACACTCTTTACTTTTAAAGTTTTCGATTTCGCCACAGATTATCAGGAGCGTCGCGCTGGATTGGATAAGTCGTCCCTACAGATGTGTCATTATAATTTTCCAGAGAGGGATGACTGATCCGCCCCGGGCGAAATTTATACCGTAAGCTATTTTAATCTTAACTTAGTTAAAAATCTTGCGTCCGACATTAGCATTAATCACTTCTGACAGCTTTTGTAATGGATATAGTGTAATTAATGTCTAAAATATTAGGTCTGAAAATTTAGTTATGCTGAATGGTATGATTTTTGGCTTCGTTTAAAGGTGTTAGTTTCATAACTAAACATAGAATCAATTTTTACCCGACTTGAGTAGCTTGTTAAAGTGAAATATGGTTTACCACAGGTAGATAAACTCTACCTCCTTTACTCTGCGATGATGGGGGTTTTGGCGCCATGATGAATCTTTGGGTTTTCATTCTTCTTAATGTTATTGTAGAAATTGGAAAACATCTGATGGAGTGAGTCCGCCGGATGGAAACCGCTTTTGATCTAGAAGTCCAGATATTGACTAGTAAAATGTGAAAATATCTCAAACATTATTAATTAAAAATTTCACAGGACACTGCAATTCAATTTCAGATTTACGACTTAAACAACAACGGCTTATTAGAAAGTAAACAATGCAATCAAAAGATAATCTCGCAATGTTAGCTAATTTTAAACCTGTAATTACATTAGATTGAAACATCTCAATTCGGACCGAATGAAAGGACTTCAAACAAATTAAATTATTATTTCTTAAGAAACAAAGGAAATACCTTCATCAAGCACAAAATCTAAAGCTTAATTGAACGCCGACATTGAGAGATTTCAATTCAATTACTAAACCATATTTAACGAAATCCAATCCCCCTTTCCCTTGAGGAATAATATTATTTATTCACAAAAAAATAATACAAAACGCGGTTGCGGAGAACGCTCTGTTGGTTCAGCGGAGATCATTCGACGGAAAAGTTAGGCAGAGGACGGGGCAAGAAGAAAACTCGGATGAGGGAAACCCTCTAAAAATGATTGATGCCATAGCGCGGGCGGGCGATCGCTCACCGAACATTTTAAAACGAATAAACGTCGAATTCTAGAGCGGGATCATTAGCGCCGTATCGGCTTCGATTCATAATTACCCGGTGGAATTCCGCGTTCCAGAACCCCCATTTTTATCGTCAATCAAGATATTCTTTGTCAAGATTTAAACAGAACTGCGCTATTGTGAACAAAGGAGCGCAGAGCGAGTCGCAATGCGATCGCGTATAGCCAATTTCCTAACGTATTGGAAACGTTGTTCAATTGTTTGAAGACATGTTATTACACGGGCGTTTAGCCCGGGAGCTAACAACGTCGTCGTTTGTTTCTGCTTGCTCTTTGTTGGGAATATAACAATTAGGAGTCGCTCTTCGGCCGTCGGACGCTGTTATCGCGCTAGGGACAAAGCGCCCCGCGACAATGCACGCTCAATATCTTTATGCTCCTTGCCGTGAAGGCCGATGCACCCGGTGGTGAAACCTTCTTGGTACGTTTGAGGTAGAGTACCTTTTTGTTCATAGACTATTTCTGACGTAGAAGCGGCATTTAGTCAGTTATAATAGTCGTTTTTTATTTAAATTTTGTTTGAATTGAATACTGCTAAAATTGTATGCTATAGTTAAACTAAAATCATTATATTTCTGTAATAAATACAAAAATAAATAATAAGTAAAAATGCGCCAGACAAAACACCTCTTGTAATGGTCTCGAAGTAGGGATTAACATCCCTGTGTTACGATGTACACAAGGAAATAAGCCAGGGGCATTTCCCAGTACACCCAGACCCGAGTCAATTCAGGAAAGTTCGTTTCCCAAATTGACCCGTCTAGATTAAACCAAATTTTCAAAAAGCCTGTGGAGGAACGACAAAAAGCTATAAACTCGCACAAAAATAGCCACACGGCCGCCAAGGTAAAGCCGGCAGTAACTTCTAACTACTCCCTGATGACAGATCAGCTTGATTGTTGGCTCCGTTACCATGGAAATACATTTATTGCTTTAATAAGGTTTTCTTATACTCATTCAATGTGACGATCAAAGTTAGCCAAAAGCCCTTCTGCTCAATTTTCAGTCTGTGGCCACCGAGACACCTTCAGTCCCGCCGGCCGGCTCTTTGTGATCGCCTCCTTGTATCTCGCCGCCGAATGCTGAATGCACATTTGACGCACGTTGTTCAGCTAATGCGCGCTCGTCTTTGCTGTTTCTGCTCACAAAGGGAGCGGTTATGGAAGTCGACTTTGATAAGGAAGTAATTTCTGTCATGTAGGTTTCTTCTGCTACATCTTAAACTACATCTCTTTTTTTAGACAGCTCGTGATTAAATGCAATCAATAAAAGTTATAAAAATGACTTGGCTACATCAAAATGACAACTGAGTGAAATATATATACATTTTTTCTTCCAAAATTGAGTAGATTCACTAAGTATAGCTGTCACTTTCAGTTCTACTGACATAACACGGTTCATAATTTGTAAAAACCAGAAACAACGACACACCTGTCCTAAATCTTTTTCAACCCCAGACATTTGTGCTGATACGGGAATCGAACACGCAATCCTTTACATTTCAACCAGTCGTCAATATCTATCAGCTAATTAAGACTAGGTGATGATCTTTCTTCCGTGTTATTTAAATCTGACATAAACATCAAATGTGGTTTAACCGCATATTATTAATCCCATAATTTTAACGCGAGGTTAGAATGTAAATGAAGCAAATCACATGTCACTGAGCCCTCAAAGCAATTAGGTGAAATTGTGGCAACCGTAAGCGCACGCATAATAAATATAGGTGGAATTAAATCAGTCAGTAGCGTACACGATAGACGGTTAGCGTAATCGGGCACGTGTGATAGTGTGCACACGGATTTATGAATCAGTGTTTACACTTGGACATGGTAATTTATTACCATAACAATAAAAATCCAAAATGACTTGGTTCTTTCTGCTGATGAAGGACCTCGGCAATAACGTAGTCCTAAATAGCAAACCATCATTGTGTGAGTTTGAGTTTATTGTTTTAATGCGAAAAGATATGAACTATTTGAAAAACTTATAAATCAAAGAGACTGCTTTCCATAACATACTTTTGTCTGGAAGTGGAAAATATCTTTTCAATTTTTTATAATTTATTACCTATTTTTTATTTAATTTGTACATACACGTATCTGAGACATGGACGAAGAGTAGAGCTAACTTGACTTCAGTAATAATACTTACTCGTAAATAAAGGACACCTAAAATAAATCTTTTGGAATATATTTCCCAGCAGGATCACAAAAATTAGACTATTGGTTACCTTGACTGACTAGTAAACTAATGATTCATAATATAAAAATAATACCAACTGCAAAACTAATGATGAGCGTATGAGTTAATTTTAATATTTGTCTCTCTGTTTCCTACATTTACAGCACCCTACACGGTCCATAATTGATACTTATCTTCAATACTATCTTGTGTACCTACCTACATTATTATGCTTTGCAATAAATAAATAAATAAGCGTTGTTTTATTTTAATAGTTCTTTTACTTTCACTATTAGTAAGTATAGATAATTTATTGTTCAAAGAAACGATTAAAGAATAAGATTATTGGTAAGTTATTGAAGACCAGGGCATAGTAAACTAATGATTCATCATATAAAAATAATACCAACTCCAAAACTAGTGTGCTCTATTCGTAGCTGAACGTGCGGCCGTGTGTAAGTGGCGGCGTGTAGTGTTTACCTGCGGAATCCGCACAGACAATTAGCTCTTTATGCGATTACATGCGTAGTCGCATCCGCAGGCGGCGACACGACTGTTGCCACACATCGCTTTGATTTGACACTTACGAGTATTATTTTGAAATTGGTAGTGCCGTTTAGTCGTTAATTTTATTTTGAATATTTCTGTAATTTCTTTAACGGCCATCCAATTCTGAATCAAGCAGAGTTTATATATAGGTGTAAAATAAGAAGACGTCAAGTAAACTTTAGGTTGCGTTCAGTGACTTTACAAAGTTCGGGTAGAGATCAGTCTCTTACATACTTTACTAAATCCCAAAATAAGTATCTTCCACTCAATTCTCTACCAAATTAACTTATGCTCATCAAAAAAAGAAGAAAATGCAAATTGCAAATATTTGTCAGATGCTATTCTTGCTCGATTTCCATAAAAAAACTGAATAACCGAAGCAATATAAATGATTTAAAATATTAAGCAAAAAGTATAAAAAACCCACTCAAAATTTACTTATTGTTCCAATTTTATCTACAATAATTATGAAACGATATTCGGGAAAAATATAACTCCGCCTGCGATAGCAATCGTAGCGTTTTCTTAAAGGTTTCAATTTAAAATTTGAAGACCAAACTTTTACTGAAACGATGTGTAAGTTCACAAGATCTACAATCTGCTCATAAATAAGACGTTTCAATAATGTTCGGCGTAAAGCGCAGTTATTTCAGCATAATGTTTTACAGCCGTTTGGGGCATTTTTATGTGACGAAGGGGCCGTGCTTAACAGAATGAAAACACAAGAGGACTTGGAGTCTGTATGAAAATCCGAGTTATGTTTTATAGTGGACGTGGGTTGAATAAGGACGGAGTGAAGGGCGGTTTGAAGAACGTGCCGCTTAGGTACGACGAATTTTGTGAAAAATGGGAGTGGTAAGAAAAGCTAAGCTTAGCAAGTAATACCGATAGTAGCACATGTGTATAGTAGCACTATCGGTATTACTTGCCAAGTTATAATTCGACATAGTTAATATAGGAACGATGACTGCGTTTTTCTCTTGGCTATGGCATCTTTCATCGTAATCACGAAATTACGAATTAACGAAAATGTAGAACTTTATGTAGAGGCGCTTCTTTGCTACGAGTGCTACGATCGTAGCTTCGTAGCTCACTGCATCAGATATCAAGCAAAACATTGAGAACAACAACAACGAGGCGATAATGAAACGTTGTTCAGAAATTTGGATAAATCGAGATTTATTTTTGGTGTAATTTTTCGTAGCATGTATGTTTAATGTAGCTATTGATACTTTTATATTGCAACCCACTGCCGAGATCGTAGGCCTAAGCTACTACGTGTTCGGAAGAACGGGGGGGAAACAATGTCACTTCCATGATTTTGGAATGAAATCCTTTTTAATGTTTGTGTAATAATACTTTTTTATAGTTAATATCTATGTTCGTTCATTGATCACGATTTGAGTTGCGGTAGCATAAATCTGAGTTCTAAATGCTGACACCTAAAATACCATTGTAGTTTGACCTAACAGTGTTCCAAAATATTTTTTTTGCTGTAAAAGTCCCAATTTAGTAAGTCTTTAGTATTGTGTAGCCAGTCGTTTTTTTGTATTCAAAGATTCGACGGTGCAAGCCGTCCCCGCAGCGTCGTGTCGCCGGCGTTCGGCAATTCTTTATTATTCATGGGGCGATCCCGCTGCAGAGTGTTTTATATGAGCGACGATCGAGTATCAATTTGTACCGAACGGCTCGTATTAGCATTTCCCGTGTGAGGCCTACATTGTTTTACTACCAAGGGCGGATTTTTTCCGCTTCAGAGAGTAAGAATTAAGAGAAGGAAAATTGGACCACAAAGTTCACGGAAAAGATAATATTAATATGAAGATCGGAAAATTTTCACACGCACTGCGGATTTTTGTGACGATTATTATTTGACGACCGACTTGGTGTAATGGTTAAGAAGTTGGCTACTACACCAGAGGTCGCGGGTTCGATCCCCGCACAGTACAAACATTTGTGTGCATGAACATGTCTGTTTGTACTGGTCTGGGTTTCTCCTATGTATAATAAGTATGTATTTACAAAAGAAAATGTATTTATGTATGTTTATCCGTTGTCTAGTATCCCATAACACAAGCTTTAATTAGCTTACTTTGGGGCTAGATGGCGCTGTGTGGAATAATGTCCAGGGATATTTATTTATTTATTTATTATTTATTCTCATTTAAAACATGTAAAATATTTAATTCATTCATTCATTTACTCAGGTTTAAGAAGCAATTCTTAATGAAGCCAAGTCAACTTAAAAATAATGTGCAACAATCGATTGCGGAAGACACGGGTTCGAATTCTGCTCGAGACATCAAGCGGCATCATTGATCTTTAGATTTGAAAATTAGCATTGTGAAATGCTGAGATAAAAGTGATAAAAACTGAATGCTTCTTCTTGTAATAAAGGGGTTCTTATTTGACCTTTTGCGACAGAATATGAATGTATATATGTAATAAAAATGCGTGAAACTTCTTTGAAAACTATGGTTTGTCGAAAGCTGTTGTAAATTCCGAAAAAAAAAATACTTATCCCCTTCACATTTCGCATTAAGAATCTACTTCGCGAGTCTTAGCGAGTGGAAACAGCCAATTTACCCGGCGAGTCCGCCGTCTTTATCGTATCTATAATGAACACTCATAAGCGCTAGCAGCCACTAGTCGCGGCGTATTGTGCTGTGATGTCACCAACCCGCTGGCAACAGACATTCATCGAAATAGATGACGTCAATGTATTTAGTTCGCGAGTCAAACATGAGTAATGCTCTTCTTTGAAGTACGCGCTCTACCGTTTTGGCAAGTTTATCTAAATCAAGTTTAACATCGATTTGTACCTTGCATACGATTAAAACTGATTCAGAACTGGATTATTCGTTCTCGTGACGTGACAGTTAGCGCCAAAAAGTGCCACGTTCGGTTCTCCAGCAGACGGACTTGCGCTATTTATCTCGATCTATGTCAGTGGCGCGGGCTTTGTGGGATTTGCGTTTTGTTCTACAAGGAGTCTAGTCGGAGTGTATCTTTAATTAAGCACCCGCTAATTCTTCTTCATGAAATTTAAATACGGATCGTTACTTTAAGCACACCTTACTAAATACTTACCACGTAACAGATAAATCACATCCACATAGAAAAATTACAATTTTCCTAATCCTAAATGCGTGCTGTCATGTGACAGACACATATTGCCAGCGGGGCTAAAATGCGCGTCCTACGAGAAGATAGAGTAAACAAAAAATCCTCCAATCAAATCAAATCGCCATTTCTCGATTTCTCTATTTTGTCTACCGTTCCTAACATGGCAGCAATTGTCGTGACTTAATATTTTGTATGGGAAATTCAGTTTTGTCGACAGATCCTAACATGGCGCCTTATTTTTGTCGTGGTTTAGAAGAGATATCTCGTGTGTGAACTCGTCGGTCATTTTTGTGGACGACAAACCAATTATGCATTAAAATAGCATGAAAACAGGCGTTGTGGTGCGTCTAAAAGGCTGAATTTTTTTTTAAGTGCAGTAATAAATCGATGCATTTATGAGCCGTCGTTATTTTAGCTATTAATGAGTGTAAATTTTACATAAAAATATTAAATTCAAATAAAGCGGACTAATTGTTTTTGCTTTTTGCGAAAAAACTTATTTAGACCAGGTATATTTTCCATAAAAAGTTTGGGATATCAATAGTATCGATAAAATTATTTATCTCGATTATTGGTTTCTTTTAAATCGATTATTTGTATCTATTAATTGAGTATTCGCTTCAATAAATCGATTGTTATTTATCAATTAATTTAATTATTATTTCGAATTGATTAATTGAATCGATTAGTTGAATCGATTAGTCGAATTGATTAGTTGAATCTATTAGTCGAATCGATTGGTCTAATCGTTTAGTTGAATCGATTAGTCGACTCGATTAGTTGAATCGATTAGTTGAATCGACTAGTTTCATCGATCATTTCGATTCTTTGTACGGTTACGCTGCATCGATTACATCAATTATTTAAATCGATTAGTTTAATCGATTATTTGTATCGATTGTTTATATCGATACTATCGTGTCTTCAAATCAGTACTATTGATAATATCGATTATAATGTTATTAAATCTGTGTTAAACATGTCTACACCCCTTTGTCATCTGAGGAAACTTGTCTTGTCTACCTCTTTTGTCGACTCTCAGAGACGAGAAACGAGAAATTACCTTATGTTGCGCATCTTAGCCAGGCAGGACCACCTCTTTCGAAATAGATGTCAGTAGTCAATACTTACAGTACGTCATCGCGTCAGTTCAACCGCAAAATTCGCGTACCTACAAATGCTCTACGCGGCTGCTGACAACGAACTGCTAAATGAGTCATGGGAGACCCGGCGGCTAGAAGTTAACTATCGCGAGCAAATACAGAGGCGTTCACATAAAACTTTACAAAATCATTGCAAAATACCCCACATTATGATGCTGAAATAAGACCCATTTTGCAATGGTCTTGTAAAGGTTGATGTGAACGCCTCTGTACATGCAGTGACAGAGGCCTGCTTTAGGTTAATAATGCAGGTTTCGATACGGCTAGTGCTCTTATTTCCACATCGCATCAGAACAATATGATATGCACTCACATACCCACTTTATACATATTTTTATAGTAAATTAAACGGGTCTCATCATCTAACTGGTGTCGTGACCAGATGTAGGTAGTTTCCATTCACCGTATATGTACTGAGGTTATCCGTCCAACTCGCTGTGAACTAAACTTTTATTCGATGATTAAATTTCTGGATGAGTGAATGACTGCTTGAAGTTTAAGTCCTCGTTGAGAATTAGGTCAGTAGTTGAGTACTTAAGGCTTATTAGGCTAGGCCACCCAAGTTTACACTTGTGTCACAAAATACTGCCTAAAGTGACCATTTTAACAATAATTAAACCATAACACTGTCTGATTTCCTCTGATTACAAATCTTCATTGACCTTATAATACCAGAAAATCGATGCTCAGCTCATTCCTCGTTAATGAAGCCACAGCATCTCCGTACACACATAACATCGTCGAAACTGCATCTTCAATCCCATTATAACAATCATCTTCCCGTTCATTACGAGAGCTGAGATACTAAATTTAAATTAACAGCCCCTCGTTAGTTAAACTATGTACCTCTGGATGAATGTTCATTTGGTAAAATAGAGATTGCGTCGCGAGTCAGCGCGTTTCATTTGTTATTAGCGTTTGGTGTCAGTATAAGTTTTGAAAGAAAAAATATTTCAGCAAACGTTGACGTGAAAACATGTAGGGCAAAACTTTGTTTATTAGTGTTTTAGGCTGGTAGTACTAATTATTTGGCCGTCAGATTTTTTTTTTATTATTGGGAGGGAGACATTGGCAAACGCAATGTGTCCATAGTTAGGGTGTATGATTAGGATACCGAACGTGGCCAGAATACTGGGGCGCGGGTTTGAATCTTCGAAAACATAAAATGTCTGTTGATAAAACAACTTTTGATGTGTGTTTAACTATTCATGTTTATAAATAAATAAATAAAAACAATGTTTCAAAAAGTCAATAGTATTGTGTATTGCTAAATCGTTAAATTTTTCACTCTCATATCCTTTTCACACAACGAACACGGTCTATGAAAAAGCACTCTCGTTATTCGCGGTGCCTATGAAGATATAAGTTAACAGCAAATCATATCCGATACAGGTGAAGCGAGGATCCCGCAGAGATTATGGCGGCGCCATCAAATATGCATAAAAGCCGTAAAATGCCACACTTAACCGTTCCCTGCTCGGCGTTGTCACCTGCACGCAGGGTGCCCATGGTCCTCGTTTTTCGAGAGGAAAACTCAGGATGACACAAGAAAGCTTTACTTCGTGCTGAAGTAATGCTGAATTCACGGTTCAAACATTTTTATCGGTCAAACTGTGGGGCTTGGGCATCTTTTAACACTTAAGCAACAGACGCCCTAATTAAAAGGCCAAATGGTTTTTTTTTTCTATAAATTAGTCGTTCAGACCCGTTCAAACCCCATGGACTTGGGTTGTTTATTAACAAACTAACTCAAGCCAAATAAAAAAGAAATTTACAATTTAATGAGAATAGTAGAAAATGATAATTAAGTACATTTAAGGCACCTTTTGCGCTACAAGCGGAACCTCCACCTAAGCCAGATAAAATATTTGATTGGCACAAAAATTAAAACTTACCTGTGGGACCATTCCACTGTTTCTTTAAATGCTGCTACCCCTACCTCCAGTCTTGCTCAGTTCTTAGCCACTCACGAACCGAGCCGCCTCCAGACAGATGCTCAGACGCTTCGGTAATTAAAAATTGCCACCATCACCAAATTTGCATAGGAGACATTACACGGACGGGTGCCGCGATTCTTTTATTTTGTGATTCTGTGATGCTGAGTCGACACGCTATTGATAACATTCATGTTCGTAAAGGTAAAATCATCACAGCTAGGTAGACTTTACGAATAAAATGGTTTTAGTCAGCGTAATAACTACGGAAGACTATACTCCGATAGACAAACACGCACTTGGCCGGTTCTATATTACTTCGGATACGGTTACATGCGTAATATATGTATACCATTAAATCTTTAGTCCGATAATTTTTCACAATACCTAATAAAAATAAATTTATTTGATGAATACAAGCCTATAAGAACGTTGACTTTCCTAACTTCAAGCAACTATTAGCCCTTGCATAAGTTTACAAATATCAACCCTAAAATAATTCCAGGATTTTAAGGGAAGGCTTAAATCCACCGTTTGAAAGACGAAGCCGATGAATCGGAAAATAATGATGGGCATTAGACGCGTGCTAAGGGCGGTATCAATTACACAGGCATTACGTGCTCAATATTAAAATCAAATTTACGGTCTGTACGTTCGTCCGTTCGTTCGGGACCGAGTAAGCCCGGCTCGGCATGTGTTGACATGTGGATTGTTTGAGGTACTGATGGCAAAAAAGCGCTATACAAGCTGGACTGGACAAGCTATGCTGTTTTCAATATAATACATAAACCTATTTAGCTGTCAATAAGAAGTGATTAACAATAAGTACATTTTTGCACAAAGAAAATGGTTTTACAATTAATTAATAAAACTGTTTTTTACTTTCATGGTTGCTTTTAAACATATTTATGCATTTCATCTTAAGTAGGCAGTCAAAAGTCAGTGTAAATAGAAGATTCAATTTTAAGAAAGCAGTGATGATGTAAGGAAATTATAATTACTTCCATATTCATAAAATTGGCAAATTAGGAGTCCTTGTTGTAAATGGAAGTAGGTATTAAATTTCATTGAAATTATTTATGTTCAGGCATAAAGAGCCAACGTACCTATATGGGTGATATTAGAAGTGTTCATATCTTTTGGCACTATAAAGCTACATAACTCTGAGCTGTGAAATTGAAATAGAATGGTTTTATTTTAACGTCAGATTCATCAGTTCAGAGTCCGCTCTTACTATCACTATTATATACTAAGACTATACTCAGAATCATAAATCATTATATACAATGTTGTATTCAAATTATTTATTGTAGCATATCTGCAAACCCTACATTTAAAATAGTGTGGTGACCACGCGTCACATCAATTAAAATCGCATTTGAAACCTTGCGTTTCAAAACACGTAATGCTGTAATTTCCCGACACTAAACCACGGCTTACCTCTAATTCTTTTGTTGCCCTTCTACGTCAATATTGAATAAGAACCCTGTATTCAGACACAATTTGAAGCTATAATTTGAGAACAATAGAACTTTGTGTGCTTATGAAAGTTAAAACATGTTTGTATAAAGCCATTTAATATTTTACTTGGAAACTAAACACATGGTAATTTGACCTCAATTTACTATTATTATTCGTTTTCGACGACACGGTTGGCGTAGTGCGCTGTAGCACGGTTTTTCGGGTTCGATTCCCTGTCGGTTCAATTCAGGAAACCAACTTTTCTGAATTGACTCGGGTCTGGGTGTGCTGTGAGACGCACTTTCGCTTAAATCCCTGTCTGGTAAATCGTAAAACCACGATATTCATCCTTACTTCGAAATCATGACAATTCGGTGTGTTGTCTGGTGCATGGTTATTTATTTATTTTTAATAAATTAGGATTATAGACTGGTAAACAGACAGACACATTTGTTCGTCAATTGAATGTTTGTACTGAGTGCAATCAAATCCGCGACATATGTAGCACTTAAATATGATCATTTAGCGCTTAAAATATTTTGTCATATTTATATCTGCAAAGCTGCACCAGCTACACTTACAGAAAACTTTCGGTCAATCGTTTTTTTAACAAGGTATCTTAATTACAGTGGCGAAAGTAGCGTGGACTACTCTCCTGTAAGGCGTACGGATGAACCGCCAAAACTTGCAGGGTTCCAGTGGAACGCTCTATAAGCTACGAGTGATGATGATGTGATTAAAATCGTAATTTTTAAATGTCTAGAGTCTGTGAGGTTCTGACCTGATAACAGATAACTATAGTATACAGCTCACCTACTTTGTTACGTAACGAACAAACTTGCGTTTTAAACCCAAGAACCCTAAGCCATATAACGGTATTAATAATTTAATGAGGCTCTATTCGAAATGGTGATTTACATTTTGACAGAGGTTTTTTCGTTTGTTACAGAATCAAGATAATGGCGAGATAACACATAAACTGTTCAGACCGTCCACATCAAAAGCGTAAGTAAAATATACTAACCTTATAAATAAGAAAACATCATTTCCAACCACAATCAGAATACACCGGTATCAAGAGTTTTCAGATCACAATATTTTATTCACTTAAAAACTTGTCTAAAATAGTAGCTGTTAAAATCAGCTAATTTGGTAGGCTTTTATCAGTTGTTATTATTTAAACAGTTGAACAAGGCTCCATTAAAAATTGTTCATTGAATATGTTTGCGAACATGCTATGCTGAATAAAAAATGTGCAATTCCTGTATTTAGCATAATTCAAAGCAACGTCATAACATTTTTATTCAAAGCCTGGATTCAAACGAGCGTCACAAACAAAATACGTCCGCATTTACAAATTCGTCCAGAGTTATAAATTCCGTAGCTATCCTCAAAAGCAGTCGTAAACTCTGCGAGTAGCGCCTGAGCCCGCGGCGCCAATTACTAAAACCATAAAGCGCCTGCAATTGTCGCATGCGATATTTATGTGTATTTATGTAACGTGCATAAATATGTGCGGGGGAGCGTGATCTCGCGTGCGGTAATTATTGTGTGACTTATTGGCGAACCAAGATAGCACGTACATCGCCGCCAAAATCTTAAGACCCCTCATCTGTTTTGACATAACTCTCACAATCTACCAATTAGTTATGAACGGTAGGGTAGCAGTAGGTCAAGATAAAGTGGCGGTGACGTCTACGCTTCGAGGGTTGTAGCAGCTTTATCTGCGTAGCTGTTGATCGTGACTTTCCGACGGAGATTTTGGTAATTACGCTGATTATGAGGACGAATCGTGCTTCACATTTTCTGAAGACTCCCCGGAGGAAAATAAATAAGCAATAGAAATAACGTTGCAGTCAAGATTGGAATTCACCGAGAAGGATAATAACGTGCTTCTTATCACAACTAGTCTCTACTAGTAGATAATCTTTATTAAAAGGATATGCTTTGGCTTTGCTGTTGTACTCCAATAATGTTTTCTCTATGGTGCATATTTTCACATGCTGATAGGGCGTTTGCATTATAAATTAAAACAATTTGAAATTTCTTTGTAATTTTGTTTGTAAATTTATTATCTGTTAACGACAACACTATGGAACACTGAATATACTCGACTTTCATCAAACACCGTAGTCATAGATTACTTAATAGCTACTACCGTAACTAAGTAATCCAGTCAAATTAGACATCCGAGGTTACAATAATTCGCACCCAGCTCAAAATTGGTAGGATTCTTCAAAACAATCATAAATGAAATATCGATCCGACACCTGGAAAAAAATATTCTGGGTCAAAGGTCAAAACAACGCGTTCTACGTGTGACCTGTGTGAATGACACTAGCACAAGATTTTTCCGTTCTTTAAAAACTTGACACGTAAGTGTGTAAAAACTATATAGCTCCTGCCTGGCATGGCCTAAAGCAGTAAAATAAGGATTTAAGTAATTGGGACCACTCTAATTTTTTGTAAATTCCTATACCGCAAATCTGATAGCTTGTAAATTCGTATGAAAATATTGAAACGATTGTTAGTTCATGAAAAACGGCATAAATTTCGATTAAAAGTAGATTCACGACATGTCACAAATGTAACCAAATAGTGTCATGTAATATTAGATAAATAAATACACGACTTTATCCCTAACGGGGTAGTCAGAGGCAAGTGACTGTGTCGTCATGGTGAACGAAACACTTAGAAGCCCACTTTTCACCAATGGTATTAGAACCCAACGTGGTAGGTGGTGAGCCTTCCGCCGTTATCCGGGTTGATTTGGTTTTTTATCGATGTTTTCCTTCACTGGAGAGTAAGTCGGATATTTAACAATGATCACAAAGATTTTTCGTTCTGGCCAGATTTCAAATCGGGACCACACGATTCACGATCTGAGTTCGGGTACTGAACCACTAGGCCACCACTAGGAATTGATAGTTTATTTCAATACCTACAAACATATAACATTTAACGAACAACACTTTAACGAAAGCGAATTAATTTTAGAAAGTTGAAATTAGTGTTCAACGTTTGTCTCTCGTCCTTGGGAAAATATGGCTAGCCAGTAGGTAACCAATAATTTTTCATCATCAAGAGGTAAGGACAAGAGGTAAGTTCAATCATTAAGAGGTACTTCAAATGCAACACGATATAATCTGTAATTTTTGTAAATCGCAAAATTACACTTCCACATCACGAACACAGAAATCCCCGAAGCTAAGCTACAGCAACAGTGTTTAATATCTCGAAGTAAATGAAGGCACTTAACCTTGTTGCGAAGTTTGATCCAATAAAACAAAGTTCGGAACAAACGAATGCATTAAAGTCGCCGCAAACTGATCCAATCGTAATATCGCACTCGCAGACATCGAAAGTTAGTATGCATTGACTTTGAAAAGTCGTCCAAAACTAAGTTGGGTTATGTTTATGAAACTATTCGGATGCGGGTGTGTGTGTGTGCCGATATACATGCAAGAACTCGCGCCCAACTCGAGGCATAGTTCGCTAAGTGGAACAGCTGTAAAACAAAGTGGCGAAGGGTCTAGGAACTTAGTGTGTACGTCGGCAACTATTCGGCGAACACATGTCCTCCGCGGAGGAAGGCCGCGGCGCGTCCGCGACCCGTCGCCAACAACTTTGACAGATTGATTCGCTGAGGACGCGTCCACCGCTGGCGACCGCCGATTTATAAACAAGTTAAACTAGGTTTTTAACTACAGCAATGTGCCACGATAACGAACCCGGCGCCTACGCTACGCCCCCCGGCCGCCCCGCCGCTCGCGCCCGCGTGCAGATAAACTTTTAAAATGACTTTGGAAGCTTTTGAGCTTTTAATCGGTAAAGTTGTACAGACAGACAGTTCGGGCACAATCCTTGAACCGCTTGCGCCGGCGACGGCGGCCGCAAAACTTTGTTTTACAGGACTACTTTTCTTCTTGTTTCAAGGTTGGACTCTTAAAACAAACTCCGGTTCGACGGAGTTCGCGAACTCGGGCGCCAACAATTTACAAATTTCTCTCTTTCATAACAACTAACTGCCGCTCGGCGCGCCGGCGAAAGTTGTCCTGCGTAGATCTTAATCGCATTGTCTGTTGCGCTCGCGGCGCGAACAGCTGATTGTGACGACACAGTTTATCGAACTTTTGCTTCAATTCCGCATTGCGTACCGTCGAACGCTGCGTCAGACTATGGCGGAGCAACTGAGTAGCAGAACTGTTTCAAAATGAGAATCCTTTTTCGGCGATGTTGAGTCAACGTTGAAATAAGAGGGCAGACAGACTGAAGGCGCGCCCTCGGACGCGTTTAATTCAATTCACTTAAGTGACATCGATAGCATCGACTGCGGTCGAAAAAACTCGGTCTACCAAATTTGACATCCGCCCCCCGGCGAACGACGTCTTCTTTTTTCCGTTCACGCCTCACCTGCCCGGAGCCTGAAGTGGCTTCGCGTGAAAAACACTCATTGCCATTTAGGGTTGACCGTCTGCCCTTCATTTGATCGATGTCAGAACTCTTAAAATCTTTGCACCTAGACGTTGTTAGTTCACGTCGTTCGTTAGGGCGGTGAATATTTTCCATTCATGTAGCGTAAAAACGAGAATTTGTATCAAACGAATGAGAAATGATCGCTTAGGACTGCAAGCTCAAACAATTGCAAATTATAGCTTCGGTAGTGCCTTGCTGGTAACATAAGCTAAATGCAGTATCGGTTATTGCGCGTAAATTTTACGTAACTAGAAATAAATAGGTTGCGGGTGTGTGGGGCGGAGCGGTGGGCGGTCTGTGCGCGCGCAGGCCCCGCCGCGGCTCGGCCAGCGCCGCGGCGCCGCACACTCCGCGAACCGCAGCCGCGAGCCGCCCGCACCGCGCCGCGCTCCGTAGCAGGCCACCCGCACCGCGAGGCTGCTACGAATAACTTTTCCGCCGTAGACGAACTACGCCGCGCCGCGCTACGAAACACGAAATGATCTAAGTTTAAGTGCTGTGACCAATTTTAAAAACAGTGCTATCGTGATTTTTTCAAATAACTCTGGTGATGACTCATACCGTCTTATAGCGATGTCGGCCCTAGTCCGACCTGTGTGGTAAGTCGCCGCTTTTACCAGTTATTTTCTGACGCCGTCAGTCATTTTACGTTACGACAACGTTACTGTTTGCACGTAAAAATATGCGGGAATTTATTTCAGCGGAGTATTCAACGTGAAAAACCCAAAAAGTGTCAAGACTATTAAAAATAAACGTTTACGCACAAATCCCACGCTCGTAAAACCATTTCACGAAATGCTTTCAATGATTATATGATACGGTTGAAAAATTTGAACTTACTGATAACTTAAGTGAAAAAAAGTATGCGAGAAACGAAATTGTGAATGTGTTAAGTGTATAATGGTGTTCTAACAGGACACACTCGCAAAGTAGAGTGGCAAAGTTTTATTTCGCATTTTGAGGGCTGTTGTATTATTTGAAATATATTTTAACGGATTGAGTTACTATTTTATTGATTTTATAATTATTTTAACTCACTTGAAACTTCTAAACGGTGAAAAAGTGACAGGAAGGAAGTCACAGATATGTTTTAATAGAAAAAGAGACATAAACAATCTAGTGAGACCAAATAAACCACCAAAGTATTAAAATTAATTATTAAAATTAAATTACTTACACTTTGTAAGAACATAATACCAAATCCTCTCGCTGCAGCTTATACCTGCATAAAAATATGGAATTCTACTAATTTTTTAACACTTTCCTTAACTTTTTGTTTATCGATCAGTGCGTGATTTAGTAATTTCATTTGACTGCTGATAATATTGCCTCTAAATTTAACTGCTGTTAATACATTAAAACTATATTTGAAAAGATTTTTGGGCCTTTGCTCAGAAGTGTGCTAATTATTTTCTTAGATTAGGAAAAATAGGGTCAATTAGTAAAAGCAAATACACTCATGTCTTTTGTATACCTATTTTATATGAAATACACAAACAATGTAAGGACTTAGGAACTGTTTAAGCAAATTGATAATTTGAAAAAATTATATACCTACTGAAATATAAAACTACTGTTTTTTTATGGTGAAGATATGTTAAAAACAGTTCGAAACCATCTTCAGTTGCATTTTATTTGCCTTGTTGTTATGCTAACCACGCAGCCGTAAAAAAGGATTAATTTCGAACAACTGTCGTGATAAGATAAGATGAATAATCTTTATTGCACAAACCAAAAAAAACAACAAGTTCACAGTAAGAAAGAAGGCATATAATGTATAATTTATATGGTCTTATTGCTATGACGCGATCTCTGCCTACAACCTTCTGAAGAGAGATTTATACGATAAGAACAAACCACAAGTCTGTTATTACCCAAGCTGTCTAGTCAGGCCTTTGAACGGTTCGTTTTCATGAACGCCATTTAACAACCATAGCCGAAGTAAACTATTTAATGTGATGTCCAAAATAAAGTCCAAACCATTGATATGATATCAGTATATTATGTATGAATGCTCAATCAGCACAAAGTAAATGTGAATTGGAGATCACCAACTATTACTAAACTTAATTCAATAATCCAAGAAAATATATTATAGACCCTGAATATAATGGCCTAGAATAGTATTTTGATGACCCTTGAGCTCAACAGTTTTACCCTATTGATACATTTTAACACCAATGGCTAATATTTAATTAAACACCGGACACAATCCTAACATAAACACGTTTAAAACTAACTACACTGACTCTCACCCAATTAAAAACGAAACAGTCAAACAGACGGATACTAATGGCCAGTTTCCATCCCTAAATAAAGACAAACGAACAAAATTAACCCTTGAACGCTACTGAATGTTAACAAACGTAATCCAGGTGGGCGTTTAACGGTTTTCCACGTAACGCCTCTGCGGGCGCGCGCCCATCAGATAAACGCCTCAAATTGTTTCCACTCAGCCACGGCCGTGTATCTGATGGGACTGAATTATTTATTGTGGTGCACGTTTTGCCCGACCGCGGTTTAGTGTTAAATCAACCAATCTGTGCAGATTTACGTACAATTTGATGGGCCTGCTCGAATGGCGGTCCCCACGATTCGTCCATTAGCTTGTCGTCTATCATTTGCGTTGAGTTGTCTATCATCAACTACATTTTTATTATATCATTGTTAATAAATGCGTTTCTTGAATGTAATTTGTAAACAATCGAGATTTCTTCAGTAACCTTTAATGGTATTTTAGTAAGAAATTCAGTTAAATTTACGCATGTGTTAAAGTAATAAACTTGGAGTGAAACCTCTGAATGATCTCCTGCTTTAGTCCCAAGACAATAAATGGGCACATACCTACCTTAGGTACCATTCTTGAGATTGCAGCTAACTTATATTGCTACTTTTAATTTTGTCCATACTATAAAATAAAAAATAAACCTTTACAGATTACTTTCAACTTCACGATGTTTGGATTGAAACATTTAATTTTGTCTAGTCCCAAGAGGGGCTTGGGACAAGACACGATTTCAAATGCAAGTCGTAATTGAATGATTTATGTGTTAACTCTAATGTGAAGAATAACATTTTGGGGAAACCCATGTCTCAATTGACCTATGCATTTTATAAAGTAGTTAGAAGGACACTACCACATTAATAGTGCCGAAAGAGTCTTTGTGTGTTTTACACAATGACTACAATTCTAAGCATAAAAAGGCATGACTATTCATTCAATGACCTGAGTGCCTCAATCAACTCATGAAAGTGTTAAAAAATATATATTGAAGATTTAGTACATGTTAAGAAGCTGGTGTGTTTTAGGATTTTATATGAACAAAATTAGTAAGAACGAGAAAGTAACAAATTTTGTTTATGGTGTTTTGTTCTGTTCGCGGAAACTATTGAAACGAGGTAAATTCTTTTAATAACTGATCTCATGTTGTAATTTGTCTTCGGCGAGTTACTTTCAGTTAAAGTTTAAGTTTAGACGCATTAAGAGTAAACTCCTACATAGTCAAATGATCCACATTCTTGTTTGAAATATTACTTACATTTTATATCAATTATATTTAATGACTAAAATTGCGTTGGAGCTAATAATCTTCTAGAGGGTCTTAATAATCTTCTTCCAACTTTATCAGAGTAAATTAATCAAAATTATTCACAACTTGTCTTTATTTTAACTTACTTGTGTGCAATATCCGTATCTCACAATTTGTCATTCTTCAAACACAAATTGCATCATTAAGAAATGTGACACTTAACCCTAAAGTTTCCAAAGACAATATTTCCTACAAACACAGTGGTTATTTTCAAAACCAAGGTCAGTTTGAATCCCAAACATACAAGTGAATAATGTCTACGAAATAACACGTAAGAAATCCGAGCGGCATTCAAGGGTTAAAGGAAGGTCGTGGTACCGTAATAAGTATAATGCGCTCGGTGAGCGTTGTGCACGCCCGCACCGAGGGGCCCATACATCGCGTGATAACCTTTCATCCTTAGGGCTGACAACGTCTGTGATATTTAATTTCACTAAAATTGTTGTGGTTATATATGCTCAAACAAAGAATAACAAAGAACACAGTTCTTTAGATTGATTTATAATAATTTGTTTTGTGAAAACATTAAAAATCAATTAAAAGTATTGCGTTTGATAATGGTTAGCTCTTATTTTCTACGGTTACAGTCAGCTTTGGCCATGAACACTGACTAGTATGTTGTGATTGTAAACTTGGACAAGTATGTATTCATAGGAACAAGCTGCCTAATATTATATATTACTTACTGTCCGTCAGCGGTTTCGCCTGCACAAACTGTCTTTCCCGTCAAAATATAGCCTAAATTAAAAAAAATAAAGCCTATATCACTCTCTAATATTAGTAAAATAGCTGAGCTTTATATTAGTAAAATATTTATTAAATCGGTCCAGTAGTTTTGGAGCCTATTCAATATAAACAAACAAAAAAAATCTTTCCTCTTTATAATATTAATATAGATCTACAATTTAACATGTACATCACACGCTCTCAATTAGTAAGATCTGGTAAAGAAATCATACGCAACGAACAAAAAAGTTGTCATTCTTGACTCTGCGCTTTCGTTTCCAATTTCTAATACGTGAAGCAATTTACGGAGTTGTCGATTTGTGGCTTGTAAAATTTAGCTAGAAGGTAGATGAGTAAAACGAACATATTTCCGGATTCGCTCGGGTATAACGTTTGTACGGCAGACAATAAGCCATGCAGAGAACCACTAGGGCTGTGAGATGGCAACATAAAATATTATGTTATTTTTTATCAGTAATGCGCGGCTATTTTCAGCAAAATGCACTGAATGTGCGCTTGGACTTTGTACAAATTTGTTTTCAACAAAGTTTGGTTTTTTAAGATTTTCTATTCTTATCATAAAAGAAAGAGGTTTTATTTCTAACTGTTTGCAAAACCATTTACATTAATAATTTCAAAAATTAAACTTGAAATAGGATAAAACAACCTAAACGTTGTGTTGTGATATTGGGTGTTTATCAAGTGCTGTTGGTACGAGTACTGACAGAATTCTGACCTGTGGATTGACTAGTCAAATCTGTTAAGTGTCGAACTCTGCTTTTAACTATGACCATCATTTTTCAAGTTCAAATGTGTCAGAATATAATTATAGAGAGTTCTATTTCGATATCAAAACCATTTATACTTAGGCATCTGTTCATGCATGCCTCTCGTATTTGGCTTAAAACTGGCGTGTCAAACATTTTTTAGATTTTTTTCATGTAAAACATTTCAGTCTGTACCTACTTGAGGAACAGGAGTTAAAAAAAAAGGAGATAGATAGATTTATACCTACAGGGATTAGTGTAATTCTTAAATCTAGACAAAAAATTATTTAAGAAAATTTTACTTACATCATATAGGATTTTTTTGAAATAATCACCTAGGGGATATTTTTTACACAGAAAGGGTTATTTTAAGATATCTCACAGTCAAATGCAAATAGCAAAAGTTTTTTTTTTAATCTAACTGTCCAGCGAATTGATGTGAAGGTAAGTATGATTTTAATCGTGCAAATAATTTACAGGAGTAATAACCTTTCATAATATAGTACTATGTTTTAAAAATATACTTTCGACACTTTATGTTCGTGTGGACACCCCTGTGTACCGAGGGTAAGGGCCCGTCAGTCAGCTGCACACAATGCAGCCGCGCTATTACCCCACTTATTACGACTCTGCTAAACTAATATTGATTTTTGCACTCGTATGATCCACTTTCAGAACTTACACGCAATCCATACTCAGTCGTTTTGGAAAATTTGATTTGTAAACACAAATTAGAAAAAATCTAAAACAAACGAGAATTGACATCAATTGACTGTCACAGTACTTATTTTGGTATTTGGTACTTACATACAAAAAAGTTTGCAATACGGGTCCCCTTTTCACCATTTTGGTACAAAACCCTGACAAAAGTTCGTCTTACTTCCGCGTGTAATACATTCATAATATAAAAAAATCTCCCAACAGTGACATTTCCAGATGGATAAGACATTGAAACCTTCACTTCAATAAAACCAAACCACAGCACCTGAAGTGTCACAAACATTCATTGATACGTTGGTACATTACGTTTCTCCAGGTTACCCTGAAGATCATTTCCTTTCTCTTCTTTCTAAATATCAATAAAATGTGTTTTAAGCGCAAAACTCAAGAACGGCTTGATCATTTGGAACGACTTCATATATTTGTTGAGGCACATAGAAGGTTCTTAAGGAGGGAAAAAACGTAAAAAATACAAGAAAAAAAAAAAATGGTTGCCAGTAAAGTCGGTTTTACGGGCGAAGATTTTACGTGACAACGTCTTCCGATCATAGTTGAGTGGGAGAGAGACGCAAGGCATTCGGCGGGCCTCTCTCTCGTTCGGTGACTCATCGTAACGTTACCGAGCGTTACACTTTTTCATAAGTGACTCCCAGCCGCAACCTAATTTAAGACGTTGTCACGTCAATAATGAAAACAACAGTTTTCTTTTCCCATACAAACCACTCTGTTTCCAGATGTCAAAAAATAACTCTCGAAGTAAGAAGTCGGGCAGCTGGAAAAAAATATATTAATATTAAAGATCTTTTTTTTACCATAACGGTTTTCACCTGGTGAGAAAAAAACTCTCTTAATTTCCCCCACAGGTTTTTATCTTGTATCAAATTGTGGCAGCACTTCTCCCAAAATTGGAAACAAACTGATTGATGATCCTTAACACTGTCATGGCGTGACGATTCGAGACAATTTACCTAAATATAATAATTTACACGTAATTCACTAATACACATCACAAACTGGGCATTCTGAAGAAAGAATTTGATTGTACGTTTATGATTACTATTCTGATCATTTATGCAGGAAAATGACACAATGTCCAACAGAAACAATAGACAACTCCAACAATATTTAAAAACACATAAAGTATGCTAGGGTTTTTTAGCTATATGAGAGTTTTTATTAAATTAAAGGGGTTTGAACATTCTTGCATGGAAGCTGGCATAGCCACCAGCCGCCATTTTGTTTTTTTTTTCAAAGTTTCCGGGCACGTAAAAGTGGTGTACCTACTTGGATAGAGGACTCATAAACAAACAAAAAATGGCCGATAATATGGTAGAGTTATTTGATGGTAAAGATCGATATGAAAAAGGTGATTAAATTAGCTAAAAATCTACTAATTTTATGGCTTTTCGTGTTATTTTGTCAACCATAACAGATTCCAGGACATTCGAACGGTTGGTTATGTGTATTGTCGCATTTTTATGGAGTGCGCATTTGTTTTAGTGCTCAAAATACTGAATGTATTTTTTTTGTAAAAAAATCTACAAAAAGATTTCTAATTAATGTCAAATAAAGTTTATTGCATAGGAGAAATACAATTTTATTTGTGACAGCATAGGATAGGCAGACAGTGACCTTATCGCTTTAAGCGTTCTCTTCTAGATGACTTTGAGATGTGGGAAATACTTCAGACTGTTTAAATGTCCTAAAATCATATATTTTTAACAAAATAATACAAAAAGCCACATTAAATAAAATAAAAATTAACAAAAATTAATTGAAAATCTAGTAATTTTCAATTAATATCACTTTTTTCATACCGATCTTTACCTTCAAATAACTGGAAAACGTGACAATTTAGGGTACCATATTATGAGACATTTTTTGATCGTTTATGTGTTCTCTTTGCTTAGTGTGCCACTTACATCGTGCGCGGAAAGATCGATAATAAAATTAATGTTCTATGCCACTAAGGTTCAAACCCCTTTATTGATGCAAACGTGACTCTATCAATTTGGTTTTGCAAGATTAATGGAGATGAAAAATATTTACTTACCTAAGTATATCTTAATTCCATCAATACCTGAAAAACGGTAAATGCACAATAACTAAAATACGTTCAGTTTTTATTTTTCATATTCTACGTATTTCATTTGGTATTTTGTTCCTTATTTGACAACCCTGCGTACAAAGCTAGGGGCATCACTGCTACCCTAGTTATTTGAATTATAATTACTACGCCATTGCGATATTGATTTTTACGCTCACATGTTTTCACCCTCTAAGTTTTGAAAGAAATCAATAGAAGTTACACTTAGTGGTAACCTTTTTATTGGAAGATGTGGCTATAGTTTCAGGATCGATGTCCTGCTAGAATTTTAACCCGTTACCTTAGATTATTAGTCAGGCGGATCCCGGGACCCTACACACTAGTGTGGGTTCACTACCGGGATAGACCGCACGGATGATGATGACTTTAGATTGAAAATATGTATTTTTTTTTTAGGTTTGTATCACCTAAAACGTGTTTTATGAACGACTTTGAGGCAAATTGCAAATTTTGGAATTAATGGACAATTCTCGTATTTAGTTCGTAAGCAATTTGATTTGTGATTTCCATTCGATAAAATTTAGTTAAATAAAATAAATATCACTCTAATATCCACTGTCTCCGTCACACAGCCACAGACCGCTGTCTCTCTGCTTTGCCTTTTTACAATTTATAATTTAGACAAAAAAAATAATGGAAACTATCACTCAATACTCAATTCTTTATTGGATTTCACAGTGTAGTACAAGATCTTAAAATATATTTAAATAGTGCACCATGAACCCTGTCGGGCACAACAAAGATGAAGAGAAGGAACACCATTGTTCCTAGAAAATAAATTATAATATTAAAATCATCTAAGAGGCTAGCAGATGGTCGTACATTTATTTGACGTAAAAACTGATGCAGTTAATATAACATCTACTTGAATCCTTTTATACGTATTTTCATTTCATTTTAAGGGCATCAAAGGCCTGAAATAAAGAATTTTTTTTTTTATTACATATTTTTTGGATTTTGACTTAAGCAACATCTGTACCTACTTTGAGAAGAGATCTGGCTGATATACTGCCTTGTTTAATCGTTCAGATTCAAGAACTGATGAATGCTCGATTTTAGAATATGAGTTCGAACTTATGAATGATTGAGAAACAATTAAGAATTTCGAACTGATCAATGCTTCAGTAACAATATAGAATATGAGGGTTCACCATAGCAAAATGCTTTTTTTTTTTATTATGTTTTCTTTTTTTAAATCATTTGAAAGACAGTTCCTTAAATGAATTCTAAAAGTTCCGGATTTATATTCACATAAACTCTACTTACACCCTACTCTATAGCGACTAGCTCTAGCTTTTCTGCTAGTTTCAATGGAGAGTAGATTATTTATTTATTATTTATTTTACATTATTAAACCATACAAAAAATAACAATTTATAGAAAAATGTCCCACAAAACTGTTGACACAGTTTGTCTGTGGGATCAGGAGTCTCAATTTTTTATACATATCGTAAGTATCGTATACTGTTGCAGTTTAAGTGTGAAAATATGTAAGTAAATCCATTGCTAGGTAATCTTGTTCAATTTTGAGAAGCTCTCAAAATGTCAGATATCGTTAAGCATGAATTTTATCTTTTTTATGTTTAAATCTGTTAAAATAAGACTTATCATTTGATAGGTAAAAAAATGTAAATTCATATCGAAGATGAGCATTCGTTTGTTATCTTTACAGCTACTATCTAACTTTCCAAAAAATGGGGAATTATGAAATTAAATACTTGTAAATTCTTACTTAACTAATACCTCCACCTTTCTGTTCGTCGATAAGGCAAACAACAAGTTAGTAACTTGCCGCCTCAGCAGTGTCCAGCTATCAGTCCCCGTCAGCGAGCTATAACTTCCAACTTCCAAAGCCGTTTAAACTCGATCCGGGCCGGAGCCAAATTGGAGGAGTATTTATCTTCGGGGAGTCGATTTAAAAGCAAAATCACGCGAGCACACGACGCCATTATCGCGAGAGCACGCCCCGCAGGCCGCAGCAACTCTATGAATCTAATCCGGAGGATTTAGCCTCTGATTTACAGCCGACGAGGGCACGACTGCTCGAAAGAAAAGTGATAATGTCTTAATCCCACCACACTCGAGCCGGCTTCTCCCGTCTCCAAATTTAACGGCCGCGCCCAGACGGCACGTTTTGATTTATGATTTCAATAATTAAGAATTCTAAGGTGCAATTTGAATTTGCGAAGTCTGAGGGGCCCGCGGGGGGCCGACGCGTGTTTGTTATTGCCCCGCCGAAAGGGTCCAAGGTTTTACGGCTTACCTTTCATTTTCTAAGGATTTTGCGGTCTACTGGAGATGTGGGAAATTATGGTTTGCTTTTGACTTATTTAACGCCTTACTTCGTGACTGTATAGCGCGAGTATTACTTTACAATCAAGTTTGTTTCAATGATTACTTCTCATTAAAAGCAGATTGACAAGGATGGAAAACAATCCACCGCTTACGAGATTATTTTTGGTAACTAACAAGTGAACCAGACAGGAATCAATAATCTTTATCATTTCATTTTAAGATTTTAACGTTTTTTCCTAATGCGGTTATTAGGTTGCCACCTTGTGGACATGAACTTGTGGGTTACATACATTTCTAACTAAAAATGGAATTTCACTATTGAGACATTTTCATAAAGATTCGATTGAACTTCATCTCGCCTAACACTTCACAAAATAAAACACATCTAACCTCAAATGCCAAACTTATTCACATTACCAAGCTCCAATACGCCGTAACTGCATGCATCCAAACACACCCACGAATACAAAGTACGCACGTTCATGCGAGCGTCTTCGCATAATCCCCGGGGCCTCGCGACCTTATATCGCGTCCTAATCTCGGCATTACAATTAACGCGGGCAGATAACCCACCACTCGCCACCCGCTGACGGAGGTCCACGAGCACTAGTTTAAACCGGTTAAGCAGCCGCCCTCCGGGTTTATCTAATTACCCTGTAACGAACGCGAAAACGCGCGTTCTGTTGAGGGTTGATAATTTGCATGTGTTCGTACGTATTATTTTAATGCCAGAAACAAAGGCGTAATCAATTTTTTTACGATTGGTGTCGCAATTATATCGACCTGCCGTCACTAAAATCCTGTCAAAAGAGCACTACTCTATTCTAGATCATCCTATGTTTGTACTTATTTCACCTTTTCCGTATATTTTTACTATTTCTTTGAGTTATACTTACAGGTATTTGAAACCCTGAATTCACATACTATGCACAAAAATCAATGAAAAAAAGACTTCTCATCAATGAATAGTAATAAGAATTGGGTACTCGCTAGTTATTCGTATTCATTATGCTTGCAAGTTTACTTATACTAGCTTTTCGCCCGCGTGGACTAATTTTTCTCACACGTTGGGTTACATTTTTGTTGGGAAAAAAAATTATAAGCCTATAGCAATCAGGGATAATGTAGCTTTTTAACAGTGAAAGAATGTTTGCAATCGGTTTGGTTTTTCGGAGATTACCTATCCCAAACATAAAAACTCACGAACGCTTACCTCTTTATAATATTAGTGTAGATTGGGAAAAGAGGGGCGGAGAGCTAGCATAGAAAACAAGAACATAACGCAGCTCCGAACAACAAACTACTACTCCGAGGGTCTGAATATAACCTACCTAACCTTAATAAAATTAAATCACACCAGTAAGTTAGCTAGTATAAGACTGCCAGCAGTATTTCTATCGTTTTATCAAATTGCAACTAAATGCAGCTCCCCAAGTATTAAAAAAAATTTAAAAATAAGTTTTTTTAAATGACCTTACGCAAATCCCTAAACCTTAGGAATCATCCACGCCAGACCGAACGTGACGAATACATAGACCATTTTACCCAGGATTATTGATTAATAATTCCAAAATACAAACCCTTTGTAATTTTTAATCATAAAAGGACTCCATTTCGTAACAAACTAGAGTGTACTCAATTCTTAGTTTTCATCCTTGCAATCCCTACAAATGGTTAACTGATAATGTTTTGATATTTCACCGTACCTGAAAATGTGAAAACCCTATCCAATACGCTCGCGTTTCAGTTTCGGGCGCTCTCAACTGTTGCGACTTGGGGGAGTCACGTACGTAAATGTTTGCCGCACTATCGGCACTCGGCCTTCCGGTGGCCCCCGCTACCTCCGTCAAGGACCATCGATTACCATCTAAAGTCGAGTCGGGCGCATATTGCACAACTTTCCGGAGATATCCGATCAATAAATCAGGCCGGATTGCTTGGGGTATCTTAGTGGGCTTGCTGGAACCGGCTAATAGGGCTTTATTGCGAGTGAGCTTATGTTAGGTACAGTAGTTGCACAAATATAAATAGTCTAGACAATAATTTGTTAGTCCAAATTTAGGTTTGTGGCTACCTGCATCGTGAATGCTTGATGCTAGGTACTGCCTTTTGAAAAATCCTTACTTAACATCCTTACGACAATCCTAAAAATGGATAGGATTCCATTTCTGACCCCACCTTTGCATTCGGCCATTAATAGTGAAAAACGGTTTTTCATGCATAAAAGTCAACCTACCAATGTGCTTAGTACGAGTACCTACCTCCCTCGTTAAAAGTATGACATACGACCATACCAAAATCATGAAGTTTTGTTTGTTTGCGAGTGTGTGATGTGTGTGTGAATGTTTTGCCAAATTTATTAGGTAATTTAAAATAATTATTTTTACTCTGTATATCAGAGTTAAACAGTTAAATGAAAAAAAATCTTCAGGATTTTGATCTATTTTTGATGTTTTCTTACTCTGAGCAAGAATCCTAAGTTGATCATTAAAAAAAACATAAATAATCATGCAAATCAACATCTCGAAAGTAAATGAAAATTCTCCTTCAATATTTCTGCATCTAAAACTGTGACTTGTAACTTTTGGGATGGTTGTTCATAAAACCATTATGTTGTGTGCTTGGATTTTTACGCTTATTTTATCTTTTTACTACTTACGATTGGAATTAAGTTTTAGTAACCAATATTATTTATTGAAAACCAAATAATTTGTGAATTTTTCTTCGAGACTAAATAAGTCATATTGTGGCAAGCCATAGTAATGTACAATAATTTATCTCTTAATACATATCCCAGCTATCTCGTTAGAAATTGTAGGCAAAAACACACCATAGCAAAAATCTATTGATTTTAAAAACTGAAATCGATAATATTTCACCTGTTTCTTCTCTCAATCAATTAACGTGAATTAAGAAAAACCTGTAATTATTCAGTAATTTTTCTAAATTGTGCTTATTTTCAATAGAAGTTTGTGATTACCAAAAAACCTTTTTCGTAAATTCTAACGAAACATTGTTTTATTGTGTAACTCCTTATCTGGTTTTCGCCACCCTTTCAATTCTTTCTGCTTCGAGTAGTCTTGAAAATAATACACATCTTCTAAAAGCATCCTGATCAGAAAACAGATTATAAGGACCCTAAAATTTGACCCACCGGCCAACCCACTAAAGAATAAGACGAAATATACCTACTCCACTTTGGCAGTATGCGTGTGAACGTAAAAACACGATAGCCCCAAAAGACAAAAAACTAATCGTTAGCTCGGGATATGGATATTTAGGTACGAACGGTAACAGAAATAGCTGAACACTTTAGAACTTGTTAATATTTTTTCACCATCTGCAATTTCCCGTTTATTACTATGACAACTTGGAAAATATATTAATGTGTTCTTGTTCTAAAATGTTAAACTACTTCTGTTACTGACTGTACATATTCTGTTTCTAATCAAAATGATTGGTATAAATCATACCAACTCATATTGCAACAACTCCGAACTCAAACAAACGTTAAGTAGGTATGCAACCTCTAAAGAAAAACCTTGAACTTCTAAAGTAAAAAGAAAAAACTTTGAGTAGTCACTTTGACATTATTCAAAAACTTCCGAAAAAGTTTTTGTCGAAGTTTTGTGAAAGTTGATGCCTTGTTAAACAAATTTTAATATTAACTGCAGCAATTTAAGGATTCCTGTTTTGGTAAACAACGGATAACAGTATGCGTGGTGCAGAAGGGAAGAGGGAATGCGGTAATAGTTGTAGTTAATAATAAAACTATTCTTTAAAAAATATACTATTTGCAAATCCTTGTCGTTTTAAAACACGCGTATAGGAAACCAAAACCCCAACGGTTACATGTATAAGTTAACAACTCGTTTAATATTTAATAATTTCGCTTAATATATTTGAATACATACCCAAAAAGATAAAATTTGCCACTACTATGTCTAAATTATTTGGTCTGAAAGCTCTTGAGTGAAATGGTTTTTACGTGGGAACGATTTTTGTGCAAATAAATATAATAAACAAGTGCTTATAATGTGTCCACGTGAATTGGAAACGCCGAGAATCATTTCCGCGTAAAAATATTCTGATTGTGGATGGAAAATCGCAAGTACTCATTCTTATTTTATTGATGTCATTTGTTTGTTGCATATTTGTTTAGTTTACCATAGTGGCGTGTCTTATAAAGATGTTTGTTACAGGACGGTGCCACTAAATGCACAGCAGACTCTGACGCAGATAAGTAAACGGAGGCTGGAATTCGGCGTGGATGTTGAAACATTCAGATTGAGCGATAGACGTTTGGAACGTACAGACAGCACGGGCTCTATGGAAGACGAGGAAGTTGTTGGCAAGAGGAGGCGAAGACTTCTCGACGACGAGCGCCGCGACGACCCCGACCCGCATCGACGCTTGCTACTCCCCGTCCACAGAACGCACTCGCTCCGGCAACCTGACGAAGATGATGAATCACTCATAAGAAAAACCCAAGCAGCTCTTAAATCGCTCTCGGGCAGTTGGCAGCAAGAGCATTCCCCCGCTCGTAGTGCTGACGAAAATGATGATGCCAACGGCTTCGAAAATCTCTTTGAAGACAAAGGATCCGAAAATATGCTACCGTCCTCTCCGACTCCCTCCTCAGACAGCGCCGATGCAGATGTCTCCCAGAGAAGTTACTCTGTCTGCAATCAAATGGATGACCAGATAAACGGCGTCAGTGAAAACGAAGAAAGCACGAGAAGGTTCCAACGATCAGACAGGGAAAGAAGCAGCGACGACAGTAAACATGCAAAGTACTCAAATAACTATGACGCACCCGGCTTCGACGAACTCGTCGATTCGTCTTCCAATGAATTAGAGATAGATATGTCCGATAGAAACGACGATAAATATGACGAAGACAAAGATGGTAAACAAAGACGGAAAGAAATCGTCTCTGTCAATAAACAGTCGCTATATAATGCGTACAAAGCTGCCACGGCGGCTTTGCCGTACTCGACGCAGTCTGCTTTCAAGCCACCGGCAGAAGTGAAGCACAGATTGCACGGGGCGATACCGAGTGAACCTTTTGGGGGCTATTCCAATGACCACGAAAAGAGTAACAAAGGCTCGAAGCAGTACACGGTGCTGCAGCCTGCCGGAGCCGGGTCGCGTGCGGCCACAGCCCTGCAGGAGGCCCGTGCAGTACCCTCCGCGCAACCGGCGCGAGACTCCCGACCTCTCGCCGCGCTCTCCCCGCCGGTCGCCAGAGGTACCGGTCTCACTCACCTCAAACAACGATAGTCAAACTTTCTTAACGACATGGCTATAACACAGAACTCCGCTTCGTGCTATGAACTAAGTCAAAGTTTGTTTCAAGGTCGTCCCGCGATATCTCACCATAGTCGGGTCGATTCTCATTTGACTGACTGTTGTTTGCGACTAGTGAATCTGTTACTTCTAATAAACTGATGTTATTATCTCAATCGATAGTATATTATGTAGTTAAATTAGCATAACACTGTATGCGTCGTGAAACTTTCTGTCATTATTCAGATTAACCTCACGGGTAGAAATGGCTTTCAGCGTACAAAAGCTGGTAACAAATCATTGCACATTTGTTAGTTGTCTCACATAATTTAGTCAGGGACAGCTAGATTAGCTCCACCTACATCAATTTCGTATATAATGTGGAATTTTCCTCGTATTGCGGACGATAGCTGGCTTTATGTCAGGCGATGCGCAATAAAAACGGGTCAGGGCGGGTGGGCGTAACCCCGCCCCGCACTGGAAGAAAAATTGTGAGCCGCGCAGCCGCTCGGCGTTCTTTATTTTTTCTTTGAAGTTGTGAGGGGGGTGTTTCAGGCGGGGCGGGGCCGCGCAGGTACGCCCCGGCCGCCACGCCCGGCGGTATCGATCCGCTCACACGCCCCCACTGATGATTAGGAAAATACTAATTTGTGCATCTATCGATTTGTTCGCAGAAGGCAACAAGTGTCCAACTCCCGGCTGCAATGGGCAGGGCCACGTCACCGGCCTTTACACGCACCACAGGAGGTGAGTGATGATTTTCATGGTTTTCAGCAATAACGTATTGGGCTCATATGATGCGAAACAAAAGAACCTACGTATGAGAAACATGCCATATGGCGTAGTACGCCCACCCTACAGCCACTCCCCGTGACTGAATTAAATTGCTAGAAAATATAAAATACACTTCAGTATTGCTATGAACAGCAGCTCATACGGAGTAGATAAATCATATTTCATATAAAATTAAAAAAATACAAAATTCAAATATGCTTTATTCAAGTAGATCTTAAATGTACACTTTTGAATCGTTATTTAACATTTAAAAGTTAGTTATAGTATAAAATACATAAGATTAATACAATCTATATACCTACTAAATATAATCCATACATATAATGTTACCCTACCACCGGCGTCGGAAGTCTGATTCCACTGAGAAGACCCGGCAAGAAACTCAGTAGTTGCTCTTTTAAAAAGAGGTGGTTTACAATTCAGGTTGGTCACTTACAATTTTCTTTTTGTAACCTGAGTCATACAGTTTGAACATCAATACAGTTATCATTATCGTTACGGTACCCAAATTATAGTGAACCTGCGGGCCTAAGATGCGCGACTTACGAGAAGAGTAGACAAAATATCCTCCAATCAAATTTCGTTATTTCTCGATTTTTCATGGAGTATTTTTTGTTTAATCTTCCCGTGAGGCGCGCATCCTAGGCCCGCTGGGCAGACCAGTTTCCGTAAGTGGCACGGCAAGTTTAAGAAAAGAATACATTGAGACATACTAGATGACTATATTTAAAAAATGTCGTTTGTCCCTTCAGTCTGTCAGGATGCCCAAGAAAGGATAAAGTCACACCTGAGAGTGAGTAAAACTGATATAATGTAATTCTTTGTTTTCTTATATTTTTCCTATAACTAGATTTATTTCCTACTGCCGAAGATTATTATTGTAGCTCTTTTTTTATTTGGTTCCGTATAGTTTGTAATGTTATTATAAAACATCAAATCTCAATACCTTAGTTATATAAAATGCACGTAATTTGTTTAATTGTACAAGTATATCAACAATAGTACCCGTGGATAGGTACTTTTATTGTTTTTTGTAACGCACTTACTAATTTTGACACTAAATTAAACTAAATCTTAAGGAATATATTTACAAATTCCTTTTTTAATATAATCTTAAGTTTAATCCTGAATTAACAGTCAAAGATAACTGAACTCAAAGTTTAGTAGGTACGTAACATGTAATGTGGTCGATTTGCCTGTAATGTAAGAATTCAAGATGATATTTTGAGCATTATGTTACAATACTACCTCACTCACTGACGAACATTTCAAGATTAGCTTAACGAAGTAGACGAATCAATCGAATGTTATTATAGTTCTTTAGCATTTGCTCTCTCATTGCTCGTTATTCCTCGCTCACCAATGTGATGTAACAAATGTACTGTCACAACTTGCGCACTGAGTGCTGAGTGCAAGTTAAGGCCCGGTTACACTTTGCTTAGTAGTCAGTGCAGGTGATTAGTGCAGGTGCTTAGTGTTAGGAGAAAACACGTGGAGACTCGAGTAACTTGCATCGTGAAGTGATTAGAAGCGTGCTCTATTCAGTCGCACTAATCTATCGCTGTCAACTCGTGTTTTCTCCTAACATCAAACACCTGCACTAATCACCTGCACTAATCACCAGCACTAATAACTATGCAAAGTGTAAACAGGCCTTTACAGTGAGCGATGCGAATGACTACACCATCGCGTTTTGCAAGAAAAATACGCGAATTTGTATGGCATCGAGTCGGCTCCATCTAGCGCCCTTAATGAAGCCCGAATTCGCTGCTAGATTCCATACTAATTGACATTTACGTGCTCGCAAAATGCGATGGTGAAGTCATTCACTTCTCTTACTGCAACTCTCACTCGGCACTCTCACTCTCCTCACCCACTCGTGTAATGGTCTAATCTGAACAATAATTACAGGCGAATGTCCCAGTAAGGTAGCACCTGTACAGAATTCGGGTGTTTTTCTTGGAAGCTTAGCTAGGATGAAAACTAGAAAAAAAGCAATATTTGGCCCTAGGTAACGAGTGCAAATGATTCATTAATGCTTTCGGTAGCTTAGTGCTTAAGAGCAGTTGCCCGGCTAGCGGATGGAGCGAGTTCGAATCCCACTCGACACTTAAGGCTGAAATTTGAATTTTACTACTTTTCCTGCCTTTAGATATAAAATAAGCAGTGTACCTACCATTTGTGTACCATTACAATCACATCATCGTTTCTCACAGTCTTGGCGTTGCACGAGACGATCTTGAAGTGCCCCACCCCGGGGTGCAACGGCCGCGGTCACGTGTCCTCGAACCGCAGCACCCACCGGTCCCTTTCAGGGTGCCCCACTGCTGCAGCGAGGAAAGCTGCAGCGCGATCGCAAAGAGCTAGACCTTCACGTGAGTTTCAAGATTAATTATTGCGTTTCTGATGGTTAAAACGCTCTTAAAGACTGCACAATTGAACTTTTCGCTCGCTATATACGATACGCTCATTGTGTTCTTGGCGACCGCACTCTTATGCCCACACGCAAACTCAAAACTCAAACTCAACTATCTATATTCAAATGGACTCAAGCAATACTTTTAAATAGTCAGAAATATACTAAATAATAATCATAAGTACTATAATAATATGCATATATAAATAAACAGTATACAAACATAATGCGACTCTACCACCGCGTCGGAGGAGTTGATTCTTACTGAGAAGACCCAGCGAGAAACTCAGTAGTAACCTACTTTTTAAACTTATTTTGGTTTTACAATGAGAGTTAGTTACACGCTAACTTCCATTTTCACCATTCGCAGCTGAGATCTTTTATACTCGTATCTAGCTTAAAGGCATCATTATCTAGCTTAAAGGCATCATTATCTAGCTTAGTGGCATAATTATCTAGCTGAAAGGCATCATTATCTAGCTTGAAGGCATCATTTATGGATCAATTGAAGAATGTCAAAATATGTGCAATTGTGTAGGTATCCAGTTTCGGATCGGAATATGATATCGGTGTGTGATGTCTTAGAAAACTAGTTGTCTTTGTTATTTAGGTAATGTTGTTCATTGTTGAATTTGTGAGTCCATGTGTACCCTTTTCTAAGTTGAACACAAGGCAGTTTTAACAGGTTTAAAGTGACGTCATCAATAGATGCCTAACTAGTCAAAAACTTGTTCAATTGAATTCCAAAATAATGGCATCATGAGATTTATTTCTGTTCATATCCACAGTACCAATTCAAACGCAAATCACAGCGACGCCAGAAACCCTAAGCGTGGTGAGCGTTGTGAGCGCGCGTTGCGAGCGCGAGATAGCGGCGTCGCCGCGCAGTCCCGCCGTGAAGCGAGAAGCGACCGAGCTGCTCGTCCCGAAGCGCGAGGCCGCCGAGCCTGAGCGCGACTCCCCCGGCATGGAGACGCGCCACGCCGGCTACGGCGCGCCGCCCGACCAGCGCTCGCCGTACGAGCGACCGCCGGACGACCACGTTAGGTCCTATAGGTAAGTGCCCCAGTGTCACCCAGCATGGAAACGCCACATCTGCTACTACATACGAATAAACAAAGCATTATGTGCGGTATTAGGAATAATTAAGATCTCGCTATTGTATGTTAGTAGGTACTGTTAGCCATAAGAACTTGGCTTGCTCAGTTCGAACCCGGTTGTGCGTTTCATGAACAGTCGGGTTCGAGAATCAATTTGACAGATCACCGATTAGTGTTCTGTCAAATTGATTACCGCTATGTGATGTGTTAAGATTGAAAAGTTCCATTTGACGTGATCATACCCTCAGAACTCGCCTTAAGATCAACCGCCCAACAAACATGTCTGATCCAAAAGGCAATCACTATTCCTCCTCAGTACCAGATCTGACCTAAGCATCAAATGAGCATACTAATGAATTTTATATTACTCATAGCCAAATGAACGAAACACGGTATGGCTACGAATCCCGGTGCTATGAAGGTGCGCCCGCGTTCGAGCGGTACGACCCTGCGCAGTGTCCGCAGCGGCCGTACGGCTGGGAAGAGGAGCGCTACCACGACCCACACCTGCCCACGCCCATGAAGACCGACCAGTCCGAAGAGACCAACTCCGGACCCATTTACCCTAGGTGCGTTGCTTTCTACCTTACGATCAATGCCTTATCTAATGTGGTAAACGAGACTAACCCTGACTATTACTGATAGATGGAATAATCTAACTAGCAAATGTTATTTACCATTGTGTACAAAATAAAATACTATAAAACACAATAACGATTATCGGCCTCATCTCGCAAACACCTTATTTGCGGTTATATTCTAGAAGCAGAAATAATAACCAACCAACTGGCGGCTCCAGAAGCTGCTAATGGCTGTCAAAATAAATGAGTTTTGGCACCACAAAAAGTACATATTGAAATAAGAGCTCGAATTAACATTCGCTGTTAGACGTCTGATGAGGTGTTAGGATCAAGACAGCCTCCCATCACATGATATCAACTTCTGTACGAACACGATCAACACACTAAGTCAGTTAATCAAGATCTGACCGGTGACTCCTGTCCATGCAGACCAATGTACCACTACGAAACGAGTAGCGGCGTAGGGGCGGTGGCGGGTGTCGGAGCGATGGGCCCCGGCGTGCCTCCCGGCTTCTCAGCTATCAACCTGTCAGTCAAGATCGCGGCGGCGCAGGCACAGCGGCCGCGAAGCCCAACACCAAGGGACCCAAGAGACCCACGACCAGTCATAGATCTGTCCACGTCCAGTGGGAGTCCGCAGGTGAGATCCAGGATTGAGACGTAACGCTTCATTGTAACCGCTTAAGTAAGGGTGGATCTAGATGAGGAACTGCGCTTGCTGTCTAGAACATGACAGAAGAAAAGCAAAGAGCTCTTGCAGGAATGAGCGATCAGAATGCGCCTGTGAACTAAATTACCATCGGAATATTAATCAAATTTAACAAACAGTACGTAAAGTCATAGATTTTTTAGAATATCCTAATAGACTCCTGGATCCACCGTTACATGCCCTTTGATTTGACGCTGCCCTTAGTGTTCCCAAATAATACAATCTCAACCCGGCTTGCTTAGTGGTTGCTGCTATCGTAGTTGTAAAAGATCTATGTTCAGATATTTTCCAAAAAGAAAGAGCGTTGACAAAAATAAATCTTGAGATTGACAATCCTAGTTCGAATTCGAAACAGATTTTCAGCGAAACTCTTTCACACATTTCGAAAATAAAATTCTGGTTAATCAGCTTGCGAGCCTAAAAAAAATAGCAAAATATGGCTGCCAAGTTTTTTCGATTAAAAAGCATTTCTCTTGACATATTCGAGTTCTTGCTTAACGGACAAAAAAGTTGCTGATTCAGCTTGACTGCAAAACGCTGTAATAATTTGAAAATCTTTCTCGATATTTTGAGCTAAATTTTGAAACCTAAATCCATTCTAACCGTTCGTCCAATAATATCTGGATCGAGAACTGAGGATTAAATGTTTGATAGCAGGGTCCATACGCGTCGCCAGTGTACACGAGTGCGGGGGGCGGCAGCGGGGGCGCGCGGGGAAGCCCTCAGCCCGGCGCTTCGCCCCAGCTGACTGCGAGCCCCCAGGTGCCCAGCCCGCAGGGGCAGACCCTCGACCTTAGCGTGTCCCGTTTACCACATAGGTGAGGCATTTGAACTTAGGACTTTTTCTGACCATATTTTGTTTTCTTTCTTTTGTGACAGCTTTAATAGACTGACATTGTGGTAAAACTAGTAAAGCAGCAGCATTTCACCAGATGAGAACCTGTGGATATAGTGACTGCTCATAAATAACAGCTTCATTAATGGGCTGTCAGTCACCTTTGCAATTTCGGCCTATCATCACCAGATTTTCTAGTCTGCCACTGACAAGATATTAATAAAACTTTCAATTGGGATTGTTTTGCCCTTGAGTATCTATCAATCAAGAGGCTTGTATGGCAGAGAAGATTTCATTATTTGTTGTTAGCCATCTTAGTTTCTCAGTTATACCCTTTGATATATGTAAGCGTAATTAAAAAATGTAAGCTCTAAAACTCTAAAATATTAGATTTTTGCCCCAAATTAGTTTCCATGCTTTTATTTCGGGTTACTTATCGAGTGCACGTGTTCTAAATAAGGCGTTTATGTCGCAGTCGCAGTTTTCCCGGAGGAGTGTCGTACAGCCGAGAATCGACGCCGGATAGCGGCGGCAGCCATCCCTATTTAGAAGCCTACCACAGGGATACAGCGGGTAAGTTTATAATTTTGCTTTTCATTAACGCAATATTTTGGACTTAGACTGACATAACATTTACATATTTGCAAAAGCAACTATACAGGATAATTCAGTTCTTCTTTTTTATTACCAGTCAACCACACGGCCAAACAGATAAATAAAAGACGGTGCATGCGTCCAAATACTGACGTGAAAGCAAAAGAGAGATAGCTTTGATAATAAGAATAATATTTAACATCCTTATCCTGCTTGACAATCTCCCAGAAGTCATCACACTTGATATAGACAGATAGACGGACCCAAAAGTACCCTTACGTGCACTCACCGTTGTAAAGGGCTCTCCACACGGCACGCTATTTCGCAAAACATGGCGTACAAACACGTACAAATTAAAACGAGACCGCGATAATGCCCGGTGCGAGCTGACGGCTTGCGCCGCGCGCGAGTCAGTCAATACCGCTTAGTGCTGTCGAACAGAATCTACTCATTTGACGGTACTTCTACCGATACGCTGTTTTAAATTTGTTTGTTTACTATCGCACTAACTATGATGTGGTTTTATATTTTACACAAAATATCATTATGAAAAACAACCAAGACCATACTTGATTAAACTTATTCATGGGTCAGATGAGCTTGGTCTAACATGTCGAAACATTGTTTTTTTTTATTATTTTTTAATAAATAAAACCTGAAAATATGTTATAGAGATGCGATTATCAAAACTTGTAGAAC
Organism: Udea olivalis; assembly: GCA_947369235.1. NCBI lineage: Eukaryota > Metazoa > Arthropoda > Insecta > Lepidoptera > Crambidae > Udea > Udea olivalis. The sequence continues at coordinate 6,385,534 of OX376345.1, read as the reverse complement.
GCTGGCTTCTAATTCCTTTTTTAATTAAATTCCTCACTAACTATTAAGATTACTTAAATCATCAACACATTATATGACAGGTTGCAAAAGATTAATTAGGTTTTGTCCATTTTGACTTACGATTTGTTTATTTTTTATAAGTGAGATTAGACATAATCCTGTGCCATCTAGAGTCTCTTGTCGAGTTATACCGATTTTCATTACGAACTTCCCAGCACTCTTTCGAAGGGTGTACCCGCGCTGCTCGTAACATGCGGTTAACCGTCACACGGTGGTTTTTGTGCCGCTTCACACACGCCGAGACCTAATTAGAACTGTAGCGGGAATTCTCGGGGGCATACCTGGTTTTATGTTGTGCTACCTAGGTTTGAACTGCCTCAATACTAAATCGTGGTGCTTTATAAGAGGGTCAACATCGATAGTTAATAGAAGTTCATTAATATCTTAAATTGCTGTAGGTAAAGAACTAGACGGAGATTTTGACAGTGTTTTTTTTCCAGTTTGGTAAATACATCGTGTTCAAACACAATATTTGTACTCATCTACGTAAAAACAGCGAGGGGTTTGAGAAAAATGTTAGGCAGAAATTTAAATTGCATTCTATAACGAACGGCATATTCTAGCATCTACATTCTATAGATAAGGTTCCTATCTACGAGTATGACACTAAAACAGTTCAAACTTCATTTAAAGACGTCTTGTCTTTTAAATATTTGATCTGCATTACATCAAGATTACGAGGCAGTTAAATGGTAGGTACCTATTGCGGCCTAGAGCAGGTATAAAGACCCCGTCTCCGCCAAGGTCAGCCGCTTGTGAAGCCGCGAACAAAGCCCTCGGTGACCGTCTTGTTAAAACAATCCAGTTTGACAGATAAAGGGTCTCATTTAAATGAAAGGACAATGTAAATATTGCTTGCTAAGTTAGGTTTATTAACTTGTTACTTGAAGTAAGTAATCGTAGCTGACTAATAGCTCTAAAAGCGCCACTACGCGCTGATCTTATGCTTAATTATTTAACAAATAAAACTCCTAAAACCTGCAACTTAAATACCAAAGTCAATTAAATATTACAGCACTTATATAATTCCTTTAGAGTAGCGTGATCATGAACAGTCGGAATTCATAATCCTGAACCTGCACTACAGTGCCCTGTAAAGGCTCCCAGCCAATAAACAATCAGCCTAGCATCATTTGGGCTCTTAATTTGCCTCTGCGTAAATTCCACCCTAAGAACTTTACGAGCCTTAAACAAAGGCCTATTAATACAGTTTCCTACCAGTTTGATTTTCTTACCTAGGTTAATAAGTACCTACTGAGTTTTTGAAGTTAAGTTAACGGATTATTTTTTTCCCAGGTTACGGCGGCGTAAGTCCACACCCAGTGGCCGGCTACGGTCTCGCGCAGCCGGACTACGCGGCCGCGGCCGCAGCGGCCGGCTACGGCGGCTACCAGTATCAGTGCGGCGCGTACCCCCCGCCACCCGCATACCCGCCGCACGCGCCGCCATACTCGCCCCCCTGCTACATGCCGCCGCCACACGCGCCGCACGACAAACCTAAAGACAGCAGGTGAATATTCTAGCTAGTTCTTCAGTCAAGAGATGTACGAGTATAAAGGCCCCGTCACGAAAAAAGAACGCAAGACGACAGTGGACAGGATGGTTCTGCGCATGGGTACCTACAGGTCAAGAGAGGCAGGATCAGGAAGTCCAGCAGGCCAGAAGGCAACCGTTCTTTATGGATGACGGTAACTTTTATCTTCATTGGCATTTTCTGCCAAATACTTTTGTATTTTATGTACCAGGTAGGACACACCTTTCAGTGCATAGTATAATTTAGATACTAAATGACCACAGCCAAATCGTCACAAGAGTATTAAGTCCCTTGTTCTAAATAACATTAAAATAATATAAGTAAGTAATTATAAGTAGATAGTATACTAAGTATTTTATAGTCTTAATTACCCCTTCTACACTCGCGTCTAATACCTAAAGTCAAATGCCGCAGTTCAAACTATGTATCCGCGCGAAGTGTGTTTATAGCAATGTGAGCTGAGCTGATTCCGGTAACGTTGTGGACTTGTTTAACTGTAAATAAACAATGCTACTGTGACAAGTGTTTGACCATGGTCTAAGAAAGCGTCAAAAGTGCACCATGGTATCCCGACGAAAGTATGGCGGGAAAACAAAGAACAAAACAAAAAAGGTTTTATTCCGAAAGAATAAGTTTCAATGATTACCTATAAACAACTTGGATGAATGATGGAATTAATAGTCTCTAGTTAGAACAAACATGCATGGATCGGCAGTTTAGCACTGCATGAAAGATATTCCTGGAAGAAGAATGGGTGAGGACTGGGATTTTCAGATTAATCTTTAGGAGCTTCGAAAAATATATTGTGTCGATATCGTACCGAAAAACGTGGAAACACTCATGTTTGATTAATACAATACCTACAATAACTACATCCCTGCCTTACCGAAAAGTGTAAATGAAAAGCCGATCTCTATTCATTACAGTGATTTTTGGCGTCTATTTTCTCCTTATCATATACATAAGAAAGCAGTTTTACAATGTCATTGATACTTACTAAATAATGATTTCAATTATTTTTTTTGTGCATTTAGAAAAAATTCTATCGTTAAAAACACAAAAAAACATCATTAATCGTTTGTTAACTGATAATCATTGATAATCGTCTGTTCCCGCAATTAAACGTGAGTACTTAGTTGTTTTTTTCTATTCCTTATTTTAATTTTTTGAATCCTTCAGCACTCTCCTAAAAAAGTACTGTACTTAATTGATTAGTAGTACCTAAGTAGTCGTAGTGGGTTCAAACCCATCCATGTCAAATTCATCTGACAAATCTTTGTGTTGGTTTTGTGTGTAGATGTTTTTAATTATCTATTCAAGTATGTATTTTGAACTATTTACGTTACTAAAATTGGTAATATTGAAGCTTAAAAAGGTGGTTATTGGAGAATAACTTTTTAAAATCTCTTAATGGTGTGGAAAATGGTTTTCAAATTAATTTTTCATTACTCATACTCTGAAAGTAGGTCTGAAGTTGCCTGAGGAGCGGGATGAAAGTAATACTTTTCATCCCTAAGGAGAATCCCTTTCAACTGACAGCTGTCAAATTATTATTTTTTAAAACTAGTTCTTTTTCACATATCTATAGAACCATGTTCCAACTTTCTATACAGCCACGATGTAAAATTGAAATAACTTAAAGTTAAGTATTGATTAAAGAATACCTTCTGTGTACTAAGTATCGGAAATTTGTCAATAAAACAAAAAATACAAATTATTCATCTAAATTTATTTTATCGCCTTCAAAGTAGGCCCCATCGCTTGCAATACAACATGTCCACCACTTCACCCAGTCTTCCATACATTTTTCAAAGGCTATTTGCGGTATGGCCTTTAGCTCATTCAGCGAATTTTCTTTTATGGCTTCTATCGACTCAAAACGTTTTCCTCGAAGTGGTAATTTTAACTTGGGAAATAAAAAAAAGTCAGACGGAGCCATATCAGGTGAATACGGTGCTTGGTCGAGAACTTTTGTTGAATTTTTCGCTAAAAACTCTTTCACTATAATGGCTGTGTGTGATGGTGCATTATCATGGTGCAGCATCCATGAGTTGTGTTGCCACAAATCTGGACGTTTTCGGCGGATACTCTCACGCAAACGCTTCATGACGCCTTAATAATATTCTTTATTCACTGTTTCTCCCTCTGGAAGGAATTCGGAGTGAACCACACCACGGTAGTCAAAAAAACTGTCAGCATCACCTTGATTTTGGAGCGACTTTGCCGCGGTTTTTTGGGTTTCGACTCGTTTTCGAGACGCCATTCTGAAGACTGTTGGCTTGTTTGCATGTCGTACTCATAAACCCATGTCTCGTCGCCAGTTATTATACGTTTCATAAAGGTCGGATCCGTAGAAGCTCGGGAAACCATGTCTTCAGCGACATGCTTTCGCTGCGCTTTTTGAACAAAATTAAGCTCTTTTGGAATTAGTCGAGCGGCGACGCGTTTCATGCCTAAAATGTCAATGAGAATGTTGTGGACGGACTTATAAGATATGTTCACCTCACTAGCCAACTCTCCCAGACTCATACGTCGATTTTCGAGCACTAGCTTCTTGATTCTGTCGATGTTTTCTTTGGTCGTAGCGGTTGAAGGTCTACCAGAACGAGGCAAGTCTACTACTACTTCTCGGCCTTCTTTAAAAGCCTTATACCATTCATAAGCCCTTGTTTTCGATATACACGATTCGCCGTAGGTATTTCGCAACATTTTTAGTGATTCACCACATGAAATATCATTCGAAACACAAAATTTAAGGCACACTCTTTGTTCAACAATATTTTCCATTGTAAAAATCGCCGAGGACTCAAAACTATCACCAACAAAAAGTGTAGTTTAAAATAAATTAAATGACAGATCCCGCTCAAATTTTGCGCGCTTAATCAGTACAGTGCTACCAACATGCAGTAAAAATATTAGAACGACCTCTTTTACGCGGGTCTTTTTATTGCCATATTCCCGATACTTTTTACACAGAGTAGTATATATTTTTTAAATAACTTTATTATAATTTAGTTTCAACAATTTCTTTAAAATAACTTAGATTTGAGCAAAATATTTACCATTTTTCCAATGATGAAAATAAAAAATAATGGCTAATAGCTGGCCGGCCACAGAAAAAAAAACAAACAAAATAGGCGGGAAAGCGGCAATTCGATTCGATCTTCAATCTTCATTTATTTTTTCGATTTGAAGACTTTTGTTTATACGTATAGCAGAGATTTGTACCTATAAAATGAGTTCATCTGATTCTGATATGAATTTAACACCTGATTTTATAAGAGAAGAGGCTAAAGCGGTGGTGGAAAATAAAATTTACTAATTTTTTCTTTAGCTAATTCATGTTTTTATTTTTACTTTCCTTGTATTTGTAATGAAAAGCAGTGTTTACCTCGGGTTAAAGACTTATTTAGTCCCTCGAACTATTGGCGCCCTCACATCGTTCCGGGCGCCAAACCCCGTCTCGGGACTAAATAAGTTACTTTCACCCCTAGGGTAACAATGTACTATTGTACTTTTATAATTAAGTATATAAAAAATCAAGCCATTTGCTCGATGAAACATTTTTTTTACAAAATTAAAACCCACCTATTAAAAATTTGTATGCACTATTTCTACATCAAACCAACATTCATAGGAAATAATATAAATTAAGAATAACACAATCGACTAATTTCAACTTTTTTTCTTGTTTTTCAAACTTAGCCTCAACTCAACTCTTATTTTTTTTAATATCAATAACCCTAATTTTATTGAAGTTAATCGCTTTCTACATTTGAATTACCCGCGCCCAGACGACTCAGCGCCATGTTGCTTGGGCACGTTCTGATACACTTATTTTATCTATCATACACAATTCATTTAAAATAGTTAAATCCCATAGAACCCAATAACTATCATAACTTACTATTAATAACAGATTACGTTACTCATATTTACTTTTACTAAATTTCACATTTCGAAATACACTTCTACAATAATTGTAATCATGTAGGGAATCATCATTCCCCGCTTTAAAATTTATAAGTTTTAAAGTTTGTTTCTTCCAATAAAAATATTTAGATTAGCCTAAAATTACCACGCGAAATGCGAATAGTAATATCTGCATTGTGTACCTGTAAATGCATTCTCATAACAGACAATAAACACGATGTTTAAAATGGAAGGAGCTTCAATGTGTCGGCCAGGTACTTTACTGTGCGGCTGTCACTGTCTAACAATACGCGATCGTAGGAGATGGAGCATTCCATTCAGTCGACCCTTATTAAAAGACCATGGCACCCCTTTGCAGTCGTTTTGAGAGCATTGCATCGATCGAATACTTCGCGTAACTTAGCAGTTTCGTTTTATTTTTATTTGACTTTATATTTTTAATACATAAAACACATTTAAAAGTTTTAGAAGTTTATTAAAAGTGAAAGGAAGTGTATTTATAAAAGTTGTAAAGTGAAACGAACTGTCATTTTTGTTCCAATGACTACGCAACAAAGTTTTTAAAAGTTAGGTTATAGCGTCACAATGTGCGGGTTTCCGAGCGCACGCGTCGCTGTCTATGGATCAGTCTAAATATACATGCGCCCGCGCGGACGCGCTCCACGCCAAATAGTTAACTAAAACGTCAGATAAAACTTTTTGTTCGATAAGATATACAATAATACAAAATCAGTGAGTATTAGTGTTGTCTACATTCATCGGAAAGTTCAAAATGTTGCAAAACAGGTAAGATTCAAAACTTTATAAAACTTTACAAACTTTTTAGTAGTTTGGATCGATTATTCGAGACGTAAACAACAATGACTTATAGCATGCATAACTTTTGTAAACTGTTTGCTCGCTGTTTCAACAGTAATAGATAACGACCTTTTCGAAGTTTGGCAAATTCCGTTGAGTTAATGCTATTTAGTAGGTTAATTTTTTAACGAAAATGGTGTAACGTATGTCATTAAGGTCGAGTTTGATTGTGTTGGCGTAACTTTTTCAATCTTATTTATGAAGCGAATGCGTTCCGTTGTCGTTACGTTTTGTTATTTGTTTTTTTTGCTATTGTCTTTTGTTTGATTTTGTTGTTTCCTTTTTTGTTAGCGGTACCATTGCCCCGTTTGAGAACTTCATGTTCGGAAGGCTGTATTCAAATATTGTCAAGAATGCAAAGGATCGAGAGCCGCTGCTGCAGTGCCCGGTGGAGCATTGCGACGGCTCTGGACACATCTCAGGCAACTTCTCATCGCATCGCAGGCAAGCGCCCATTTCGAACATCTGTTCGCTGCATGGCATGACACTAGGGTTGTCTTGTCATGTCATTGATTTTTTTCATAAGTCACGTTACTTTTGTAAAGTTTTTTTTCAAGCAACGGTCTAGGTATATTATGTAGGTATTGTAATGTAAATGACTAAAATGTACATACCTTTTCATAGTACGCAAACAATAAGACAATTACCTAAAATTAATAAAACTGTTTTTAAACTTTATAAAGCATTTTACCGAATATGGCTTAACCTTTTAATTTGGATTGATGCACTTATTTTGCTTTCAATAAACGAAATGCGTATTTTGCAATTATTCACGTTATATGGTAAAACCCGAATGACTGGATAAAGTAAAGATGAAGCTCTTATTAATTTACAAAAATTATCCATTTCATAGTTCAATACGCCTACCTACAACAACAAGATATTAAATTTAAAACAAACATAAAATGGTTGAGCACTGCTTTATTTAACCAATTTGATATTAATATTTTAAAGTACATCTCTGGAGCCTGGTTGTTTTAGTTATATTCGGTAGTTCTAATACATTTTGAACTAATCCAATTTATAATGATCATCATACATTTTCATTTGAGTAGGTAAGGTTGCATTAATGATATAATTGATTCGAGCTTTACCTAATAAATAAATTAATTAATTAATTGAATTTACCTGCCGCATCTGTAGATAAACATACATTTTATTAAATATCTACTTTGTAGCAGCCCTATCGTGGCATTTGTACAGGAGGTAGCGGCAAAGTATTTTTTAGTCTGGTTGTAATGTTATGTTTTTGCAACGCACTTTGAAGTTGAATATATTTTATGTGTGTTGAGGTTGACTGTATCAACCTACTTAGGCTAAATAGGCATTCGGGTCATTTAGCCAGCGTGCAGTGACAATCTCGCCCCTGGATAGCAATTTACGCATTTCCGAGCTGGTACAATTGATTAGGTACCTTACGTCCGGCCGTAGATTTGACAATGCAGTTCAAAAAAATACAGATTGCAGAGCGTAGGTCCTATTGATAGAAGTTTAAAAATATTTATTCAACAAGACGTTATTGTAATTTATGTTATTGTCACAATCATATCAAAAAAATATATATATTAAGAATTCATGTCTGTAGGTAAACAATTTTTTTATTATTATTTACTTAATATTAGTTTAAAATTTTATATTAGTGATTCTAAAATGAGCAAATAATATCTTGATCAACAAAATTCTCAGGAATTTATGTACTTTAATAGATGCTTACTATGCTACTTGTTATTGACCTATTTGACTCATAAAATGATTAATTGGGTAGGTATCGTAAAATTGTAAACTCTTTTTCCTTTAAATACAACTGCCTGTGTATTTTGATAATAATTAAATATAGGTACTCGATACACAGTTTACGGACACACACAACTAGGTACTTATTACTTGGAGGATGCCGATAAGAATAAAATTATTCTGTGCTTACTTGGCTTTCCTAGTACATAAGTTAACTAGTTTGCTCAGATGTAAATTCAGTTCAATTTTTGGCAAAGACCCATTTTAAAAGACTAGGTATCTTTTTAGTAAAACAGTAAATAACATTGTAAAATAATAACAGTTAAGTCAAGACGTTTTGCAATTTGTGGTCTGCTGGTAATGAAACAATATTCATTGAATAGTTTATCTACCTACTTGTTTTGCCATGTGTAAACCAGATAGATGTTGTTAATTTTGGCTTTCGCTTTAACTACAAATATAATAAGTCAACTTGTTAGAATTAAAATACTTATTAAAAATCTTACCTACTTCTGACATTTTACCAGTAACGGACTGAGAGTTTGATAGAATCGCTAGGGCCCTTTTGGCTAATTTTTACTTACATGATGAAATTGCTTTAAAAAAATCAAATAAGAGAAATGCACAAAGCTTATGGCAACTCATTAACTATAGTCAAAACTTGCGTAAGTTTATTATACTATAGAGTACTGCAGAGTGTAGGTAGAAATCTTTATAAATGTCTATCCTATTTCTCTATAAATTTCTTTTTTTATAATTTAAATGATGCAGAATTAAAAACAGTAAAAAAAAATTCTAATAAAGTACAAAATACGAAGTAAGGGGTGTAACAAAAAGGGTCACATATTTTTAGCCCCGATGAAGTGGCGAACATGGATCGTAGGTACCTACCTAAACCTAAGACTGTTTTGGTTCGTGTTTATTACACACACTTATTAAGTTATTACGCTTCTGAAGCCCAATTGGCAAATATTATTATATTATATAATATTATGGTTTCAAATATAATTTTACCCATGTTTATCATAGTATAGCACTTTAAACATAAATGACATGTAAAACTGCTTTTTAACTTGAAGTTTAGTTCAAATATGGTAGTTTATACACTTCCTTGAATGGAGGACAAACCAAAAAAAAACTATCAGGGATTGGTATGAAAAAAAGCCTTTCGATAAATTCTTTGTCACTGTCACTAAATCAAAACATAATTGTCTACCATGAGGTATAATACATTGCCCCAGCACGTCATTGTAAGCAGTTTGTATATGTGCAGTCTGTCGGGATGCCCACGTGCCGACCGCTCGCAGCTGCAACCGCACTCCCAGGAGCTCAAGTGTCCGACTCCCGGCTGCGACGGCTCAGGACACGTCACAGGGAACTACTCCTCGCATCGGTCGCTGTCCGGGTGTCCCAGAGCGAACAAGCCCAAGAGCAAGCCTAGGGATGGGCAGGACAGTGAACCACTCAGGTGAGAACGATATAATTTATAACGAGGTGGTGGACTGGTTTGGATATGGAAAATATTTATATTTACGTACATAATATTGCTATTTTTGTGTGATGGGCATTTGAATTTGTAATATATTTTTGGTAAAATATTTATACTTTAACAATAATAAAAGTGATGTCAATTTATTGGCTTTTTTTTCATAACTGATTAACGCTGATTAGCCACAAATGGAATGAAGCGTTTTAGGGCAACTAAAAAGATTCATAACGGAATTAAGTAACAAGCCTGAAAAAAAATCTTGTTGGTATGTTGGCCATGAACTTAAGCTAAGGGTTGTTACTGCGAGGTTTCCATCGCTTAGAAGTTTTAGGGCCATCAAAATATATAACATAAGTACCTACGTGCCTGGAATGCTTAAAGCATTAATGCGCTGAGTCTAAGCTGTAACGTGAATTGAACTAGACGTGAGAACCGGTATACCGGTGTACCGGTGAGAACGGAGTCTCGTTTTTGCTGTGTGTTATTTGTGGGCATATTCATTTGAAGATAGTTGTTCATGTATTCAATAATTTTGACTTCCGCTATCTAGGATAAAAACAATAATGCTTTGGTTTAACAATAATGCCAAGCAAGTAGCATAAATGTAATAACATTCTTAATAATATGGCAATTCTTCTTTTACTATATTAACCATATTTATAATTTAAGTATATGTATACTGTATCCTATCACTGTTCCCCTGCTTTGGTAATGCTGTTACAATGGTTTCTTGGTTATTTGCACGCTGCTTAGATGCCCTATACCGGGCTGTGACGGATCTGGACACGCTACAGGGAAATTCTTATCGCATCGAAGGTAAGATTTGGTTCAGCGCAGTCGAATAATAGTAGTACTTACAGTAGATTGTGTGCGTAATATTTGAAAAAAATGGTTTAACCGGTCGATGGTCTCGCAGTACAAGTTGTAATGATCCTAAAGTGGGAAAACAATGTCTATTTTAAAACTTTCCTAATGGAGCAGGTTTCTCAGAACACCAAATATTGTAATTGAGCTTCCACCTCTGGTGAATGATGTCTGGTGTGTATCATCACATATAAAATCAATAACTATTAAGTACCTCCAACTTTATTATAGTTCGAACAGTTTAATGATCTAATTTGATTTGATACTTGATAAGCCTGCTTCATATTATGGCAAACTTTTTGCATTAAGATGCATAATTTTCTGACTTCAACTCTTCAGTGCCTCCGGCTGTCCGATTGCTAACCGCAACAAGATGCGTGTTTTGGAAAGCGGCGGCACAGTCGAACAGCACAAAGCAGCTGTGGCGGCTGCCGCGTCTGCTATTAAGTTCGACGGGGTGAACTGTCCTACTCCGGGCTGTGATGGCTCGGGTCACCTCAACGGATCATTTCTAACCCACCGCTCCCTGTCTGGGTGTCCAATCGCGGGAGCAGCTACGCCTACTCCACAGCCTAAGAAGCCCAAATATCCTGATGACATCACGCCGCTGTATCCTAAACCATATTCAGGTTTGTTCGTGCCTCTAAAATTCAATTTAATCATAGATTCGACTATTCTCTCCCTTAGTGGATGATTTTTATAATAATTTGAAAGTCAACTTCCCAGGTGTAGTAAATGCTACTTTCAAGTGTAAGACGCACTGATAATAATTTATACCTGAAGCAATAATAGTAATGACTATGACTATGAAAAATATCAGTAAAAAGGTGAACGGATAAGCAATTACTGTTTTTCCTTAGCCGTTTACAATACTTCGCTTGTAAATTCCAGGGATGGATATGAATATGCAGACCGGCAATGGCGAGGACCTTATGACGCTGGAACAGGAAATTACGGAGCTGCAGCGTGAGAATGCGCGGGTGGAGTCGCAGATGATGCGTCTCAAGTCCGACATTAACGCTATGGAGACCCACTTGAGCCACGGAGAAAGGGTAAGAGTTAAAATCTCTATGGTAATACAGGGCGACAAGAAAATTGAACCAATTTCTCGAGAGCTATTTGAAACAGGAGTTTGCTAGAAATTTACCCTTATTTGTCATAAATTAAGCAGACATGTCATATTGACATCATATTTACAAGTTGGTGGCAGCTTACGAGGGCGCAGTCTTTGCTGATAACTCGCTAACTACGCAGAAATATATTTTCATATCATCCATTTGGCTTTCTGAAATGAAAAATAACAATTCAGTGTCCGAAATGCAGTAGTGAATAATGTCTTCAGTATTATTTTTTTGCAGTCAGATTTCGGAGGCAAAATCAAACCACTGTTTTATCTCGTTCACTATCTATATTTGACCCCAAGCAAAAATTCCATGCTTCTTTGAAGGAATAGGCTTAACTTCCCTGTCACCCTGTTTAAGTGAGTCTGAAAGTGCACTGAACCTTACTCAGTTATCCTTTTCAAAATAAGTTTGTTCACTTAACCGACGTCTGCCGCCTCAAAAAACTATATTTGTAAAATCAAGATCGAAGATTGAAATCTGTCACAAAAGGGTAAGGCCCCCTTTTTACCCTAGATACGGCTCTGCTGTGCACGTTTTCTTTTAGTACATGCCAATGATGTGATACAAAAATATCTACTTTTTGTCTATTTGTAAAAAATCAAACCCAACAAAAATTTGCAGTGACCTTCGACTTCCCAATTTAAGCTTAATGTAATTTTAATTGAATTAAAATATTGTAATTTTACTTACTGGCGAATTTGGTACATATTTGATTGGTTAAACTAGCCATAAGTTCCATTTACCTCTTTCACACCAAACGTACGTACGTACGCGTACCTACACCTGAACATAAATTAACTGTATCATAATTTGTTATGGCCTGCGACAGGTTGAATGAAGCCTTTTCACGATAATGATTTGAAAAATTCAGTGAATGAATGCATTACCTTTACCGATAAACAATATTGTAATTGGAAATTTTTGTCTGACAACTTAGATGGTACTGTCATGGCTTCAAACATCCAACTTTGAGTGCTCCTAAACACACCACATAGTGAGTACCATTTGTTAGTTTCTTTATGGTACCACTAAAAATGTAAAATAGAGTGATCCCCAGTTAAAGTAAAAATGATAGGGTTAGTCAGATTCGGGTGCAGTTTTTCAGTATTTAAACAGTTATTAATCGCGATTCTGTTACATTTCTTATTTATATCATTATCTTTTCAGTTTCATTGTCTTTAACATTAAAACACATTTTCAGGAGAACCAAGCGATACTGCAGCGGAATAGCAATTTGAATGAGTACTACGAGAGCTTGCGTAACAACGTGATAACCCTGTTGGAGCACGTACGAATCCCGGGCGGTGGCACGGCACCCGTGACGACGGCCGGGGCGCCGCCCGGCGCGCCCCCTCCTCCCGGTCCTGGTGAAAAACCTGCCCACGATAACTTTGACTCGTACCTCACCAAGCTACAAACTCTCTGCTCTCCCGATGGTTACTGCCCCGACGAAAACCGCCCTATCTATGAAACAGTGAAGAATGCGCTTCAAGACTTTACAGTGCTCCCTACGCCCATTTAAGGTTCACAAAGCGCCGCCGAATCCGAACGACAGTAAATTTAACCGTCCGCGTCGAGTATCGGCGGAGCTTTACCCGATCAAGTAGACTCAGTGAAGTGATTATTATAAACCAAAGAGTACACTCGAGGATATTATTTTCCTTACTAAACAGTGCGTAGTGGCCTACGAATGTTGTGTTCTATGTAAACGATATCTGTTTTGTAAACCGTTGTATACGATGTGTGACTTGTTGATGACGTCACGTCAACAATTGAACATTCGTTCGACTTTAATTAATAAGGTGGACTTAAAAAATTAAGACCTAAATAAATTTTAATATTGTTACTCGTATGCTTAAAACTAATGTAAGTAATTGTTAAGGGAAAAAGTTTATACTATTGTATGTAAGCGATTTTAGCCCCACAGACGCGTAAATTGTTCGATTATGTAAATATTGTATTTAAATTTCTATATATATGATCATGGATAGATTCTGGCCACAGCCAGAATTGATCGGTATTAGTAAATTTTAAATCACACCCAGAACTGTATTAACCAAAAAAATGCATAGTATAAGTAAAAATCGGATATCTGTCTAAGTTCTTATACTGGGAATGTGCCAAATGCTACAACAACTCACACCAGCTCCCATTCGCTGATATGTTAAGAATAAAATATTGACATAGAAATAAAACTGTAAACAAAATTAAACTCCTAGGACACTCTAGTCAGTTTTGTAAATAATTGTGAATAAATAGTTGTCACGTCATAGGGACGTTTTTATTTGTACTAGTAAATAACGAGATCTCATTAGATCGAGTATGTAAGTTAATAATTCACTCATTAATTGATAACCAATTTTAGGGGATAAATTGAGACTTTCTTTGTTAGCCAATGTTCACTTTGCTGTGATTATGTTACATGTTACTTATTTATTGTTACCTTTACAAGATGTGATAGCTTATTGAACTCAAGTTAGTGTTGTTTTGCGTAATTAAGTTTCAAGCTTGACACGACATGTGTGCAATCATTGCGTTAAATTTATGCTTTTTGTTGAGTTACGAATTTCTTTTACTCTTTTATATCACATTGGTACACAGAGACGAATAACATATTCACATTTAAATACTAAAACCTATTACTATGTTACTAATCTGATTGTCATATACGTTTCTGTAAAATATTGAGTATGTGTTGTTAAAGAGAATAAAAATAATAAATACCGAATTTCCTGCAGTGTATTCATTTCACCTCTATCCAAAAGCAGCGGTGGGTATTAAAAATTCTATCGCCTATGTTACTCAGGAAAAATGTAGGATTCTAATGCTAAAATATTTTTTTAAATCAGTCCAGTAGTTTAAGAGCCAATTCAATGCAAATTGAAAACAAAAATCATGGTCTTGAAGTAAGGATAAAAAAACCCTGTTTTACCAGGGAACCAGACGAGGAATTAGGCCGGGGCGTCTCCTAGCACACACAGACCCGAGTGAATTCAGGAAAGATCGTTTCCAGAATTGACCCGACCGGGAATCGAACTCGGGATTCTACGGAAATCGAGGCTAAAAACTGTGCTACAGTGCACTACGCCAATCATGTCGTCAAATAAATATCACTAGGTTCATAATGCGGCTCTGTCTCGGTTCAGTTTGACGTCTGACCTCCGCTCAACTGTGCTGTCAGGGTGCGTGCGTTTCCACGAGATGTGGGAGCATGCGTTGCGAGGAATGCGTTTGTTAAGAACCAATAGAATCGCGAAGCTAGGTGAATTCCTCACAAACTCGCAACGCATCCTCGCACATCTCGGGTGGAAACGCACTCATAAAGCAATAAAACATAAAGGCACTTCACCTTCTCCTTAAAAAAACTTCCTCAGAAATTATTTTTATCTGTGGTTGGTTTTTCTTTGACATCGACAGGCAGTGAGGTGAGTGACTGACACTGACAGCAATTTTGTAAACACACACTCCCCCATCACATGTGTTTTTAGTGGTTTTTAGCTTTTGTGCTGAAAATTTAAAAACGATTATTTTATTTTACCAGTGAGATTCGATTTACCATGAAAGTAGAAAAAAAGGTAACTAAAGTAATTTCTGGCACTTAAATATCACGTAAGCCAGTCCAGTCCTCATTAAATTTTTTATTGAACAATTTCTGAGTCTTATTTTTACACTTACAGAAACGCTATTTTGAAACGGAAGAAGTAGAAAATAAATTAGATAGTAAGAATGACAACGTAGAAGTATACACAATAAGTATAAACCCTAAAGAGAAAAGACAACACAAGAAGAAAAACAATGTAAGTATACACTAATTACAGGTTAAGATGCAGAGAATGCCATTTGTTTTTTTTTTCAGTTGGATTATGTTTAGATGCTCATCATCCGAAACAATATTATTTCAAAAATCTAAGTACTACACTATAGGGAAACAATTTAACAATAAAAGCAAACAATGGCTCTGCAATGCCCAAGAGTTCTAGATTTTACCTATAATGATTGCTTGATTTGAAAGATCTTTGCTATTAAAATTATAATTGAATAATGAGTAATAATATTTGCTCATTCAACTAAAAAATTTAATAATACTGCTGGGTACACCTGTTGCATCAAACTAACCGCTATTGTTTTTAGGAAAAGAAGAAAGATGGAGTTAAAAAACTCAATGCTAAGTATCCTGGGAAAGCCCCCATAGACCCTCAAAAGTTAGAGCATCATTCTCGTGGTGAAGGCTTAGATGCCAAGAAGGTGAAACACCCATTACATGCCTTGAAACTAAAGAAAAGAGAAAATAAACTGAATTATGCCCAAAAACAAGCTGCTAGGGCTGAAATATTGCTTACAGAGGAACATGGGTAAGATATTAGAAATAAATTATATATATTACTAGTTTTTCGCCCGCGTGAACTTTATTTCATAACATTTATAAAATCTTTATAAATTGCAGTCTATGTGTTATTCTGATGTTTAAGCTGTAGTAAGTTTCATGATAATCCGTTCGATAGTTTTTGTGTGCAAGAGTAACAAACGTACATACATCCTCTCAAACTTTTGCATTTATGATATTAGAAAGATATTCATAAAAAAGCGTAACTGTACTGTTGTCTCACTGCTAGGCACTGCTGCAAATTCTAGCATTGTTATCCAGTCTGGTATTCAAAAATCCAGCCTATGATCCTAAATATCCAAGAACACCTGGCACCTTACTACAGATGTTGGGTTGGTGATCAAATGGGTTAGTTAGGGTTAGTCTTTACATACAAATAAATTAATATGCACCAGACAACACACCTCTTGTCATGGTCTCGAAGTAGGGATAAATATCCCTGTGGTACGAAGTACCAGACAAGGAATTAAGCCAGGGGCGTCTCCCAGCACACCCAGACCCAAACCAATTTAGTCAAGATTGTTTCCTGAATTGACCTGACCGGGGATCAAATTGAACCTGGGACACTACAGAATTAAAGGCGAGAAATCGTGCTACAGCACACTACGCCAATTGTGCCGTCCAAAATGTATAGAAGTATAGTGAACAAGCTGCCCAGACAGTTCTTTCAAATGTTTGACAGCTGGTGTCCATTTTGCCCACATTTCTCTGACTGGATTTACATTTACTATTATATTTCACTGAATTTTTAAATATTGCCTATATAACTCCTGAATAGACTTAAGACGCGTACCTTATTCGGCATTTGGCGGATTTGGCCTGTTTTTAATACTCGGCCCAATCTAGGCCGAGTACTTGGCGAATCACTACTTGTTCCATGTCTACTCCTGAATAATTTAGCTTTCTGTTAGTGAAAGAATTTTCACGATCCCATCATTAGTTTTTGAGCCTATTCAATACAAACAATTAATCAAATCAAATATTATTATAGATATCAAAAATATCTTTCAAAATTCGCAACCAATTTTAATAGTACAGTAGGTTTGCTGTTACTTGTAAAAACGTATGATACCGTAAGTAATTACAAGAACTCAAATACCATTCTATTAAGGTTCATTTGTAGCAGCTTCTTCAAGTAATCATTTGATTTTTTTCTTTGGTGTATCAGTCTTTAATAGCCTACAGTTTTAGTTTGGAGTAAGTTTTCCCAGAAATTTGTTTTAATTTTTTTACAGATCCCTACAAGTAGAGGAAGGAGGCAAATCAACGGCTATTTCACAAAAGATTATAGCTGAAAATGTAGACATAGCAGCTGCAACTAAAATATTTGAACTGAATCTGGATTTTGGTCCGTACCGCGCAAAGTATTCACGAAACGGCAGACATCTACTCTTGGGAAGTCAAAAAGGCCACTTAGCAGCTTTTGATTGGGTCACGAAAAAGTTACATTGTGAAATCAATGTTATGGAGTCTATTCATGATATAAGGTGATTTATGTTATTTTTGAATTAAGACATCATGTAAACAATAATGTTTACATGATGCTAAATTAAATAATTAATTAATTTGAATGCTAAATGGCCAATAACTCAAGGAAATTGTTGGCCCTTGAGTGGCTGCTTGGTTATGTACTATTAACCCATTCACTGCAAAATAAAAAAAAATAATAGGAAATCGATTGTTAAAATGCACCAGTGTGTGATGTGGCAGCAAACGTGTTAAAAGGAGTTTTTGGTGGTTACAATTTTCTGCTCTTACTTGCTCAATCATTGTATTCAAATAATTTTGTGTTTTTCAAAGCTTGCTAAATTATTTTTCAGTTGGCTGCATGTAGAAACAATGATAGCGGCAGCTCAAAAAGAATGGTTGTATATTTATGACAATAATGGAACTGAGTTACACTGTGTGAAACGGATGGACAAAATTTTGCGAATGGAGTTCCTACCATACCACTTCTTGTTAGCAGCTGTTGTAAGTATATATTTAATTATTATCCTGATTTAAACACCTCATAGGTTAAGCACTATTTTATTTTATTTTAAATAAAATTCACCTTCAATTATTTCAGAATGAATTTGGCTTCATGTCCTGGCTAGATATATCTGTAGGAGAAATTGTAGGCCATTACAACAACCACTTAGGAAGGACATCAGTTATGACCCAGAATCCTTACAATGCCACAGTGTGCCTAGGCAATTCAAAAGGGGTGGTTTCAATTTGGACTCCGACCGTGAAAGATCCATTGGCAAAAATATTATGTCACAAGACTCCTTTAACAGCCATTGCTGTGGACAACAGGGGAATGTAAGTAAAATGCTGCAAGATGTTACCATGCTAAAATGCTAACAATTGTGGCACTTTGATAAATAAACACAAAGCCACAGTTCTAACCATCATAATTAAGAACTTCGTAACAAACTATATAGCCTAGGCACGGTAATATTATGTATCAGTATTGTAACTTCATACAAACGTACGAAACGCGAGCTGTCCACGCGCCTAGGGTCTCGAGGTGCGCTCGCTATGCAAGCAGTCGCGAATGTGCCGCAGTGTCGAACGGACGGGTGGGTGGTTTTTTATACAGTAAGCGCGATTTTTTTGATTAAAACAAGTACAAGTGCTTACAATGGCAAGGAGCAATTGTAGAAAATACTGTGATGTTTTTGGTTGCATGAATTCCTCAATAATGCACCCAGAGATAACATTTTTAAATTATCTGGAAACTCCGAACTGGAAGTACAGTAAAATTAATTCGCAAACGTTTTTAAATGTACCCAGCGACGATTTCCTGGAATATATGGAGGAAATATTCCGAAATTCATTTAAAACCAAACACATAAATTGTAAAGTAGCTGCAGGTAATTTTTTTTTACTTAAATTTAAAATATAATATTTAAAATTACAAAATGCATTCACAAAACTAGATTGAAACTCAAAGTAGGCAGAGTTAATTAAAAATACTGTAGGTGGGCAGCCGTATCGCGTGTTTACGTACCGCGCGGCTGTAGGCATGTATTTCAAAGATAGAGCCGTGCTACAATACTGATACATAATATTACCGTGGCCTAGGCAACGAATAATTTTGGATGGAAAAGTCGAAAGCAGAAAGTTTGACTTAGGAACCTTGTTTGGACTAGTTAGGAGATAAACATACTAAAAATCCTTGCCCCTCCGACGTGAGCCCGAGGAAGGGTACGTCGTACGAAATTTCGTTGTACTACATAAGAAAAGCTGATAAAATTCTCTACAACTTTGAGTTTATTTTTTTCATCTATCTCCAATCTTTGCCTAGCTATGAGCTTCGAAAAATGGTAGATTTTTAAAAATGCGTTTTACACTTTTTCGTTTCTGTAATACATCCCTAATAAGTTTTCTCAGTGCGATCGTAGATTTCAGGATACTTTATAATAAAAAAAAATAACAAAAAAAACAAATTCAAACATACTTAATGCAAATTTAAGACTTATATGGTTTTTTCATAGATGCCACTGTCAGAACTAGGTCAAATTAAAATGGGATCCCCTCTTCAAAAATTTTAACACATTTTGTAAAATTGTAAAATCAAACTAAGCAAGAAGATAGATAAATAGTGTGAATGCCAAAGTTGTAGAGAATTTTATTGGCTTTCATTTTGTAGTATTACAAAATTTCGTACGATGCACCGGTTTCGAGATGTACGCAAAAAAACAAAAAACGGGACCTTCTTTGTGACCTCCCCCCTATGGCACACCTCGGAGAGGTGAGGACTTTTAATATGTTTATCTCCTAACTAGTCCAAACTAAGTTCCTAAGTCAAATTTTCTGCTTTCGCCTTTTCCAACCACATCCCTTTGTGAGCATTCATTGACTGGACTAATAATAATTGTCACGGTGGGTTTCATACTCTCCTAAAAATAATATTCCTTTACTCTGTTTTTTATAATACAAGCAACAACCTTACTTTGGATAGATCTTTTACTCTGGATTCTGTCCCAATTTATTGTTGTTCATTTTTTAAAAAAGCTCATTCACGTACCTGTCACCTAAAGTATGGTGAATGTTTAAACTGGTACTATTTAGGTACAGTTATAATTCACATATGTTACGAAATTACAGTTATAGCTATAAACAACAACTTTATAATAAAATACCCACACAAATAAAAAATGTGAACTCGTTCAATGTATTCAAGAAGCAACTGGCCGAATACCTAATCTCAAACAACACATTCTAAAAATGCAAGTGAATGTGTTGGACGGGTCCTTCATTGTGTACTTAGTATGTCCATTTCAATGTTGTCTGATTTTATAATGTTTATTAATGTGTTTATTTGTTTTTTCAATCTTGTGTTTTCATGACGACGAACATAAATCATAATTTATTTAAGCCATGTTCTCATGTAAGTGACTTAAGTCTTAAGTGAGAATAAATATCTTTAAACCTAAACCTAAACAAGATTCAACAGTACAATTGCCATCCTGACATGAGAATAGCAGCTGTAAGAGACTTTTTATTTAACAAGGGTTTAGGTGTTGGTTTACAGTTTATTCCTGTGTAGTACTATTTAGTACAGTTTAGGTACTATTGTTTAAAATTTATCAAATAGATAATGTGCCATCCTGACGTTCACAAGATATGATCCGATCAACAAACACCAGTAACTACACTTGAAATCAAATAATTGGAGTAGGGTGGTTTTAGCTATCATCATTATCATTACATAATACCAAAAATATGAACTTAAAAACGGGGGTGGCTCAGTTTATTCACTTCCAAGTACAGTTAAACTTGTATTGTAACTAATGTAGGTATCATACTTTCAAAAGGTACATGGCCACATCTGGAGTTGACCGCAGTTTGAAGATTTGGGACATCAGAAATTTAGATGGCCCTGTGCAAGACTATAGACTGAGGAGTGCCCCTGTGGACTTAGAATTCTCGCAAAAAGATATGCTAGCTGTTGGACTGGGAGAAGTTGTTGAAATATACAAGTAAGGCAATATTGTATCTGCTTAGTATAGTAGGTCATATTAGTACATTCGATTTATTAAAACGCGATACATACATCTATACAGCATGCTAAGATGAGTATTATAAGTTTCTCACAACAGTTATTTCAAGTATTATGCTAAAAACTATGATGTGCTATTTCTATAGTAAGGCACAAACTGTAAAAACAGACTTTATTTTGAATATTTGTTTCTGTTTTTATTTTCAGCAATTGCTGTTCCCAAAGTGCAAATAGGCCCTATTTGAGACACCGGATGGGCAAGTCAATTCACAACTTTAAATTCTGCCCGTATGAAGATGTCCTTGGTGTTGGCACTACCCATGGCTTCAGCAGTATCATTGTGCCAGGTATTTACTTTATTGGAATTATTTATTAGTAACCTAGCTTTCCGCCCGCGACTTCTCGCGCGTGAGCTATATTTTTCCGACTTTCGGAACTTATCGTTATACATTATGGCCAAAGGGATAACTTTTGTGGCATAGTACACCTGCCGCCTTTTTGTTTTTGAAGTTTGCGCACACGCAAAAAATTGTAAATTGTTAACATACGAAAAATGTCTTTTATATAATATGATACCCTAAAGTGTCACGTTTCCCAGTTATTTAAAGGTAAAGATGAATAGGAAAAAGGTGATGATAATTAAAAACCTACGAATTATGTGGCTTTTCGTGTTATCTTGTCAACAAATAACAAATTTCAGGACATCAGCTTCCATACAAAAATGTAAACTTCTTACCAACAATCTTTATAAATTTACTATATTTTGTAACATCTAAAAATGTAATTTTGTAGCCTGAAATAAATGATATATTATATTATATTATTATTTCTGTAAGGTTTCATCCAAATCCATTGAGCAGTTTTTACGTGAAAGAGTAACAAACTAGCATACATACTCACAAACTTAACGCATTATAATGTTAGTAAGATTAAGTAGGTAATTAAACAAGAAAGGTTATATGTTGCTAACCCATTGCCAATACTGCCATAAATATAAACTGCTCAAAAGATTAGTTTTACATTAAGTTAGGGTATATGAATATGGTAGTAGGGTAGGCCCTTAAAGTGTAAGTCGCCATTAAACTAACACTGCACACTAAGCAATAATAATACATAAACACCGCTTTTAAAACCCATAAAATAAATAAGCTGAAAACCCATTATATGGCTTAGATTGTAACTTGCTATAACGTTGCAAAACGGCTATAATCTCTGAATAAAATGTTCAGTAATTGTAATTGTTCTCCCTTACCATCTCAACTTTGTTTTGACCTGTGTCTGAGGGGCCTAAATAAAAAGAGGAACAAGGTTTCTAATGATTATAAAATTAAACATAAGAGCAACACAGATTATTTATCTCATCTTTATTCTTCTTAATCAGTAAGTAATTATTCTCTATAACAGGGAGCGGTGAACCTAACTTCGACGCCCTGGAAAGTAATCCCTTCCAAACGAAGAAGCAACGGAAAGAAGCAGAAGTTAAGGCGTTGCTGGAGAAGATACCTGCAGAACTTATTACTCTCAATCCATTTGAAATTACTCAAGTGGATGTGCCATCTATGCAGGAACAGATGGAGGCGAAGAAGAAGCTCCTGGTAATGGTTTATAGGATTTTTTAATATTCATCTAAGAGCATCAAGCATCAGTCTATGACACCTAATAGCACAAGCTCAGAAAACCGTTCGTGAAGATAACAAAAGATTTTTTATTTAAATTCACAAATAAACAAGGCGAGCAGTGCTGTTTTAGAGACTCACAACTGCTAGTATAAATAATGTATGTATTGTATGTAGTGTTTCTCACTCCTCAACTTAACTTCTATTTTGATTTTCAGTATCTTAAGCCGAAGAAAGTAGACTTCACTCCACGATTCAGGAATAAGGGGAAGACAAATATTGCGAGGAAGAAGATAATAAAGGATGCAGCCAGAAAGGTAAACATTTAACACTAATATCACAATAGAAGAGTTTTAATTAGATAAGGAAACATCACAAAAAGCGTTCTGAGCCAAAAATGTTGATCTTTCTAAAATCCTTAGCCAATGAGGTACACTTCTTTTGCTATCACGTTTGTTGCTAGCGCTCGCTACTATACTCGTTAACCTCTCTGCCAATGCGTGCATTACACCTTGGAAATATAACTAAGTGATTTGGTATCATTACATTCTTATGCAAGCTGATTGTAAACAATAACACATTTTCGAAGCCAAACTGAGCCATCCTAAACAATTTTGCTGTCCATCTTTTTCTACAGAACCTAAAGTGTAGACTTTGAAAAACAAATTAATTTAATAATGCTATAAAAGATGTGAAACTGGTTTTAAATCATGGAGCACTAATGATAACTAAAGTTGAGTGTATTTACTATAGCACGCATTGCACTTCTTGGGTAGCAAACGGTTGTCCCGCCATCTTGATATCAAAATAGCGGGACCATAATAGGTACTTTGGTGAATTTCTTTCGATGCACTGGAATCAATAAATATAACAAAATCACCTCTATCAATGATCACAAAATACTCGATATACAAGTTGGAGTCCCGCTATCTTGACATTCACATTTAAAAAAATATCTGGGAAATACAGATACAGAAAACCGTTTTTTTTTTCGCGCGTACATGGTCGCTTTGACATACGAGGGCATATAGTATAGCGGCGTATTTGCTCGAACCGTTAGTGGTGTCAGTATGCAGTGGTTATACGGGCGTACAAGCGCGACAACGCTCGTGGAGCGTGTCGCAAATGGTGCGCCTGTACGCGCCTACGTGCGCTTCCAAAAACGAGCTTAAAACGCTAATCTAAAACCCCTAGAACGCTCTGTTCCGCGATAGTAAACAGGCATCATATGTGGCTCAGGCTGCTTTTCCACCATAGATGTGATGCAGCTATACTGCGAGGATGTACACGCTAAGCTACGAAACTATTAGACCGTCGCCACTGATGCTATGCGGATGCGATGCTATGTAACGGAGCGAGGATGATGTGCTATACGAGGAAGAAGCGCAGCTTGAGCTGAGATCGCATAGGGAAGGCACGCCCCCATAGCGGGCATCCATGTGTCATGTCATGTCGTCGGCTAGTGTCAAACCTCGTTACTCCATTTTTAGTAATTTTACAGGAGACACGAAAAATTTCACCTTTTTATATGGCGGTCCGGAGTTACGTGATTTTCTATTTAGCATTTTAAACTGAAACTGCTTTTTATTAGAAATTAGTAATAAAATAGTATAAAATGTGATTTGAAAAAAAAATGGAGTTACGAGGTCTGACACTTTAGCCGACGATGTGTGATATTTCCACAAGCGCTATACTGTGTGGACCAATGAATATTATGATTGGTGGATATCAAACGCATCTACAGCAACGTAGCTTTGACGACACGATAGGCGTATGCGCTGCAACACGGTATCTCGCCTCGATTTCCGTAGTGTCCCGGGTTCGATTCCCGGTCGGGTCAAATTCAGGAACGCTTTTTTCTGAATTGACTCTGGTCTGGGTGTGCTGGGAGACGCCCCTGGCTTATTTCCTTGTGTGGTGCCTCGTAACAGGGATATTAATCCCTACTTCGAGACCATTCCAAGAAGTGTGTAGTCAGGCGCATATTAAAAAAAAAAATCGCTGGAGGTAAAGCAGCCTATAGAGAGTGAGGATGTACCATCTGAAGATGGCTAGTGGTGTGATTATCAATGGTTAATAATGTGCAATTTACTTTTACAGGAATTCATAGAACAAAGTACTGAAGCCAAGAAACTGCTTGATTTACCTGCGAGTCAGAAGGCGCCAAAGCAATCTTACGGGGTACTCGATCGTTTTGTAGCAAAACCCAAAACTAAGAAATAAAAACACATTCTTAAAGTATATCTTACTTTTAATTACTTTCCTTCATATCCAGTAACTACAATAAAGATTTGTGGTATTTACATGATTTTCTATTTACATCTCACATAAACTTCCAAAATGATCAAAAATACGATTTGTAATAAAAATGTCTTTCAAAAATATATAAAAAAAAGTGTCAATGATGATGACTTAACAGTTTAACACGGAATATCAAATAAATCACATAATCCTTCTGAATCTCTTAATGAAAATGAAAAGTCATTTTTCGTAGGCGGCGGGCTCAATCTTAGAAGATAATCTGTAAACGAAAAAGCCAGTTTGTTAATGAATTAAAAAGAACGATTATACAGTCATTATTGGTAGGTTTCAATATCAATGGGTGTTAAGTGTTAACCTTTTGTATGAGGGGTCATTACTGTCACTCACAATAATAATTCCAATGCTGTACTGATTCTTTTTCATGCCCCCGATTTAGAACGAAGTTATCAACCCATTCGGTAAGTTTGTTTTAACAGTAGTAAATGACCTGCTTAATTTAACACTATATTTAATAATTAATGAATTTAATTTAGAGGTGCCCGTGGCTAAGGAGGTGCCCGTGGCTAAGTGACGACAGCGGATCGGCAACGATCCGATGTTCAGCAACGCCAGTCAGGTCGGGTTATGGATGGGTGACCATCCCGACCGAAATTAAGTGATGCGTTTTTCGGGCATCTCCGTGCTTCGGAAGGCACGTTAAACAGTTGGTCCCGGCTGACGTCGCAAGATATCAGTCGTAAAGCCTAGTCAGAGGCCTAAAAAGGCGGCATGATAACATCTGACGGTAAGGTTTATCACTGGCCTTACATTCACCTCTCCAACAATCCGCACTGAGCCCGCGTGTTGGAGTATGGCTCGTACCACCTCATAGTTGAGGTGAGGCCTGTGCCCAGCAGTGGGACGTATAAGGCTGTATTTGTTGTTTGTTGTTGTTGTGACAATTTATAATTTATATGATGAAGATTAAATTATATTAAAAATAATATTTATTTTATTATTAATAAGAATTATTAGAGGAAGATTGTTAATTTGGGTAATTTTTCGGTCGCAATCAATTTTTTTATATGTTAAAGCCAA
Organism: Udea olivalis; assembly: GCA_947369235.1. Taxonomy (NCBI): domain Eukaryota; kingdom Metazoa; phylum Arthropoda; class Insecta; order Lepidoptera; family Crambidae; genus Udea; species Udea olivalis. The sequence goes on along the minus strand of OX376345.1, from coordinate 6,359,609 downwards.
AGGCCTATAGTTTTTATAAACTAAATTATATGAAAAATACCTATCTTAGAGAACGAATTAAAAATAAAAGAAAATAACCAAATCGGTTGATAACTTTGTTATGAATCGGGGGGATGGTCAGGTTTATTAGCATCATTCTTAAGAGGATTTTTCAGTCACAAAAACATCACTATCCATAACTGAAAGCTTGGTTTTGTGAATGGCATCAAGAAATCTTAATTTTAACAGGTAATAAAAATATTTCATCTGTACATTTTGCAGTATTTGCCCAAGGTTCTTACGGCCTTTTTAAGTTATAATTTGTGTGCATCCACTCCAATACATCAAGTTAAAAGCTGTTTTGGATCATAAGCCTGATTAACTATTTTGTTTTCAATGAAACTGCCAACTTTGACACTAAATACGGACATGAAGAAAATTTAATTTGATAATTAAATGCACCTACGCCTTAAAGGTAGAACAACATTGCAGATATTTTTATGTACCTATCTTCAATGAAAACTTTCATAAACAAGGTGTTTATGAAAGTTTTCATTGAACAAATTGTTTGAAAATCTGCCGCGAGTCGCGTTAAAACGCTCCATAGAAATAGGTTGTGCCATCTGAAGTCACTAAAACTACTGCGTATCCGTGCATCGGCACGGATTTTTAAGTATAGCTCTGTCAATAATGCATTTACGTCCATACTTCTCAAAATAATAATATATTTTGTTTACTTTATAATTGGCATTATTATTTTCATAATAATAATGCAGATTATAAAGGCATTATAATTAGTTGGATCTAGGTTTTTTAATTTCTCAAACTATCTAATTTCCGAAAATATGATAAAAACAATTAACAACAATATGCATCCTATTTAGAGAGATTATTGATGAAAGTGCTACTTACTATCACTTTCTGTTGTTTTATTTACTTCTGTGACACTCTGTACTTCAGAATCCATTTCCTCATCTTCTAAAGACTGAAACAAGCATTATTATTATATGAGTGTTTAATAATAAATCATCAATATCCCAATGTTGTAATATAACTCTAGAAATCCAGACTACTGGTTCAGTATCATATTTCAGGGATCTTGCATTAATGTTATATTCACATTGAACATCAAGCCTCTTAGCTATTCATCCAGTACAAAATTAATATAAAAATAAGAAAAAATATTTGTGTACCTTTTCATCTTCTTTGTCACATAACAGTATAACACCAATTGCCTCTGGTGACTTCACATGTAGAAGGTATTGTAATTCCTTATTCTGCAAGGGATTTAAAACATAATATTTCATCATAAATGAAGACAGTTTACTTTTAACATATACTTTCAGTCCTTAGAAGTCACTTTGCTGTAATCAGTATCCAAGTTGTGAAATATAAACACAAATCACTACTCAAGTTAGCTTTTTGAATATGGTCCTGCTGATACTCAAATAACACTAAGATGGTGGGTTGTAATCTAAATATAACCATACCTTGCTGGAACACGCTCCTGTATATGAAACATTGGTTCCATGAGAGGCCTCCAAAACCAGTACATGGCTTTCATCAAAACACTCTTTTATGTCATTCGGACTAACATAAACCAATTCCTGATTGTCTGTGTCATCCAGAACATTTTTGATACTTTGTTCAATCCAATGTATTTGTCTGAAAGATATAATAAACCCCTTTTAGCAAAATAAATATCCGAGACATGCACAACGATTTTCTGACCACTATGTAAGATGTATAAACTAGTTATACTGCTTGCGTCCAGAGACTTATACTACATTCAAAAATTTTGAAATAGATAATGGTTATATAACACCCAGACACAAAACAAACACAGAGTGGAAACCAAAACTTTAGGGGTAGACCCAATGGGCAGGCTCTACTGGATCCATGGCAATATCATTAACAAACAGGTAGATTACCTAACACATCAGACTGACTGATGTGAGGTTACATTAATGCGCTACATCAATAGGTTTTGGTTGCAATAACAATCACAAGCAGGATTTTGATCATATTTTGACATTGTTTCATAATTGTTTTCCTCTTATGTGTCAAGGGATTGGCCAATGGAAGCATATTTTAAGCACCGAGTTCTGTTTTGACCAAAGAAATTGGCTTCTCATAAAATACTTGGTATGTATGTCACTATTCTAGCACAATACCAAAGTGAAAGTAATTAAGTTATACAGTAATTATGTTCATTTTAAAATCACATGAACTTTAAATGAAAAGTAATGACTACTTTAGTAGTGTTATGTCAAAACTGGACATACTTATTCAGGAGCTCCTCATGTTCCTCCAAGCGTCCCATCTGTCTCCGAAGCGAAGTCACCCTCTCCGAAATGCTAGTTGCACTACTATCTGGGCCAGCACCTCTGAAAAATACGCAATTCCTGTTCTTGATCTTTGAACACCATGATTCCAAAAACTTAGCTCAGTTATTAAATTGGAGGGAATAAAATTAAAAACTCCAATACAATTTGAAGATTTACACAAGCATGCACAGGCAATTTTCAGGACGGATACCGATGGATATTATGCGATAACGTTAAATAATGTAGTTAATTGATAATCATAGCAATAGTAAATGCACTCACTTCCATTGGATGCTATTCTTACTTTTTTTTTCTATCAACCCAATGCCTTCAAGAACGTTAGTTATATCGTAAATTCTTCGTTTTTGTCTTACAGCTAACAAATCTGTTGCCTGAAATAAAAGTTTTATTCTTAATTTAATCAAAATAAACAAAATCCGTGCCCAAAATCATTTGACATATCAACCTAATATAGCATACTCACGACTTTCAAATCCAAAACACCGTCCTTTGCTTTTTGTAACAATGAAACAAATCTTGTTGTGAGAAGCCCCAGGGATTTCTCATATCTTTTGTAAATGTTGATATCGGTTGCCATTATCAGTAAATTTATAAAATTGTTACAATTTATTGCTGTTGATTATAAAAATTTGCGTCGCCGCGGGATTTTATGTTGGTAGCACTGTTTTCATTGCTACAGATTAAGCAAAAAACTAACCATAAACTATATTAAGATTACTTTCATTCATTAGAATGCCCTGCCTAAGCTAGCGACGTCATGTAGATGCCTCATGAGTCTCATGACTGTGAAAATTGTGAAATTGCTGACAAGAGTCAGTGGCTCGGTGCAAAGAGAATGGAGTGGCTCAAGGGCCTAGCTAGAAAATTCACCTGTAATGTAACATTAAAAATTGGTTTTAGAGATGAGCAGTGATTATGAATATGATACTGCTTCCCTGACTTGACGACATAGAACATTTCAGATACGTCCATGTGTGGTAGTCTATTACCTTTCAAAAAACCTTAAATCTTTGAAATAAAGTTCTTCAATTTCAATCTGACATTTCAACAAATCTTGTCCAATAAATTCCTGCATAAGGGTGCCCACACTAGCGTTATTTGAGTGACGATTGCGGAATGCGGAGTGTTTTTTTGTCAACAGTACAATGAATGAACAACACAATTGCTAAGCTTTGTCATTAGCGTACATTTCACAAATTTTACTTGCATTTCTAGCCATGTGCGAATGTGTAATTTTACGTAAGGGCGAACGCTAAAACTCGCGCGGGTGCACGCTCGCGGGTTTGTTTCTACAAATCAGTACATACTAGCAGCGCTAAATGAGACGGGCGCTCGCGACGGGTGCCCGCTCGCAGATTCGTGGCCAGCGGCGGACTACCGACGCGTGCACCCGCGTCCGCATCCGCCCGTGTTTAAGCGTTCGCCCTAAGGTTTTCAAACTTACCATTTAAAATGATGTAGGTAAAAATTTTTAGAACACGATGCAAAAATATCTCAAATAATGATATTATAAACAAAAACTTTCAAAATGCCCTAATCTACACTAACATTATAAAGAGGTAAACGTTTGTTTGAAAATTCACTAATCTACACTAACATTTTAAAGAGATAAGCGTTTGTGAGTTTTTATGAGGTAGGTAATCTTCGAAACTAACGAACCGACTTAAAAAAAATATTTCGCTGTAATGTAGCTTACATTACGAGGCACATGCCAAAAGAAATTAGATACTCAAAAATTATACAATTTATTCTTCATTACAAGATTTACAAGTATCGATCTTTCCGAAGTATTCACCCTGAGCACTGATACACCTTTCCATACGTTTGAACCAATTGGAAAATCCCTGTGACCACTCTTCTTTAGACACCTCAGAAATCTCGAAATGATAGGTAACCAGTGCATCTTCTTTGCTTTCCAAACTCTTCTCCTTTCGTTTTTCTTTAATTTTTGGAAACAGGTAAAAATCACAAGGCGCTAGGTCAGGGGAATATGGTGGGTGAGAAGGGATTAGCACTTTTTTTGAGTTGAAAAAGTCAAGTGTTCTGGCAGACGGTGCGCGCATTGTCGTGGTGCCAGAGAAGGTGCCGGATTCCTGACTTCGGTCGCTTGTCACACCAAGCTGATATTACTGTTGGAGCACAAATTGTCACATACCATTCAGAGTTCACCGTTCTTTGATCCTCTAGCTCTACAGTAGCAATATGACCCGTTTTGCAGAAAAACGAGGCGACTATTTGTTTCTGTGTGCTTCGTGCACAACATTTCGTTAGAGTTGGTTCATCTTCAAGACACCATACAGTCGACAGTCGCTTTGTTTCGGGATCATGGTTATATAGCCATGTTTCGTCACCAGTCAGTATATCATACACGTTTTTTATCTCTCCACCGTCGAATTTATCTATGATGAATAGGCCAATCCACCCGGTCTTTCTGCTCATCGGTATGTTTGTGCGGCACCCATCTCGAACAACGTTTACGGAGAGAAAGGTGGTCGTGAATTATGGTTAGCATTGCTGCTAATCCAATTCCCACTTCTCGCTCCAGCTCTACATACGTAATTCGTCGGTTTTTGCGAATAACTTTTTCGACTGCACGAACGTTTTCTTGTGTGATCGCGGTTGGCGGCCGACCTGTCTTCGCTTCATCTTCGAGTCCCCGTCCTCTTTTAAATTCAGCAAACCAATTAAATACTGCTTTTTTTTATACAATTGCCCGTCAAGATGACCTCACTCCACTTGATGGAAAGCGGTCGTGAGGTCCAGATATGAGGTTGACAAGCCCAGTCATTCAACGAATCACTGGGCTGGCCATGCTCACCTTGAAGGTGACTGTTGCTCGTGAACAAGCAGACTCACCAAAAGATGTAGTTCCGGCTGTCTGAGCCACTCATCCTAAAGAGGTCTCGCTTATCTAAACATTCTTGAGACTTTAAACCATTTCTATGAGATGAATTCAGGGGGGGATATAAAACTAAGTAAAATCCGTTGGGGTAATAGAAATAGTGAACAAGTTAAAATTTATACTAAAATATGCTGTGATAATTTAAGAGTGCTTAATTTTAAATTTTCTAGTCAGTGTACAAACTGTAAAGACCAAACGATATTGCAGACACCTTACGTAAGATCAAGCGAGGTAAGCCGCCAGGTTTTGACGGGCTTAGTGTTGAGCATATTGCTAATGCTGGTCGTGACATCCACCGAAACCTGGCAGAACTGTTTACTTTGTGCATAAACTCCAGTTATCTGCCAACAGATATGATAAAAACCATGGTAGTTCCAGTTCCGAAAAAAAGAACGGGTGATCTTTCCCATCTTAAAAACTATAGACCGATCTCTCTCGGTCCAGTTAAGGGAAAATTACTGGAAAGGTTACTACATCCACATATAAGGCAAAATATTAGGGTGGACGACGCACAGTTTGGTTTTCATCCTGGGCTCTCGACAGACTGCTATATTCAGTCTCAAAGCCACCATTAACCACTACGTTAACCGAGGAACCTCGGTATACGCATGCTTTCTCGACTTACGAGAACCAAACTAATTTTGTGAGATGGGGTGACACCGATTCAAGCGAATATAGGTTAGAATGCGGTGTGCGCCAGGGGGGTTTGACTCAGAGGTGGTCCGGAGACCTCTTTAGCCTGTTTGTTAATGATCTAATTGAGGAGCTCAGGGGCACCAACATTGGCTGTCATATCGGCGCAACTTGTCTGAATAACATGAGTAATGCCGACGATATGGTGCTGTTGAGCCCCTCAATTGGTGGGCTTAGAAAGCTACTTGCCATAACCGAGTGGTATGCTGCTAGTCACGGACTAAAGTACAATGTGCAAAAGACGCAAATGATGGTGTTCCGTGCAGGCAGAGGGCCGGAGAATGTTCCACCAGTGTTCTTGGATGGTGCCTTGGAGGATAGGGTGGACCAGTTTAGGTACCTAGGACACATATTGACTAAGGATCTCCGGGATGACTTAGACGTAGAGCGAGAGCGTGGATCTCTGGCTATAAGAGCGAACGTGATTGCAAGCAGATTTACGCGCTGCAGTAAGGAGGTCAAGTTGACGTTGTTTAGAGCATTTTTTCAATGTTTCTATACCTGTCAGCTGTGGACTTATTGCACCAAACGCGCGAGAAACAGCATTAGACTGCAGTATAATAACGTATTCCGGATACTGATGCGTTTGCCGAGATACTGCAGTGCAACAAACATGTTCGCTGAAGCCGGAGTTCCTGATTAATTTGCAATAATTAGATCGCGTGTTGCTGGTTTCTGGTCACGTGTCCGTGAATTTGGCAATGAGATCCTTCAGACATTATCTAGGTGCCTAGACAACCCGATTTTTAAATACTGGTTATCTGTGCACCGTGACAAAAATGCTAAGTAAGCTTAGGATAATTGTTTTCAATTTGTAGCTTAGACCGTTTTGAAATGTTTTACATATTATTATTTAATTATTTTCTGTTTTTTTATATGGGTTTTTTTATTGCCTGAAACAAACGATTATTATTATTAATAAATCATAGCGCGGAAACCACGTCGACTGAGCTCCATTGCTGAAGGCAAATTCCCGCTACATTCTCGGAAAAATGATGTTCATTCAAATAATAATAAAAAAATATGTGTGATCTATTTTCAAATATATCAATTAACAACGAGCCTTTAAGATGGTGTATAACTTGCCGGTGTCAATCGAATGAGTAAAGAGTATCTAACTTCTTTCAGCATGCCCACGAACGAACACGGGCATGCTAAAAGAAGTAAAGCCCTGATTGCTATAGGCTTATAGTGCGTCGGGCATGTTTGCGGATGCAATGCACATGTAGATGGTTTCCCAGCTGTGATTCGCAAACGATGCACCGCCTCGCTGCGTAGAATGCGCGCCAGCACCAATACCATTCTGATCGCTGTAACAAGCAATGTAAGAAGCTTCCTAAAGCATTATTCACTTAATCATAAGAGTGCTGTTGTAACTAACAAATATTTATAAGTTTTTTTGCTAACCTAACTATGGACACAGTCTGAAATAAAGAATTTTTATTTTTATTTATTTTTTTATATTCGTTTTGAATTAAGTAGTTTTCAGCCAGATCAATTAACACTTCTTTTCTTGCGTACGCTGGCCCCACTGTCGATTAAACATGCATACAATGTACTACAAAAATATAGGTTTATAAGTTTTCAGCAGCAATGCTTTCAGTGGTGTTTCTTCGTCGGAATCCATTTTCTCACTCACTGTATAGCTTTTCTCTTTGCTGTATAGGCCCGTGGTCGTCAAACTGCGGCCTCGGGTCGCAAGTCACAACAAAGCAAATAGTTAAGTAATAGGAATAGTCTACTACCTACGAAAACAGATTTTGCGTACGAAGTTAACTGAATAGGCGACGGCGCTAGACGTTAAGGCCAGCGCTACACTTGACGGAAAACTTCGTCGCGGATCCTTCGCGACGGAACGCCAATGCATGGTAAATTGCTTATAAATTACAAATAGCGGGCACACTACGCGGAAGATCGCTCCGTCGCAGAACGCTTATTCTCTTCGTCTGTTTCGTCCTCCCTGCGCACACCGATCTTTCATCGTTGTAAGATCGACAGTCGCATTCCAAGGGCCTGACTCAAAGAGAATATAATCACTGCCTGACTCTTGAACAGAATTTCATTGGACAAGCATTGCAGAAATGTCAAACAAGAAATTTAGGGACCTTATTCCAAAGCGTTGGGGTTCAAAAATTTTTTTTGGTGACAGTAGATGATGTAAGCTAATCTGGCGAAATTAGGTTAGGGAGTCAGGGGCCAGGTATTTGTATGCATCGCGCCACATGCGGCGGATAACTCGTGGCGCGGCGCACATGTATTGGCGTTCCGTAGCGGATCTTCCGCGACGCTGTTGCCGTCAGGTGTAGCGCTGGCTCACGGTAACTGATCGACCGCAGCGGAAGTTCGGCGAAGGAATTTCCGTTAAGTGTAGCGCTAGCCTAGGTTGTAGCACACATATCAACGCGGGAAAGGAACGTCACCGTGTCAACTCAAAACCGTTAATTATTTTTGTATGAAACTCCCTACTGCAACGCAACGCACACTAATTAGAATCGTAACGTAATCGCCACGTACGTCTCGGGGCAAGGTCGTGGTCAAATAGCAGTCTCCGCGCTTACTGCTGGCCGTCCCCGTGCTTACAGCTCGCCGTCCCCGCGCTTACGGCTCGTCGTCCCCACGCTCAACTCTTTCCGTATCCGGGCTTACGTCTCTTCGTTCACCCTTGCTTGCCGCCCTTACTCTTCCTACGGCTAAAACTATTGCCGAAAGTGCCGCCTTTTTTCTGTAATCTGTGCGTCATTCACAAGTCAACTTCCAGGGGGATGTTGCTTGTTGATCCGAGCCACCGGGGAGCCGTAAACGCGGCGTCTCCTAGTCTTATAAAAAAGTACTTTGTGGTCTTAAGCGCGTCGTTGTTAGTCTGTGCGCGTCGTTGCTTAGACGTAGCAGAGTCGACGTACCGGATCTACCTGATCCACGCGTTTACGGTGGGTCGATCAGAGCCTAAGTTTGTAGCTTAAAAAACACCTGGGTGGTGTTTTAAAACCTACACACTGTTCCGTACAGTGAGCAACGAAAGACGCGTAAAGGTACACTATCTCAGCACCACAACAGCACCGCTACAACTCCGCAAATAACTTCTGAATTCTGTGTACCTACTATAGCATATTTTACAATGTCAAAATGAAATTTCTTTGCATATCAAACATTTGTACCAATACCTACCGACTACAACTTTGCTTTGTTTGGTATCAATTTGATATTGAAATATTATGTACTATACTTCAATATATTTTGATACTATCAAAATATATTGAAGTATAGTACTTAATATTTCAATGTCAAAATAATATTATTAAGTATGTGCCATGTATGTTGGGGGCATAATGTTTAAAGAAAGTCATAAATAAGGTTTTTTTTTTTAATTTTTATTTAGAGCTTTTCATTTTTGCAGATGCTTACAGTTTTGGGTTGTGAAGAAAAATAACTTAAATGAATATGTGCTTCAACAATTCTAATTTTTCTCCTTCAGCTTGCAGGCTGTATTGAACATCATTTTCTATTAACTGGATGCTTTTTGAATCTAAATTTTGTATAAGTTCAAAATTCTGTTTTCGCAATTCAAGTTTTTGTTCTTTTAATTTTAAACTCTTATCAACAACTTTCTCTCTTTGTAACCTCAACTGTTCTTGTCTATTTAAATAGTCTAACCATTGTCGCTCGATGTGAAGTTTAGTTTGAGATCGATCAGACTCCATTCTGTTTGCTAGCCTCATCTTCCTTAACTCTATGATAGTTTTACATTCTGATTTCATTGATAAATTTTTACATAGAGGATTTCTCCGTAGATTATCATTTGATGTTTCTAAAATTTCTGATATTGTAGACCCATGGCTGTCAATGTTGAACTGTGAGTGAATGTGATCCATTTCATTGAAATATTTAAACCTATCATGCACTCCATTTTCAATACAGTGCTTATATTTCTTAGTAAGTGCATTAATTTTCCATCTCACTTGATCAGCGGACATCTGTAACAGAAACAAAAAGTTAGCAAACAGAGCTACAAAGCACTATAATATCTATAAGTTGAAAGAGTTCCTGACATCAATATTATAATTCCTTAAGTTGGCCGATATTGCTAGCCAAATTCTCTTCTTTCTTTTTGGTGTTTCTAGCATTTCTAGATTTGATTCATACAGTTTTAACAGCGTTGCTGTGGCACCGCAAGTCCATATGGCACCTGAAAAATACATACAATTCAGTCCTGCAATAAGGCTAGCTTAGAATATATTTTAGAGCAGCAAGATGCTGCAAAATATAACTTAGGTCCTGTAGTAAAATAGTTAGCACAGAACTTAAGCATTGCAAGCTATTTTGCAAGACCCATTTTGCAATGGTTTTGTTAAGACAGAAGCGAACACCTCTGTACCCATAGGAAAGATAGAACATAGAAAAATTCAACCTGATTCTAGGACTCACTCCCACTTTCTAACTTTGTGTAGAAAATAGAGCATTGTTAGATGCTAAAAATAAAAATATCACTTAAGTAAAGGAAATTTGTAGGTAAACTAAAATTACAATTTTAATCAATGCTTACTATGTTTTTCAGCACTGTCACTCGGTATTTTATCTTGATTCGAGTGACTATTGTGAGGGTGAGTGACTTGTAGATCATTACAGCTTGATGGCTTAAACTGATGTTGAACTTGAAATCAAAACAAAATTTTAAACAACTGATAATATAAATATAAAAGAGAAATAATTTAAAAGAGAGCTCCTTGACAGCAGAATGAACTTCAGAAAATTTCTTCTAAGTAGCAAATAATAATTACCGTTTAGCATAGACTCTGCAAACGCCACATTGGTACTTTCGGGGGTAACTTCCATTGTAAGTTAAAGTTAGTTAATAAATCCTCTTTGATAAGTACCTATTTCAATCCATTAATTGTTACTAACAAAATACTTAATACAGCGAACTAACAAAATAAACACATTGAACCCTATAAATGAATAAACACTGGTAGAGTAGGTACTCTATGACACTGACTGACTGAACCAGACTGAACACCACCAGATTAAATATGGAACGAGTGAACACAATGAAAATTTGACAATTAATTGACAACACAGATTGTTATGAAGAAATATTGACAAAGCAAAACACAGATTACATAGGGTGTTAAAGTGGGTAAGATAAGCCACACACGTACTTTTTTACCCCTCGCGGACCCGTCCCGTCAGATTCAGCCCCCCGATTCAAAACAAAGTTATCGACCGATTCGGTTATTTTCTTTTGTTTTTAATTATTTTTTTAAGTAGGGTAGGTTTTATCTAATTTAGTTTATAAAAACTTAGGGCTTTTGGCTTTAACGTATCAAAATATTGATTGCTACCGCTTAGCGCATCATTTACTCTGATTCAAACAAATTTACCGAATCGGTCGATAATTCGTTCTGAATCGGAGGGCCTGATCATACTCAAACACGCATATATCCGTGCGCCATCCGGTGCGCGCCGGTTATAAGCACAGATTACAGACGAAGAGTTCTAAGGTTGATAATGGCCGTCTACACGGTCAGCGGTAGTTTTATTATCGTCGAAATCTGGGTTGCCGTATCTAAAAATCTGAATTGCCGTATTTAAGAAAGAACAACAGAATTTTGCCGTATTTCTAAAATACAATACATACATAAATTATCAAATATTTTTACTCTTCTTTACCTTGCTGTTGGTGGAATACTATAAAATCAACTAGCCTCTTTCACAACCATTGCATTTCTTACCAATTGTATAATGTCATTTTAAGAAGCAGATAACTTAAGAAGTTCAGTTTAATCAAATTCCGCAATAGCAAACACTCAAGGGAAATCCACGGTAACAATGAGTGCATAATATAGATTTGAGAGTTTGTAAAAAATGGGCGTCATGTCTGGTACAGTGCAATCGTTTCATTAACTGCACCACCGCAACTGTTTACTCTGTTTAGTTTCTCCACCCGAAGGTTGCCTGGAAGAGATCGCTTCTAGCAATAAGGCCGTCTAAATTGTACTCATAAGTTATGTAAACTTTTGTATATTATACCTACTTTTGCAAACAAACGACGAGTGCTCCTAGGTTCGAGTCCAACGTCGTTATCATCGCACGACACGTCATAAATCGAAGTTCCATGCTCATCACCTGGTACAGCTCGACAATAAAGAGTTGACAAAAAATATTCCGCAACAAAGTACACTTTTTCCTGGCAACACTGCATTATATCTCAAACCTGTCGGAGATTGACACATTTTTTGGGTGTACGAAGTTAATTGTTATTTATTTGTGTTTGACGTAATAATTTCTACAACCTGGGTTGCTACAAAGTGACACCTACCATGAGTTGCTACTTAAAATTTACATTATTGTTCGCATAAAAAAATGTATTGGGATTCGACATCGTCATGTCATGTCATGTGTCATCCCAATTTAGGTTGGGGAGAAGTCTTTTCGCATAAAGTATGTATGAACTTGTAATAAAATCTCTTTAGCTATATATATATACTATACTACTATAAGACCGACTGCCCCGCTCTGTGCTAACGTAACTTCTCTAAAATCATTCATGAGGTCTGATTGAGGTGTTAGTAAGTTCAAATTAACATCATGCAAAGTAACTCGATTGAAAATTTCCAGTCTTCATTATATACTATATATACTATTTGTATCTGGCTGGTTTTGGTATCATTAAAAGTTTAAATTTTGAAGAAGATAATTCCAAATTAAAATCAGGAAAATGTGTGATTTTCTTTTGTTTTTCTTACTGGGTGGGTGAATCTGTGAATCTAATGAAGAAATTCAATACATTTTAAAATTTGACTACAAAATAGGTAAAGATGCAAAGCAAGCCACGAAAAAAATTTGTGATGTTCATGGACCTAGTGCAGTGTGAGAGCAGCACAAATTTGGTTAGAGCGTTTTCAATCCGGAAATTTTGATGTCAAAGATGCACGTCGCTCTGGTCACCCTATTCCGGATAAAATGGATGCCATTTTTTAAAAAGTGGAGCATGATTGGCATTACGACGTAGCTGAAGAACTGGGAATCGACCACAAAATAGTTTTGGCTCATTTGAAAAAAAGTGGGTACACAAACAAGCTCGGTAATTGGGTATCTCACGAGATAACTGAAAGAAACCTAATGAACCGTGCCGGTCTGGCTTCACAGACTGTGGCGAAACCCGGGTTAACTCGCAACAAGGTGATGCTGTGTGTGTAGTGGGATTGGAAGGGCATTATTCAATAAGAGCTGTTACCACCAGGCAGGACCATCGATTCTGAACTCTACTGCGAGCAACTGATGAGATTATAGCAAGAAGTTGAGAGAAAGCGGCCGGAATTATTCAACAGAAAGGGTGTGGTTTTTCAGCATGATAACGCTAGACCTCACACATCTTTAGCCACTCAGTAACATTAGGAGAGTTTGGCTGGGAGGTCTTAATGCATCCGCCGTTTAGTCCTCCTGACCTTGCACCTTCAGATTTCCGCCTGTTGCGGTCTCTTTAGAATTCTTTAGGCAGTGTCAGGTTAACATCAGGAGAGGACTGCCAAAACCACTTGTCACGGTATTTTGATCAAAGATGGCATAAAGTAATCGAACAAAATTGCACCTACATACGTTTTAAATTTTCTCAACAAATACGAATAAACTTTTTCCCCAAGCAATTATTTTTCAGTTTCACTGTTGGTAGGTAGTTGTGATGTTTTTCATTGGGCCGTATAAATGTGTGGTCTTTTGGTGTCACTCCCTGTGGCACAAGTATGCAATTTTATTCATTTTGGAAGTCAGCCTAAAGTTCTATTTAGTCTATTTTTACAATCGCCGATTGCAACGCCACCATGATGTCTTTTTTCTGTAATCTATGATGATGGCGGGTCGCACAACCCGCTGTCACTGTGACATTGCTGTCAATGGTGACTTTTTGGATAAAACGCTTGGCTGTGACGGACGTTCACTCGGTTAAGGGATTTGTGACCTAGGGATTTTAGTATTCTAGTCCTTGTTATTTTGGGTTTCGTTGTTGTAATCTGTAGCAGTTATATTTTTCATTAATAATTCGATAACGTTACAACGCCTATGATCTTTATGACTATGTTATTAAGTCTGTGGTAAATTATATGCTGTTTAGTCTGTGGCACTGGCACAGATCACAGAGGTAAGAAGAAGTGTCAGAAAAAAACTTCAATGTGTCAAAAGAAAAGTCAAAACAAATCAAAGCAAAGCAAGAGAAGAATATTCTTTGGGAAAATAAAAACAATTACACTACAAAACAAACAAACAGAACGTTAGTGCCTCTAGATGTGTTAAATGTGGTAAAGTCATTCATATCACAGACATACATATTACAATCCATCATGCAGCAAGTAGAATTTGATCTTCCCTTTGAGTGACTAAAAATAAAAAGGCTACACTTTAAAAAGAAAGAGCATGGAAGATCCTAGTAAATTAATTTTTTGGTTAGCTGAAACAAGACATAGTAGTAGCGAGGAAAGTTTGGTTAGCAGCTGGAGTGATGTTTGTAGTGTAACAAAAGAATCAGAGGATGAGTATGAAGAACTGGAAGATGACACCCTTTTCTTTTCGTTTATGCAACATTTAATCAGACGGCGTAGAAAACGAGTAGATGATTATTTACATATAGTTGATTCCTGGAGTGACTCAGAATTTAAAAGTCGGCTGAGGATATCTAGAAAAACGGCTTTTAGACTTATTGGTAAGAGTTTGATTCAACTGTATAATATAGCTGTTCACTAATTGAATGAAGGAAAAATTACAAATGAATACTGTTTCAGATGACTTAGAGAAGTCGGGATTTATAGCATCACACAAATTTGGACTAAAGCCACTGGAACCAAAGCTTTGTTTTTACATTTTCCTGTCATTCATTGGCAGTATTGAACCCTTGACTCCAATTGCTGGAAGATTTGATATATCAATTTCCTCTACTTTTAGAGTGCTCAGAAGAGTAATCGCATGGATACTAACAAAACTTGATGATGCAATAAAATGGCCTCAAGAATATAGTGACATAAAATCAGTGTGTGACACATTTCATTCAAAAACTGGAATATCCAACATATTAGGAGTGATTGACGCTACACATATAAACATTGAAAAACCCAAGAATGGAAGGGAATATTGCAATAAAAAGGGATATCATTCAATTATATTACAAGCCACTGTTGATTGTAATATGAGATTTACTAATATTTATTGTGGTGAACCTGGATCCTCCAACAGTATGAGAGCATTGAAAAAGTCACCACTATACAATACTGCTTCACAAAACAGAAATGTATTGTTTCCACACAATACTGTACTAGTTGGTCATTCAGGCTACCCATCTTTAATGTGGTTAGTTCCACCTTTTAGAGAAAATAAAAGACTCACACCACAACAACGAGAATTCAATACTCTGCACTCAGCTACTAGGAAAATAAGTGAAAAAGCTTTTAATTTATTAAAAGGACGATTTCGACGAGTCAAAAAGTTTACTATATACAGAAATATTGCTTTTATAACTGACACTGTAGTGGCAGCATGCATATTACATAACTATTGTTTAAAGGAGAATGACCACCTAGAGGAGCAGGAGTTGGCTTCTGATAATTTATGAAATAATATGACAGTAATTTTTAGGAAAATAAACAGGGAATTTAAAACATCACATTATGGAATTAACACATTATCTAGCTACCATGAGGTTTACTGGTGACCGGCAAACAATAGGTTTTTAGTGGCATGTTTGGCGGCATTAAAAGACTTATTAGTGGAAATTAAACAACTTATATGTACACACTTATGGTTTTTTACTGGTTAGCCAGTAATTTTCTTAACAAAGTACATTTCTCTCTTTCAATCTTCAGCATTTCTTCTTGCTTTCTCTCCTTCAGCTGTAATTTTTTTAATGCCAGTGAGTGTTTTATTTCAAGTTCCTGTTTTCTTAGTTGTAACTCTTCCTCTCGCAATCTCAGACTGCGTTCAAACCTCTCATCCCTTATACTTCGCTGTTCATCCTGTCTCTGAATGTAGTCCATCCACTGTTTGTCTAACTCAATTTTGGCTCTCCGTTCAGCCCTTAGTCTTCTGTAAGGTACTGACGTTTTAACAGACATGTTTTTTACATTTCTATCTTTAGCTGAATTTTCAGACCCTTGGGCAACTCCTGATGCTAGTCTATATGTTCCAGTTTCATCACTATGATGTCCAATTATTTGATGCATTTCATTAAAGTATTTAAATCCAGTTGGACCATGGCCATTGTCAATACAATCTTTGTATTTTTTTGTTAGTGCATTGATTTTCCATCTTACCTGATCTGGTGTTACCTGCAATAATGATGAATTAATTTGTGTCCATTTAAATATGCAGCCTAGCCCTTTAAAATGGTTACTTAAAAATAATTGCAGGAAATGTGAATGTTAATACCTCAATGCCTACTGATTTTAGTTCATCAGCAATTGAAGTCCACATTTTAGACTTCTTTTTTGGATTATCAAGCATGCTCATTTTTGTTTCGTAGAAACTCAAAAGTGTAACCGTTGAATTTTTAGTCCATACAATACCTGAAATTTTGTTCAAAAATAAGTTTGTGTTAAGAGCACTTGATATATGATGGGAATATATTTTAAACTGGTCAGTCTTCTGAACTTTACCTACTTTGTTTGCTACTCTCCATGCCATCAGTTTCTTCTTGGTTCATAGCATGGTTGTTGTTGCTTTGATTATGGCTAACTGTGTGGCCATGATTGTGAGCATGGTAGGTTGCCACATTAATATTTGGCTTATATGCTGCTGTTGTTGCTGAAGATGCACCATATGCAGAAGAAAATAAAAATTAGAATATGATAGTTCTTTATTTATGAATGAGTTAGAGAGAGACTACCTAATTAAATTCTCAATTCTTGGATAATGTTGACCTTTAAAATTACAGTAATCTCAATATTATTTTAGCATCCACTGCTTTAAATTACCCTCTAGGGCTATGGCAGACCAGATTGTGTAGGTTTTCGTCTTTTCATAAATTTTACAGGTATTTTGGCTTTTGGTATTTTCATTTGATCTATTCTGTCATTGTACCTGTGTTAGTGAAAAGACAAATTAAATACTGCACACACAATAAACTGTTAAGAAATAGAGGTGACACCCTTGCATAAGTTCCTCAGCAGGATCTATTATCATCTAACAAAATACACCTTTACCTTCACCCTTTATACACCTATAAGAAAAATGTAATGGATACCAAACCTTCATGATATTGATAAGGAATGCAAAGTTAAAAGCTAAGAGTTGATACGAAAAAGTACAAGTTCGTATTTACTTACATTGATTGTCTAATATCGCCAATACCGATACATTGTTATCAACAATGTTTTCATCCATTTTGTGCCAACTTTAGTGTTTTTCCAATAGTTTTTTATCAAGATCCGATCTGATCTGATAAACTTACATGGTCCTCAATCAGGGTAAATTTATATTTCACTACCTACCACTGTCAACCTTCAAGCCATTCAGTTTTCATAATTTTATTTGAGATCAAAATTAATGATCAATCAATGGACAATGTTTGAGTTTGATAAATGACTTTGAAGACTGACTGACTGTTAGTCTGTGGACTGAAGTGTTAGTTTGATTGATTGAAGCTGTCCACAGACCAATTCAATTCCAACCAAGGTGGCGCGTTCCAAAATAGAGGTGATAATATTTGAAACTGGGCCCGACTCTGTTTTTTTACTCTCAAATCGCAATGTGTAAACAACTTGATTAGTTTGTTTTGTTAGTCGTCCCGTCTCGTCGCCATGAAATAGCCACCACCACACACGTACGCCGTAAAGCCGGATACGCCGTATGATAGCGTTGTGCACGTCGAGCTTTATACTTTTAAGCTTCCAACGTTACCAACGAAAGACTTATGCTATGGTTTTGTATAGATTAACCTGCAGACTCTGCACTGGTCTTTACTAGTCTTGGCCGCTGTTGCACGACGCCAGCAGCTCTCTTCTTTTAAACTGCCCTATAATGTTTTCTTTTCTCCGTATTAAATTTTGTCGAATGTGTTATATGCTGTATGGATGAACCATGCAATAACAAAATATAGTTTTTTTTATAGTCTTCATTTGCGTAATTACTTTGACATTTGCCGAAAGATGGCCGACATCCGAGACGATTTAAAGTCCGTAAAATATGGCTTGATTAGAATGACAGGTGTCTAATGTAACTCATCATCATCCGTGCGGTTTATCCCGGTTGTGAACCCACACTGGTGTGTGGGGTCCCAGGGTCCGCCTTGTCGTCGTCGGGTATCTTCGCCTTAACAGTGGTTTCGGGTGTCAAGCTAGCGCTTATGACCCGGGCGTCTTCTCGTGGGGGCCACGCCCCCACGGTAATCTAGTTTAATAAAAAATAATTTATTTACTTCTTGGTTATGTATGGTTCTTAGCTCCCTTGACACACAGGGCGCCATGTCAGGGGTTGTAAGTTGGCCTCAGGCGAGGTCAAGACCACGGTTGCCCCGTGGTCGCCCTACAAGCCTGAGACTAGGCGAAAGCGAGGCTTCGGGGCGGGTGGTGGTGTGAGCGCGCGCTGTGGTGCCTCAGGCGCGGTAGGCGACTGTACAAGCGCTCGCGGGAGCGGGCGGTCGTTGTCGTCGGGTGGTCGAGCGTGCAGCGGGTCGAAGGCGTTAAGGTGGCGGTGCGGCCCGTGATCGGCGCGGTCGAACATACGACGCACCGACCGAACCACGAACGTCTCGATGGAGGGCACGTTGACGTCACGGGCGATGACATAATTTCTGACGTAACGGCCCGCCCCTGTCAGCGTGCGCAGGCACTTATTTTGAATCACCTGCAGACGCTTCCTCTGCGATTGTGAGCAGAGGGCGTACCATGCAGGTGTGGCGTAGGTTAGTCGCGGGAGAACGTACATCTTATAGACGCCGACTTTCGCCCGCAACGGAAGCTTGGAGGTGAGGACAGGCCTCAGCATGGCCAGCGCCATCTTGGCCTGGTTTGCTTGGTCGACCTGAGGCACCATTTGGCGTCGTCAGTTGATGATGCAGCCCAGGTATGTAACGCTGGGCTGCCATTGTATGGCCTCGCCTCGTACGCCGCCACCTTGCCTCGCGTGAGGCAAGGTGGCGGCTTCTTCTTCAGGCCGGTCAACCGGGCGGTTGCTTTGGCAACATTTACTGCCATGCGCCTCTTGTCGAGCCAGGCGGGCAGTAAATGCAGCAACCGCTGCATGCGTGCAGCGGCCACCCCGGGCTTCCTCGATGAGGTGAAGAATGCGCAGTCGTCCGCAAAGAGCGCAAGCGTAACGTCCCGTTCCCACTCCTTGAGCTGGCCTTCAAGAGTGGGAATGTCTTCGGTGTACAGCGCATACAACACCGGTGACAGGACGCTACCTTGCGGGACGCCCGCGCGTACCGGGTGTAGTGGAGAGGCCTCGTCCTCGACCGAAACAAAGAAGCTACGTCCGTGAAGGAACGCTGCTATCGTGGCGATAAGGGCTGACGGCACCTCCGTAGCCATGAGCTTATAGAGGAGGCCGGGGTGCCACACCCTATCGAAGGCCTTCTCGATATCGAGGAAGACCCCGACGGTGTAGTGGCCCCGGTTTCTGGCTTCGGTGAGGAGATGGAGGATGCGCATCAGCTGCAGCGTTGTTAAGTGGCCACTGCGGAAACCGAACTGTTCGTCTCTCGGTGTGAGAAACGGTTTCAGTCTACACAGCAGCAGGCGCTCAAACAGTTTCGCCAGGTGCGACAGCAGCGTTATAGGTCGGTAGCTTGATGACAGCTTCCTGTCTTTGCCTGGTTTCGGGAGGACGATTACCTTCCCGGTCTTCCAGCACTCGGGGAAGTGGCGAGTGGCGCACCAGGCCTTTCTTCGGCAGATAGCGGATGCCAGCGGTTGTGATGTTGTCTGGCCCTGGGGCCTTCCGCTTAGGTAAGCGGAGGGCCGCCTTCCGCAGCTCAGACGGGGAGTTATACATATCCCCCCGGAATGGCGGTGACAGGACGCTACCTTGCGGGACGCCCGCGCGTACCGGGTGTAGTGGAGAGGCCTCGTCCTCGACCGAAACAAAGAAGCTACGTCCGTGAAGGAACGCTGCTATCGTGGCGATAAGGGCTGACGGCACCTCCGTAGCCATGAGCTTATAGAGGAGGCCGGGGTGCCACACCCTATCGAAGGCCTTCTCGATATCGAGGAAGACCCCGACGGTGTAGTGGCCCCGGTTTCTGGCTTCGGTGAGGAGATGGAGGATGCGCATCAGCTGCAGCGTTGTTAAGTGGCCACTGCGGAAACCGAACTGTTCGTCTCTCGGTGTGAGAAACGGTTTCAGTCTACACAGCAGCAGGCGCTCAAACAGTTTCGCCAGGTGCGACAGCAGCGTTATAGGTCGGTAGCTTGATGACAGCTTCCTGTCTTTGCCTGGTTTCGGGAGGACGATTACCTTCCCGGTCTTCCAGCACTCGGGGAAGTGGCGAGTGGCGCACCAGGCCTTTCTTCGGCAGATAGCGGATGGCAGCGGTTGTGATGTTGTCTGGCCCTGGGGCCTTCCGCTTAGGTAAGCGGAGGGCCGCCTTCCGCAGCTCAGACGGGGAGTTATACATATCCCCCCGGAATGGCGGTGACGGGGCCGAGAGGTACTCATCGACCCGCTGCTGGACTGCGTGATGGAGGTCGACAATGGCGGGGGCGGTGGCCGCCGGGTGCGGCGTGAACTGGCCCTCCAGGTGGTCGGCGAGCACTAGGGCGCGCTCGGCGGCGCTGTAATGTAGCGCGCCGGCGCTGTCGGCCAGTTGGCAGACGGGCGGGGTTGTGCGGGTCAGCTGCCGGTTCAAACGAAACAACTCGGCCGGTTGGTCGGTCGCCTCGTCGATCCGGCGCTCCCAGGTTGACCCCCGCCAGGCCTGGATGTAGTCTGATAGCTGGGTGGAGACTGCGTTGAGCTCACGCTTGACAGTTGGGCAGCGAGTCTGTGCCCAAAGGCGTCTCAAACTGCGCTTTTTGCGCAGCTCTAACTGCAGTCTCGGTGGCAGATCGAAGCGGCTCTGCGTAGGCTTGGTCGGTGGTGGCCAGCCTGGCCGCGGACATGGCCTGAGTGATGGTGATGGCGGCGGCTTCAACCTCATCGGACGTCGAGAGGGAGCCGCCGATTTGTAGGTCGCGCAGCGCTGCGGCGTAGGCGCCCCAGTCTATTGTTAGGCGTGTAGGCCTCGGCAGCGTGTAGTCCGCGCCGAGGGCCAAGGTGATTAGTATCGGCAGATGCTGCGTGTCCACGTCATACAGCACCTCGACCGATACTGGGCAGGTTATGCCTTGTAACAGGGCGATGTCGAGTACATCAGGCATGTACTGCGGGTTGGTCGGCACGTGCTCAGGTGCGTCTGGCCCTAACACCTCTATGTTGCGGCTTGAAGTGGCGTCGGACAGCACGCGGCCGGCTAGCGAGCCCCAGCTGGGGTGCTTCGCGTTTAAGTCGCGAATAGGCGCAGCTCCCCCAGCTCTGTGTTTATCTTCACCCCGGTGGACCGCATACTGACATAGTCCGGCTGCGGAATGGCGTCGTGAATCAAGTCACGGCGGACGAGCGCTGCTTCTGTAAGAGTGGTTAACCGCCGACAGCTCGTCACGCCTGTAAACGTGATAGTTCGGCAGCCGGAAGGTCTTAGTTGGTGCTAGGTGTGTCTCGTCCAGGAGGATTACGTGCAAATCCTGCGACTGGGCAAGTGCGCGCAGCTCCCGATGGTGCGGAGAGATGCCACCGGGGTTCCAGTAGCAGACGCGTAGATCCTTTACTGGAAGGCCTGTAGGTGTGCTGCACTTGCGGCTCTTGCGGCTATGACATCGTTAAGGGTTCTGGAGAGGGCCGCAACGGGGTCTTCACCACCCGTCACGGCCGCTACCAGCGCAGACAAAATTTTAATTAGAGTGTAGGACTGCTCTGCCTGGGCGTGCACCGGCGCGCCGCCGGCGGCTGAGTGGCGGTCTTGTTTGTTGAAGCCCGCGCCTTACTTTTGTCGCGCTTTTCGCGCTGCGGTTGGGGCGTGGGGGGTGCGGGGGTCGGGGTGGAGGCGGCTGTCGGCGCAACGGCCGGCTTTCTCGCCCCACGGCGTCTGCGGCGGCGACGACGCTTCTAAGGGTCTCACTACGGCTTGTGGGGCCGTTAGCGGGCGCCTCTAAGGTTGCGCGGTTGCGCCTGTCTGTGGCTCTGGGAGGTCAGCTGTTGGCACCTCTGGTGCCTGGCGCTCTCCTGCGAGCTTCTGTTGGGGCTTGTTAAGTATTGGCGGGGCGACCTGCACGCCCTTCCGCGCTATCCTTCGGCAAACAGTGCAGCGACGATCGTTCGCTGCGTAGGGCTTGGCGCAGTTAGCGCAAGTAGGCGGGTCCTCCCTCGAGCGTGGGCAGTCTGCGGGCCAGTGATCGCCGGCACACACACTTCAATAAGCGGAGGCAGTTAATAGAAGAGTGCCCGAACGCCTGGAATTTATGGCATTGTGCTGGGCCCGCCCGGGCCCATCAGGCTTCTATCTTAACGCCCCTCATCCCCAGCAGTTCATCCACTGCGTATAAACGCGCGAACTCTTGGTCGAGGTGCGACAGTTGGACATGGTGGACAGCCTGGTCTGTCTCCTTTAGGCGGAATAGTGCGTACATGCGTCACTTCAAAGCCCTTCTGGCCGAGCGCAAGCGTAATCTGCTCCTGCGACGTGTCATTTGGTAGGCCGCGCAATGCGACTTTTGTGGTCCTCTCATTTTGTGGCGCATGACAATACCAGGTTATGGCCGGGTCGCTCTTCGCCGCCTCCGTCAGGCAGCGTTGAAATACCCGTTATTCTTCGGCGGTTATGGGAAGAAAACGCACACCGCTTTTGAAGGCGCGTGCGTTAGGCGGTTCATTTAAAATCAAATTCCGCGTTGTCAAATTAATGTAACTAGGGCTGAGAAAGTACTGTTGAGAAATACTTAGCTTTCAACAAAAAGTAGTAAACATTTTTCGATCTCAATACGTAAAAAAATTTTTTTTTAATACCTTTTACTATTTCAAGTAACTGATTTAAAAATTTTGTTGATCTAGCCGGTAGTTATTTTTTTATTAATTTTTAAACTTTGCGAACTCATGACGTCACAAATTCGCTTAGTGTTCCCACATGTGTTTTTTCTCCGATTCGTGGTAAATAAATTATGCGAAGAAAATTACTGATTTACTGCACTTACGACTGAAACAGAACTCGCCGTTCATCATGTACAATCTCACGAGAATGTGAGTAGTAGACTTTAGATACAATTCATTTTGCCAAGTTCTGAAACCAAGCCCTACCTGAAAGGGTTGGGATTATAGCGAATGGCTATTTTAAGTCCTATCTACCCGTCTGGGCAATGAGCGTAAATTAATGTACGTATCATTAAAAATAACTTTGTGGAAAAATATATTTCACCTGGGGGAATTTTAAATCTGCTATCTGGAAACCCCATTAATACTATGCAGTAGAATCACCTAGCTAAAACTCATACGTATGATACAGATCGCGCCATTTGATTGGTTGATGGATAGATTATAAACCAATCACGTGAAAGGACGTTTATACGACCCAATAGGTTTCAATTGTGAGATGTCAATTTGATTACCGTCAAGAGTCCATTAAGAACCATAATATACTCTTTAAGGACGTTGGCAAACTGGGGTCATTCATTTGACCTCAGTTTGCTTGCCAACGTATTTATTTAAAAATATCCTCGATCCTTTGCTTTTAAAAATGTTAAATATTTAAAAAAGGTATAAAATACAAATACCTCGATTGGTCTCAGATTTAGGAAATGTTTGATTTTTGTTCCCATGCCCAATTACATTATCGTTGTGCGATGTTGAAGGACAGAGACAAACCTATTTGTTTTGACCATAGCGCAAGCGAGACAAACTTGCTAGAGGCGAGTCAACTGTCTTCCTATTTTGATTTAATCTTAGGTTGTGCCCGAAAATATTGTCATAAAATGTAATACTGTTTTATACAGCAACAATAAATAGTTTTCCCCAGTGTGAAAGTTTTGGAATCATATTACAAATTGCATCATCATCATCATTTCAGCCGTACGACGCCCACTGCTGGGCATAGGCCTCCCCCAATTACAAATTGCAATAAAATATAATCTTAATTGCAATTAAATTTATCTTTTGATACGCAATTGAAAAAAGTTAATAAATGACGATTATGTCAGATAATGGGTAAAAACCATTTAAAAAGTTATATAATTCCAGTGTTAAAGCACATAGAGGGAATACTTTTGTCATGAATAATGACAAAAAAAAAAAATTTTAGTTTTACTTAATACTCTCTGACAACAAATGATCGCACATCGTGTAAATTGAGTCCGCGGTAAAATCGCGGCAGATTTTTTATTCACGGAGCGTACTTTTCGCGAAAAGTCCGTCAACTGCGTAGTGCGCAGGCATCTATCACTCTGACTAGTGTGAATTGGGTATGGAAAATCATTTTTTTTATTTTTTTAATATTTTTATAAATAACTTTTACTATTTGAGGTAACTACTTTGAATATTTTGTCGATCTTGCCGGTAGTTAATTTTTTATTAATTTTCAAACATTGTGAACTCATGACGACACAAATTCACTTAGTATTCCCACATGTGTTTTTTCCCCGATTTGTGGTGAATAAATATTAGGGAGCAAAATTACCAATTTACAGCACTTACGCCTGAAACAGAGCTCGCTGTTCATCATGTAGCATCTCACGAGAATGTGAAAAGTAGTCTTCAGATACAATTTATTTTGCTAAGTTCTGAAACCAAGCCCTATCTGAACGGGTTGGGATTATAGCGAATAGCTATTTTAAGTCCTACCTACCCGTCTGGGCAATGGGCGTAAATTAATGTACGTATTATTAAAAATAACTTTGTAAATATTTTTCATCTGGGGGCATTAAAATCTTCTCTCTGGAAACACTTAATAACATGCAATAGAATCACCTAGCTAAAAATCTCAAGTATAATACAGATCGCGTCATTTGATTGGTTGATGGATAGAATATCAACCAATCACGTGAAGGGACGTTTATATGACACAATGGGTTTCAATTGTGAGATGTCAATTTGATTACCGTCAAGAGTCCAATTTAAGAACCATAATAGAAGCGTTTTCCCCTGAAAGAAAACGCATATTAAAATACTTACCTTATCCGAAGCTTATAAATGAGATAGGCATATCCGCTTCCCGTAGTCTTTTACCATTTTAGCACTCTTTGATGACGTCTTTGGGTTGCTCAGTAGGCAGTGGCGCCATCTGTAAGCTTATAAAATGGGTGCGGCGACATTCTTTCCTCATTGGCTTTTATTCACCAGGCAGAGTTATAAAGTAAGCTTCGAATAAGGTAAGTATTTTAATATGCGTTTTCTTTCAGGGGAAAACGCTACTATTAAAAGTACTTGACCGTTATTCGAAGCTTATAAATGAGAAGTGTTTGTTATCGCCTGGTGAGAAACGGACGGACACAATGAAGAAAACGCCAATGTGAAACATACGAGTATTGATGTATTAAACAGATTTCTGTAAGGACATTTCGGAAAGATAATTATCAGTTTTAGTCTTTCGCTAGTCGTTCATTCTAAATCATGAAGTTTTATCAGCTGTAATTATTGATTAGCAAATTTTAAATCTTACAGTTTATACATTGATTATTATAACTTGAATGAATTGTGTGAACATTAATCAACAGGATTGAATAATTCAGTAACGCTCTTAGTACTATTTCGTTGCATTATTTCACGCCTGTAAAATTTCTTGAAAGTGTTGGCGGAAAGCCAATTTCCGCGTGAGAGGATCTCCACCAGGGAATAATTTAACCAATTCTTTGACGCTACTGCTGACCGGACACTAATACCAGGACTAAATGGAATGTTTGCGTCTTTAAACAGGTGTTCTATCCAGCCAGCAATGATAGCTCGTGAGGCAGGTTTAGGAGGCCCCCTAAACGTCATAAGTAAACTCGGAAGTCTTCGCACTCTCTCGCCGATTGTTTAGCAGCGTTATCAATGTTTGTATCCAAACTATAGGGTTCAAGCATTATTCGTATTACCCATTAATTTAAAACCTGATTGCCTGTAATCGCTGTTATCAGTTTTTGATCCAAACTCTGGCCATGAAATCATAGCTTCCTGAGATTTAATGCAATGATCGGGATCGACTCGAAGTAAAGTTAAATCGTGAATATGCCGGCCAGAACACAAAAGCAATAAGATAGCTGTGTGGCGAGAAACTTGATATACGAGTATATTATTTCTATCTATTGAATATTTAGACAGGTATTCGCTAAATCGTTGATGTCCCAAATAGGTGGCTTAATTTTCTTTACATTTTTTAAGTTAATTGATTGATATGTTTAACTAAGGCATGAGAGCTTAGATAACTTGACGTACTTGCGTTACAAAGTGTAGTGACTACAGACTTATGTGAAAGAAATTGTAAGATAAACCATAAATTACTCATAAGTCGGCTAAAAATTGCGCAAGTTTAGTTCCTGTCAGTTTATTAATGGCCACCTTTTTTTAGTTTTGCCCAGTTTAACCACCGATTCCATGCTATTTTATAAGTCTTTAATGTAGATGGACGCCAGGAGTTTTTCAACAAGGAATTTTGATCGGCATTCCAGGTGTTGATCTCCTCAGACTACCACCACATCTCCAACTTCCAGTGTTAGATCCTCCAGGTTGGGAGGTGGTAATTCTGTCGAAGTGTCTACTTTTTGTAACCGAGGCAAGACTATCAAGAACACCCCTATCACTTGATTGAGGTGTGTCAACACTTTGGTTACAAATAATGGCGGAGGGAACAGCCATGCAAGAGGATAATTCCACGTTACACTGAACGCATAGTAAAATAGTGCTTTCGGGTCCCTTTGATCTAGGGATACATAATTGCTGACAACGCGAGCTCTCTGCGAGGCAAAAAGATATATTACTGGAGTTCCCCATTTCGCAAATATTATCACCAGGCCCTCCGGCAACAGATGCCACTCTGGCGGGATTCGATATCTTGACAGATGATCGGCATAATTGGTATACCTGCCCGGAATGTAGTGAATTGTGAAAGTTATTAGGAACTGGTTCAATAATGTGAATAACTGACGAGTTATGATCATCAATGCGATCGATTTGGTACCCCCTTCTTTCCGTAAGGGAGCTACCACGGTTTGGTAGTCGCACTGCATTAGCACAGAGCTGTTTTCCAACATCTGTGCATGATTCTGAACGACATGCAAGATAGCTAGCATTTCTTTTTGATTTGAGTGCAGTTGTTGCACCTCTGGAGTCAAAGACCCTCTCAAGGGAATGTTGTTTAGTTGAGCTCCCCAGGCTAGGTCAGATGCATCGGTTGTGCGAAAGTTGGCTGAAGGAGGCAAGTGCAACATTGTCGAGAGTTGACAGTTTTGAATCCACCACTTCAACTAAATGTAAAACTATATTAAAAAGATACTACTTATCAGTTAAGATGTAATTAATTAGTGTATATTTTAAGTACCTATAGTATAGTGCGATCTCACCCTACTACCAGTTAAACCCCTTAAGGGTTTTTAATAGTAGGGTTCATTAGTAAATAAGAAAGTATGTAACTACTGTTGTGAATAAATAAATAAAATAAAAAAAACTCTGTTTAAACGACTTCGGCAAGTAATACTTTCTTTGTTGGCTTGTCTAATAGGGTTTTCATAAACCTTAGCAGGTGTTGATGGTGTAAACGACCTCGTGGGACCACAAAACTGGCGAAGTTCAACAAACGGACAAGCCTTTGAACTTCGTTTAGCTTCACCGACGTTTGTTTTAAAATAAGTTAGGTCTTCTTTTTAAAAGTTTGTGTCTTTTCTTTTGGTAAGGCTTTTAAATTGTCCTACGGATCCCACAGTATCCCTGAGTACGTGAGACACTTTTTGGGGTCGTTATTGATTTTACTATGTTTATACTCCATCCGAGTACTTGAAGGAGATGCAAAGTCATTTGTAAATGTTTGTGAAGACTATTAGATTGAAATAGGTCGGAGGGTCCGCTTTCGGAACTAGTAAAAGAGGTGAAATGAAACTGGGGGTCCAATTTACTGGTTTTAGAACGCCTTGATCTTTCATTTTCTGAACTAATATGGTCATTTCTTTTGAAACACAAGTTTGAAACTGGTTGTGTTGATTTGGAACAACCACGGGGCCTCGAGTCCCAGTATTGTAAGGTAAGGGACACCTTGCATTGTTGCCTTGCATCGTTATTGTATCACATTGATAATTATCATTGCTCATAATATTATTTTGGTATTCACCCCTCGAGGGTGGTAAATAATAGGCCTACACGAACCTGATGCGTAGTATGGCATTTGGGCTCCACACGATGGGCCAGTGAATTTTGTTTTTGGCACCTAGGCCCCTCGAGGGCTGGCGATAGCCTTTATCAGGCCTTTTTTGAAGATTGTCCGATTTAGGGAGTCAAAAGCTTTACAAAGCCCCCTGCTTTTTCTAACGCAGGTGAAAACGCATTAGCCTCAAAAATATGTGTTGTAGAGGGAGGTATTTTATTAAGCGCAACTTTTAACACAGGGTCTTTCACATTCTTAAGAATTGCATCCCTCCTAATTTGTATAATTTCTGTATTATTTGTATATATTTTTGTGTCGATTTCAAATGTGAAATCAGAACCTGGCAATGACCTGCTGGCAATTTGGTATTTGTTCATGAAGTTCATTCTCATTGAGTTCGCCACTGACCCCCGAACAAATAGATTCTTGGTCAATAGAGAGGCCATCCTGATAGGCGGGGGATTGAGAAATAACATTGCGCAACTCACATATTTCCTTCCTTAGCTGCCTTAACGAAGGCCCGCCTCTCTTACTCTTCTTACGGCGGTGCAGCAGTAATCGCTGCCGCTTTGAGCTGCCACTTGAGCTACTCGAGGAGCTGCTACTGCTGCTGCAGGCGCTATGAGCGCGTTTGCGGCGCACTTCGCTCGGCCCGGCCACCGGCTCATCATCACAAGGAGCAGAGTTCAACTAACTCATTCTGAAAATAAAGCTATATTACTAATATGTTATGTTGTTATATTACTAATATAATGGTTTGATTAACTAATCTCGCATGAGAAAACCCGTTTAAATTATTGTTAAATGTTCTATGATTCTTTACATTTATAGGTAAAGTATAATTTTAAAATATGATTAAATTCGAACGGAAAAACCGTTAAAAAAGATGATTTTCTAATATTGTTAACCGTTTATAGCTTTTGAGGTATAGTTTGAATACTCGGAAGCGTGCTGCCGTCTTAATTGTATATAATATATCATGATTAATATCCGCAGCATCACTGAAAATAACTCCAAAATATTAGGTCAATAAGCTTGAGCCACAATTATAATGAAGTATAATTGCTAATTTTAAAATTATTTCTTGTGATTGGTTAGATATTTGCGGATTAGAAGAAACCATACCAAATATAAATTCCTTAAAACCCAAACTTAGATACAGTTACCTTCAATGGTGTTTTGCAAGAATAACTCGATGAATGAACAGTCGAACTTAAAATGACGCAAATTTGTGCTTAATATTCTAATTACAATAAAATCATTATAAAATTTAATCGTAGTGATTAAGGTTTAATCGTAGTGATGGCATCACAATTGTTAGTATTCTCAGTTCAAAAGATTGCTGTCGAGCTAGTCTATCAAAGTAGGATAGTTAAAATATCCTAGATAGTTATTATTCACAAAATTCACTGGAGAAAATTATATTTCTTAACCACCATCATTTTATTATTTTACGAAACGAAATGTTATTTTTGAAAATACGTACGTACTTACGTTTTCCTTTGAGCACTGTAATCACTGAATCACACACTTAGATTTTAATATTTATACTTATATATTCGATAATTTGTGGTAGTTTATTATTTAATACGCGTGAGCGCACCAATTGCTACGGGAATCAAAACGCCAATGAAGATAGAATGTCGCCGCACCCATTTTATAAGCTTACAGATGGCGCCACTGCCTACTGAGCAACGGAAAGACGTCGTCAAAGAGTACTAAAATGGTAAAAGACTACGGGAAGTGGATATGCCTATCTCATTTATAAGCTTCGAATAACGGTCAAGTTCTTTTAATGTACTCTTTGCGTACGTTGACAATCTGGGGTCAAATGGATGACCCCAGATTGCCTTCGTGCTTAATTAAAAATATCTAGATCCTTTGCCTTTTAAAATTTTAAATATTTTATTAAGGTATAAAATACAAATACCTCGGTTTTTGATTTAGGCTAAACATGTGTTTGATTTTTTTTCCATACCCAATTCTACCGATGTGCCTGAAGCCCGATGAAATTCACCTGACAGCTGTCAGGCAAGGGCTTTGTTCGTTTCGTCCTTTCGTCTTTTTATTTGACGAGGGTGAAAATCACTGCGAAAAGCGTATTGGAACGGGTTTATTGGCTTTCACTTTTTGACATCGCGTTCGCATCGTGACAGCTGCTGTCACAGTGTCAAGTGGTGTTACCTTACTTTCAAAGAGAATTGCTTACTTTACCTCAATCAATGGTTTTGTTGGTGATTCGTGTTCGTGTTCATATGAAAATAAATGATTTTTAATTTATAAACACGCTTGGTGATCGCCAAGTATAATCATCGTCTAAAATGGCACACTGTGGAGAATTTTTAAAAAAACAGTTTCCTCTAATTGACGAAGATCTTAAAAAATATGTGGAAGGTATGCTAGGTTATAAATTTGTAAAATGAATTATGGTCACTTCAATATGGATTCAACCCATAATACATTGTGGTATTCAATAACGTGAATTGATAAGTCCATTGGACTGAAGTTACTTGAATGCCCTGCAGTTTATTGATTTTTACGCTAAAATTTTATGAAACATTTTACGATGTTTTACGATTTCATCTGGTGCCGCATGAAAGCCTTTGTGTCCGTTTCTAGATATTCTCGATGGCAGTGCAGGTGAATTCGAAGATCCGGAAGAGGTATTCGAAGCCGTGGGAGAGGTACTACAAGGTATATCACAGAAATCTGAAGACGACATTAGGTATGTGGCTACTTTTGTGATATTTTTTTATAACCTGTTGCATTGTTTTTCATACTGAGGCATCACATTCTTAAAATATCATGTGATCTTGTGATAATGTTCTTTGGGCCAGTCATTTTGTTGTTCTTAGAGTCAGGAATTTACCATATGCAGAAACCAAGTATGGTTAGTAAGGGTGACAGTTACTGGTCCAATTATAAAGACCTTTGTAATTACAAGGCAATTCTTCACAATCAGCAATGGCTAGAAAAAATATTTAATAATTATTACAGGGCAATATGTGAGAAACTCCTTTATATGATGCAGCCAGAAATGACTGCTACCAGCAATGGTCTAAGAAAAGTATTGGATGCTCCAATTCACTTGGCCTCTATGACTACCCCTACCAATGAAACTGATGATCTCAAGAGTATATGGCTGCAAACAAGGGATGATACCTTGGTAAGTTTAACATTACCTTTTATTCCATTAAAGTAAGCAAAGTTATATGTTTTGAATGTTGAGGTAAATGTATGATTTGTCCTATTTTCTTTTATTATCTTTTTTGTTATTTATTTTATAATATTGCAACAATTTTTAGTGTAGTAAAGAAATAAATAATAATACATTTTAACAATAGTTTCCAATAATCTGATAAAGCGGGTGGTAAAGTGAAAAACTGTCAAATATGTTTATAACATGTGATGTTACTTTATGTTTAGTTCATGCACTGTGCCAGATTTATCTCTTGTCTTTTGTTGCACCTTCTACCTACACTAGGTTACCATAAATTGGACCATGATTGTGCCGTCACTGATAGCTGTCATAATGACAACTTCTCTTGTACCAGATTTTCAATGCATAATTATAATTAGTCTATGTATGTGTGTGCTACTATTATTTTCCTCAAATGTTTCATTATTTTATGTTTTCTCATTCTGTTCCAAATCTTTTAGAAAACATAGTTTTTAACTATTATCTTTTGTTCTGCCTATATTATCTCTGTCTGACGTTGTGGTTGACTGGTAGAGAAGGCCTCTAGCTAGTAAGTCCGCCATTTTTACTCTAAATTCTGTGCAATAAAGCTTAGATAAATAAAATAAATGACCATCCATTTATCCCATTTAATTGGTCTTCTGTTCAAAATGCATACCAAAAATTTAATCCAACCTTACCTCTGTTGTCTACTGTGTTGAGAGACCAGGACATTATGTGTGATATTTGCTTACAGAAAGTAGATGCAAGGAAGTTAGAAAAAGCTGAACAGAAGTTACAGCAGAAACAGCAAAAACAGAAAGACGTCAAATTACCAGTGGCTGTCCCTGTGCTCCAGACTGCCACAGCCTCACAGGTCACTTCCAAGAAGGACAGTAAACTAGAGGCCAAAGGCACTAACAGAACTCAAGATATTAGGATAGAAAACTTTGACATTGCATATGGCGACCGGTGAGTACTTTGACATTATATATGCTTCTGGTTTTATGAGATTGTTTTCGGCATGCTTTGTTAGAAGTTGTAAAAATTTAAGCATAACACTGTACATTGGACTATTCGCGCGTCGCGGCTAGTACAATTAGATTTGAAATCCTATTTCAATCCCAGATAATGTAGCATCATATTGGTGAAAGATTTTTTTAAATAGGTCCAGTAGTTTCGGAGCCTATTCAGTACTACATTTTTTAAATAACTATGAAAAAAATACCGGTATTGGGGTACAGTTTTGCCCCCAACAACTTATGCACAACTTCCACAGGGGGAAAACCTGGGATAGTGTTTTGGAGCAACAAATGAAGCCATTAAAAATATTTTTACTTAAAAAAAGTAAATTTACTTTGCAATTTAGATTTAGTTAAACCAAAATGATGTTATACATATTTTGTAATTTTGCAGTCGGTGCCCAAATGTGTCGATTAGATTCAAAAATGGTCAAATCCATTTGAGTTTTGTATTGAAATCCATACTAAACTCAAATGGATTTGACCATTTTTGAATCTAATCGACACAAATATAAACTTCACTAATACAGTGTAGTACAGCTATGGGCGCTACTTGTTCTTTCACAATTTGTTTTTATTTACTAGTAGTTAGGCCAGTACTTAGGTACTAGTACCTAAAAGTACTTTGATTGTAAGTAGGTACCTATTCCTACATTTTCCTAAAACTTTATTTAGTCTGTAATTGTTTTGACATCTATTAATATTGTGTTGTACTTGGTAATCATATTGTAGTAAGGTTGTTGTAGCATTTACTTGGCCTCGACTTCAAAGTTATAAAATACGTATTATATAATTTCGGTTTAACTTAATCAAAATACGTATTACTTTGTGGGAAGTAAATTATTTTTTTACTATTTAGTTTACTTTTGAAGTTGGTTTTTTTTTGGTAAAATTTATTTTGTTTTACGTTTATATCATCAGACCTGTAATAGCACTTATAACCCACATGGGTGTAAAGTTCTCATCAATACAAATTAATCATGCCCAAACACTGGGTAACAGCTGTAAATAGGTGAGGAGTTCCCTCGACTGTCTTTCGGGAAATATCACTATATATAGGCATACAAATCTGATCGTTATCTTTTGCTGACACGAATACCTACTATAAAGTGATTTGATTGTTATTATTGGCCCTGGAATACTTGATAAAAGGTTTTTAAGAAGTAATCTTCAAAAATAAATACAAAACGTTATCGCTGTAAAGAAGTCACAAGTTAAGTAATTCTAAGATGAACATAATCGTTTCTGTTGTGAAAATCGATTAGAATCGAAACCCAATGTTTTGTAGTCCACAACACTATTTTCTTTATTTGACGAAAATATGACATAAGTGACCGTACCCCTACGCTAAGCGACAAGTAAAACTGCAGAAATCGGCAATGTATTAGTATTTATCCAGTTCACAGAAAGTTAGTGCTTTTTCATAGTAAAACCACAACTAACATTGGGGGGGCTGCTTGCGTCTTAGCAGGAATGCCCCCCTGAGAATTAGAAGCGGAGGTTCTCGCTGCTGTCCATGAGTACAGGGCAGCAGCGAGAGCACGAGGTGAGCGCCCATGCTTTGATAAAGTAGAGGACGTTTGTAGAGCGGCCCATAATGCGCTCACACAGAGGTGGGCGGAGGGCCTGGCTGATCCCCTGTATGTTCGGCACACCATAGACGCAATCAGGCCGGTCCACAAACAGTGGGTACGTCGGGAGATGCGGCCTCTGACGTATCGACTGGTGCAGGTGCTTTCCGGCATGGGTGCTTCGGAAGGTACCTGCATAAAATCGCCCCGCGGGAGCCAGACACGAGGTGCCACCACTGCGGTGCTGATAATGACACCGCCCAGCACACACTGGAGGTGTGCGTTGCGTGGGCGGATCAGCGCCGCGAGTTAGTGGTCGGAGCTGGCGTAGACCTCTCGCTCCCGGCGCTCATACCGGCTATGTTATGGAGCCAGGAGGCTTGGAAGGCAATGGTCTCCTTCTGCGAAGACGTTATGACGCAGAAGGAGACAGCGGAGAGAGCCCGAGAAGATGATCCTCGGGCGGCTCCTCCCCGACGCAGACGGTGGGGAGTGCAAAGACGCGGTTCGCCCGTCCTCCTCCTGCTCCCTAAAGTAACACCGGGGTGATTGCCGGGGGGCTTTCACCCCATTGCACGGTGTTCCCGTCTGGGGGTGTCCCAATATACCGCGATACCCCTGTAGCGTGAGGAGGCCCGGCGTGTAGGCCGGGCCGACCGCTGGGGCGACGTGGTAATCCTTTTTGGCTCCTGGTCGGATTCTGCAAGCGTTCACCGACAGTCGTTTCTCCATTGGACTGATCACCAATAGGACGTTTCGTTTTTGAAAGATTCATCGTTAGAATGTTTCACCTATGGACGTTTCGTCGACAGAATGGTTCGCATTTGTGTGTTTCGACGACAGGCGTTTTCCACTATGGACTATTCACCGAAAGAACTTTTCAGCTGTGGACGAAAACTAGCTGATTTTTATATTAATTTGAAGTCTGTTATTTTTACATGAATTAAACTTGGATAATGTTTTTTGTGACATTTTTCTTCAATATTTTTTTCTTCAAATGGGTATTAATAATGTTGGGATTGACATGAACACTCAATTTATTAAGCACTATGTTTACAAAGAAAGTGGACCATATTCAAAGCTATCTCAGAGTTCAAAAAGGAGCAAAAGAACACAGAAAGCATTACTGAAAGAATAAAATTCGCAGAACCAATGTTTAAGCGTAAGCGCGAAGCTACAGATCATTACAGGGAAAGTATAAATCAACAATTATCTGAAAAGAATGAAATGGACTTAAAATTTAAATGGATGGGCACATATTTGCCACTTGATGAAATAATATTATATTTTTTTAATGAAAATACACTTGTGTATTTTTATAATATTGTAAACTTTGTATAACATTAACATAAACGTCGGTGACTTAGGTCACCGACGTTTATGTTAATAATTAAACTTAGGAAAAATGAAAATGAAAATGAAAAAAAATCTTTATTGCTTTACAATTTTGTGTTTACAATATCCGAGTTTGGATTCTCCTTTTAAGTGTATGAAAACACTTGTGCCAGGAGAAACCGCTCTCCTATATCTAGGAGTTATGTAATAGCAGCAAAGAATACTACATACAACTGTTGTTGAAGTTTACATTAAGTACAGTTAATGTTTATTAAGTATTCATTTTTGCTATTTTTATAAATTCTAGAGAATACTTAAGTACTTACACTACTGTAGCAAGAGATGTTATCTAGGTATAGGTACGTGTATCCTACACTTACTTACTCGTATGTATAATATTGTTACCTTGTTTTTTTAATATAATTTACACTGATTATTAAGTAATCATGTTCAGTTTCGTAAGCATACGTGTATCCTACACTTTTGTAATTATATTGTAGCTTTGTTTTTTATATAATTTACTGAATACATAAACGGTACCTTTCGACCAATTATGTTTAAAATGAATAAATATAATTTTTCAATATTTTGTTTTATTGTCTTCCAAATATTTGCTATAACATAAAAAAGAACACCATAGATAATACGTAAATACTTTTATTCATTAAATTACAAAGTTCTCATTCTACAAAAGTCACAATAAAAATAACAAAATTGGCAGGGCGGTCTTACTTCCAAAACGATTTCTCTTTTTTTTGTTTAATAGTGAAAAACCTTTATATTCGAAACTTTCGGTGAATAGTCCATAGTGGAAA
The DNA here is from genome assembly GCA_947369235.1 of Udea olivalis. Classification (NCBI taxonomy): domain Eukaryota; kingdom Metazoa; phylum Arthropoda; class Insecta; order Lepidoptera; family Crambidae; genus Udea; species Udea olivalis. The sequence goes on along the minus strand of OX376345.1, from coordinate 6,323,439 downwards.
ACGCTTGTCGTCGAAACACACGAATGCGAACCATTCTGTCGACGAAACGTCCATAGGTGAAACATTCTGACGATGAATCTCTCAAAAATGAAACGTCCTATTGGTGATCAGTCCAATGGAGAAACGGCTGTCGGTGAACGCTTGCAGAATCTCCTGGTCGCCCCATTCCATAGCGGTGAGGTATACCCCGGTCGTTTTAGTGTGGTATCCCGTTGACTCCACGGCGGGGAGTCCCACACTCCTCCTCTGCCTACCTCTCGGGCAGTGGGATAGGCCATAAAGGTTTTTTTCCGGGAGACAAAAAAGAAAAAAAAACAACATAAAATAATTATGTTAAAATAAATTAGCAACAATTTAAGAATAAAGTTATTTTGTGATGAAAGGAAACGTTTCCACTATCTCGGCTTACATTTTTTGACGAGTTCTTACAGATCAAATACAACACAGTTTGTAATTTTTCTGAATTTCGGTTGACAGCCGCTGCCAATAGCCATGACGAGGACTAAGCAAAGCAGCGTTTGTAGCGGCTAATTTCTCCGCTTCGCTTATGGGAACTTCTAAACTCACGTCATCTAGTTCAATCCAGGTCTGTGGATCCTGGTTTCCTTATCATGGGGCCACCCTTGACCTTGGTATATCTCCTTTCCAACAAAAATAGAATCATTAAAATCGGTTCATAAATGACGAAGTTATCCGCGAACACACATAAAAAAAGCATATATAAAGTCGAATTGAGAAACCTCCTTTTTGAAGTCGTTTAAAAACAATTAAATCTTTTGTAGTATTTAATTCAGATTAGAATGTTTTGTTTGTTTTATTCTACTGGCCTAGTACATACACACGTCAGTTTTTTTTTCGGTTTAAGTTATTTATTATGGAGATACTAAAGAATAATTAATGCTAAAGGGCATTCTCTAGTTAACCACATCGCCAGACTGAGACATTTCATGCAGGACTGGCTGTTGTCTGGCAAACAATAGATTCTCTATTGTGTCTTGTTTTTCAGCAGTCAAAGACTTAAGTATGGTTGTATTTTTAAGACCCATCACCAAGCATCGTGTAATGCCATTTAGTCGACTTCAATTAAATAAACCTCGTATTTCTTTTCAGGGTACTTTTACAAGGCGCAGATTTAGTCCTAGCATTCGGCCGCCGGTACGGCTTGGTTGGCCGGAACGGTCTCGGCAAGACGACACTCCTCAGGATGATATCTGCAAAACAGCTGAAGATCCCCTCTCACATCTCCATACTTCATGTGGAGCAGGAAGTGGTTGGAGACGACACGATAGCACTGCAGAGTGTGCTGGAGTGTGACTTTGTGAGAGAAGGCTTGTTGAGCAGGGAGAAGGAGATCACAGCTGCTGTTAACAATGGGTTAGTAGATAGTCTCTGTTTGCCTTAAATTTTTGAGTGCCCTTCGGATGGCCTAAAATTATTGCTCCTAATTTCATTTGGCCCAACCTTATTGGCCTAAACTTGTTACGCAGAATTATTGATTTGCCTAACCGATGTTTTCGCACTATTATAGATTGGCATAAATATTTAAAGTCCTAATTTGATAACTTCTAATATTCAATGGTCTAAAATCCATTCGCATACATTACTTTTGGCATAACAAATAACAAAGCTGCCATTTTTTTTAACCTAATTTTATCAAGATGAGTATCAGTTTACGTAATTCATTTGATGTATAAAAATAATGCATATATTATCTACACATGAATCTATTTTATTTCATTTTTCTACAAATTTTATGAGGTACCTATAAAGTCAGTTAATGTATAAAAATGGTATGTTAAACCGAACTGGCCGTGGTCCTTCGCCGTGATACTAGTCTGCCCTACACTAGAGTGTATATCAATAGCCGGAGGCGCCGAGGGAGAGCAGCCCTCGCCCGCTGTAGTGAATCTCAGGCGTGGGTGACTGTGATTTACTACGCAAGGGCGAAAGGGCTGCACTTCCCGCAGCGCCGTAGAAAAGGAAAACCTATGTGCTTGCATGTGTGCTTGCCTGAATGTCTGTTTTCATTTGCATGGTTGGTTGTATGTTTGCAAAGAAAACGATGTAGATACGTTGACGTTACGTCCTCATGCGAATTGTAATTTAGGGTTTGTGAGTATTAAGGATTATGCATTGTTCGGCCTAGTGATGAATTTGGGAAGTGATAATACGGCGATAAAACTTTAGGCGAAATGAAATAGGCCAAACTTTTTTAGGTAATGTGATGATTGTGCGAAAAAAATTTAGGGCAAAAGTTTGTGTGCAAATGACAATTAGGGCTACAAAAAATTAGGCGTTCCAATATAGACCAAAATTTTTAGGGTATTATTACAGAGCTCATAATTTGGAGATCTGTAAAAACACGCTAAATTAACTTGCTAGCTACATTAATAATCAACTTATTCCTTCATCTAGCGAGTAATAGGTGTAACCTCCTCCCGATCAGAATGAGGCCGTTTTTGAGTGACCATTCGAAAGACACTACAGAGCTTTTGCCGGCTTTACCCTCGTCAAACCTAACTTCATTTAAAATACTAGATTTCTCATCTTACAACAGTTTTATATAGATAGAGCGTACAGCACGCCGCTTAAAGGCGTTTGTGGCAGACTACTTTTGTGATCTACCATTTTAAATCAGTAAACTATATTGTTTAAGGGAGGAAATAGTTGTGACGTAAATAACTACCGGCCGATATCTTTTTTTTTTATTACCGTGGGGAAATCCTCATGGATACCTCGTCGCTCGGGGGAACGACGAGGTTATGTCGGACTTCTACCGACTAAAACCCCACGGTGCTCGACCTCAACACTTCAGCGGCGAGGCGGGGTCCCTAAAAAGTTTCGCAACGCCCCGCCGCCAGTGTTTCCCCGTATTGGGGCCCCTCCAGCCGACCCCCCAATGAAGGGGGGAGGCCACGGAAGTACCTGGAGCACGCAGGTACTTCCGCCGTCGGGGTGAAAGCCGTGCATTGCGGGCAAAAGCACCCCCGTACTCAAGCCCGCTGGCTCCCACCGCACGCGGACCCTACTAGGTCCGCAACCACGATCCACCTAAAAGGTGGATCCGCTGCCACATCTGGCGTAGCGGTTGTGCACCGCGGCTCCCACCTCGCGCCCTAAGGCGCTGCGCCCGTGGGCGCCCCTTTGGGCGGGCAGTGGTAGCACCATACCACCACCACGCCCAGCGGCAGGCAATGGGTGGGTGGGAAGTCCACCGCACTGCCATGCCTGAGCCCTCTCAGCTTCCCGGTGGTTCCACCTACCACCAGTACTAAGCCCCCCCGCCACGACAAGGCGAAGGCTCATGGAGGGGTCCGGCCGATATCTGTGCTAACCTCTATTTCTAAAATTATTGAAAAACTGATGAACGATAGGCTAGTCAGCTACCTAAATAAATATAATCTATTGTCAAATTCACAGTTCGGCTTCAGGAGAGGTTTATCGACACAGGACGCTATCTTGGAGCTGACTTCAACCATTGGCAAAGAAGTCGATCGCGGCAATAAATGTATCACGGCCTTTTTAGACATTAAAAAGGCCTTCGATACCGTGTCTATTCCTATTCTGATACGCAGGTTAGAAAATGTCGGTATCCGAGGAACTGCCCTCTCTCTCTGTTTAAAAGCTATCTCCATGGGAGAACACAGCAAGTCAAAATCGGAAACTTCATTAGTGATGAGGCCATTGTATCATTTGGTGTGCCGCAGGGCAGTGTCCTCGGACCTACTCTGTTTCTGTTGTATATCAACGAATTGTGCAACCTTAAAGACGTCGGTGGGAAACTCTTATCTTATGCTGATGATACGGCAATTGTTTTTAAGGCTAAGTCATGGGAGTTTGTTCAGAGCTTAACTGAGAGAGGATTATCGAAAGTCGCTGACTGGTTGAACAATAATCTTTTAACCCTCAACATTTCAAAAACAAATTATATATGTTTTGCACCCTATCTTAATTCTCAGCCGAATGACAGATTCAGTATAAAAATTCATGACTGTTTATATCCAGATCGCTCTTTATGTAGTAGTTGTTGTAAGAAAGTCAATTGCACTAAATATCTCAGCATCTTAGTTGATCAAAGACTTAGCTGGCATTTGCATATTGAATTAATCATGAATAGGTTGAGAAAACTCATTTATATTTGTAAAACTTTGAGACATCTAGTCCCGTATGACACTCTCAACAAGATATATATTGCCCTTGCACAATCAGTCACGACTTATTGTATTGCGGTGTGGGGTGGTGCCGATAAGACACGATTATTGGATTTGGAACGTGCGCAGAGAGCCCTTATCAAGGTTATGTACTCTAAACCATACAGATTTCCAACTGACGCCCTTTATAAAACCAGTAAGCTCTTATCGGTCAGGAAATTATATATCCTAAATCTCATTCTATCAACCCACAAGAGAACGCCGTTGCATAAATCACTCCAGAATAGGAGAAGGAAAGACCGTGTGGCTATCCCCCACCAAGCACGTACCACATTTGCCCAAAGGCAATATACATGTCAATCATCTTTCATCTACAACAGGGTAAATAGAATTTTAAACATTTACCCTGAGGAGACACGTTCATATAGAATAGAAGTAACCAATTGGCTACACACACTTACTTATGATGAAGCGGAAGAACTTTTAAGAAGGGTTACATAATTGTTTGCGGTTTCTAAAAAAAAAAGATTTATTTTTAATTTCATAGGGCATACAGTTACATTCTGCACGCGCGTATGCGCACACACGCACATGCACGTACGCACCCACCCACACACCCCACACACACACACACACACACACACATCGAGTGGAGACCCAATCTCTGTCTTACAATAATAGTTTAAGTATTTTGTTTGTTTTCTTTTATTAAATTTCTGAATCACTGTACTAAGGGAAGTAGCGAGCCATTCCCATAACGAGTGTCTATGACTACTCAACGGGAAGACTCATCAATATAAAATTGTATTAGATTTGGAAATAATAAAACTTTTTATTTTATTTATTTATATTTACTCAAATCACAGCTCACACTCCACATGCGCTTTTATGTTAATATATTTTAAAATGTAAAATTAGTTTTTTTTCTTTCTAACCTTACAGCATTTTGTTTAACACCTCAAGTGCAGGCTTCTACAATTACTTATCTTACAGATCTACAGACCCGAGTCTTTCAAGCGAACTAAGCGAAGTGTACGCGCAGCTAGAGAACATCGAAGCGGACAAAGCGCCGGCGCGCGCGTCCATCATCCTCTCCGGGCTGGGCTTCTCGCCGGAGATGCAGGCGCGCGCCACCAGGACCTTCTCCGGAGGCTGGCGGATGAGGCTGGCGCTCGCTAGGGCGCTCTTCTCTAAGTGAGTGCTGGTGTATTTATCGTTTTTGCTGCTTTTCAGATAGTCGGTCAATTTAGACCTGACAATTCAGACCTGACAATTCAGACAGTCGGGCAATTTAGTCAGTCCAAAATCCGAATACCTACAGACCCCAGTCGCTCAACCTCGAACATCGAAGATGCAGGCACACCCCACCAGGACCTTCTCCGGAGGCTGGCGGATGAGGCTGGCGCTCGCTAGGACGCTCTTCTCCAAGTAAGTGTTAGTGGCTTGATCGTTTTTGCTTTTACAGAGAGTCGGTCAATTTAGACAGTTGGATGATTTAGACAGTCGGACAATTTAGACAGTCGGTCAATTTAGACAGTTTGATAATTTAGATAGCCGGGCAATTTAGACAGTTGGTGAATTTAGAATTTTAGACAGTAGGACTATTTAGACGGTCGGACAATTCAGACAGTCGGGCAATTTAGTCAGTCCAAAATTCAAATAGCTACAGACCCCAGTCGCTCAACCTCTAACATCGAAGATGCAGGCACGCGCCACCCGGACCTTCTACGGAGGCTGGCGCTCTCTAGGGCGCTCTTCTCTAAGTGAGTGCTGGTGTATTAAATATTGTTTCAGACAGCCACACTGTTCGGATGACAGTCAGACAACTTAGGCAGCTGGGCAGTTAAGACACTCTGACATTTGGACAGATAGTTAGGACAATTTAGACAGGCGAAAAGTTTAGTAAGACAGTGCGATGAGTCCACCGACTTTCACACAGGGAATGTGCTCCAAACCGAAGTAAAAAAAAACTTGTTGCAGAGTTGAACCGCAACATTCATAACAATATGCAGATATGACAAAATCACCTTGTCCAAGTTTAACCATTATGTTACAAAAACCCAGACAAAGGATAACAAGTGTTTTACTGATTTTCTTGTTCGTAATAATTTCCAGAATATAAAGTGATATATTTTTTCCAGGCCAGACCTACTGCTACTCGACGAGCCGACTAACATGTTGGACATAAAAGCCATCATCTGGTTAGAGAATTACCTGCAGAACTGGCCCACCACGTTACTGGTCGTCTCTCACGACCGGAACTTCCTTGATACAGTGCCCACTGATATATTACATTTACACACACAGAGGATAGACACATATAGGTAAGAATACCTCGTAATTATTTTCTTGCAGCATATTTATAAAGATTTTAACGAAAGTAATGTGTTGTGAAAGGTTTAAAAAATTACCTGCCCCCCGATTCAGAACAAAGTTTAGACCGATTCGGTTATTTTCTTTTATTTTTAATATTTTTTTTAAGTAGGGTAGTTTTTATGTAAATTTTGTTTATGAAAACATAAGGCCTTTGGCTTTGACATATAAAAATATTGATTGCTACCGTTGAGCGAATCATTTACCATAGGTTATTAAAACAAATTTACCGAATCAGTTGGTAACTTCGTTCTGAATTGGGGGCCTGGCAAGCCTAAATTCCCGGTTTACAGTAACGTGCCGAAGCACGTTTATCTCCAAAAAGTGACATCTTTTCTAGTAACAAGTGCTGACTAAACATGCCTCTCATATATTTTGAAAAGCTCGACGGCGGACCAGCTCTAAATGGTGCTTGGGTACCCAAGTTTCTCTTCAGTATTATTCAATAGGCAACCAAACGTTTGAGTATAATAGATGAATATGGCTTGCGTCGAGCCAAGTAACACGGCTACATAGGTAGGTAGATTCAAGAGCATTTTGATGAAGTGGATTTTTTGCTTATGTTCACTTAGATTGAAGGTTAGATCCTCTTCAGTTACAAACATGCATGTAACGAATTGACTTAACTTACAAAAATTCAATTGTAATCCTCCAGGGGCAACTACGAGCAATTCCACAAGACCAAGACTGAGAAGCACAAGAACCAGCAGCGCGAGTGGGAGGCGCAGCAGCAGCACCGCGCGCACACTCAAGAGTTCATCGACCGCTTCCGCTACAACGCCAACCGCGCCTCCTCCGTGCAGAGCAAGATCAAGATGCTGGAGAAGCTGTGAGTATGCAGCACTAACAACAACAGCCACCTAGAGATATTCCACAAGTAGACTGAGAAGCACAGGAACCGGCAGAAGTTTATCGACCGCTTCCGCTACAACGCCAACCGCGCTCTAACATCTCTGACAAGGCGGCCTTTATAACACATCACATCATTTCTTATTGTTTTTTGGGAACATGGTATGCTTTGGCTGAAACTTATTGTGATCAGCATATTCTGTCATTACCAGCATAACAAATAAAATTAACCTAATTAAAAAAAAATACTCTTTAAAAAATGAGCATCTAAAAAATAATCAATCAGAACATCATTTAATTAGAATTGAACATCTCGTAGTGTAACAAACTTAAAGGCTGTAAACTAAAAATTCGTCAACAAAAAACGATTCGATTTTCATAGGGAAAAAAAACCATAAGCAAAATAACATATCTCACTACAACAAATAGTTATTATAATATAATTAATTTAACTTGTCAGTTTTTAATACGCCGTATTTATATGAACGTGCTGTGCTATAAGATAAGTGTGCTTTTAGTGCATACATTTACTCAGCAACCTCGTCGAGTTCAACGCCAAGAAAACACAGGTGTGTGCTTTCACTGCCAAGGCGTCATCATTCCTTCTCCATCCCGCTCTTCAGGGCACCTCACTACCGGTAAAGGATAGCCTAAACAAACATCCTCGGCATGGATGTTCGTAGCAACCAAAACCAACGGGACTACATTGAGAGCGTCATCATTGACCATTGTCAACGTCAACGTTGACCTGGGCTCCACAAGCCGGGTCTATGCGTGCATATACCGCTCCCACAAAGGCGACGCCGAGACAACTCGACTCGTCGAGCATCTGAGTCAGGCCGCAGACAACGCTCTGGCGCAGTTCCGAAATGCCGAAATGGTGTTTTTGGGAGACTTCAATGCCCACCATGAGTCCTGGTTAGGCTCATCAAAAACAGACCATGCAGGCCGAACTGCCCATGCGTTTGCTCTCACGCAAGACCTGACGCAACTGGTACACCAGCCCACCCGGGTACCAGATATTGTCGGTCATACTCCCTCTTTATTGGACCTTCTGCTGACGAGTCACCCAGCCGGGTATAAAGTGTCGGTTGGTGCTCCATTGGGCTCCTCCGATCACTGTCTGGTTGGGGCTACAGTGCCTTGTGCAGCTCCCCCACAACCTGTGGGAGGTGACGCGGCGGTTATGGCACTACTCGTCGGCAGATTGGGACGGATTGCGAGAGTATTTTCCCTCCGTCCCTTGGCGGCAGTGCTGCTTTGGAGAAAGGGATGCTTCAGAGAGTGCATCTGCTATCGCTGACGAGATCAGTACCGGAATGGAATACTACATTCCTTTTACTGATGTCGTCGGTGCTAGCAAAACTGGTCCCTGGTTCAATCGCGAGTGTGCCGCAGCTGTTGAACAAAAACAGGCGGCGTACCGTGCTTGGTCTAGGGCCCTGGCACTCAATGATCATTCAAACCTTGCCTCCCTGAAAGCAGCCTTTAATAAAGCCACCAAGGCCACGAAGAGGGCTTACATTAGAGCAGATGCCCAGCGAATTGCACGTGTTGGCCAAGAACTCATCACGCACCCTACGGGTAGCCGCTCCTACTGGCGACTGGCTAAACACGTGCAATCTAACTTCTGCGTGCCTTCGCTGCCCCCACTGAGATTCCCTGATGGATCGTGGGCTCATCAGCCGCAAGAGAAAGCCGATTTACTGGCTAACCTCTTTGCCGCAAACTCTTGCATCGATGACTGCGGTGCTGCGCCGCCTGATATTCCACATTGCGGCTCCACAATGCCTGATATTCGTATCAGGCAGTGTGATGTTCGTGCCGAACTGCAGTCACTCGATGTCAGGAAAGCCAGTGGCCCTGATGGAATTCCAGCTGTGGTGCTGAAGAAATGTGCAGCGGAGTTGTCTCCAGTGTTCACTAGCCTGTATCGCCTCTCCTACAATTCGGGTATTGTGCCGCTGTCTTGGAGGGAGGCGAACGTTCAACCAGTTCCCAAAAAAGGGGACCGGTCTGACCCTGCCAATTACCGTCCAATAGCTGTAACCTCAGTTTTAGCTAAAGTGTTTGAGCGGATCATAAACACGCAGCTCATCCGCTACCTATAGGATCACTCTCTCATTCACGACCGTCAGTACGGCTTCCGTCCAAAACGGTCTACGGCTGATCTTCTAGCGTACGTAACACACATCTGGGGGAGGCTATGCACAAGCATGGGGAATCTTTGGCCGTCAGCCTTGACATTGCCAAAGCTTTCGACCGTGTATGGCATCGTTCGCTTCTTTCCAAGCTTCCGGCATATGGTCTGCCACCTCGCCTATGCGACTGGGTCGCCGGATTTCTGGAGGGACGTAGAATTCGTGTCCTTTGCGATGGTCAAAAATCACGCTTTCTCCAGATTAATGCCGGAGTGCCGCAGGGCTCCGTCTTGTCGCCGACGTTGTTTCTTCTGCATATCAATGACATGTTATCTCTTGGTAATATTGATTGCTATGCGGATGATGGCACGGTCCACGCGCGATATTTCGAGCGCCCTGGGGCAAAGCAGACTGACATCGAGGAGAAGAGGCGAAGTCTTGTTGTTGAGCTTGACGGAGTGTTGGACCGCATTTCAGAATGGGGTGCATGCAATCTTGTCGAGTTCAATGCCAAGAAAACGCAGGTGTGTGCATTCACAGCAAAGGCGTCGCCTTTGCCTTCCCATCCCACTCTTCAGAGCACCCCACTACCGACTAAGAATAGCCTAAACATCCTTGGCATGGATGTTCGTAGCAACCTAAACCAGCGGGACTACATTGAGAGCGTCATTAGAACTGCATCCCGTAAACTCGGAGTCCTGAACAGAGTGAGACGATTCTTCAAGCCTGAGCAGCTCTGTCTCTTGTATAAGACACAAGTTCGCTCGTGTGTGGGAATACTGCTCTCATCTCTGGGACGGTTCCGCTAAGTACCCACTCGAAGCTCTTGACAGGTTGCAGCGGCGTGCTATCCGTATTATTGGAAACCCAGAGGCAACTTTGACCCTTGAGCCTCTCTAATTGCGTAGAGACATTGCCAGGCTAAGTGTTCTCTATCGCTTCTACAATGGGGAATGCTCTGACGAGTTATTCCAGCTTATCCCACCCTCACCTTTCCACTCCCGTACCACGCGTGCTGGACTACGGCGTCACCCACACACAATTCAACATTTGTTGGCCCGAACTAAAAGGTTCGGTGACTCGTTTCTTTGTCGTACCATCCAGACGTGGAACGCTCTTCCAGCACATGTGTTTCCTTCCTCTTATAGTCCCGGGTTCTTCAAGCGGGGCGTGAAAAGGCATTTCGCAGGCCTTCAAGGTGAGGATGGCCAGCCCAGTGATTCGTTTGAATGACTGGGCTTGTCAACCTCATATCTGGACCTCACGACCGCTTTCCATCAGGTGGAGTGAGGTCATTTTGACGGGCAAAATAAAAATAAAATAAAAAACAGCATCCCGTAAACTCGGAATCCTGAATAGAGTGCGACGATTCTTTACGCCTAAACAGCTATGTCTTTTGTACAAGACTTAAGTTCGCTCGTGTGTGGAATACTGCCCTCATCTCTGGGACGGTTCCGCCAAGTACTTGCTCGAGGCTCTCGACAGGTTGCAGCGACGTGCTATCCGTATTATCGGAAACCCAGAGGCATCTATGACCCTTGAGCCTCTCCAATTGCGTAGAGACATTGCCAGATTAAGTGTTCTCTCTATCGCTCCTACAATGGGGAATGCTCTGAAGAGTTATTCCAACTTGTCCCATCCTCACCCTTCCACTCCCGTACCACGCGTCATCCACACACAGTCCAGCGTTTGTTCCCACGCACAAAAAGGTTCGGTGACTCTTTTCTTTGTCGAACCATCCAGACGTGGAACGCTCTCCCAGCGCATGTGTTTCCTTCCTCCTATAGTCCCAGGGTCTTCAAGCAGGGCGTGAAAAGGCATTTCTGCAGGCCTTCAAGATGAGTATGACCAGCTCAGTGATAGCTTTGCATTACTCATACCTGGACCTCACGACCGCTTTCCATCAGGTGGAGTGAGGTCATCTTGACAGGCACTATTAAAAAAAAACTATGAAAGCCGATGTCATGATCTGTCGGCCTGATAACACGTAACGTCAGACAAATGTGATCGCACCATTTTTTTTCGGACACTTACATATAGACACGAAAAAATTGCTCACAACACTGTTTTTTTATCATTTTTTAATGTATTTTTAGTAACAAAAATTTAAAAAAATCCTTACTTAGAAACTATCAATGACAGCGAAGTAAGGTTTTAAAAGAATGTAAACACATATCTCTGCCATATAAAGGCTACTTCCAGAAGTGGCCGTTAGGTTTTTGTTCTTGGTCCAAGCTCCATAATTGCTGCGAAAACCCCACCTACCCGGGCGGAGTAGATAGGGACTGTCCTCCAGGGACGCCCTGGAGGACAGTGGAGGGGATGTGTTTGCACATGTGTCGACTAACGAAAAAATGGTGCAAGGCCCGTGCTCTTGCGCCATTGGTTCGTTCGTGCGGCGCCTCACCCCCGCTTCGTACCACTAATTAAATCCATAAATCGTCTAGTGCGCAGGATGAGCTTTTTACGTGACGCGACCTGTACACAAGTAAGTTAGTTCTAAGTTCCCATGTGAGATTAGCCTTGTATTTTCCAGGCCAGAACTGAAGCCAGTAGAGAAAGAAATAGACGTGGTCCTTCGATTCCCGGAAACGGAACCTCTGTCGCCGCCAATCCTTCAGCTGAACGAGGTCGGCTTCTACTACTCCAAGGACAAGTTGATCTTCTCCAACGTCAACCTCGGCGCTACGCTTGAGTCGAGGATATGTATCGTAAGTACAAAATATATAATATATTAATGTTCAAAGGAATGCCGATTCAGGTAATGTGAAGAAAAAGTCAAAACGTCGGAATTTATTAATAGAATAGAATAAAAAAACATTTATTGACCCGACAATTCACAATTGACAAAATAATTACACAGTATTATAAACAAAAAAAAAAGCAAATAATAAAAAGGACAGAAGCGGGTCAATCGGTATTCTGGCAGGGCCTGTATTGTGTTCGTCTTTCACATGTGAACAATTATACAGGGTGTCCCTGGAAGTAAGGATCAAATCGATTACTTGTCATTCGAACTACTTTTGCAGTTTCGGAAACCTCATTTTCTCTAACTCCATCTAGCATCTAAAATAATGAAATTGAAATTGTATCAAGAGCGTTAACCAGATTGATGTATCTGGCGACAGATATTGGCGCGATCTCATTTTCCTGGATATAACGGGTGATTATCAAATAACTTCCGAAAACGATATGGCATACTCAGTAAGTAATGCAGTAACTATGCGAGCTAAATATATAAAGTAATATCTTTAATTTTAGGGTTTTCAAACAAAAAATACTGACCGTTCGAGTGATTTCTACGGTGACCTTGAAATGAAAGTTAGTTAAATAAATGTTATTTTTGCTTAGATAGTTTCTAACACTTAGATCACTTAGTGGACTATGCCATATCGTTTTCGGAGGTTATTTGATAATCACCCGGTTTATATTTATGGGTGCGTTTTGTGTTTGTATGTATGAGTATAATTTCAAAATTGTTCTATTTTATCACTGGCCAGCTAGAAAAAGCTAAAGAAAAAAACGGTAGGTAATCATAAAAAGCATAATTAAAATTCTTCAATCTGTGTCTAACCTTAGCGAAAAGGATAGGAGTGGTTCTTAAATGCGATACGGGGTCTAGTATGCAAGGTCAGCTTATGTTAACTGTGTAAACAAAATTACCAAAACGGATATGAATAAAACGAGCACGCAAGTAACTAAATTACGCATTTAGAAAATAATCGTTTCAATTCAAGCTTGATGTTTTAACAAATGGCCTTAAAAAAAACTAAAACGTCGCAAAAATGTTTAGCAAATTACTAGCTGCGTGCTCAATGACTACTTATATACACTTGAGAGCAAATATATCGCACAGTTGTCATTTTTTGAACTTAAATTGCAGAAACACGAAAATGATGTCCACAATCATATTCAAATTGCTTACGAGTGAAGTTTCTTATCGATTTTTACTGAATAATGGATACTACACCCGCGGAGGCTGCCCAAATTGTCGCTCTAATTCAAACAGGGCATATTTAAAGTCATGTGGCTCGAAAACCTACCGCAGGACCGCTTTGTGGCGGCAGGACCTATCTGCCGCCACAAAGCTCAATGCACCATGCATTACACATTATGGTACTCATAGGCGAGTAGCCCGTGGCATTACCCACTTCCATTTATCCAGAATGGTACCGGAGCAGTTATAGTCGCTCACCACGCGCATCCAAAAAACGCTAGCGGCTTCAATCCACGCTGGGGACGTCAGAGAAGCCAACTACCATTTCTCCAGAATGGTGCCGGAGCTGTATAGCACGCTCACATCTCAATGCACTGCCGTACATCTACCCTTAGCTACAGCAGGGTGGCCGGATAGGCAATCTAGCGGATACCCATCTCCTTGCTATCCAGTCAAGTACCGGAGGAGCGGCAAGCCGCTATAAGGGTTCCTCACTAACCCCGCATCTAAACACTTAGCGGCCCAACGCCCTAGACCAGTGAATTTAGATGCTCGTTGCGCGCGAGGAGGGACGCTCGGTACACACTACCGAGCAGACGAACATGCCCCACCTCTGCAACTAACCACATGCCACCACGAATCCAACTCCAAGTTGGGGCCTGCCTTAAGACAGGCAGTGCTGGGACCCCCCAATACTCGTGGTACCCTGATCCTAACAGCCAGACCCGTAGTTCCGGCTGCGAAAACCCTACCTACCCGGGTGAAGTGGATAGGGACTATACAGAAGGCCAGGGGAAAGATTTGCACAGTGCTGTATAAGTGAACGTGTTGCCTACGGCGGTGGCTCGTGTATGGTTTGGGAAGATATTTCCATTGACGGTAAGACAGATCTTCAGTTCATAGTAGGGGCAGATCAGAGGCCTGGACATGGCTGATTGACTGCTCAACGTTATATTGAGGAGGTTCTACAGGAACATGCATAACAATGCCAGATCTCATGTTGTTGCGGTTGTGACTCGCTACCTAGAGGAGGTCAATGTAGCGGTAATGGACTGGCCTGCAAGAAGTCCTGACTTAAATCCCATAGAACATTTATGGGATGAACTTAAAAGGAGGTTCAGGTTCAGATCTATTGCTCCCACTAACCTTCGAAAGCTGCAGCAAGCCATAGAAGAGGAAAGGTAAAATATACCCCAACATTTCTTTGTGAAATTCATAAGATCAATTTAAAATCGAATGCGTGCTGTAATAAGGGCCAGGGGGTAATAAAGGTTACTAAAACAATAAAAAATTGGTTGTTTTCTTTTATTTTTTGTTTTTATAATCAAAATTGCATCCTAGTCATTATTGAAATTTAGGTTTGTTTTAGTTTCAAGGTAAAAATAGGCTTAAAAATTCTATTTTTTTCTGTATTTTTAAGTACCAATCTATGCGTTATAAAACAAGGTTTACAGAAACTTAAAAATATGCCTAGAACTAAGAAAATAAGCGTTTATTAAAAAATATCAGGAGTGTGCGATATTATTGCTCTCAAGTGTAGTTTGTTTCAATTCTGATTCGAAGTATTTAGACCGTGAGAAAGCATTAACAATGACCGATGCGCCTCGCGTGAGTCATCGCTCTTTGATTCGTTTATGTACTGTTTTTTATTATTTCTGTATTGAAATTGTATTTCTTGGTTGAAGATGCGAAGGTCTTCCTACCCTGCGTTTTTATTTATGAGTTTCAATTGTAACTGTTTTCAATTAATTTAGCGCGTGATTTTTAACGAATTTCAAGTAGTAAAACTGTAGGAAATTATTAAATGAATTATACCAATTTTAAATGCAATAATAAATAAATATGCGCCAGACAACACACCTCCTGTAATGGTCTCGAAGTAGGGATTAATATCCCTGTGTTACGAGGTACCACACAAGGAAATAAGCCAGGGGCGTCTCCCAGCACACCCGACCAGAGTCAATTCAGAAAAGATCGTTTCCTGAATTGACCCGACCGGGAAACGAAACCGGGACACTACGGAATCGAGGCTAGAAACCGTGCTACAGCGCCAACCGTGTGTCAAATAAAAACATTAGTGAAATAAGTATTTCAAACCATTATAATCTGACATAAGAGAGTTTGGTTTACTTAACAGTGATTGCGTTAAGATAAACATCACAAAGGGGTTATTTTTCAGGGCTGGAGTTATGTCGTTCGCAATACATGTATTTTTTTGTAATTCTAGGTGGGTGACAACGGTGCGGGAAAAACAACGTTACTGAAAATAATAATGGGCATCCTCTCCCCGACGAGCGGCATCCGCAACGTGCACCGCGGCCTCAAATTCGGCTACTTCTCGCAGCACCACGTCGACCAGCTCGAGATGAACGTCAACTCTGTCGAGCTGCTGCAGAAGAGCTACCCAGGTGAGATAGAAAGGACTGTTTTCTTTTTTTTCTAGCACCTAGGAGCTGGCGACTGATATTTGACTACTTCACGCCTCACTGCACCGCTTAATCTTCTATTTACTGTGGGATTGACTAACTCTATCAAGTTTGTTTTCCTTTATGCTCAGCTAACGCTAAGTGCGCGTTTGATAGGTTATGTACTAAACAGACGCAGGTGGATCGGAACCAGTAAATAAATATAAATTTCTGGGACAATTCACACCAAGATCATCAGACCCCAAACTGATCAGAGCCGGTACTATGGGTGTCAGAGACTGATAAACATACTTAAATATTTCTAAATACATACTTATATAGATAATAACACCCAAACACACACGTTCGTCAAATAAATGTTTGCCATGGGTGGGGATCGAACCAGTGCTAAAGACAGGATCGGTGCCAGTGCACCAACAGGCCAGTCAAGATTTTTTACATACTAGACTATTTTTTCTCTAAGTTGGAATTGTCTACAGCAGCCATACTTTTATTGCAATGACATCTACTTTCCAAATATCTAACGAACCCGCGACCTTTCACAATCCGGGTGCCTGCTCTTCCAACTGAGCTACCGAGGCCGTTAACAGACCTGGCCAATTTATCTAGTGTATTTTACGTTGTAAGCCAACGTTGTTTCATCAAAGTTGTAGGTAAGCGCCTTTAACACCCGAAAGAAATATTTTTACGAATATTTGTCTTTCGATTGAGATGAAACTAGCTAAAGTTTGTGTTTTTTTTATGCTAAAAATAAAAATTCAATTATTACACGTTCGCTAATCACACATCTCAAAATTATACTGCCTGACCTGGGGTCCCACCCAGCTCCTCGCCACTTCGCACAATACTTTTATGCACATACTTTAATTTACTTACTAACTTATTAGACATTGTTAATCCTAGGCAAGACAATAGAAGAGTACAGGAGACAACTAGGCAGTTTCGGCGTGAGCGGCGACCTAGCCTTACAAACTATCGGCAGCCTCTCCGGAGGGCAGAAGTCGCGCGTGGCCTTCGCCGCCATGTGCATGGGCAACCCCAACTTCCTGGTGCTGGACGAGCCCACCAACCACTTGGATATAGAGACCATTGAGGCGCTAGGGAAGGGCATCACTAAATATACGGTAGGTGTTTTTAGTATTCTTCTTATTTATATTGTAAGAAAAGTGATATAGCATACTCGGGGGACGATGTAGACACTACGTGACCGAAAATTAGATGTTTTCGATTAAGTTTTTTAAGAATAAGATTATGAATGATAATTTATTGAAAATTAAATTTAACAGTCACAATGATAATTATAATGTAAATATGAAAATGAATTTCAGAAATCTATAGAAATGATTGTAATGTTTTGCATGCTTGTATAATTTATAACTCAAGTTTTAAATAGCCTCTCTTTCAATATATTTGCGGTGCCCTACAGGGTCCATAATTGATACCACAACATTTAGGCCACCATCTCAATGTACATTATGGTTTGCAATAAAGAATTGAATTGAATATTTATTTTGCAAGAATGTGGTACAAAATGAAACAGCAAACAAGACACGTTCACCCATTTGAGACATGTAAATACAATTTTCAGTTCACAATATTATCAATTAAAAAATGACAACTTTTAAGTTTCAAGAATACACAAATCAATTCATTCACAGTCACAAATAGAATTAAATCAAAACCCAATAATTCAAATTGTTTTCAAATCAAAATTGTAATTGTAAACCAGGTTGTAGAAACAATTTCGGTAATTTATATTTAATTTGATTTGAGTGGGCGGTTCTTTATGTCTATTGGCAATTTATTAAATATTTTAATGGCCATTGCACGGCTATTTCTGGAATACATTGTTGTTTCATGGTTGGGAGAACTAACTTATTCGGTCGTCTACAGGTATAGCTACGCGGATAATCGGTCAAACAGGGGCTCGATTCTGCTATTTAAAAACCAATGGAATCGTAATTGAATGGCATGATTTTGACAGTTTTAGTATGGACCAAACGTCAAAATCATGCAATGCAGAATCAGGCCCCAGCTTTGTGTCTGTATTTTGACATTTTCATTGAAATCAGTCAGACATTCGTATTTTTATATGAAAAAATAACCACCTGGTAGAAAACTACCGATAATCATTTTTTACACTCACTCGCTATATAGTTTTATGTACATATGACTCGTCACAAGTTAAATGATGAAAGAGCGAGAAACTATTCCATTTTTTTTTTATTTACTATCTTATTATTATTTTGTTAAAGCCAATCTAAAAAGTATGAGAATAATATTATTTTTCTTGCGACTTTTTGGTAAAACAAAATAACTTAAAATTGTGATTTTCATAGATTAGGTATTAACTCGTAACATATCCCCACAGGGCGGTGTAATACTGGTATCTCACGACGAGAGGCTGATCCGCATGGTGTGCAAGGAGCTGTGGGTGTGCGGCGGCGGCTCCGTCGCGAGCATCGACGGCGGCTTCGACGAGTACCGCAAGATCGTCGAGAAGGAACTCGAAGCGCAAAACAAATAAGGCAATACATACCGCCACTAATATAATATACGTTATGTAAAAAGTAATCTTAAATTATATTGTTGTAATATATTTTTCGTTTCATTACTTACACAGTTGTTAGATCCTGCGGTATACAGGGCGATGTAAGATGGAAACCTTCTTTATTCCAGGAATAGTTTTCCGGGAATAAGAAACCAGACTTTCGCAACTACAAATTTTTCTTTCGAAATTATGATATTCAAAGCTATTTGTTCCAAGTGGTAAAGTAATCTAAGAAATGTCTGACCCAAGTTTTTTTTCCGTTTATTTACCAAATAAAAATTGCATACATTCGCATAGTGATAGTTTCTAAAAAAACACTAAGGTTTACACTTGAGAAATATCGTGAGTTTACCATTTAATAAAACTAGTAATCTAGGCTTCAAAAATGCTATGTACTTGTTCTTTCGGGGGGATGGATCCCCCGAACCAAGAAACGATAATCGAAGTTTTGGGCACACTTCAAATTGAATGGTGTCCGTCCTGTCACATATCAGTAGTTATGCAGGGGCTACTAACTGTTATTACCGTTTCTGGATTTGGGCGTAGATGGAGCGAAGTGTGGGTTATTAATCGGCTAATCAAACAGTAATTAAAGACTTGTATTGATGCAAATTTTATTTATACCTTCAACCTCTCTGTCTGCATTAAATAATTACAGCATACAATTCCATACAAAACCTTGAGTACTCGCAAATATCCATGGCAATTCAAAAAATATAATTAACTTAAAAATCATATTTACAAATTAAAATTCAAATACATAATATACAATTATAATAGTGACTAAATAGTGAAGTTAACAAATAAAATCATTCATAATGACGAATCATAACGGCTGCAGTACTCACTGTTGCCGTCCGGGGCATACGTTATACATAAATGCAATTTTTATTGTTTTAATCAGATTATGTGTACTGTAATCGGAGGGAAGTGAGAAATAATTTAAGTTTGTATTAGGGGATGTTGTTCACTGAATACATAAAATATATATGTATTATGCGGTATATAACAACTATACCAGTTAATATTATGGCAATTTATTATTCTGAATATTAAAGTTAGGTACAAATTAAAAAGTATCGCTAGCAGATCACAAATACATACTTCTAATCTAAAGTACTATGTCCAGTTGGCAAAGACAAATGGCGTTTGGATCACGTCTCTTACTGTCTAGCAAGAGGGGTCGAATATTAAAAATATTTATTGGTGTTTTTTGCGCCTCGGTTTGGTTTTATCAGTGTTTCTCAGTACTTCGGCGTAGGAAAGCTCTAGCTTCCTGAGTTTGTGTATCTCCTGGGAGGCGGTGCTCTGTTTCATGTCCCAGGAATCCGTTTCCGAGTTCCAGCCTTGGTATATTTTTCCGGTCCTGCCGCTCGCGCTGGGTGTCGGTGAATTCATGTGTCTGTTGTAAAACTGTAACGTAGACCCGTTCCACTCTGCTTCTACTGGTTTAACGAGAGGGCTCACTTCGATGGGTCTGTAGTCTCTCCTCTTTTTGTTCGAAGATTTCTGATACGTTATTTTTGGCGGCGACGGG
Organism: Udea olivalis; assembly: GCA_947369235.1. Lineage (NCBI taxonomy): Eukaryota > Metazoa > Arthropoda > Insecta > Lepidoptera > Crambidae > Udea > Udea olivalis. The sequence continues at coordinate 6,303,474 of OX376345.1, read as the reverse complement.
AAGACCGGGGAGTCCGCACCCTGGCGATCCTGGCTGTGTTTGCGGTTGCGATGTCTGGGCTTCTTTCTAGTGGCCGCTATATACTCCAGAGGCTGACGAACCAGTGGCGTTAGTACGCGTTCCTTCTCTGCTTCTCGTTCTTTCTCCTTTTCTTTTTCAGATTCTTTCTCCTGATTCCTTTCTTTCGGTTTAATTTCCTTTTCAACGACTTGTTCCACTGGTTTGTTCTCTTTGTTGTTCTCTACCACCTGTTTCTTAACAGGTTCGGGAGCTTTCTTCTCTTCCCACTCTGTCAAGGTCGGGGTTTCTGGTGCCGTAATATCGGACACTGGAATCGACTGTTCAGACATGACAGACGAAAATACGCTTTGGGTGTCATCGGTGAAGTTGCCGTGTGGCTCCTCTGTGGCCGGGGTGACCGGTGGAACTTTCCCAGCTGTCGTGTCATCGAGGAGTGGTAATTGCTCGCCGTCGTCTTTATTTTCGGCCGCCTTTTTGAGGATTGTGAAAATCTCTTTGAATAGTTCTCTATATTCCGGTCTGTTGCGGAAGCGACTGTCCATGGGGCTGGCGTCATCGTAGATGCTGAAGCGGTAGTCCTCGCCATCGGCGATGGTGCAGAGGAAGGAGCCGGGTCGCTCGCGTTCCGTCTGCGTCGCTTTGTTGCTCGTCTCGTCTGAGAATCCGGAGCTGGAAGTCTCAGCTTCGGAGAAGTCTGGCGTCTGTATGATTTTCTTGCGGGACGTGGTCTCGACTTGCTTTAGCTGGGTGCCGTCTTTGGGTTCCTCGCCGTGTCCGCTCTCCTCGTCGGTGTCCCCGCCGCCGCAGCGCCCGTAGCCGCGCGGCGGCGGCAGCTCGCCCTGCGGCGGCGGCGGCCCGGACTGGCTCTGCGCGGGCAACGCCGGCTTGCTCTTCCTTATATTCTTAACCTGCGACAGCTGGACTTCGAGAAGTGCCTCGTACTTTTGCACCAGCTCTCTGTAGGGGTTATCGTGGCCGTCCTCTTTATTCGCCCAGATGCCTTGAAGTAGTTTCTCCTTAGCGTTCTGTAAAGTTATTTCATTTTAATATGGAATTCGTGACTGGCTGCAGTAAAATTTTATTGCGTTATGTGAACAGTTAAATGCAATGATTTGTAAGATAGGTAATGTAGGTAGATGTTGTGGATACTATTATAATAGGAAGTAATTTATATTTATTATATGATCGTATTATTTCCTTGTAACGAAATGACTTTTTTAGGTTTAAATAAAATGAGTTTAATTGAGTAAAGATTAATGTGATTGTAAAAACATGATCTCTTAGATATCATAAAAAATATATCGAGGAATAACATACAGCAATATAACATTATTTTAAGAATATTATTCAATGATACACCCATTACTCCTCAAGAAAGTACATAATAAAAACATCAGTTTACGTAAATATAAATACATTTTGTAAATTTATATAAAATCAATATGTTAGCAAATAAATTATTTAAATAGGTACATACACTTTAAGTTGTTAGCATGTTAAATGAAAGATGCTTTTATTCAACAAACACACCATGCTGGGTTAATGATTCTTATATGCCCAATATGGTATACCACAGTACAAATGACCTGTTGCCCGCCACCTCGGTTTTGACCAATAGCGTGCTCGGTCGTTACAATAATAACGTGTCGGTAATGGACGTACCTTCGACTACATACGATATATCCAAAGAAAACTACTGCAAATGCGCTTCATAATGCATATGCAAAGCGTGATCAACAACATCAGGGGCAGTTGTAAAAGCATTGTCGCCTAGAAACGAGTGAAATATTCACATGAGATTGAAGAAAATACATGCCTTGTTTTTATTAATCGATGGCATCGTTTTGTGGCAGGAAAAGTGCCTGTAAATACTATCTAAGGGGCGCAGAGATTTTCCTGATATTAATTGGATTGTGCAGAGATTGTCTGAATAAGTCATCAAAGATTCAGATTAGTGCAGCAAGAGTTAGTAATGTTAATTATGTTGCACATAATTGCGGAATTGTGGGTTAATTTAGTTATTCTAATACGACAGTGACAGATTTGTTAGAAGAACACAGATTTTCTAAATATAGAGTAGAAAAAAAAGCTAAGGATATAAGGAGCGTCGTGCTCGTTAAAGTGTGGTTACTAACGTCGAATTTGACAAGTTTGTTGGTGACGAGTTCTTCTCGGGGGCTGTGCTGCCCCGAGGGCGTGAGGATTAGCGAGCTGATGGCGCTTCGGTCGTCCTCGTCTCCGTCGAGCATCGAGGACATGTCATCGCCTCGTTCGACTCCTCTCAGACATCGGATGCATAGTTGACCTTGTCTGGAAGTTGTAAAAAAAGGGTCAATAATGATAACATTAGATGCTGATGAACGATCATCAGCTCTACAATTTGGTAGGCTTTAGTGAGATAAAAGATCGTCAATAGAGCCAAGATTTCTATTTTATTTGCTGTTGTTGTTTCTTTTTGCATTTATTTACTTTCGGCATCTTGGTATGGTTTATTTCAAATTAAAATAATTAAAAAAAAAAAAAAGGGTTTTATTCTTTCCATTGCCACTTTACGGAACAGCGGTAGCTTGAATGGTAGTCAACTTTTCGTTTGAGTTACGTTATGTTTACCAGGTCTTTGAACTAGTGTATTTAAGCAGATCATTGGATTTGAATTACTAACCTGACTTCTTCAAGTATCGAGAATTCTTCATGCATAGATTTGGGTTCGTCGTCTCTCGTGTGCCAATTCCTCAGCTGATCTTGAATCCTGTTGTTTTCCTGCACCATCGAAGCCAGTTGCTCCTCCAGCTCGGTGACTCTCCTCTGTTCCTGTGCGAACGCGACTTTGCTCTCTCGCAGCTCATCGCTTAGCCTCAGCAGGTCCTCGTCCTCTTTAGTCAGTTCTGGGAGAGGCGCCACGGACTTCAGCGGCGTGCTGCACAAGTCTGGCTTCTTTGAGTTTGGTGTGGCCGGTTCGGGCTTCAGTTCTTTGTCTTTGGGTTTATCGCTTTCTGGTTTCCGTTCCGCCCGTCGCCTGGAGATTTCTAGCTGTGCATTCAGGTCGTCGACCGTCTTTTGTAGCTCCTCGCATTTTCCCTCCAAAGTTTCGATGTTGGCGCATAAACTGTAAAGGGGAAACATTATTTATGAAACAACGACATTGTATATTTTTGTGAGTCTTAAGTAGAAAACGGTTGATAAGAGGACCTGTTCAAGGTTGCAGGGTATTGAGGGATACAGACTGCCCTACCAACCGGCCCGTAAGAAGGGGGCTCTACTTAAATTATATTGGGTGTCAAATAAGAATTACATATTTTGTTGGTACGTGCCGCTTACTAGTGTTCATCTTGTGTTTGTAACAATCAATAAATAAATAAGACACAAACACAATTCAATTTTAAGAAAGTGATGAGTGTAGTCTTTCTCTTAATAGTAAGCTTAATAGACATAAAATCTCATTAAAATTTTCTCAAACGACCTAATTTTCGTGCGTACTCGCCGAAAGTGTACACAATAGTGGTTCATTTGTGGAATAATTAAGGCAGCGAAGTTATGAGAAATGTCATCGTAAAACAATGCACGGGAAGTGAAAAAACGTGAACGGAATTGGTCGTGGGGCAAAAAGTTGATGAGATGAGATAGCAACGCAGCAAGCAATGCACTCGTCACGTATCAGTGTCGCGGCCAATGCTGAGTAATGACCGGCGACGTCCTTGGCAAATTTATTCATGCACTTAGAATAATTACATAAAGAAACCAAGTCCGTTTAAAACACCTTAATTGAAGAAATGAATGGCTCCAAACGGACCGCTTTGTAGTGTTCATAACAGCTCCGCAATGTTCAATTTCAACGCACGCCGCACGTAAGCAAGCAATAGTCACGCATGTTTGGATCGGATTAGTGCTTCATTTTTGACGGGGCGATGGCGATATGAAGACTATCCTTCTATACGTTATTATTCTAAGTTTATGAATTTATTAAGGTTTGCTGACTAACTATGCAGATGATGCGGGCAATAGGTACCCCGTAAGTGACTAAGTATTTAGCGTTATTTCTCGCTTCTTTTAATTTAAATTGATTCTCGAAAATATTGTATACCTCCTTTAGCCGTTGGACTAGCCCCCCCCCCCCCCCCCACCTTTGTTTCTTAACTTGGGTTGGAAAGTATAATAAGTTTCCTTTCTACCATAGTTATGTGAAGTGGTACTTACGTCTTAATGTGCTTCTTCTCGGCCGCATGGTCGACGGCCAGCCGGTGGTTGGCGCGCTCCAAGTCCTGGATGCTCACCTCCAACTGCTCATAGATCCTCAGTCTTGAGTCGTTCACCTCACGCAGTGCGACCGTTTGCTTCGTTAAATACTGAAATAGGGCCAACATAAGGAAATTAAAATCTGATAGCCAACTGGGTGGACAAAAATCCAGATCCTAGTATCCAAGTAGGTTGATATGATAAAAACAGCATTTCGATAAATGCAGACTTAATGGAAACTAAGGATCCGAATCCGAAATCTTTTGTAAATGCAGTAACTTGAATTAAAACTCTAACAAGCAACGAAGAGTTGACACAGTGGAAGAAAACAGCTCTAATAGGAAAAATCGGGATCCTTACAGAAGAAGTATCATTCGAAACTTATTTAATTCATTAAAAGTAGAACCACGTTCGCGTGTTCTTGGGTAACGTACCTAACGGTCGCGGCGCAATCAATCGGCGCATTCCGCCCGAGTTAAAGATCGCAAACATCTATAAATTCTTCCAAACACTGATTTAGATAAAAAAAAACCCATGCAGTTAAATTGCATTGGTAATAATATTTCATTTATGGTTGGAGAAGAAGTTTGCATATTAAGTTATGTTAATTTCACAGGAAACAGAGACATAAAATCACAATATGAGAAGTTTGGCTGAACCGTTTCCCATACTAGAAAATATGCATATAATATCATTTTTTTCTGATCTGTGATAATTTAGCAATATCAAACTATAATAAATAATAATATAATGTAATAATATTACCATTATTATCATAAAAGATTGGCATTAGGCAAGATAGGCATGGTCAGCCGCAAATTGTTAAGCGAAATACGGTTTCGCGGGTGGGTCTTCATGAATGAACGTAAATGGAAAAGTGAAAATAAAATAAATTATTAAAAACATGCGTACTTCGATTTCCTGTGCTTGATCTTCGATGACATTCTGGTGCGAGCGCAGCGCTGTTTCAAGCTCTTTGTTCCTTTCCAACAGGGTCTTCCCGAGTTCTGCTGCTAACTGCAAATCTGGAAAAACCAAAAATATTCAATGTAGAAAAAATATTTCTGTCGCAGAAGTCGTAGGCACTCGTAGCCACAAAAAGTAAGAGTCGTTTCTTAAGGGTTTTATTATTTGATGTTAACACTAAACTAAATATAACTTAATCGGTGGAGAAACTTGGATAATCAAAGCTAGATAATATTTCATAAATGTATGCTTAAGGAATGCATTCATAGTGTCATTATCGTGTCGGGCTCAGCAGATATTGTATGCATGAGCAGATTCTTGCATAAAATTACAGGTGTCCGTTACTACGTTCACGTTACGAATTCAAGCCAACATTGTACACGAGTTGACCGGTTAGAGAGCTCTGCCCCCCAAAGTTAGTGTAAATTATAGTAAATGATCCGCTAAGCAGTGGCGATCAATATTTTGATATGTCAAAGCCAAAGGCCCTAAGTTTTCAAAAACCAAATTGGATAAAACCCACCCTGCTTAAAAAAATATTAAAAATAAAAGAAAATAAACTTTGTTCTGAATCGGGGGGCTGGTCTGGGACTAGTACCGTTCGTCCGAATCCTAAGGCTGCTCGCCCACGTCCGATAATCTGTGACCGATTTTTTGTAGGAGAAAAATAGCTGATAGCAATGGAGCAATGCACACGTCCGACAAAAAGTAGGTCAGAAATAATATGAAATACAAAATCGGCCCGATTATCGGTCCGACAAAAAGTCTAACGTGGGTGTGCACCCTAACACAAATTAGCGTGTATGTTCGTTAAAAATGTAGTTAAGTACAGTTCGAAATTGATGTTTTAGGTATTCCAATCATCATATTTTATCCTACAAAATACATTAAATCTATTCATGTCTAACTACTTTTTTAGTATGTTTCAGTCATTTAAAGTTTCACTAAACTTCGTAATTTTTGCACCGGAGTAGGCCCCTTGACGTAGCTGACGTGCAGTCGAGGTGAAACAAAAACTCTGCAATTACTTGAAATACCATCGACAAGAGAGTTCCGACGCTCGGTTCGCTGCTGGCTCGCTTGCAACACCCATGGACGGTTAAGAGGCTGACCAGACCGAAACGCGCTACTCAAAGACGAGACTGACTGATAGACCGTGAAGTGTACAATATTTTTTTTAATGTAATAATTTAGAGAAATAGTAATTCTTTAGTTACTTTCAAATTAAATAAAATACTTATGTACTTAGTAAAGTAGTAAAATATTGTGACTCTAAGATGAATATGTAGGGTAAAAGATCCACTTGGAGGCTGTGGCATATTGTCGTAAATATTATAGCAATAGGAAATATTGATCAAATCCCAGTCATTCATTGTACAGAAACTTTCATATCAACCTTTAGAATTCTAAGGAGGCGAACGTTCAACCAGTTCCCAAAAAAGGGGACCGGTCTGATCCTGCCAATTACCGTCCAATAGCCGTAACCTCAGTTTTAGCTAAAGTGTTTGAGCGGATCATAAACACGCAGCTCATCCGCTACCTAGAGGATCACTCTCTTATTCAATACCGTCAATACGGCTTCCGACCAAAACGGTCTACGGGTGATCTTCTAGCGTACGTAACACACATCTGGGGGGAGGCATGGACAAGCATGGGGAATCTTTGGCTGTCAGCCTTGACATTGCCAAAGCTTTCGACCGTGTATGGCATCGTTCGCTTCTTTCCAAGCGTCCGGCATAGGGTCTGCCACCTGGCCTATGCGACTGGGTCGCCGGATTTCTGGACGGACGTAGAATTCGTGTCCTTTACGATGGTCGAAATTCACGCTTTCGCCAGATTAATGCAGGAGTGCCGCAGGGCTCCGTCTTGTCGCCGACGTTGTTTCTTCTGCATATCAATGAGATGATATCTCTTGGTAATATTCATTGCTATGCGGATGATAGCACGGTCCACGCGCGTTATTTCGAGCGCCCTGGGGCAAAGCAGCCTGACATCGAGGAGAAGAGGCGAAGTCTTGTTGTTGAGTTTTACGGAGTGTTGGACCGCATTTCAGAATGGGGTGCATGCAATCTTGTCGAGTTCAATGCCAAGAAAACGCCGGTGTGTGCATTCACAGCAAAGGCGTCGCCGTTCCTTTCCCATCCCACTCTTCAGAGCACCCCGCTACCGATTAAGGATAGCCTAATTACCCTTGGCATGGATGTTCGTAGCAACCTAAACCAGCGGGATTATATTGAGAGCGTCATTAGAACTGCATCCCGTAAATTCGGAATCCTGAACAGAGTGAGACGATTCTTCACGCCTGGGCAGCTCTGTCTCTTGTATAAGACACAAGTTCGCTCGTGTGTGGAATACTGCTCTCATCTCTGGGACGGTTCCGCCAAGTACCTACTCGAAGCTCTTGACAGGTTGCAGCGGCGTGCTATCCGTATTATTGGAAACCCAGAGGCAACTTTGACCCTTGAGCCTCTCCAATTGCGTAGAGACATTGCCAGACTAAGTAATCTCTATCGCTTCTACAATGGGGAATGCTCTGACGAGTTATTCCAGCTTATCCCACCCTCACCTTTCCACTCCCGTACCACGCGTGCTGGACTACGGCGTCACCCACACACAATTCAACATTTGTTGGCCCTAATTAAAAGGTTCGGTGACTCGTTTCTTTGTCGTACCATCCAGACGTGGAACGGTCTTCCAGCACATGTGTTTCCTTCCTCGTATAGTCCCGGGTTCTTCAAGCAGGGCGTGAAAAGGAATTTCTGCAGGCCTTCAATGTGAGGATGGCCATCCCAGTGATTCGGTTGAATGACTGGGCTTGTCAACCTCATATCTGGACCTCACGACCGCTTTCCATCCGGTGGAGTGAGGTCATCTTGACGGGCAATATAAAAAAAAAGAATACCATTGCAAAATGGATCTTTTGCCAGCAGCATAAGGTGCTCCTATGTAAAGGTTGATGTGAACGACTCTGTACCTAAATGTTGTCCAAGAGTGTAAATCAAATTTGGTAGTCATTTCAATGTGTAGTATATAAATAAAAAATAGCTGGTTTTGTAATTTACACCAAGAACTTATAAATACCTTGTGTTGTCAAATCGGTAAAATTCTTAACGACACGGTCGGCGTCTTAATTGACGATTTGCTAGCGCAACGTTATTTCTGCCTCTGTCTACGTCGCGTCTAGCCGACAACTACGAGATATTACACGACACATTGCCGGTTTCCTACTCACTATAACACTTCAAGACGAAGTCGGGGAGCATGCCAGCAAAAACATTGCGATCAGCCCGTGAAAGGCAATCACTAACCTCACCGAGGACAGAACAAAACTTTTAAATTATTTACAACATTGGGGTCAATGAATAGGTACTAGTAATGGCACCAGAGGCGTTATACGATGAAAGTGTTTCTGACTATTAAAGAGAAATTGGCGACCATATTGAACCAGTATCTAATTCAAGGAAGACAGATAATGGCTCGATCAAAATTAGAGACTGGTATATATTTTTACACTTGCAATAACTGACGTCATGACGTGTAAGTAAGATTCCATTTTTTATTTATTCACTTTTATAAGAAAGTAGTCGATAGAGTTATAAGAGTTATACATAGGTAATTAAAACTTTAGAGTAGAAGTAAACAATGCACATGGCACGGAGAAGGGATTATGAGGTTGGGGAATAAAGTTCTTGAAAGATGGCAAACGGAGCATCAATGTTTAGCAAGGTAAACCTGGTAATAGTCGCAGGATTTCTGTGAAAGAAGGTGTTTATTACTCAACGAAGGGTTTCTGCTGGTGTTAATATTGTAGTGTCACCACCAGGCAATCCGCATGCTTATTTGCCTGACAATTATAGCTAACTTGTAGTAGTCGTCGTAGTTCAATTAACCCAAACATAATTTTAGTGCCGTGAAAAATTTCCGCGTATTGTTCAAAAATGTTGTTGCACCAAATTATGAATTAACACGGATTGCGCTAATCGTGTTGTTTGTAACGAGATAAGTTGTACAAGATGATACTGGCAGGAAATATTTCTCGCTCCAAAAACCAGAATGAATTCTGGTGATTTTCAAACGTTCTGCGGTGTTTGCACACGGATTATTTGCATCGAAGAACAATTAATGTTACAGAAATATTATCGCCACCTGGATCACTCAAACTTTCAAAAATTACTCCCTAAGTAGATTTAGATAATATTTTCTAAGTTTACTATTATTGACACTGTTATTAAGGTGAGTTTATCGATTTTAACAAGTTGAAGTAATAAGTAAATAATCACAGATACGTAGCATTTGCTCCGACAACATTATGTGTGTCTCCAAGTAAGTACTTCTAATGTGTTGTTGTGTGCAGGTAATAGAAACTCCCTTTCATTATAATATGGCACCAGTATTAAGGCGAGTACCTATACCACGCATGACACGCATGATGTACGTAACTAACAACTGGTAGGTTAATAACAGTGAAAAAAAACGAATTATTTAAATTGGTTACGCCTGAGCACAGCCAGAGAAAAACATTAGCTATGTGTATGCAACACGAAGTAAAAAAACTGGTGATGAACTACTCATCGTCATTTTTTTGAGGACTGTGCCAGTCAAACGTCAATACAATACACTTTTTAGTTTTAAAGAATCTGCATAGTGTCTATAACTGCCTTACTGTCTTCCTGTAACAACATTTGAAACAATGAAAGGAACTAGATAAAAGAAGACACCTAACACTTTTATACTATCATACACAGATAGCAATACAGGGTGGTCCAAACAATAATTAGTTAAGAAATTAGTGAAGTTTTTAAAAAAGATTTGAATGAAAAATTTTAGGTAACTTTTTTTTAAAACGGCCTTTAAAATTCAGGAAAAAACTGAATTTCTAAATTTTTCAATTTCCTAATTTTTTTTGAGAGTTATGATAAGCGTTATGGGTGTGAATTCATCAGAACCATCTAGCGCTATTATTCAACAAATAAAGAAAAAATAAACACGCTATTATCTCAACAGAACCCGCTACAGTGACCGAAAAAGTAACTCAACCCAGAAATTTTCGTAATAAAATTCATAACTCGTAAACTACAAAAAATCGGGTAACATACTCGTACATGGGGTATTTTCGGATACCCCTAAGTGTGAGAAAGCTAAAAAAAATTGTTGAAGTGTATGTTTGGACCAGCCTGTATAATGAAGCAATAATTCGTAACTTTGATGTCGCGATTGCAGACACACTTGTGCCGAAGCTTTATCGTGTAGAAATATATGTTTTTTGTTTGCTACACGCGGAAGTTTCTTCACCAACTTCTCATTAAATTAAGTGTCTAACAGCAGCATTGTCTTGCTCGCTACTAAAAATCGTTCAAGAAATGAATCAGCTCAGTAAGGAGTTCCAAAGTAGTTAAAAATGGAAAGCAATAGTGAAGTTCATTAGTCACGATGTCACTGGTTTAACAGAAGACTCTTTTGAAACCACTCATATGGATGAGATTTTGAAATTGACTGTTGAGGTTATGGCCATGATCTCCGGTATATGAAGTTTAAAAAGGACAGTAGTTGATTATTACGATTGTTGAAGCCACATAATAAAAATATACAGAAAACCATTTTAATTGCCACATGCATGTTGGTGGTCCTCTTTTGATAATCGAACCCTCGGTCGCCTCAGTAGGCGCTCGCACTGTCTGTTTTTTTTAATTTAAGTTTGTTTAAGTATGAGTATACAGCATCACTAACTAAGCCATCATGCCAGTCATACAAGCCATGGTCCGGATTCCAAATACCTACAGAGAATAAACTTGAAAGTAGACATAGATAAAAGAAGATAATATTGAAGAGTTATTTAGTTAACCCGCTTAGGAATGTACTTAGTTTCTTTGTCGTCCTAAATTCTCGTACGTTTGTCCCAACAAAGCAAAGCTCACGGCTTGCGAACGTGCAACTTTCTCGCATGATAATATTCAGATCACTTGCTGATTTAATGATATGAATAGAAATCATTAGAATGAGATAAACTGCACCACTGACTCATTGTGAGTGATGAGAATTCGACGCTATTGGGATGACGAGAGAAATGCAACACCAATTTATCGTCAGGCGCGAAATCAACGCTATTCAGATGTTAGAGTCTGATTTGGGTGTGAAAGATTTTTTTTCAAAACAAATCTAGATAGCAGCAGCTGCTATTATGTCGTTATTATTTTCATGTGTTCTGAATACATGTTTTTACTCGTAAAACTCACTAGTTAAATTAACACTAGTTATATTAACTAAACATAAACCGGTTTTTTTTTCGGTTGTATCAATACTTTTACAACGTGGTCATTTACTTGTGGGGTGGTCCATTTCTCCGCCAGTCCATCGAGGAGCTGGTTAAATTCCTCGACTCCTCATGTGTCTTTTAACACTATCTCTTTCTATGATGTGTTCGAATCCACCCAAAAATGTAAATAATAATTAAATAAATGTATTCTAATAGTTTTTTACTACCATCTGATCTAGTCATAGCTTCCGTTAGAAACTCATGTCAATAACACCAGCTCGAGTATTGCTAGACAGGTTACTATGATTGATTTTCGTTTAGTAAACACAACACAGTATAACTCGGTTTTTGTCTTAAGGTTAACGTGGTAATTCACTTATTTAACCCTCATTGTTTTTATCAAGTCCGTCGAAACTTGAGCCATGTAATTTAAAAGTCTAATGTAGTGTTGCGCATGTTGATACGAGTAAGTGCCTCCAAAGTTCACTTTGTTTATTCTTAAATACTTATTTATTCCTTACTCCACCTAATTAGGCGAAGTAGACAAAGTAGAACTGCTTTCTGGCTTGTTTGGAACATGTTTTGTGAATACCCAATTAAATAATTTACAAAGTCTTCTTTTGATACCAAACTAAGCAGAGCTAAGTGTACTGTGGATGACTGATGTACCTACTAGACACGAAACACGACCTTACGACGACGCTGGGGATGTAGTCTTTTAAAAATAGAATAAACAATAGGTAATTTTTCACACAGAGCTAAATCGGTAATTTCCTTAAAAACATACATAAATATCAGTTAAACGTATCTATGTAAATCTGCCTACCTATCAGAGTACAATGTTAGTGCTAATTTATGATGACACAATAGCTTTGCTTTTACATGCAGAGACGTTCCCTATAAAATCTTCACCAGACACCTACTAGGTAATGTGTACTGCACATGTCCTGTATTTAAATAAATAAAATAAATGAAAAAAGTAAATAATTTTGGTAATAAAAGACATCAACGCCTAAATGATTCGTCATTTAGACACCAATTTAATTTCTACCAGCGGAATAAGTTCTGCAGGGTCTTTAGACTAAAATCGAGAAACCGAAAATAGTAGTGTAAGGCATGATGTTCAACTTCACGTTGCATATAGTTAGGCCCGAAACGTGGTCAGAAGATAGGTCACTCAACGAGTCATGCTAGGCTATGCTCGGGATTGCAATTCCAGATTGAAACATAAAAGATGAAGTCACACAGACAGTTGTAATAAGTAGGTTTAAATGGTAAGGCAAAAACAACGGAAAACTGATGGTCCGAATAAATATTGCCACCCACAATCTTATAAGGGTTTCGATGGATGCATGCTGCCAACAGCCAACTGCTGTGAAAATGATGATGATGAAGGTAGATCAATCACCTCAACAAACAAATGTTGATTACCTTCTACGTTCATTAGATGATAAGATAAAATACTCAGCAAAAAAAATCAGATGATAATTTTACTAGCTGTTTCTAGACTATGAGTCAAAATGACATTGGTTTGTAATGCTGACTTGGGGAGAAAACTAAAATCCTATTTAATCTCGAGAGAGATTACTTAACCATAAGGAAATACTGAAAATCAAAAAATATGACTTTGCATCAGTACCGAGGTACAGATACCATACATCGAGTGTATACTTATACACTTTAGTAGTTTCTATCCATGAACTTTTACAAATGCTTTGCATCAGTACCGAGGTACAGATACCATACATCGAATGTATACTTATACACTTTAGTAGTTTCTATCCATGAACTTTTACAAATGCTATAATGGTAATTTTCTAATTGCTATGTTACGTTTGAGGTGGGGTCTGGGTCTGCACACTTTGTATTATGATAGAGGTAAGCGATGCTTGTTATCCTTGCATTGGCTAAGAAATGCAAAACTATTATCGTATAAACTTAGGTTCAAATGCATGTCAATCGCTTGAATGGTGCTTATCCAACCCGATAACTACAACTTTTACCGCATAACTACCGGTAATATGGCTTTAACCGCACCAATCTCAGCAAAAATGTTAACTAACGATTTCTGTTTCTGATGATATTGTTTGAACATAATGTGACCGTTAGGAAGTTAACATTTTGCGGAAATACCAAATGATAAATGGAACATATACACAACATAACATATTGCTAGTGACTTCATCACCTTTTAAACTTTCCAACATCTTAGTGGCTTATAAGTACCTACTCTGAATTTGAATCCAGTTTTTGTAGTATAAGTGTCCAAAAGTTCTTTAAAAATCATTCAGCATATTTTATGAAAACAGAAAGATACTCACTCAATCTGAAAATCGCATTCAACCTAAACACCTTTACACAAAAAGCCACAGATTTTTCTAATAAAATTGGAATGTATAGTTTTGCTTTGGTAAAGATAGAGGATTAATAAGTTATCCAAATATTTTCACACGGTAAGCAGTTTTGTAATTATGTGTGTGGCGGTGCATTATCTGCAGGTCGTGATAAGGTCGACGTCAATGTGCCATTATTACACTGATAAAGCGTATGCGCTGGCGCCTTATCTCGAACAAAATTATTGACTTTCTTTGGACACACGATTGGCGTAGTGCGCTGTAGCACGGTTTTTGCCTCGATTTCCGTAGTGTCCCGGGTTCGATTCCCGGTCGGGTCAATTCAGGAAACGATCTTTTCTGAATTGACTCTGGTCTGGGTGTGCTGGGAGACGCCCCTGGCTTATTTCCTGGTGTGGTACCTCGTAACACAGATATATTAATCCCTACTTCGAGACCAATGCAAGAGGTGTGTTGTCTGGCGCATATTTATATTTAGTTATTGGATTTGTCGCAAAATCACCCACATTCAATTAGTAATTTATCTTAATACAATGAGTTCAGAAATAAAGTATCTGGCGCGTTAATTTAAACACACACCAATAAAGTACAAAATGTTAAACGATTCAAACTATAGTTAAAGAGTTGAAATACCTAATTTCGTCATTGATGATTAGAATGAACTTAATTGAAAGAATATAAAAAACATCCAGCATGATCTGCAAATAATCTTCTATAATTACCTGCTCAGCTTCAGTCTTGTTTTTTCAAGACTGTTTACATGAAAAACACTTAATGATAGCCAGTAACTGTGACTATGAGGAAAAAGACGTAAAATTATTAATATAACCATCTCTATAAAGCGGCCAATGAGTACCATTATACTAAAAAAACGATTAAAACTGCTGCGTAACAAAGCCGTAACCGTCAATTCCATGGTTTAACTTTAAATTCCATTTATTTGAGTTAGCGCATTTCGAATCGAGCGCAACGGCCACTCACACAGCCTTGCGAAACTAACCTTCGTTTCCTTGAAGGCACTCCAGCTCTACTGTGTAGTCCCACAGGTCCAGGGAGTTGAGGCCGGCAAGCTCCCAGGAGTTTAACGAATCGCACTGTTCCTGCTCTTCCGTCATTGTCTATCCCCGATCTCACTGAGGCCACTGACTTTAAGTGTCCATGGTAGTTATTTCGTGTGCGAGCGAGTTGCTTCGCGCGTGGCCACCACTGCGGCGGCGGGAAGTGGACTGACTGACTCGCTCGGTGATCGCTCGCGGCGCGGTTACCGGCCGACCACGGTCCACAACAATCTCATTTCTTTCGATTACTCACCGATAGCAGATGAAATTAACAAATATTATCGTGTAGATGTTACGCGTAAAAAAAGTCAGATACGTACAGACCGTGGTGCCCAGTGAAAGTGGTCGGCCAAGAGCAATCAATCAAGATTTTCGCATACAAATAAACTAAAAAATAATTTGGCAATCATTCTGATCTTATCTTATTATTTCTTTAATAGCTGATATATGGCCTGTTTCCATTAAAATGTATTTTAATCATGATTTTCATATTATGATTGAAGCGAATTGTACATTTATAACGAAATTATCATTATCATGTTCATCATTAGCCAGCGTAAACTTCATTTTTACAAGATTTTTTCCGACTTAGACGACACCTAAGTCCTAAAGAAGCTAATTGCAAAATTTGAGACTAGCACTTGTAGTAACGAAGTTTCATAAAAACAAACTATCAACCCCAAAAAGAACCCCATAGGGGTTAAATTTCGCAAAATCACGTCTTATTGATTACCTACGTCCTGAAAAGAACCACCATGCATTTGAAACTCCTAGCCCTTGTAGTTTCTGAGATTTCGTGGTGAGTGACCTTTCGCTTTTATAAATAAACTTCATCGTAACATATAATGGCCAAATTACATAAAATCTTTATAAATTGGAGCCTATGTGTTATTCTGATGTATAAGCTCTATTACTGTAAAGTTTCATCTAAATCCGTTCAGTAGTTTTTGCGTGAAGGAGTAACAAACATACACACACAAATATATCCTCACAAACTATTGTGTTCCGGTCATAACAAAATGATACAATTTGAAAAAAAATGCTTAAAGATCCTTTATATTTTTCTTTTAATTATTTAACGTGGATATAATATTTGGATTGCGGAACTCGATAAACGTTTAGGTACACAATGTTGTAAAAAAATTACGGCGCGGATAGCATCTAGAAATGCGGTATTAAGTGGCGGGAAACTGCATCAATCTTCAGTAATAATGATGTTGATGCTGATTGAATGTACGCACTCCGCACGGACAGGTATGCAGAGAATTCTTCTAACTACAAGAATCTTTCTACTTCATAGTATCTCACTATCTTTTGGCTTCAATGTAAAATGTGTGTTGTTTGTGCTGGATGACCGGTTACAATGGCAAAAAAAATTGAGTGACTAACTCGCATTGTAAACAACCTTATTTTAAGAGTAGCTGTAGTGAGGTTCTATCTGGTTTCTGTCCGGCATCAGTTGAAACAGTATTTTCTCGCCTTGACTTGCATGATGTCCCGGGTGCGAATCCAGGAAACGATCTTTTCTATATTGCCTAGGGTTCGGGTGTACTGGGCGACCTGAATCCTCGTCTGGTACACAAGCATACACTCAACATAAAATGCGATTGCCCGACTGACTTTGTACGAAAACCATTATAACTGGTTAAGAAAATCGAATTGTCACCTAGATAATGTTCCCATCACCTACCGAATATGCCTGATCATTTTCCACCGTATGAATAATCACCCGGTATAGTCATCGCTTTGAACATAATTTTATTTAGTTGTTCCACTTTTAAATCGATTACCTTATTCATAACAATAGAATCTCTCTTGATAGGCTGACTTAACTATGCATTCATAATAATCATAATCATTTATTCATTCATAAACATAGGTACATAATTGCATTGTTTTATATTAATTTTTTTTTTCGCTACCGAATTAAAATGTTCGATTAGCCAAGTATTTAAAGACAAAATATGGCAGTTATCGCTTTATCAAAGACTGGCGTTTGTTAATCTGATCTGTTGACATACTTAGATCAAATTAACTGGTTAGTCATATTTAATTGATTAGTTCCCGAGTTTAATTTTATGAAATATTTCATTTAAACGTAGTTTTAGGGAATTTAACTAGGATACAAGGTACTAGTACTTTGCTACTTCTTGCATTTCTAATTAATGATTTCCGTAGGTGAATCATAGAAAAATGTACTGGTAATTGACATGACATGACATGTCAAATCCCAATACGATTGTTTTACGCGCACGACAACGTAAATTTAAAGTGGCAACTCGTGTAGAGCGGACTAGGTTTGACGCGAACCGAGCATAACTTGCATTAGCTGTTTCAGCATATAGAGCAGAGACGCCACTAGAACGATATTATTACGGTAATTTATTATAATATTTTTTTGATTGCTTCCCATATGAGCCATAAGCGTCTTGAAAAATTAAATCACCTACGTAATGACATTTTTAAAGGGCACTTAAAGTTGACACGTTGAATGCCATTTAGGTCACCGGTGACCTACAAGCAACATAGTTTCTATTGTGTCTGGTTTCTCGACAGTCGAAGAAGTACTATGAATCCATCATGAACATTTTGAACACGGAAAATGGTGAAGCCATAAGATCAGAGCTCTTCAAACTTGGTAGCAATATAAACAAAATACATTACTCTAGAGCAGCTGGTCCTAAACTTTTAGAGGAACGGGACAGCAACAAAGTCTAGCAAGCGAGACTAAGATAGGCCGCAGAACTGCCAAAAAAATTAAGTAGGCTCAGGATACCCCACTAACACAATGTCCGTAGTTTCGGGCAAACTAACATGGTATTAGTATGAAAACGAAGATAATTTTAACAACCATCACGTGTTTTAAATATCATTAATTTGAAATCCACCATACATGAATAAAAATCCAAGAATTTCATATTGTTGTAGGTTTTTTTGACAGATTAGTTAGACCGAAACCATGGACATTTCGTTCGCAAGTAGGCCACCTGGACAGAAAAAATTACAATCAAACACGCCTTTTTAACCACGAGATAGGCTGAGACCACATCTCTCTTCCTGCTACAACAACCCTTGACACACACATGCATGCTGCGCTGCTTCCACGAACGATTAATGGAATAATAAATATAGGATTATTAGTCAACAGTCTTTAACTCTGATGAACTAGATGAGTTATCTGTCCTTCCTTACCTGTTTCCTCTTTTGCCTCTCTATTGCTAACCTTTAGTTCAGGCAATTGAACGAAACAAAAATGTAATGTCCATCACATTATGTAACTCTGGCTCATAATCTAGTTCACGTCATAATGATATTTCTTCAATGGGTCATGCGTGTTGAATGTTCATTTCACTGCAAAGTAATTAATTGTGATTCTATATACGGATTTTATGCAAATTAAAAGTGTAGAAATAGTTATTAGTTTATAGGCATGCTTTTAATATCTCATTCAAGAGTATCTCAATCCAACTGTCGGCTGCAGGTGAGTGAGAAGCTGTAAGCAAAAAGTAAAGTAGCCTGACATATTTATATCTTCAAGGCAGAACCTAAAAGCGTCTTTAATACGAAGAGTTGCTCCGTAGATTGTTAAAGTATCAAATAGGTTTTTCAGTCCTTAAAATGCTTACATTGATTACGTGATGATGGTAAATATATTCTTATAAAAACTTAATTTCGTCGCGATTCGCGTAACCACAAGCCATTTATCTCCCACAACAAGTCCGATTGGCCTCTATACGTACCGCTTCAAGCCGAGGTCATTGCTCCACAATGGGGCGCCCTTAAACGGGGTATTTGTAGCTTAAGGTTAAATGGGTATCTTCAGTCCCCCTACTAGTAGGTACCGCTCAAGCACTAAACTTGTAGCTAAAAGCTGTAGCATATCGGTCACTTAAATTGCAAATTATTTGGATTTCCACAAGGTCCGGTTATAATCAAACTGTTTACATTGGTTTAAGCTTAGGTAAGTTAAACTTGTAATATATGTATACCCACTTACGAGTACAATGTTCAAGTCTACGCCATTCAACCTTGAAGAAACTCTGCAAGGTTTGTTTACAATTAAGTAATATTTAGGTTTTTACCTACATATTTGTGAGAAGGTTCTAACGTCGCTTTCGAACCACTTTTTAAGTCGATAAAAACCCGTCCGTACTATCTCCTTATTTAGATATTTACACATGCTAGGTGCAAAACTAGACTTAGAAATTGAAGCAGAATTGAAATTTATCTTGTATTTGTATAGATTACCTACCGAATATGACATACCGTCGTCGCGTCTAAGTTGTTGGGATCGTTGACACACACGGTCCGGCTGAGATGTTGGATGAGATGAAAGGAAAAATTTCGATTCTAGAACTGCTTAATAGAGTTAAGGCGCCTTCAACTAAGACGCGCGAAGAAGCGCTGCAGTAATTAGCAATTGCCTTTAAGAATTTGGCTATTGTAAAATTAAACTGTAACAATCTGATTGCACCGCAACAGGGGTCAGATTCCCACCCATACCAAGCATTTGTGTTTGTTTGTGTCAGGGTGTTAATATGTAAAAAGATTTATTTTAAGCAGAGTCATCCTCACCACCGTTTAGTTTGTGGTCAGATAATCTTGGTACTTTTTTGGCATACATAAGAGAGACCCCACACTAGCGTTCGTTGAGCGTCAGCGTCGTGCCGGCGACCCACGCACAAGCGTTTTCGGGCGTTGCGTCTTCCCAGCACCGACAAACGCTAGTGTGGATAGGTCGCCGGCCACGACGCTGACGCTAGAGTGGGGTCTCCAAGAGTGAAATAAAAATAATTTCTTAAATCTTAAAAGCTAATGTTATATTTTGTAGTTTACTATAACTAGTTGTTATTACATGTTTACATACATAATCACCGTGGTTATCAGACTAGAGAAGATTTGTCTTGGACATTACAGAGGTATCTGAAACTCAGCAGGAGACTCGTCAGGGCAAGTCTAATGTCTACCGTTACATAAGGCACTTTCAAAATATTTTGCCCAATACATATCAGTCTACGAGTGAGTATGATTGCCGGCAATTGTGAAATTAGTACAATTGCCCAGTTTTACTGCGACAAATTGTTTGTTGTAGACTGCATAAATCCTCGTATTGTCTAAATGTAGTTTGGGCATAACGGTGACTGTTTATTCTATCTGGTGGCTTACCGGCTTCTATTTTGATCGGAAATCCACAACAAACAATGACAAATACATTTAACATGAGAAAGTTTTAGTAGCAGTGTGCGGGGCACGTAGCACAGAAAACGAATAGCCGAAGAGGCAAGAAAGTTCTGAAGCTCATCTGCAAGTAGATGTATCTAATTAAGGTCGCAGATCAATCGTAGCTTATTCCAAAAAAATAGGAAACGTTCTCTTTACAGCCGTGGAAGTCTTGCAAATGATGATAAAACTAAATAACTGAATTAGTTATTTCATAAGCAAACATTAGGAAGGAAATTAGGTTGTTACCCTGTTCCATGCTATAAGCATTAATTACAAACCAAAATTACCAAAAAACTCTATTCATTGAGTAGTGTTAAATAAGAGTCTGTACCACGTTGGGTTCCACCTATCTATGCTGTTCAGCGAAATAAAGCATATAAGATTGCAACCAACAATCAGCTTGAAATAAAACCTAAGGCTATTATGATTCATGTCTAGAAAATGAATGACAAAAGACCATTGAGACAAGATTTTCTGCTATCAAAGTTAAACGCACGCCATCGGCACTATTCAATAGCTGCACGAGAAAGCATCCCACTGTTCCACTAAAGCTTTGTGAGCAAGAAACAGGAAGAGCGCGGCCGCCGCAAATGTCAGCCCATCGTCTGTACCCCTACTAATATGTCTACCATGAGTTGGCATTACGCTTACGGCGATCGTTGCGTTCAGAAATTTGTATGGCATTTTGATTCCTTTTTATATCACTAGGGGCCCGTATCGAAATCCCATTTAAATACTCGTACGTCAAAACGGTTTATGCGAACGATAGCGACGGTCATTGGTGTCGGCTGTGTTTGTGTGTTAGAATTGAAACCAAAAATGGCAAACAAATTTCTGAAGTCAACTATCGTAGTTAACGTGACAGAAACTCATAGTAGACATAAAGGAGTTTACCCTCAAAATTAAAAGAAATAAGTTTTTTATTGAAGTAAACCTTTCACAAATAAATTGCCGGGCCTTCCCAGAAAGTAATCAAAGATACTTGTGTTGGGAAAGCCTCGCTCTTTCTACAAAGTCATACACTATACATTTACATTAGGTACTATTAAAGTAACACTAAAAATTAAACGTTTTACACTTCTAAATACGACCATAATAAATGAGAAGGGGTAAATGCATAACTATGTGTGTGTGTGTGTGTGTGTGTGTGTGTGTGTGTGTGTGTGTGTGTGTGTGTGTGTGTGTGCGCGCGCGCGCGCGAATGTGAATGTGTGTGTGTGTGTGTGCGCGCATGTGTGTGTGTGTAACTCAAGTAACGACGGTTAATAACTACAGCAACTTTAATGCCGTTTTAGTTTCATTACTATATTCACTCGAGGCGCTGTAATACTTATACATAGACTTGGTAGCAGACGCTAGCGCCTGTCATCGGCGTAAAGCCATGGTAGGGGTACTGGTCCCAGGCGCACGCGCTGCGACCGAGTCGCGCAATTTGTTGAAAGTAGAATCGATTTGTTTTAGAAAGTAGACTGTTCTATGGAGAATTCGCAGTGGATTGACTGTGCGAATTTCGGCTGATTTCATACTGCACGTTTGTTTTGTACGGTCCAATTAGGTGGGCAACTATGTGGAAACTTTTGACAAAGAAACTCAATTTAGAATTATTACAATTGATAGATTTATTAATCCCACTTGGAGCGTCAAATCTAGATCATCATCTTCGCGTTCATTATGAGAACAATTTGCAGCTAAGTCTTTAATCCTGATCAAATCTATTTAAATAAAAATGAATCGCCAATGGTGTTGCTAAGCTCAAAACTCGAGAACGGCTCTACCAATCGGTTTTATTTTATAGTTAATATTTTTGTAAAGGCACCAAGGATTTTAAAAGAAAAGGAGGTAGGTTCTTCTGGAGAGAAAAACCTAAAAATAACGAGGACTATAATTAAAATAACATCGAAAGATAGACATTTTTCTTTTCCTATACAAACCACTCTGTTCCTAGCTTTCAATAACTTTTGACAGAACGAAGTTTGTCAGGGCAGCTAGTTACAAATTTAACTATTTTATACATCTTAAATTTGTAGTCCCGGGTAACATGGGTGATGTTCTTGTACTCCATAAATTCTAAAACTTCATTTGCGTGTTTCGAAATGTCCTATAGACGCCCATGGTATTGTACTAAGAGTGTGTATGGTGCGCAATACGTATAAGCGATGACCCAAAAACGCTGCAAACAGTACGAGCTCCTAGACACGTTTAGTTTGTTTACCAAAGGCCATGTGGCGTGAGGTCATCTTTAAAAGCAATAGATATTGCCGAAAAATAACAAAGTGATGGTGAAACCTTTTATAGTGTAAGCGTAGGAAAATATCCCATCGTATAGTACTGAATGTGTTCAAGCTTCTGATTCGTGATTAATGTTAATCGAAGCAGGGGCGTTAGTATCTTCGAATAACAAAGCACCAAGTTCAACTTCCCTACTGCGGCTACATTTTCCAATGTGTTTGTATTCTTTGTATAAGATAAAATTCAGTGAGTATCAAAATGAAAATAAAATCAGACACTATCACATTGTACGAATGGCTATAACTAAACAGGGATTAGCGTGACAAAATATAGTATAAAATCGTGAGATCGTGCGATCATGATGAGCTGCGTGGTTTGATGGATTGTATCATTTGTATCAAGCAAATATGACACATATCTATATTGTGCCTCATTCAAAACAAATGTTTACAATTTCCTGACGCGTGTCACCTGGCATATACAAAATACAGATGATAATTTGGAGGTAGTTATTTTTTTCAACACACGCTAACACATATCCATCTAATCCTACTTCTTTCACGTCTCGCGTACACCATGCACTCAGTAAGGCTATCATTGAATATAATAAGTCGTACAACTTAATTAGGAAAGACACAGAAAACATATCACCTTAATTTTTTCTAAATGCTTCCTATATGAACATCAAACATATAAAAATAGGTAGGTATAAAGTAGCTCAGTAAGCCTGGAATTTTGGTATTTCAAACACGAGAAGCTACGCAAAATAGTATCTATTATTTTATCCATGCCATAGCCATAGCTCTAACTGGAACCATAGAGGAATGTCAACCTACGCTACGACCCATCCTCTAATCCATAAGCAACAATGACGGTTTAACTGGAACACATTAAGGGCACTTGTAAAGTCGAATTAATGTTCATTTAGCTAACACAAGTAGGGACCATCATTTGCCAATCTAGACCATTATCAGACTTTACAAGAACACAATAAAGTTCAAAGTTAAATGTCGATTCCTGACTCATGCACTCTCAGTGTAATGTTATACTAGAGGCCGTTGCACAAGCATAATCCGCTGTATATCGGTTTGGTTTCAATAATTATGACATTTAGTTATTTTATGAGGATAATAACACAGAGAGCAGTATTAGGTCAAGCGGTTATGTCAGGTGTGAGAGTGCCTTATAAAAGGTCAGATTCAGGCGGATACATTTCAAGTTGTCTTCCACTACTTCTGAAGCAGACGTTTCTTAACTAATAGCCGAGGTTTAATAGGCATGTATTTAATCGCCTAACTAATAATTCCCTCTTGTCATACAAAATAAATCAAAAATTGCACCAAAAGTACCGACTTGTACACGAAAATGTAATTCAAACTGGGTATCAGTTTTCTGGTCTAAAAAAAACTATTGGAATTGCACGCTTATCTGTTTGCGGAATGCAGATCTAATAATTTATTCGAATAAAAAATAATTCAATCTATTGAATCAAATTCAAACATCACTTATTCTGAATTGAACATCATTTAATGTCATGCATATCTAACTAAGCACGCATAAAATCAATAAATGGGCATAATGATATGCAAAAATCTATTTCAAAAAAACTAATATGGCTTAGAAGTGAGTGGTGCTATGGGTAGTATCGACAGTTCAAATCTGGCAATACTATTTACTCGTATACGCAGAAATACTAACGATAGTATTGATACTATTGCACTTCACTCTATATCAAACCGTGATTAGTATCCATACTTTCGATGGTATTACTGATAGTATGGCTGATCATACTAGCAATATGCTACCTAGGTATGGATAGTATTTCCAGCTATCAGGGGTAAATACTATCCATAGTATTGCCGATGTTATTGCTGTTCAGACTAAAAAAACACTATCCATAGTGATAGTATTACTAGTATGAACAACAATACTATGGATATTTATTTTAGTTATTTGTCGTCGGGTAGGTACATTAAATAATTCCGAAAAAAATAACTCCGAAAGTCAAAATCCCGAATTCCAAAACTCCGAATTTCATAATTCCGAATGATTCAGAATCCCGAAAGTCAGAATTCCGAATATCACAATCCCGAATCATCAAAATTCCGAATCAACAATAATGCGATCTTTCATAAATACGAATTCCGAATAATAAAACTCCGAAAAATCATAAATCCGAAATCTATTATAATTTTATAAACTTTACTTTTTAGCAGAGTAGTTACTCCTCCGACAATTCGGATCTGGCTTTTTGGTCGCAGTTCTAAACCAACCTAACCGAATTTATGTCTCTTCACGACTGAGTTTCTTTTTTTTACGAATTACGTGTTTCGGAATTCATGGGTCCCATCTGGCGTCAATTAATTCTATCCATAGTAGGTATTGCCGAATTTAAACTTTTGATAGTTTGATACTATTAACAGTTCAAATTTGGCAATACTATTGATAATATCAATAATACCGATAGTTTTTTTTAGCTATCAGGCGTCAATAGTAAATTGTTCACCGGGAGGAGAAAGAGACCGATTACCGTCGAGGGTGTCGTTTGAAGCCCGAGCCGTAGGCGAGGGCTTTAAAACACCCGAGATCGGGAATCGCACTTTCTCTCGAGTGATACATAGTGCTTTATACTACACCTACGAGGAAAATAAAAAACTAAATCTTTACTAATTGAAATTTATATTGAAATTGTTGCAGTTAGTGAAGCTTAATGTAACACTTTTTCCATTAATGTTTGTTTCAACTGCGGCGGAGTTAAAAAATCTTCATCATCACTATCACTACTTATCATTTTGATAGTTTTATTTTACTTTCTACGAAAACTGAATCCTCAAACAACACACAAATTGAAAATGGCGCCAATGGCGTCTGCAATTTTCACATTTTTTTTTTCAAATTGTTTATCCTGCCGCCGCAGGGTCGCACTGCCAGCCCGACACCATCCGACACACAGCTAGTGGCCAGTGTCATTTTGCGAACTTGGAGATAAAAAATATCACTGTAAAAACTTTTTGGCTTTTGATATTTAGGTTACCGGCGCATAGTCTTACCCAAAATTAAAAAAGAAAAACCACGTAAGAAATGGATTTTCATACACTTTTCTCTCCCGCTCAGATGCGTTTTCTCCCCGCATATTTGTTCGATATGCAATGACGTACTTTCTACCGTAAATTTGATAAAGTATCAAGGTACTTTCCGAGCAGGTGTAGTATAAATGTATTTTTATGTTAGCCCATTATATTAGTTCGCATAGCTCTGTATCTCTTGCACCCGCGTCGTCGTTGCAAAGGTATGAGTACGAACCAGAAGCGCGGTAAGAAGAGTTTGCGCAAAAACACTTTTCATAGAAATAGAAGAATAAAAAGTATTACAGTCAGGTGAAAAGTATTTTAGTTACACAAATAGTAAATTTGTAAAGGGCATTTTGGTGTCGGAAACATATTAGATAGTTAAGCATCTTTAGACATTCGTTTTAGAAAAAATGTTTTACGACTGAACAATTTAGTGTGCAAGCAAGTCAGTACTTCTGTTATGCTATTAGTATTATTGTTTTAAGAAAAATAAGTCTGTTGTACGAACTAGATTTCAGTTGTGAATAGATTCAAAATAGGTTTTGGTTTACTTTTTAGGTTTTTTAGAGAACATGTTTTGATGAGCAGATAATTTAATTGTGGTCATGTTTCTGATGTGCAATAAGTTTATTAGGGGAGATTTTTATGTTTGCATAATATTTCAACAGAGGTGCAATTAAAAATATCCTGTTTTAATACAAGTACAATATATGTTTTATGCATCTAGAGCCTGACAGAATACTCCAGTGGTTTCAGTAGCGAGCATTTTTTAATTTTTTCCCTTTAAGTTAGTTAGGGCAAACTAATAACTATTGTCATTTATTTGTTCTTAATATAAATTGATTAACTTCATGCCCGTTATTGGCCAACTGACAACAAATGCAGCATTGGCAAAATGGAAGATAAGGTCAAACGCTGCATCTTTTCTGCTGAGTAATTCAATAACAATAATTAATTAAAAAGACATACTTACCAACGTTCACCATGTTTTTTATTGGATGCTTATTTGCAGCTTCCAACATTGTGTGTCCAAATTTAGCGCGACAGGAAACAATAATCGCAGTGGTACCGGTTGCATGAGAACCGAGACCCGCCCGTTGGGTTCACGGCCAGAGCATCGGTCACACCGACATGACACTTGCAAGGAAGGATGAGATTCAACTTATTCGTAAACTTATTGTTGGTAAATGTAGGTAGGTATTGGATCCGACGAGCGCAGAAGACAAATAAACCAAGCCTTGAAATCCCCGTCGTCTTTATCTCGCTCGCGCCCAATTCATATGAATAACAGACGATAATGCGTGATAACTTTTTTGGTGATTGACGACCGACTTGGTGTAATGGTTAAGAAGTTGGCTACTACACCAGAGGTCGCGGGTTCGATCCCCGCACAGTACAAACATTTGTGTGCATGAACATGTCTGTTTGTACTGGTCTGGGTGTCTCCTATGTATAATAAGTATGTATTTACAAAAAAAAAATGTATTTAAGTATGTTTATCCGTTGTCTAGTATCCCATAACACAAGCTTTAATTAGCTTACTTCGGGGCTAGATGGCGCTGTGTGGAATAATGTCCAGGGATATTTATTATTATTATTATTATTATTATAAAATTTCCTCGCGGCGCGCATCTTAGCTTCAGTCATAGATGGCAAACTCACACACTTCCCCATTTTGTGAAAAAAAAGTACTGTTAGATTGCGTACAGTTCTTACCACACGAATAAAACAAGACAATGTAATTTGAGGACGACATTTTCTTGGCATTATCTAATAATATTGTGTGACAAAGTTATACCTACACACTCGATATACTAACACTAATACGTGAACATACGCAAAAGACCCATCTCCCCATAATCCTCTTTGTGGAAGTACTTACCTCGTACCATGGTCAAAGTTCTTAAAAGTGGTTGTTTGTTACATGCATAAATCATGATCGTGATGTGAGACCTCGCTGGCTTTTCGTCTAACGAATTGATCGATTTACTATAACCCGTCTTAACATCTATAGTATTATCATTTGTCATTGCAATGATATAAGTCTAATTATATCCAGACTTGAAGGCAACCCGACATCACGCCACCGTTTGCCTTGTTAGATTAGATTGATGCATTCTAAATTAGGCGGGCAGTTGCCATACAAAGACTATAGACATGAAGGAATTAGCCCTAAAATTCAAGAAGATAATCTGCTATCAAACAATACTACTAAGTCATTTAATTTTCAAAACACGTTCTACTGTATACACTCTTATGTCCACCAATTTTCATTCTGATTTTATGATGTTGCTTATTGGTGATGCATGACTCATAGCCATCGATATTATACGAAGTAAATAGTAACTGAAGGACTGCTTTAACATTAGTACCTACATACATGCAAGAGGCCTGTGTTCAGCAATGGGCGGCCTATTGCTGTGTATAATGAATGATGATGAAGATTTGACACAATATAGAAAAATATAATGGACCTGTGAAAATTAGGTAGGCATATACACATCGCAGAACTACTCGTACTTGCGCTACCTACTCATACTACTCCTGTTAGTCAATGAAGTAATTACGAAATACCAGAGCACAACAATGGCGTGACACTATCACGGAGTTATGTACATATGTTGCTATGCATAATGAATGAAATACACGTGATAATTACATAGTATTGTGTTATGCACCACTGTGCTGTTAGACAATCGATAAATCGACGATGCAAATCAAACCGCGGACGAAATATGAAACTAAGAAAATCTGTGACAAATAAAACTTATTCCAAGAAATATATTGAACGAAGGGCAGAAGTGCATTATAGTTTACATTGCGATATGTACTCTCTGATACAATAACTGACAAGGGAATCAGGAAAGCTTTAATTTAATTAGAAGCATAACCCAGATATAAATGTAATTTTATTAAAAAAAACTATTCTATGGTTAAATAAGTATGACGATTCGAAAGGACGTGAACCTACGTTAAATAGATTATTTAACTTGAAGAAAGAATTATGGCTTTTGATATTGTCTTTAGTCTTTTATTGATCCCTAAACTGATAAGTGTATTATTTCCTAAACTTACACCTGTTTGCTCCGAGAGATCATTTGCACCTAGCAAATATCTATACCTAAATACGACAAATTACGAAATAAGATAACCTTGCTTAGCGATTAGTGTATTTATTTATTAATCAACCAGTCGTTAATACTGATCCTAGTGTGATTAGATTAAAATTTACATATCGCGATGAATGCTGCTTGCATAATATACTAGCTTCACAAACTTTGTTGAGTAGCAAGAGAGTGAGAAATGATGTTATGGTACTCATTCCAAAATGTGCAAAGATCAAAATGATTTCATGATTACACCTAAGTTTACCCATAATGACGAAACCACCTACATAACTAACCACCTAAGAGAAAATTTGTATCTTCTATAATTATTCATTATTCATTGCAAATCGGTGATCGAGGGCCCCATTCAAGGTAGGCAAGTCAGGAGTTACCTTGAGAAAGCACAGTCGGAAAACGCATTTTGTTTGTTAGATTGGCAAATCTGTAAAATGTTTTTTTTCTATTTATGAGTTTGAGAAAGTCTAAATCGACACAATCTAAGTCAATGTCCCTTGTAATTCCCGTATTTATTTATCCGTTAATATGTTTCCTACTGCAAATACCAGTGTGTTCAAACTTTGAATTCTAAAACTGATGTTGTCCCGTCACACATCAATAAAGAAACAAACAAAAATATCTTCATTCAAACATACTTTAGCTGAACTTTTAAGTCGTCTTTTTACAAAATCCACTTATTGCAAATGCAAGTCCCATAAAGCTGAAATACATTAATTTGCAAGTTTGTGTTTGTGTTTAGATATGTAACTGACTCCCACCTTTTAACAAATTAAATGGCAAGGGGTCCGTATTGATTTTAAAGCCGTATAAAGTCGGGCTGAGGGGAGACCGAATAGGGTGAACGGTCGCCCAGGCACGCCAGGGGCACAATGCCTGCCAAACCAGGACACCATGTGTTACCCGACTTGTTTTGAGCGTAAGAAGTTTTGTTAAGTTGTAAAGTTTGATATGTGAAACTATCACGAATGATGTTGTCATTTGATAAAATAAAATATTTGTGATTAATACAAATATTCATTACATATCAAACAGCACTGCAACTTTTTTGTCTGGTCGAGGTAATCTTTGAAGGGACAAAACCTGCAGCTTTCTTGTATCTTTTTTTTTGTACTTATCTAATGTTTGCTTAAGTAGTCCAACAATCAGCAAATATTTGTCATTAAATCAAGGATTTAAGGCATTTTACGATATTTAAGATCTATAGTGAAGCTCTTGTATTCAGATATTAGTCCATTAACTTTCTTTGGAACACAATTTGAAACACAATGATTAAAACAAAGTATTGTCGCGGCGTTTATCTGGTTTGGGAATGCGGACGTTGCTTGCAGGTTATCTCATTAGAGAACTTACAAACTGTGTTGCTTTGCCTACACGGATTTTGACCTGCCTCTCTAAATTAAAACCCCTTGATTATTAATTATCTTTGCTTACGAGATAATACTGCTCATTTGTTAAGAACTAAGTTTGAAGTTTACATTTCGTAAGTGCTTATTTAACTAATGTGCTTGTTGTTAATTTAATTGATACATAGTACCGTCTATTTGTAGAGTATGTCTAAATTGATGTTAATCGTAGCAATTGTGTGCTTTAGAAAAATACCAGTGAAGTCGCTATCTCATAGCCTCATTATAATCGCTTAATAGCTAGACTTTAACTGTATTATCAAAACATCTTGATTAAACAATTGTATAGGTCTATACATATATAATTTCAGTGTGTAAACATAGCGGAGTCATCTGTGAAAATCAATACAGTTTTCCTCGCGCTGTAACAGTCTTTGGCGGATCGCATCACGAGGCAAATTCGATCTTTGAACCTTAATAGCTGTGTTATTATCAGTTCCACCGTTGTTTTATTAATGCAGCCTTTTTACACGCAAACTGGTTAGAGTGAGTCACGCTCGAAAACTCACCGTCCAGCATGCAGCGACGGGACGACGCCTCATCTTCTTCGAAATCCTCACGTCCACCAACTTTTTCCTTCGCCACTTCCATGATTTCGCACAGATCACCGTCTCCACAGATTACCACATCAAGCAGCACAGAATCGATTCACTATTTGCACAAAACTGACCGTGGCATGTTGCGCACTCGGGGGTAGCACCAACCAGCTGATCGCTGGCCGACGGAAATATTCGCGTAAACGCGTTACCGCGGTAGCCGTAAGCAAATAACTGGCTGTAATCGACCGGTCGACCGCTGCACCGGCCGTTCAATGTCAGTATCGAATGGACAATCAATTAAGTATGCGACAACGCGACGCAAAGACGACTAGCGTGTCGCGTGTCGCAACTTCACAAGTTCGCATTCGTACAGACAGCGGCTGTCTCGCACATGCGTTGCCCGTTTCAACACTTGCTCCGAGGACGCATGCGCGAGGGCGCCGGGCACATGTCGACGTCGATATCGACGCGCCTTGCCT
This sequence comes from Udea olivalis, assembly GCA_947369235.1. NCBI lineage: Eukaryota > Metazoa > Arthropoda > Insecta > Lepidoptera > Crambidae > Udea > Udea olivalis. The sequence goes on along the minus strand of OX376345.1, from coordinate 6,272,520 downwards.
GCCGACCATTGCAGCGCTATAGCGACAGCCGGACGCCATAGGGGATCGTAGTCCCACCCCACAATTTTTCACCCTGATTTTTGATGTTAATGAGCTCTAAGATGAATGAATAAGCAATGAAGGGGAGAGCTTGATTTGCAGAATTTATAACTTTTTAGCACAAGGAATGGTAATATTTAAGTCCAGTTATCGTAGCGCTAGTAACTTTAGTCTGACTTTAAGTTATTTGACCTATTTGTTTTGATTTCATAAAGACATGTTATCTATTGAGCTTGAAGTAGGTACAGTTTTTACGATCGAATGACAAAGTGAAACGCCTGTTGAAGCTGAAGCTTGTGTATTCTCACTGCAATGAAATTGCTCATACCGACGTCGTAGGCGCTAAGCTAAATTAATGTAGTCAAACGTCAAACAAATTCGTATTTATTTTGATTGAAAGATTTATATACACGTAATAATACGCATAAATTTGATTGTTTTTTTTTGGTAAATGAATTGTTCACTAGGGATCACGAAGGAATTAACAACTATTTCCCTAAGTAATAAATGTCTTTATGTTTGTGTGTAGAGCGGGTACGTATTGAAATACCTAACATTAAAAAAGCTAACGTTAAATGACCTACGTTCAAAATACCTAATGGTTGTTTGACCTAAATTTACAATACCAAAAGCCTAAAATGGCTAAGTATTTAAATGTCTACGTTAGGTTTTTTAATTTTAGGTTTTTTAATACGTACCCTGCCATGTGTACACATGTCTTTAGTGTGAGCATCGTCTAACTGAAATATGATAAAATTATACTTCGTGTTTGAGTTTTACACTTCTTACCATGGGCGGCAAACCACTCGGACGATTCGTCCAAGGTTAATTATTTTATAGCAATTACCTGAAAAAAGAAAAACCATTGTTTATTAGTAATATTACAAGAAGTTCTAGAAAAACAATTATTGATTCCATTATGTATTTATCGAGTTGTTTCAAGGGCTTCCAAGCGGCCTTAAATAGATAGGCCTTTATTGTAATCCTGAGATGAGATGTAAGTGTGTCTCATGAAGAGCCTAATTGCTGTAGTGGTAAATTAATTTGTTTGGGTAATAAATAATATTTAATATAGGAAGATCTTTGAACTTTTTATATGAAACAGGTAGGTGTTGCGTCATTGGTGGGTGACATTGGGTGACATCATATTTTTACATGTATTTTGGCAGATCATTGATAATTATGATGTCAACTTAATAAATAGTCATGTTATATCGTCATTGTCAAGAATATGAGATGTAGGTATGTAGGCATTAACTAATCAGAAACAGTTTTTACAAAATAACATTTTAAACATTCTTGTTGCATTTCTCACTACAAATTTTACATGTCGAATTGAAATAGGTAAATCCATTCACCATTAGATTAATCTCGTTGCAAAAACCCAATAGTGTGTAAACTCCGGAAGTTTTTACAATTCAGTAATAACTAAAACAGATAGTACTAAAGTATTAAAGTAGGTTTAATGAACTTAAATACTTATATACTTAGACCCGTATTCTAAAACAAAACCTGTAGGCTTGGTAATTAGGATTCTATACCAAAATGATTAGATGATACTACATTGAATGCCTTTGTTTGTCGGTCGTGAAATGTTTGATCTACGGATTAAAAAAACATTTATATAGCAGCAGCAGTCCTATAAAATCGCCAATACAGCACTTTTGCAAAAAAAAGTAATAATATTAGGTACCTATCGCATTTAGCGATAGATTGTTACTACCAACCGCGGTCAAATATCTTACTTTTAGTGATTTTCAACGATAACGCGTTCAATTATTGATTACAAAAATAACAAATGTGACCTTGCGTTGAAGCATAGCTTCTATGACGAGATCTAAAGTCTAACCTAAACCAATTCCGGGTAACTTCAACACAAACTACAATCTATTATCAGCACAAAAGATTTTGCGATGGCGAACTTTAAGTAACAGCCCGCACAAAGCTTCATTCATTGACCAACAATAGCAACATTATTTCATTGAGCGAAAGCACTTACGCAACACCATGTAAACGACGATTAAAATAATTAATGGGTACACCTAATGACTGTTTCAGGGCTACTAATTTGACTAATTTAGACTTTTCGTAAATAACTAATTCAAATAATTAGCAACATGTCACTAAAAACTAAGCATGTCTTGCTTATTTGACGGTCCTGAAAACTGAAAGTGAAACCGAAATTCAGCGGTTCTCTACTATGGGTGTAAATAGGCTTTTTGACAAAGTATTACTCCTAACTCCTAGGTGTCGGAGATCTATACATATACTCTTCCTAGTAAACATTGCAAAACTGACTTCATTACGGATGCAGGTGTAATCTGGTAATCTTTATGAAGACATGTTAAGGGTAAACGTCATAATTATGGCTGCGAAAGATATTTAATGTGTGCATTCCTGATGAAATTCTTTCAGTTCTCTTCTAGGCTTTACAGGATTCTATCTTCGACCTCTTATTAGGAAAACGTTAGCCTACCGCAAATATTACTAAAAGCTATACTTACCATAAGAAACAATAAATGCGTATTAAAGATGAAAATAAAGAAACTTTATTGTAGAACTAAAAAAATACAGCAGTAGGTATTTAAATCTATAAACTTAGTTCGTACAATATAGGCGGCCTTATTTCTAATTAACTGAAGCTTAAAATATACGTTTCCACTTCTCATGCTCTAACTAAAAGTACGCCAATATAGCTCTACGAAGCGGGAGTAAAAAGTAATTCGATTTTTAATTTCCTTCATATGACATAGACAAACTCAAACAGCCAGTAAATATATACTATTATCTGTGAAGTGTGGAGGACCATCTTCATTGCGAAAATGTTGAAAGTTTTAGTTCCATGGTTTGTCCTCAAAGAAGGTGGCGCCATGTGTTTTAAATTGTTAATCTGTAGTTCAGTTCAGAAGAAAAAACTGACCGGATATATTTCAGAACTCGGTTTCATTGAAAATCTACCAGGTACAGCCCTAGCTTACATCACAATTGGTTCAGCCGCTGCTAACAATGGGCAGTTAGTAAAATCGTCCCACTAATAAAGTGGAAATTAAACGGCCTGTTGTTACGGATATCTTTTATTATCTATCTTACACCTTTCTTATCTCAGCAATGCACTGTTTGAAATGCAATCAAGACGTGAAAAGGAATTTAGACTCGAACTAGGCTATTATTTCAGAGTACTTGTGAGATTCATTAATTGATTTTGGTTGTATTTTATTGGTTACATTTTCATTACATACACCTTCACGACTATATGCCAAACAGGGTAGTCAGAGGCCTGTTGACTGTCGCCATCATGGTTATCGGAACGCTCAGAAGCCCACTTTTCACCAAGTGTATCTATTAGAATCTAACGTGGTATGGGTGAACCTTCCGCCTATATTCTGGTTGCTTTAGTTTTTATCGGTGTTTTCCATAACCGGAAAATTAGTCGCGAACAATGAACCCAAAGAGGGGTCTGGTCAGATTTAAACTCGGGACCACAAGGGTTCTGAGCCGGAGTGCTAAACCCCTAGGCCACGACGCTCTCATTTTTGTTATGGTTATGTTCATGTTAATGTTTAAAATTGTTTTCCATTTTTTATTTAATATATGCATATAATTATAATTGGCCAAACTATGTCTAGATCTCAATAGCATGATCTTTTCTGGAACATGAGGAAAAATAATTAAAGAATACAAGGAAGGAATGTTCGTAGTTCGTAGCAAGGAGAGCTTATTTTTTTATTTAAAGTTACACCAAGTACTCATATTCACTTTTGTATTTGCATAAGCTCAGCTCATATTGGCAAAGTGTTGCGGTTTATAATGTCTTAATTTGATGTTACAATGTTTCAATCCTCGCGATCTCTTAACAGGTTTCACTACTCCTTTATTAAGAAGACTCTATTTAACTCCATTCTTTCGACTTCTAAACCGAGTTGGCCTGAAGCTAGATATACAGGATTGAAATGTTAGCTAATGTGTCCATGGCTTTTATGCTTAACTAAAGTCCAGCGCATGATTCTGTTGTGTGATTTTCAAAGGTATGTACTCGTATATACAAGCTGAAGCACGATGCAAACTTAAACAATAAAATGAAAGTCTCCCTGCTCGAACCTTTCAAAATCGTATTAAAAAATATGCATTCTCCTAACCAAACAAAGGTAGTATAATTTTTCATTTGACTTTATTTGTGTTGGTTGACTTGGTTTTTGAACTTTTGTAATTTGTGAAATCTTTGGTAAAAATGGCCATAGAAAATACCATAAACTACACTCACCGTGTTGTGTTGTGCCATTAACTTAATGTGTTTATAATCGAAGAAGCCAAACTAAAGATGATTAGGTTTTGTTTCTAATAAAACATGACTTCTCACGCTGCAATTAGGAACTAAAAACTTAATTGTCTTAATCGTCGATTATGGTTTGAACTTTAACTCCTTCTCCTATGATACACATAACAACAGCTTAACACTAGAGCTACTCGAGGGGCTGATTAACCTACGTAGATTGAATTAGTGACGTCATTTTTCTGGTAGGCTTGCGAGTTTCTTATTTAATTTTTATGTAAAACTAAACTAAAAATATATTGTTACCAAGTCGAGACAGATTGGTATTTAAATTAAAACTTTGTAAACATTAGACCATATTTCTAAGGGGATACAAATCAAACCATTACATCTTTTGTTAAGCCAAACATTTTCTAGGTGATCCTTTATTATGTACCGCACCACACTGTCGAGACTCACTCCTTTGCATAGAAACAAACGAACAGTGCGATGGGTACGTTCGGGGGCCGGCGACTGACTCGGGTGGATTACGTGGTTGGGAAATAATAGACAACGGGTTTATATAAAAGCGAACCCGCTGCCAATACTGCCAGTTACACGATATGTTGTTTCCCCAGTATGCGACGATTCGTTCAGGTCCCAGACTAGACGGCTACGCTGATCCAGGCTTCCACTCCTTCGCCAGCTAATTCTGGCAACTTGCTGACTCCTTCAGGTTCTTGCTGACTTCTTCAGGTTTCCTTGTTGCTGCTCGGAGTCTTCCAGATGAGTGCATGATGGCCTCCGTTATGGCCCTATATTTGTATTCAATATCTCACTCGCAATCCGTATACTAATACCGCGCGCAAATCGTATCGCGTCCACCTATCGCGATGCGCGAAAAGTGTGCGAGTGAGACAACCTATCTTCCCCCCTGTACTGGCAATATTAGCAGAAAGTTATGTTTTTATTGATTAAACTTAAACCTATTTACTATCCTACTATGTACAACTTATTCCTATTTACTTATTTCTACCTAACTTGCAATGAAACACTTATTATTCATGTTTTATTAGGGAAACTCACAACAATGTAAATAGAAAACTAAATCATAATAACAAACATAATAGAATAGAAATCCCTTGGGTTTTACAAAGTTTATCACTATACACAACACTAAACAATGAATCTAGCCCAAACTATAATCACTAGGCACATAAACAATATCTACTATGTGCGCAGAATTCAATACTTCACGATAGTCAATTAACTCGTAATCTTGTTATCACTATTATCATAGTCTAGCCTACGTAGGCTGTTCTGCACATCACTCCCGCCGTGCGTCGTTCTTGGGCGTCGCATCTTCTACGGTGCAGGCAGCCGGCTCCGTAGGCAGGATCACGAGTTTCTTCGTGGGTCTGCGAAGGGTCCCGCCGCGTGTGCGCACGTCGACAGCTCTCGTCACTCCGTCGGGGCCCGGGAACACCGCAGTCACCAGTCCTCGCGGCCATGTGTTGCGAGGTAGTGTCCCGTCCGCGATGAGCACGACGTCGCCGATCTTGATGGGGGGCCCTCGTCCATGGGGCTCCCGCCGGTGTTGCAGCTCCGGCAGGTACTCCCGCAGCCACCTGGCCCAGAATAGGTCGGCCAGGCGCTGCGATGCGCGCCAGTGTGTGCGCCCGATGAGGTCTGCGTCGTTGAAGGCCCCGGGCACCGGTGTTGCAGCTGATCCGCCGAGTAGGAAGTGGTTTGGCGTTATGGCTTCGGGGTCCTCCGGTTGCACGGAGACGTGGGTGAGAGGCCGGCTGTTGACCGTGTACTCGGCCTCTGCCAGCAGCGTAGCGAGCACTTCTTCGCAGGGGTGGCGTTCGTGCAGCGCCGTCGAAAGCGCCACCTTGACGCTGCGTACTAGGCGCTCCCAGGCCCCACCCATGAAGGGGGCACCGGGAGGGATGAACCTCCAGTTGATGGTCCTCTTGCTCGCCTCCTCTTCTGTGGCTTGATCCATGGCCCGTCGGAGCTCCTTGTCGGCACCCTGTAGGTTGGTGCCGTTGTCCGACCAGATCTCAGCAGGACACCCTCGTCTGGCTATCATGCGCCGTAAGGCCATGACCGCCGAGTCCGTGCTGAGCGTAGCTGCGACTTCCAGATGAACTGCCCGTGTAGTCAGACAGGTGAAAAGCGCGACGTACCGCTTCTGCGTCGCTCGGCCCACTGTGATGGTGAGGGGCCCAAAATAGTCGACCCCGGTGTAGGTGAAGGGCCGGTGGTGATGCGCCAGCCTACAGGCGGGATGATTGCCAGTAGGCGGCACTGGCGGCGCGCTCCTCTTGATGCGGCACGGTAGGCAGCTGTGTATGACCGCCCTTGCCGTCGGTCGAAGTCGCAGGATCCAGTAGTGCTGTCTGCACTCGTTGATGGTGGCCTCCACCCCGGCGTGATGTAGCCGGCGGTGGATGTACTCGATGTACAGGCGTGCGAGGCGGTGGTCTCCGTCGATCACAGGCGGCCTCTTCATCTTCTCGGTGATGTCGTTAGCGGCATCTATGCGTGTTTTGAGAGTTATCACGCCGCTCGTCATTTCCGTCGCCAACTTTTGTAGGCGGCTGTTGCTGGGTGGTCTCTGGCCGTTGCTCATCAGTCTTCTTTCTTCATGAAAACTATCTTCTTGGCTGGCTTTTACCAGCAGAGCTTCGGCGGCACGCAGGATGTCTGCGCCCAGCACTGTGTAGCGTCGATCTTCATCTTCTTTCTTCTTCTTGATGATCTTCGCGCCCTGTTTCTTTCGCTGCCTCCGCCATGTAGGGTCATCTTCTGCGTTCTTCTTGCTGCGTTTGTAGTGGACTGTATTCTTCTTTCTTCGGCACAGCTCTATGAATTGCAGAACCCTGGCAGTGCTTCTTAATAGTCGTTCCCAGCGCGAGAAGCGCGCGCAATCGGGAACACTATTTCTCAGCGCGGTAGGCGGCATCTTAATCACTGTCACACACACTTTTTCTTCGCCCGTCTGTTGTACTGGGGTGATTGTCTCGCCGGGCCATGTGGATGGGTCGTCTCGCAGGAAATCAGGACCTTGAAACCATCGATGGTGGACGTTCAGCTCTTGCGGCACATCTCGGGTGGCGTCGTCGGCCACGTTCAACTTTGTGGGCACCCACCGCCACTCTTTCACTGCACTATTTTCTTCAATCGCAGCTATGCGATGCGCTACGAAGGGGCGATAGGAGCGCGCACCGGTGCGTATCCATGCGAGCACTGTCTTGCTGTCTGTCCAGAATGTCTTCTCGTCGGGCTTCTCGTCGTGTTCTTCCATCACTGCTGCTGCCATTCTGCTTCCCATTACCGCGGCCTGCAGTTCAAGGCGTGGTATCGATGTCACCTTCAGCGGTGCCACTCGTGCTTTGGCGAGGACGAGTGAGACTTGAGTCTCGCCCTCAGCCGTCTCGACGCGCCAGTAGATAGCGGCGGCATATGCAGCCTCGCTCGCATCGGTGAAGACGTGCAGCTCACGTCTGGTCGCGCCGGTGTAGCCTGGTAAACATCTGGGTATGGCGACTTCCTTGAGGGCCTTCAGGTGGCCTATCCACTCCCGCCATTGTACTGCGAGATCTTCGTCAATCTTCTGATCCCAGCCTGTGCCTCGGCGCCACGTTTCCTGCAGTATCTGCTTCGCCCGCGTTGTCACTGGTGATGCGAAGCCGAGGGGGTCGAAGAGTGTCATAACTATTTTCAGTAGTCCTCGCTTGGTTGGCTCGCCGCTCGTCAGTATGTCAGTTGGCAGGCGGGCCAAGTCAAGGTTGAAGGCGAGAACATCAGCGCCGGGTTCCCAGATGAGCCCGAGGACGCGCTCCATCTTCGTGCCGTCGTGCAGGTCGATGGGCGTCTGCTCACGCCGTTCTCCTAGGCCTTCTAGGACGCCCCGTGTATTGGACGCCCATTGTCGCAGCTCGTAGTGGGCCTCTTGATGTATTTTTCTCACTGCGCGCGCCGTTTTTGTAGCTTCCTCTTCTGTCGGAAAGCTCTGCAGATAATCGTCGACATAATGATTTCTTATTATGGCGTCGACTGCCGCCGGGTCAGTGTCTTCATGCTTCAACGCGTTGATGTTCTTCACGTAGATAGCTGTGGCCGGGGATGACGTCGCACCGAATATTAAAGATGTCATCCGGTACTCGTCTGGCTGGTGATCACCCCTCTTGTCTCCTCTCCACAGGTATCTTAAAGCTTCTCTGTCCTCAGGCTTGATTTTCACTTGCATGAACATCTCAGCTATGTCCGCCGTAACTGCGACTGGGTGTTGTCGGAATCTCATAAGGACCCCAGGCAACGACTGTAGCAGGTCTGGACCGGTGAGCAGGTGGTCGTTGAGCGACACTCCCTTCGTCTTGGCTGCGGCATCATGGACCACCCTGACTTTTCCCGGCTTCATAGGGTTCAGCACAGGAAAGTGGGGCAGGTACCATGTCTTCTTTGTTGTTTCTGGCGGCGCGCGCTCAGCGTAGCCCTTTGTTATGAGCGCGTTCATGTTTTCTTCGTACTTCTTCTTGAGCTGCGGATCCTTATCAATCTTCTTCTCTGTATTGAGCAGCCTGCTGTAAGCGTTGTCGTAATTATTCGGCATTACGACATTTTCTTCGTTCCACAGAAGCGCTGTCTCGTAGCGCCCGTTGTCCAGCTGTTTCGTATTCTTCTCCAGCATGCGGATAGCACGCTGTTCTGGGTCACTCGTAGGCAGCTTCGGAGTTATGGTGAGGCTCTCCAGTGCGAAATGATGCTTCAGTTGCTCGTCCATGTTGGCGTCCACGTCGACCAGGTGATTCACGTAGTGAACGCGCTGTCCCAGTGCGCGCGTATGCGCGCCATGCAGCACCCAGCCCAGTGGTGTGAGAGAGGCGACAGGTTGATTGCGCCGACCCCTCCTCACCTCAGTGGCGAGCAGCAGGTGCCAGTTGTCTTGACCGATGAGCAGCCTTGGTGCGGCGTCGCTTGTAGTGAGCTGCGCCTCGATGTCCGCTATGTGTCGGCAACCGGCTAAGTCCTTGTTCGTCACCCGCTGCGCCGACAGTTGCAGGCCTTCGAGTGTGTGCGCCTGTATCCTGCATCTTCCGGTCGCCCCATGTAGGGTGAGAGCGACACGCCTTGACTTGGCTGCATCCACTTCTGTGTTCGCGATGGCCTCGATGTGGAGAGGATCGACCGGCCCTCGGGCGCCGGTCAGTTTGGCGATCTCGGCGTCGATGAGCGTGACCGTCGATCCGTCGTCCAGTAGCGCGTGTGTGGCACTATCTTAAGATAGGCCTGCGTCTGCCGGGGCGTCCATGTCGAGGCGACTATCTTGCTGCTGGCGGCTTCCATCTTGGCTTCCATCGGTTTTCTGTTGTTGTTGTGGAGCAGGGCGTGATGCAGTCGGGTGCACCCATCTATGTTGCAGATCTTCTCCCTGCAACTGTGTTTACGTGTTCTGTGACGTAAGCATCTGAAGCATAGCGACTTGTGTTTCGCTAATTCCCATCTTCTGTCATGTTCCGCTTCGGTGAACTGCTTGCAGCTCCAGGCGTAGTGGCCGCTCTTCTTGCAGACGGGGCAGTTGTCTTCTTTTTCAGTCTGCGCTTCCTCCGATGTCGCGAATGTTTTCTGCGCTCTGCGGTGAGGTTGCGTAGGCCCCGCTGATTCTCGTATCTCTTCCGGCTGTGCGTAAGGCCCGCAGCGGTCGGCTTCGCGCTGTAAGAAGCGAGATAGTTTCAATAAATCGGCCTCTTCTAGTTTCTGTTCAGCGGCGAAGTCGAACCATCGATACCGCATCGCCGGCGTCAGCTTTTCAATAGTCGCTTTGGTGACCTCCGGGTTATAGAGGTAGTAGAGTTTTTCAAGTGCGCGAAGTGTAGCCACGATGTTTGCCACCTTTGTCGCGAAGACGCACAGGTCCCTCGGTGCATCAGACGGGCGCGGCAGGGCCCGCAGACGCTCCAGTTCAGCGAGGGCGATGGCATCAGGGCGACCGAAGCGTGTCTCGAGGGTCTTCATTATTTCTTCGGGCTTCGCACTGAAAATCAGCAGACTCTCTACGACTTCTTTTGCTCTTCCCCGTAGGCTGCGACGAAGCCGTGCGATGTTCTCCTGGTCGGTATTCAGGTTTGCTGTCTCATTGTAGGCGGCACGGAAGGATAGCCAATCTTGATATGCGCCGTTGTATGACGGCAGCTCCGATAGATGACGCGGCGGCGCCATCTGTTGTCCAGCTTTGGCGGCGAGCGCGATCGCGGACGCCAGCTCCGCCAGGTTTATGGTTTGCGGTCGCTGGGGTCCGGCTGCGTCCTCTCCCGCCGGTGTAGCAGCAGGCATCGTTTTGATAGCAGGCGTCCGCGGCGGCGGCGCGTGCTCCGATTTTTCTCGCAACTCGTAATGTTGCTTGAAGACAGCCGCATCTCCCGGTGTGGGGCGGCGGGCGTCGCTCTTCTGTAGCGGCACCGTTATTCTGTCTTCTTCATTCTGCGTCGGCATGAACGGCTGTTCAGCCTCGGCCATCGTCTGGCTCTTGTCCAGCCAGTCCGTAACCCGTCGCGCTGTATCCCGCTTCGTAGTTACTGTTCCATCTTCTCCGCTCTCCGCATCGCTTTCTTCTTCAAGGGCGGCGACACGGGCGGCAGCAAGATCCACTTGGAGGCGCAATAGCTCTTGTTTCGCTTTGGCGAGCCGCGACCGACGAGACTTGGTCGATCGTCGGGCGGACCGAGGAGGCGCCCCTCTCTCGGCTTCCGGGTGGCAGGGGTCGCTGGGCGGGCCCCCTGCTTCATCTTGATGACACTCTCGTGTTGTTGTTTGAGTTGTACTTCCATGGTCCCATGTTCGCGTGCTCGTCGTGTCGTGGCTCGTAGTGATGCTGACCGGAGAGAGGTCCTGCCCTCTTGACGGACAGACCCCAGTGCGCGCCCCCTCCGAGGCTATAACTCCCGCGGGCGGCGGCCCATCAGGTGCGGAAGGCCCTCGGGGTGACACGCCAGCGGCGTGGACAGCATCTGCAGCAGCGGCGGCACGCGGCCCGGCCGCGGTGGCGGCGGCGGCGGCGGCGGCTGCGGCGACAGCAGCGACGACGGACGGCATCTCTGGCTGGACGGTGGAGGCGGCGATAAGAGAGCCCTCGGGCTGCTCAATCGCGGCTGACGGCGTGGCATTACGCTCGCTGGGCGTAGCGCGTCCCGACGGACGACCCGACGTGGAGCGTGTAACCGGCATGTTGACCACTATTCCCAACCAGTAACCACTACCAAACCCAAGCCAATCCAAATAATCCCGACTCGGAAGGACCAAAATGTACCGCACCACACTGTCGAGACTCACTCCTTTGCATAGAAACAAACGAACAGTGCGATGGGTACGTTCGGGGGCCGGCGACTGACTCGGGTGGATTACGTGGTTGGGAAATAATAGACAACGGGTTTATATAAAAGCGAACCCGCTGCCAATACTGCCAGTTACACGATATGTTGTTTCCCCAGTATGCGACGATTCGTTCAGGTCCCAGACTAGACGGCTACGCTGATCCAGGCTTCCACTCCTTCGCCAGCTAATTCTGGCAACTTGCTGACTCCTTCAGGTTCTTGCTGACTTCTTCAGGTTTCCTTGTTGCTGCTCGGAGTCTTCCAGATGAGTGCATGATGGCCTCCGTTATGGCCCTATATTTGTATTCAATATCTCACTCGCAATCCGTATACTAATACCGCGCGCAAATCGTATCGCGTCCACCTATCGCGATGCGCGAAAAGTGTGCGAGTGAGACAACCTATCTTCCCCCCTGTACTGGCAATATTAGCAGAAAGTTATGTTTTTATTGATTAAACTTAAACCTATTTACTATCCTACTATGTACAACTTATTCCTATTTACTTATTTCTACCTAACTTGCAATGAAACACTTATTATTCATGTTTTATTAGGGAAACTCACAACAATGTAAATAGAAAACTAAATCATAATAACAAACATAATAGAATAGAAATCCCTTGGGTTTTACAAAGTTTATCACTATACACAACACTAAACAATGAATCTAGCCCAAACTATAATCACTAGGCACATAAACAATATCTACTATGTGCGCAGAATTCAATACTTCACGATAGTCAATTAACTCGTAATCTTGTTATCACTATTATCATAGTCTAGCCTACGTAGGCTGTTCTGCACAATTAAATGGTGGAATAGACAAATACGTATGTTAATAGTTCAATTATTTAATTAAGAATAATCGCGTTAAAAAGCAAATGGACGCATGCACCTGATGATGTAATTCTTCACATTATAAGATTGCAACGTAACGTCCATCAGTGACACGTTCGTGACACCGAAGCACCACGCTAGGAATGATAATGGCTTCGATAGTAGCAATAAAACACTCCTCAGCTAAGACGTACCAGATAAAATCTAGACTTTTTGCTCATCTCCTGTTGCGTGCCGATCTGTCTAGAAATCCCATTGTTCCACTTTTGATAGTTCTCATGTAGCCTGACATGTAAATTAAAGACTTCTGAAGCAAAGAAAAACAAAGTGTTTTCACTTGGAAAGTTAAGGCCGGTATTCACTTTGCTTAGTGCGAGTGCAGGTGACTAGTAGGAGCCATTGATTAGTGCACGTGTTTAGTGCAAGTAGTGTCCAATTCTGTTTAGTGGATGTGTTTATTTGCTGTGTTTAGTTTATCTCGGATAACTTTAATTTTGTACCTAAGGTCTTTACAATTCATATTTTACATACTCCTGCATACATTTTTATAGTAAATCTTCCGTCTACTTCGCCATTTTTTGCAAGTTTTGCAAAACGCTAAATACTAACGTGTTTAGTGGCAGGCAAGCGGCGAGTGAGGGGAATGTGAGGCGCGCGGGACGAGGCCACTCGCAGTCCACTCGCAAAAAAATAGAACACGCTTCTAATGGAATGCTTAAAAACAATAATATTTTAACATATAAAAGTCCATATTGTCATATCAAAATAAATTCGAGTCAAGTTTAGAAATACAATAATAACTTAAACAATTTAATCAGTCTGAGTCAGAAGATACACTGTGGCAATTGTTTGGGTGGAGTGAGGAGCTGTTGAACTTTTTCCTGGGGTATGTGGTTCCACCTCGGTAATCAACATGGTGCTTCTCTGTCTCCAGTATTTTAATCGCTTTACTACGCAGATTACTGATCACTTGCACTAATTTATCGGTGTCCACACGTGTTTTCTACTAACACTAGGCACCTGCACTGATCACCTGCACTATACCGGCCTTTAAGCAGTTTGCGTATGCTCTTGACGTGTGGATATTGACAGATGAGATTAACGAGGAAGTATTCAAAACCTACAAAAACCAACTTTATGCATAAAGATAAATCTAACCGATAAGATCTAACTGATCAGATCCAAAGAGCTTAAAAAACATAATCAGTAAAACTGTGACTAGAAATTGCAAATAAAAATGAACATGTGGATTACGAACGAATACCTTACAACTTTTTAATTAATAAAAAATACGTGAGCCAAGCGGAAGGTGACCACTGAGAGGAAAAGTAAAGTGAGGTAAAGTGCGTATGAATCAAGATTGATCATCATTTATTATTTACTGGAATAACATTTATCTTTTTCCTTTGACTAGATTCATCAAATTCCTTCTCAGCCTTTCGAAGAATAGAACATCTTTAACAGACTAGTTGGCTGCGCTGAACTAACTGTATGTATTTATAAATTTCACTCAAGTAACTACTCGGTCAATGTACACGAACTTTTTAGTGCGTATTATCGACCAAAATTTTCATATGTAAAAAAATGCCCAGCCATTTTTACCTGAAATGCATCTAGTCCATTCTATCGAATTGATTTTTAAATTGACGTCAGACATTGTCTATATCTATAGAGTCTATATCTTTCTAATTACTGATCCGATCGTGGAAATTCTTTCACTACCAGAAAGCTAAACTATTGTTAGGTTGTTAGGTTGTGTTTAGGCTATATTTTATTATGATTGAAAAGAAAATTAATGAAAAATAATAGTTTAAGTAAATCAAGTCAGAGAAAAGCGGGTGAGATGTGATAATGGACATCAGTACGTCTACCACAGGTTGCCACTTCAAATTTACGTTATCGTCGCGTAAAAAATTGTGTTGGGATTTGACATTGTCATGTCAGGTCATGTCAAATCCCAATACAATTTTTACGTACGTGGTAGACGTACTGCTACTGACGTCAAACATTCGACAGAACGAAGTCTGTTGGGGCAGCTCGTTCAATAATAAATTCACCATAATCTTTCAACGGAGGCATACAAGTTAAGTCTACTGAAGCTGAAGCTAGCTTGTCAGTAAGTAATTTGTAAACTTACATCGTTGTTAGATGCGGCCTATTAATCATGACTTAAGAAGGTCAGTAACATGAGTGTAGTTGTTATGTAATGTCGATGATGTTGAATTTGGAACAGATGAGTGCGCGGATTACATTTAGAATATGCAAATCTTTTACTTCATGGGAGCGCGCATTCTTGCACGACTAAAGAATTCAATTTGTGCATAGTGCCCAGGAGCCTGGCTCTTCAGATCAGTTTTTTTTAACCTCATTGCCCTGAACTAAGGTCCTATATTTTATGTTTGACGTTTCATTAAGGTTGAAACAATGAAATTAATTCTGCACAACAGTAAGTCCCTAGGTCTGTTAAGGATTGTAACATTGCGAACTTTTTGGTTGTGGCTTCTGTTGCAATATGAGTCGCATAAATAGATAACAAAATTAAAAGAAGGAATGCAAAATAAGAGGCATTCACTCAGCTCAGGGTAGATAAACAAATAATTAGGATAAGAATTCTCGTCGAAGTATTCGGAGTATTACCAATTTTATTCTGTGGTATTAAACGATATTGTGTCGTCCGTCGGTAAAGAAGACGGCAGTGCAACGTCCTTTTGATAGTCAATATCGAAATAAGTGACATCATCGCCACCGCGGTCATCAAAGAGATTCTAAAGAAAAAAAAAGCATGGCTGTAATTCATGTTTGAGAAGGAAGAATATTGGTTCAAATGAATGATATGTATTTGAAACGGATGTTGTCAATTGCTACAACCGGATATCTACATGTCAAGCAAGAACGTTGAGAATTAATATATTTTTTCATCGCTTGTCTAATCTCATCATCATAATCATAAGTAACTTGGATCAATCTGTTATAGAATAATAATTGAATTAAATCTTAAGTATTTAAACGATTTCAATACTGAGCTAAGAAGGTGTTTATCTTGATGAATCGAATTATTTTTTTTGTAAGCGCCAACAGCATGTACTTTCAAGACAATGCCAGTTTGCTCCAAAAAATGATTGATGGTGCAGGATAACGTAATGGCTTACTCGTTAATTACTTTGGGAGAAAGCGACTGATTAACCCAGTTATTACATAACACAACTCATCGAACTCATAATGTCTGCTTGACCTATGTTCCTACATAACTCATGTCCGAACAAGGATTCGGTTGCATGTGTGGCACTGTAGTCTGTGAAATCGGAAAAAACTAATACTATCTACGTTTACGCGCTACGCTTCGCAAGGGCAAAGCGGCCTACTCGTTGTAGAAACCATTCATTCATTTTCAGTAAGCAAAGGAAAGCTTACTTATACAATTTGCTTATTTTGCCTGTGGTCAGTTTGTACTTATTTTCAGTCTAAAATTACCGAGTCCGACGTTCTTAATGTATTCATGAGCATTAAAACTAGGCTTAGAATATAAAAAAATAACACATAAAAACAGACTTCGGACACCCGTTTGATTCCACAAATATTTAGACGTTCCAGCTTAAGGTGAATGTCTTGTCAGTAAAGTCATAGTAAAATTACTATGGTAAAGTTCTTGTGGACAAAGCTTCGAAAAAATGCCCATTCTATTGGTGCAGTAAAAGGGCATAATAACATAACATATCAGTGAAACACGATCAAATAGTCAGATAGTATGTAGCCTTATGAAGCATACTTTATGTGCATCACATAAAGTGTGACACACAATAATTTTGACAGTTGATTTTAATAGCATCACAATTTGGGCGCCATTTTGTACAGAACTTTTCATTTCGTACTGTTCTTGTCTAGAACTTCCTAACACCCATTTTTTCATTTCGAGTTTGAGGCATAAGGTTAAAGAGAGGGTAAGTGTATTTAGGCAAAAAAATACATGGTGCACACCACCACAGCTAGAGCGTAACCCCCTTACTGGGCATTCTGGGCATGAAGCAACAAATGAGCTTGCATTCTACACTGTACAAATGGTTGTCTATTTTCTCTTTGAAATTATTTAGCTGCCCAAGGGATAAAGCAAATGGTATCACAAACAAGCCACGACTCCACGAGTAATAGTGATTGAGCGTTCCTCCATCATTCAGATATCGTAACCTTAATCGGGACAGCACTGCTTTATACTACGACTGGTGCGTATTAATTAGAATGACATCTGCAGGCCTGTAGGTAACCGATTATGTGGTTAGCAACGTAACTGAATCGATTTGCCGTGACTCGGATAACGATCTGTCTGGCTGGGCGGATCTGTCGGATCGGGCCGGGCCGGGCCGAGCCGAAGTAATCGTTGGGAAGAACCGACCGGAAGCGAAAACAAAAGATGCATTTGTCTGATACACATGTATTGATTCATTGTTTTGTTCTAAGTGATTTGTTTATGGTGCTTATTAAGCTAAGTACCCACTTAGATATCAGTTGTTACTCATATAATTTTTTAAGGGGCAGAGCGTCTTTTAAACTCTAAGGCGCTTTGCAGACGGCGGGGCGGGGCGGTCTTTCTGACCGCGAAGGAATAAAGACCGCGTCTGCCCGTCTATGCCCGCGACTGCCCTCACGGCGAACACAAAGCAAAAAGACCCCGCCGCCAGTCCCCCGGGGCACCTGCGGCGCGGTCTTTTTGCCCTCTGTGTGCGTTTGTAGTATAGGATTCACTTTGTGCTTTTGCGTTCGCGGCGAAATTGACCGGCCCGCTCCGCCCCGCCGTCTGCAAAGCGCCTAAACCAATTTTTAGAGCAGGAAAAACATCACAATTTTTACAATGTATAGAGAAGATAGTCTGACAATTCCCTTCTTAATTTTTCTTACTATTATGTGACTTTTTTTTTTACCATTGAAATTTCTGAAGTTTGATGCATTCAAGAAATGGAAGATTGCCTATAGTGAGGTATTTTGTTTACCTTTAGCCTTAGTTATTCGGGCTCTCAAATTTGAAGAGCCTTTCATCTATTACTAGGCGAGCTTACTAGGTTTTACGCTTAATATAAATATAGTATTTATGTACACACGCGTTTACGTCAAGCTTTACATACGAGTAAGAGCACCTTATGCTGCTCACTTTAGACCCATTTTGCAATGGTTTTGTAAAGGTAGATGTAAACGCGTCTGTGCATGCCCGCTTGTCTTCGTAAGAGAAACATCTCATAGATTCACTTCCTAATTCGATTTTAATAGATCAAAGTGCACCATCGCAAGACGAATAATCTCTGGATGAATTCTCTTCTCACATATAACCCTTAATAGGATAGGAAATCCCCCTAGATAGCCGTCTATTTGAAAGAAACTTGATTTTTATTTTTAACGACTTTGATTCATGTTGTTCGTTTTTTGACGCGACGGTTTCCTTTTACAGTAAACGATATGTGGTTGCCAAATATAGTTCGGCTATTAGATTACTATGAGGTAGGTAAAAAAATTAAGAATCCGTTGCGGTATCTCTTATCCATATAAATTGATCCATTGCCAAGTGGTGACGTCCAGTGATTAGTGGAGCGTATTGATGCTGATTGATTAATAAAGCCAAGATTATCTCATCCGGTGGATATGAAGTAAAAGATCAGAATGATTGTTGGTCCAACATAGAAAATTACCGAAAAGATAGATGTCTTGAATGCTAACAATTGCTAGTTAAGACGAAACGATACGTCTTGGTTTTCTTCATTTTCGGGCCTGAAGTCATACATCTCTTCAGATAAATTGTAGCTATAATGGGGGTGTAGGATAATAGGAAGGTACTTAAAGAGCCACTTTGCAATCATGCTGAGACAGTTCGGACTTCGGATATTTGATTATCTTTTTTTACTAATAGTTAAAACTATAATAATTTAATTAATTTGTTAAACCGGAAGCGAATAGAACATTGTGTCATCATTCCGTTACATAAGAATTGTTTTACAAAGATTAGCTTTATTCGTTTTATTGAAATTATTCAAAGTTCAACGGTTAGCAGGCATACCAATGCATCGACGAGATAATTCCATCGATTAGTGATCGTTAAGCTTAGTTAATTAGTATAATAATATTAATTATGCAGTCTACTGTTCGTTTTCATTATGCCTGAACGATTATGTTGATAGAGCTTCCTGTTTTATATTGTTATTGACGATTATCCAAAAATGCAGCAAAATAGTAACGAATTGCAGAAACTGTTTTAGAGTGAAAAGTTCAACAACGGAGACAGTGCCTATGTGACTATAGCATGGGGGTAAGATGTAAGCTAAGGAATAGTTCGGGAAACTGCGCGACATTTTCATGTATCCCTAAAGTCTTCGAGCGGTGCGTGTTGCCAGTGATGACTTACGGTACTGAGACATGGTCACTGACAGTTGGCCTCTTAAATGAACTCAGGGTTACACAGCGCGCTATGGAAAGAGCTATGCTTGGTGTCTCTTTGCGTGGAAGATCCGTAATGAGGATATTCGCAATAGAACCAAAGTGACCGACATAGTTCTTCGGATAACTAAGCTGAAGTGGCAATGGGCGGGTCACATTGCCCGCAGGACTTATAACCGCTGGGGAGTAAGAGTCCTCGAATGGCGACCCCGAATTGGAAGACGCAGCGTAGGTAGGCCACCCACCCGGTGGACCGATAACTTGGTGCAAGTTGCAGAAAGCCGCTGGATGCAATTAGCCCATAGCCACTCGCTGTGACGTTCTATTGGGGAGGCCTTTGTCCAGCAGTGGACTTAAAAGGGTGTTGATGATGATGATGAGATCTTTGGGGACTTAAGGTTTCTAAATCAATCAATCAGAATTTACTTTGGAAATCTGCAGGGACATAGTGGAAGTTTTGCATTTAATACTCGTATGTTAAGCTCTCGTTTAGTGTCAAGTTTACTTAAGTACCTACAAATGTTGTATTTAGGATTAATGATTATATTTTTGCATGCAGATTTCCTTTTTATTTTTACGACCTACTTTCTACTATAATGATTCAATTATTTAGTATCAAATCTTGCATGCTATTTCATTTTATAATATAAAACAGTTCGTTAGATTCAAATGATTATATTTATGATCTAAAATAAAGTGAAGATTTTTATTCTAGTGTGCATGGATGAACCCTTAGTTGGCTCTTGAGCCTTTCTCCTTTATATATATAAAACCAGAAAAAGTGTATAAATAAACAGTGTCAGAAATTATTAAAAATTTCAAGTGTTTAAGTGTGTTTAAGCTTATATTAATTTCTTAATATTTGCGTTTGCCTTGATGTTCTCTCCATTCCAGAATTTTTGACCATAGTTTCTGTACCCTGCCCACTCCCTTTTCAACTTACTACAGGCTACGGTGCAATTTCCCTCATTTGTATAACTATTTAAACTTTTATAGGTAGAATTATTAACGTTATTTAATTATTGCAGATAACAATGAAGAGGATGCCGAAGACCAAATGAATCGTATAAATAATACAGAGCTGCGTTAGCGATCAATCATTGACTTACATAGCAATTATTGCGCTACCGACTGTGTTACTGTAGTAACTTCCCATTATATTAGTTATTATGGCATGTTTATGTGTAATTAAGTCATAATAAATAGTAAGTATTGTTGATTTATAGAGGTATTGCATAACGCTATGACTTTTATTGCCCACGCATGCTTTCATTAGAACTCGCCGCGAGGCTCCTGGGCTTATAAGCTTATTTTAGAAAACTTTCATATTTTCATTAAGTATAGGCTGAATTACACAAATACTCGAGAATTAGTCTTCAAGATTCATAGTTTTTTTTTATATTATATAACATACAAGTAAACTTTCCTACTCACCTAAATGATTTAGGTTTGTAAGGGCACCTAATTTTCAAATGAGCTGAATTAAAATAAATAACTTAAAATTATTAAAAAAAGGTTTTCAGCTTTGTATCGCAGCTCAATCTGGATTTACTATTAGAAAGAAAAACCGAAGTAAATATTTATTGTTTTTAGTTTATTTGTTAGTTGTTTCGAATAGTTTTAGTTGTTTGAGTTCTGTTTCTAGGTCCATTAAATTTATTTTTGTAGTTTATAAAATAAATCCCGAGCTTGGGACCATCAAGCCGCAATTGAGTAACAAAGTTTCACTTAAGTTTGTTGTACTTATGTTCAAGATTGACAGTATTGGCGCAAAACATTGTTTCGTGAAATTTGTGTTAGTCGCCCAACGGACCATTTAAAGCTAACGAACTCTCATAACTCTGTCCAGTATCACCAAATATTGGTAATCGAATGGTAATTCGATTACTTACTCAATAGTGTCACCTGTCGTTTATCGGCGCGGGCGCAAGTGACATAACGGACGCAGGCAGTTAAAGTAACATTATCTGGCAGGAAGCGTAATTGTATATGGAGAATTGGAAAACGCATATTGGTCTGGGTTAAAATCGCTACACAACATGGTGAACATGTAACATTCTGAAAGAAATAATTTTAGGTTTGTGATAAAAATAGGTCGGGTAATAGTTGTGGTGGTGGTTGCCTATTCCATTACTCTGGTTAGCAACTGATAGAACAAACGGTAAACGGTAAAAGAATAATATTTTTGAATGTTGTGTGTTAAGAATAGGTATTAAGAAACATAATTAATGTAAGTTTATCATTCTCATAAAAGATTTGAAGTGAGGTGATTTTGAGGCACGGATATTTCTGTAATGTTTAATTGATTAGAGCTAATAAAATTCATAGAAACAGTATTTTGTTACTCACAAAGAGTATGGTTTGAAATTGTACGAAATTTTGTTAGAATAACTGTACATGATGCTTTCCAAAATAATCCTGGCCAGTTCGCCAAATTACTATTAATTTAAGTCGGTTAATAAGACTTGTCAAAATTCCGGCGCTTCCCATACTGAGCGCTGGTCGCAGGATTTTTTGTAACAGAGCGGTCGCTTGCATAATTAACCCGGTTTCGTTCGCCATATTAAATTTCAATAATTCGAATACAAGTGTGTACAGAAAGAGGCGGAAGTCACACGCAACGGTAATGATAGACTACTGTTTTTTTAATGTTCCGGTTGCATTCTTTGACTTAACTGTCAATGAGGAGTGAGTTACTTCAGAACTTCTGAAGGCAGGAGGTGTTTCCTTACTGAAAGGACTACAGTACCTCATTCACTCTGTCATACTGTGAGTTTTGCAACCTAGTCTTTAAGCCGATGTTCGGTTTTGATTCCTACATCAGAGCCTACCGCAATAGATACCCAACTTAGAAAACTTTAAAAAAGTCGCCGTCGCCGGATACGGTGTGGACGACATAAACTCTTTCATTCAGAGCGGGATAACTCTGAAGGCTTATTTAAGTCTTACGATAGCTAAATAATAAATAAATAAATATTTGGTACAATTCAAACCAAGATCATCCGACCCCAAACTAAGCATAGCTTGTACTATGGGCGTCAGAGACTGATAAACATACTTAAATATTTCTGAGTACATACTTAAATAGATAATAACACCACAAATGTTCGTCACACAAATGTTTGTCATGAGTGGGAATCGAACGCACGACTTACGGCGCTAAAGGCAGGATCGCTGCCATTGCGCCAACAGGCTAGTCCAATGCTGGAGTACAGATTACTTAATCTTTACTACGTAAGTAACAGATAAAAAGAAAATTGTCAATTGTAAATGCGTGCCGTCAGACAGACAGATAGAGGCCTGTCTGGAGTGTCTTATTACAATCAGCCAAAGCTCTAAGTACGTACTGCGGTTTCTAAATCTGCAGTACTTACGTACAGTTTGAATACGAAGCTCCTGGGACAATAAATCGATATTCTTACATAATACGCCATCGAGTAGTCAGTCCCAAACATAATCGTTTAAAACGAGTAACAACTTGTGACACCCGTAGGCGTGGGTGACCAGGATGTGGTATAATAATGCACTATTACTATCACGCAAGTGAAATTGTTAAATAAATCAAGATAAGCTTTTAAGTCCATGTTAATTTTATCGACGTCAACTTGAAAGCTCAAGCAATTAGTTAACATGAAATTGATGCGTCTGTTTGTGGGCTTATTTAATTTAATTACCAAAATTTTACTAATTTATCAGTGTTTATTTTGTAAAGCTGTTCTAGTCTTTATTATGGTCAGGCAGCGATATATCAAAAAGGCATTAGCAGTGGAATAATTCAAAACTAATTTTCCTAGCTGAACGTAAGGTCGTTGGACCTTCTCCACAAATTATGATTAACATCGAGGGTTATTGAGTAACTAACTTTAGTATATCGTTTTAATATTTCGACAATTATAAACAAGCAAGTGGATATAAATATCCTGGCTCGTTCTCTTCACAATAATGGTTAATTAGATTCCCACTCCTGGGAATCTAATTCCCCTATCTGTATCAAATTAGTAAGTTAGTTAAGTAGGGTTCACATACGCATGCGCGATAACCAGTTATCTCCAGGAAAAAATAATAACTAACTACACAGATTATACTGAATTATTTTCTTGTTAGAAATGCTGTCTACACGCACGACAGGCACTCCTAGAAGCTCTAGCAAACGAGTGATTTAACCTAGGGTGATTTTAATTTTAATAATATCAGTAATAATTTGGTTTTACTTCAAATTATTTCTGTTTTAAGGCGCCAGGTAGAGTTTTTAATTATTATAATATTTAATGAAACTTATTTCTACGATTATCTATAGGTACTTACTAATATTGTAGAGAGGTAAGCGTTTGTGAGTTTGTGAGTTTGTATGTTTGGGACAGGTAATCTCAGAAACTACGGAACCGATTTCAAAAAATATTTCACTATTAAAAAGCTACATGTTTATAGGTTTATGTATATTTGTTTTGAAATAATTAGTTTTCAGCCAGATTAATTAACACTTATAAAGAAATCCGGGAAAAAAGGGCTATCGAAAATCTTTCCGTGCGCGCGCTGGCCCCACTGTTGATTATACCTGCATACAATGTACTACAAAAATATAGGTTTTTAGTAGATCCATAAAAAAGTCCGCGACACAATACATTTATCTTTAAAAAATAAGTAGCTATAAGGTATGTTATATCTTCAAAAATCATGTAAATTAAAAGGTAGATTTTGTGAATTATTACTACAGAGGCATGTCAATCCTTATGATTAAAACTTATTTTATCATCAAGAGAATTTTACGGAAATAAATTATGTCCTTTACAACACATTGATTGGATTAATAGATTCTGATAAACCGCGAAATTTAGAAACAAGTGCCAGGAATTTAAGATTTCGCGTGGAGGTTCTTTTTAGGACGTACGAGTAGGTGCTAACTAAGGGGATTTTGTGAATAACAAGTATCGTAAGTCAGAAAAAATCCTGAATGTGTGCGGAAAGCTTGTTTTTGATAAAATGTTATATTTTAAAACAATTTTAAAATGTAAGTACTATTTTCCACCTAACAATAGATACTAGAAAAAGCATGCTGAATCCCTATGACACAGGTTAATTCGTTAACTTTTTTTAAACCACACTGATGAGCAGTGATGACATAATCTTCAATTTTCTTCATCAATATCAATAGGTACATAAAAAAGAATATTTCGGAAAAGTGTTTTACATAAAATACTCCCTAATGTTAATGTTGTTTTAACTGTTTTTTTTAATACACAGTTAATTAAAATAACTCTCCAGGATGTATGTATAGTATCAAGACTAAGCCTAATTAGGCAGTATTTACTAAGCAGGTTCACAGGCAAACTACACAGCGGAAACTAGAACATAATTTCATGCTATCAATTACGTTATGAAGTTATAATTTATCAACAGGTAAACTGTGGGAACAGTTGAAAGAATTTTTGTTATGCATAGCTCTAGTTTTTAATTATCAAAATGGAAAGTTCAAAATAAGAACTGAAGATGTAACTTATTATGCAAAAGTATAAATAATTATTTATGTAAAACAAAAGTCACAGAGTGTTCATAAATCAATTTGTGAGAGGCGAGACCTTCGGCATTTAATTATTAACAGTCAACATGATGACGTTAAGTAAATGATTAGATCATGGAGCAGAATAGCATACTCTATCTTTGCTTTTAAATATAGTTATAAATCTATACTAATATTACAAAGAGTTAAGCGTTTGTGAGTTTGTCTGTTTGAGGTAGGTAATCTCCGAAACTACCAAATTGATTTTAAAATTCTTTCACCAATATAAAGCTACATTATCAGGAAGTGACATATGCAATTTTTTTTAGTTTAGGCTTTATTTCAAAGTCAAAGTCAAATCATTTATTGCAAACTAAGTGTACATAGGTTGGTCCATTATGTTTACAACTTAGTTGCTCTTTTCGAGAACTGCAACTTAAGCAACATGCTATCTAAGTAATTGTAGTAATAACTTATACCTAGTTTACACTATAACAATTATAAATATTTTAATAAATAACATTTTCAGAAACACATAAAAATTATTAGTAATTATATAGGTACATTATATATCTAAATAAATTAATCTTACATTCCGCATATTTATATTGTATTTATTTATATTAAACAGTTATTTACAACAATATTTATTTTATATATTTCCTCTTTATTATGATTGTAATTTTGACGGGAAAGACTTTTATTATAAGCCGCTGACGGACAGCTATAGGCTATATTTTTGTTTAATTTAGACTATATTATGACGCGAAAGCTAGTCTATGCGGGCGAAGCTAGTAATTTATAACCATAAACTATGGTTACTAACATGCGAAATTAAAGATTTCTTTAAACTAGACTAGACAGTCATTTGATCGCAATCGCACCTGATCGTAAGTGACGACGCGATCTATGATGGGACATGTCTGCTAACGAGTAGTAAACGCCTATTCACTCCTGTCTTGAAGAGACACCGATTGCACTGTTTTGGAAACACATGCGCGGGCAGCGGGTTCCACTCCAAAGTAATTCGTTTGTATTTCAGTGTTGCTATTCACGAGATAAATATTAGCACCAGTAATTCAAACAGTTCGCCCTTTCGCATGAGTCGGCCGTTGGATTTATTGCTAATTTATTTGCAACAACAAAAGGTAAAGCACAGCGGAAGACGCGATCTGCGGGAGGGAGATAAATGCGTGATCACCCAGAGCGGCTGCTGCGCGCGCGCCGCTCGGAGGGTGGCCAAGCGCTACGGAAAATGTAAGGTTTGAAAGCACTTATTATAAGTTTTAATTAATAAGGGGAACAGTATTTAACAAAAATGAAATGAACTCTTTCTGGGCTTTCTAAACCATTTCATTCTTGTAAATAAAATAAAATTGAATTCGACTTATACCTCCAGTTGCGTTAGCTTTTTTTGGCTAGTCTTTTGGGAACTGTTTCTAAATTTCCGTCAACTCCCGTGTAATTTTAGGCAATTAAAATAACTTTTTTTTTTTTTTTTAGTTTCTAAAGCTTCCTATTAAACCTATCAATTTAGCTGGTGATACTTGCATAAGTTTTTGTACGTAAATACAGTTCGTATAGTTAGGCTCACAAAAATTATAAAAAGTCAACTTGGCTTGTTACACCATTTGCGATATAGTTATTAGGGATCAAAAAAGTACTTATTCGAAAGTGAAAACCATTTTTATTAATAGGCAGATCAACGGCACGCTCAAAAAAAACAGGACGTCTGGTAACCCTATTCAGGCGCGAGGAAGGAAAGTAATGAGAGGTAGGAAATTCAATTGACCACAATCGCACGCTGCTGGTTGCGCCCGCGCTGCTATGAATTAGGCCACAGTTTCTTCTACACGCTATGCAACTGTCGATCGATTCTGAGATATAGAAATTAATCACTATTTAATATGTAATGTAGGGTGAAATACATTCCTACACAAATTGGCTACTAGTGTATAGTTTGTTGTTGTTTTTGGCAGGGGCATGAATAATGCTGTGTTAAAAGTCGTCACATAATATACCATCAACTAAATAAGAGAACTATGTTATTTAATAAGGAGTTAAAGAGCTCGTGACTTTGACTACAGCTGATTGGTGAGAAGATAAAAATAACCATATCCGTAGAAGTCTTAGATAGCAGAAAACTTACTAGGTTTAATTGACTGGCTTGGCTGGTTGACTCGGTGTGGTAGCGACCGAGTCATTACGCCGGAGGCAAATATTCATGTGACGAACATTTGGGTCGGTTCTATGTCTGGGTGTTCGTATTATTTTTAAGCGGAAACCTATAAATTAAACAAAGTTTGAGTTTGCGTATCGACGACACTCATACTAGATAGGTACATTTTGTTAAGGGTCGAATGGTCAAGTGTAAAGATGTCCCAGAGATATACGAGTAATTACATATTCTCATAGACAAATAAAAATGAACAAGCGAAGAAGTAAAATTTTGCCGTAATGTGACATTCTAGACTCTAAACTAGAGGTTGCGTAAGTTACATTTTGATTTCTTCAACTAAGTAAAACTAAGTTTAAAATTACATACGTATCACCATTAAAAATAATCACCAACCACATTTGTCAATAAATAATTGCGGAATTACAAACTCGGGCTATGAGGAAAAATCTACCTCGACCCGAGTGAACCTCGTGTATCTCCGGCATTAACATAGCCACTAATTATGCGCAGGCGTTTATAATTTCTATTTGTAGTAAGATTACGCGTGGTTTCTCATTCATAGCAATAAGCAATAAATTGTAGAAGCGATAAATGGTAGCAGTTCATAACTCATCCAGCGTCCGAAGGCCTGATTTGTTGGCTTTCCACAATCCGATCTGTCGCAGGCCGTAACAAGATACATTGGAGCGTTTGGATGTAAGCAATCTGTATATTTAAATAATGCAGGGATCAAACACCTTGTCCTTACAACCAACAAACTTTCCGCCTGCTCCAGCATAATGTTTGCACGTTCATCAGTGATCCACCCTGATGCGCCGTAGGTAGTGGGTTTGATTCGATCCAATGAACGTGAAACTCACATCTATAATCCAAAGCTTTTCAATAATATTTCAAATGCAGTTATAGGTAATGAAATAATATGAACGGTCTTAGCGATTAACAGCTTTGTTTATTTTGGTTAATCCTTTGACGCGCACGTTGCACACACTTAACATGGTTTCGGAGCAAATTGACTTATTTTCGTGTGCTCTGAGTGAGTTCACGAGGCTAACACTGTTTGTTTTATGTAATTTGTAAAATGCGTTGTACTGTTTTTTACTACTCTATCGCATAAGGTTGTGTTATCCTGTAAGATAGTGTAATTTATTAAATAAATCAATAAAATAATATAAAAATAATTAAAATCACATAACCAGCTACGCTATCTCTCAGTGCCCAACACCCATCTGTTATGATGAAATATGTCGCTATACAGAGAAAACAACTTTCCTTGAGGCTTGAACTAGAAACCGCAGGCGGAAAAACCGAGCCTCCTTCTTATTATGAGCTTTAGTTTTTCTGATCTGTGTAGCACGACCTATCCCAGATCGGGAAGTGGCTTTTGACGTCAACTTTTAAATAAATAGGAGTGTTAACTTTTTTTTCCTCATTTAGTGGATTTAACTTCTAGGTAAATTTGCAACATTTTTTTTATTACGGGTATCTTACAACAGCAGGGAATGAAGAGTTCTTCTCACCAACTTCAAAATTTTATCACAGTTTAAAAAGTTTTACTACCCAAATCAATATGAATAAACATATCGATATAAATTATCAATAATTAAAATAGATACATGATCGAACATGTAACTAACTTGAAGATAAATGGCCAAATGGTTGTGATCGTCTAATAGTGGTAGAACAGTAGCTAATGTTAGTTTTTTAAAAAAACCTTGATTGTTTATTTGCACTAATAAGTCCTTTCAACTAAACATGTAACATCTTAGTAGAAGTATTAACAGCCTGTATTATTACTCCTTATAATTTAACAGCGTATGCTAAAAAATACACAAAACGTTCCCTACCCCTGTTAATAATGGACCTAGTGAAAGTGAAATCACTTGTTCGGCTATCGCTTTTAGCTCATAGGGACTTGTGGGTGTGGTATAATATATTGTTATTATCATTACAATTGTATGATACTTACTTACGTAAGAAACTTAATATGAGTGTATTTAATCTTTCAATCGATCTCTTCTTTATTACCATTGAAAAGCTTGATGGTGTTCAGGATATAACTTTGGGTATAAAATAACAACCTAAAAAAAGGTAAAAAAAGAAAACAAATGTACCTATAACAACAAAAAAGTTTTTGTTAATTGAGATTGTCGTAAGATTTATTTCATTGAATATCACAGTGACGTATTATGGATGACCAAATTACGTTAAAATGGCTGGCTGGTGGTGACAGGGCGGGTTGATTTGTTTTTTATCGATGTTTACCATCACCGGAGAGTAAGTCGTTTTAACAATGAACACAAAGATAAGTTCTGATCAGATTTGAACTCAATGGTTAACAAAATTGGAACTTAAAATAATTAATTTGAATGTACAGACTTATCCCTCGAAAGAATTAGGTAACGGTTTTCCTAAAGAAATAATCATTCATAAGAAAGCAAAAGATTTTTATTCAACCTTTTTCGAAAATATGTCAAGGTTTAAGCAAACGGATAAATGTGAAGTATTGATTCTCACCTATTAGCACAAAAGTAGCGATTGAACGGGTAATTGGCCGACATAAATCAATAGCAAAAGCATCAAGGATATCTAGGCTCACAAGTCACAACACTATTATAATCTCATATTCAAATGTGCCATCATTGAAGTGGAGAGAAGAGAACAAATGTAAAATTGGTACTTGCCAAGATTACGATCCTACACGAAGAAAGTCATGGATATCACCGCATTTCGTATGCGATCAGTCCGTGTTCCCACAACTTTCGCAAGTCTAGGCCACAAGTTAGGATTGGAGAGCTTCACGGGCGCGGTTCTTAAATCGGTCACGATCGAGTCGACATCGAGATGGCCCGAGTACTCGGCACCGGCGAATCGATTCGACACACTCGGGATAATTTTAGTGTTGAAGGTGGTGTGCCTCACGGAATGAAACAAAACGAGTGTGAGCGTGATTGCGCGTCAGGCGCGCAGGAGACGAGTTTTAGTTTTTACTGCCTGCACTGGCATTTTAGACGAAGAATTCAGATAAATAAATAAATAAATATCCCTGGACATTATTCCACACAGCGCCATCTAGCCCCAAAGTAAGCTAATTAAAGCTTGTGTTATGGGATACTAGACAACGGATAAACATACTTAAATACATTTTCTTTTGTAAATACATACTTATTACACATAGGAGACACCCAGACCAGTACAAACAGACATGTTCATGCACACAAATGTTTGTACTGTGCGGGGATCGAACCCGCGACCTCTGGTGTAGTAGCCAACTTCTTAACCATTACACCAAGTCGGTCGTCAGATGATCAGATGATCTATTGGTGTTTTAAGGCCGCCTTTTATGCTCCTTTTGTTTTTTTTGTTTGCATTCCTTCAATTTATCATCATACTCGTAATTACTCTCCTACATTCGTAGTATAATCGACGAGCAAATTTTAAATTTTATGAAAATAACATTAAATTATAATGAAATGTACCTATGTTAAAAATAATGTAGTAAACACGAACTCATGTAGTTTTGGCCAACTGCCAACTCTTGTTGCCCTTGCTCTAAATAAGTAGGTGTATGGTAACTCCTAAACCACCTACTATGCAAGATATCAACATAATATATTTATACGTATTACATTCAGTTATTGATAGAAGCCAAAAGCATTACCTTCTGCTGAATAATTCAATAATTTCACAAAAGACGTAACAATCAAATCTTGGGATGGTTTTCTGATTTGATCAATCCCAGGCAGTGAACCTACACAGTCAATTAAAAAAACTTGTTTTGTAATATTGTAGAAATTCCTGTACTTAACGAAATCACTGCGATACATTTTAATTTAATAAGTTGTTTTGCCCAAGATAGTTTTGAGATAAGAGCTCGGCCCTCGTGGGAAACTTTCGCGACAAGCCCGTACTGTAAGGCGAGCGGATAGGGTTAGAAAAAATGACCTTATATTAATATGGTCATTATAAAGGTAAAGGGCTATGGATCGTGGTTGATGGTGAACGAGGGTAAATGAAGATCCATG
This sequence comes from Udea olivalis, assembly GCA_947369235.1. Taxonomy (NCBI): domain Eukaryota; kingdom Metazoa; phylum Arthropoda; class Insecta; order Lepidoptera; family Crambidae; genus Udea; species Udea olivalis. The sequence goes on along the minus strand of OX376345.1, from coordinate 6,241,903 downwards.
TTTGTGTACACATATCTCTGTGACGTCGGTCACAACACGTCGACATGCCTTAACTCTAAACATCAGGTAAATCTTATTAATAATTAAGAAAGTGTACTATTCCCTATAATTTGCTGAACATTTGTGATTTTAGGCATTTACTAACTTTAAACCTAACTTCATTAAGTACCTAGTTGATCACCAGGTTTTGTTCAGCCAGGTCAAGCAATGCCACCACTATAGCTAGCTAGCCACTGAGAAAATATTACATACTTATCCGTGGTTTAGACAAGAGCAACGCAACACACTATTAATGTTTTAAATTGTGTATTTTAATTTTAGTTGACATTTGTATTTATTTTAATGGTATTTGATTGTATGATTTTGAATTTGTAATTTGTAATTTTTTTAACCTTGACATTTCTATGCATGCTATATTATTACTATATGTATTGTTGACGATCTTAATACAAATCCTTATGTGGTTCTTATGGCAATACTAAATGTCAGGTACATTTAATGTGAAATATATTATAATTATGTATTAAGAGAGAAATAAATCTTTTTTACATTATATAGAAAAGTTTAAACACATGGGAACGTCATCAAGCACTTGTGGGATCAATCAGCAACATTCAAAATAACATTAAATGTAATTTCCATACTTTTGAATGTTTCGTCGATGTGCTGCTCATAGACCCTCCGGATACTAAAAAAGTTATATAAAATAACAGTAAGCAACCCTATATTACGCCTTAGTACTAATCCGCGCTATTTGTTAACAAGTTGACGATAAATAACTGAGATACGTTCTCTCGGCTCAATTAAATTAAACCAGCGATTTATCATTTAGCGCTTTAAAGGTTCTCTATTAGCAAACAAATGGTAACACAGAAAGTCATCAGAGCAACATACCATTAATCATTATGTGCGTTCCATAACTACTTTCAGTAAATTAGACGATACTAGAAATAGAAATAGAAAAAAATACTTTAAGACTCTATTGAAAAAACGTGTTTTTAAAATCCCACTCCCAACAGTAAACTCGCACTTTGCGAGAAGATTTGGCGACTCGATTAGAGCTCATGTGTACAATGCAGTGGTAAGACACTGTAACATTAAAGAGTGCTCAGTTTTTGAAGCAAAATCTGTTTTAACTAGGTGGCTTCTTTCTTTAGATTATTTAAGTACTGAAGATCTGGTTATGTAACTGATGTTTTTTAGGTTTTTAAGTCTTTCATTTTTGTGAAACTTCTAATGTTATGTTATATCCCTTCCAAATTTAAAAATTATACTTTTCGTTTGTAATTTAAAATTCATTGTAAACACAGGTTAATTATTTCTTTACTGGTTCCCCAAGATACAGGCCCAGCCTAGTTTGGGGTCCTCTGTAAAATTCTCATCTGCCTCAACCTGCAATGCATGTATTTGATTTAATTTAATTTTGTTTGATTAACTGTTGTTTTGTGCAATAAAGACATATTATTATTATTATTATATTATTATTAAAAACATTTATTAACTTTATGGACATCGTTACATTTATAAAGTAAACACAAAAGAAGTAGGCATTAACAACAAAACACATAGGTAACAGGAAAAAAAAAGATCATACCATCAGACAGCGGTGTCCCGATGCCCAAAAAGACAAATGGACCTCACTCAGCACATAGCCCGGGCTTTATGGGCCCAGGCGCTGATTTTCAGTAGGCCCAGACTGAGATGACGCACGGACATTTGTGGCGGACATACGTGTGTGCACATACAAGCACATATAAGTATCATAAATACTATAGTATAGATAAAAATAAATGCTGAGTGATTCAATATATTGTGTAGTGTAATAATTGTAATACAATACATAGACATTAGATACGGTACCGAATGTGTAGTGTGACTGTGTGTGTGTGTGCGTGTGTGTGTTGGTACAGCACAATACAGGTGGTGCTGCAACTGGAAATTAATAACAATAATCTGCCGCAGGTGGGTAGTTTGACTGTGCAGAGCGGCGCTTGGGCCCGCTGGTGTAACAACTCAATATCGACTAACTCACGCTACTAATGATTTATGAGTGAAAAGAGCATACTTAAGTAGATGCGAGGCTATATGGATGCCATGCCATAAGCATACTTAAGTAGATGCGAGGCTATATGGATGCCATGCCATAAGCATACTTAAGTAGATGCGAGGCTATATGGATGCCATGCCATAAGCATACTTAAGTAGATGCGAGGCTATATGGATGCCATGCCATAAGCATACTTAAGTAGATGCGAGGCTATATGGATGCCATGCCATAAGCATACTTAAGTAGATGCGAGGCTATATGGATGCCATGCCATAAGCATACTTAAGTAGATGCGAGGCTATATGGATGCCATGCCATAAGCGCTTTGATGCAATGTGTTAAGCCTCAGAGCGATCATCTTTAAAATAACTAAGAAACTATACTGTTCTTGTTTATAAACAAATCCATCTACCGATTAGACTTTCCATAACCTGCGCACCTGGCACATAATCAACTCGTATTAAGCTGCCTGCAGCACCCATTTGCAACCCATTTGGTTAGTTTTTAAGCTTTCCTTGGTTTTCTAACTTACATATATTTGTGACGACTGACTTGGTGTAATGGTTAAGAAGTTGGCTACTACACCAGAGGTCGCGGGTTCGATCCCCGCACAGTACAAACATTTGTGTGCATGAACATGTCTGTTTGTACTGTTCTGGGTGTCTCCTATGTATAATAAGTATGTATTTACAAAATAAAATGTATTTAAGTATGTTTATCCGTTGTCTAGTATCCCATAACACAAGCTTTAATTAGCTTACTTTGGGGCTAGATGGCGCTGTGTGGAATAATGTCCAGGGATATTGTCCAGGGATATTTATATAGTGTATGTATGTGTTTCGTTAACTAACTAACAAACAATTGATTTATCTATTCATTGTAACTTCAATAGGTACATGAACATAATGGGATATGTGAATTTTTAGCATTTACCAATGCACTATTTTCTACACAAAGATAGAAAACCCCGCTAGAGTCCCTAGGATAAGGTCCAATTTTATTATTTTAGATCATGGGATTTTCAAAAGGCCACCTGCCTGATCTCAAAGTATTAAGTCTGCAAAATAGCCAATCATGTGGTATGTTTACATATATTATAGTGGTTTGAACCACTGTATTATACTCGTATTTCACATATTTACTTTGATTGTTTTACGGATCATTAAAAACTCAGTTTTAGTAAGAACAGATATGCACATCTAGTGCGTAACTCTGCCGACTTAGGCTGAACTTGGTGAAAGTCATAAATAAGTACTTTGAAGACCTAATATTTGTGTTTTTAAAACATTAACCTATTCTGCGTAACCATATGGTTTACCTAAGTCGGCCTTATTGCGAAATAACTTGTATCTGTTAAATGCAACGGCACATTTTAACTACTAATAAATAAAACATATACAATTCTTCAAGACATTCTACATTCTATATGAAATACTCGGTAAAAATTTGGTACCTCACACAAAATAAGGCCGAAATTTCTTACGAAGTACTGACCAAAATCTCAGTCGTAGAAAATACCGGAAACCTATCCATACATAGTTGAACTATGGCTTACCATAAAAACACGCTTGCATATGCCATGTAATCATTATAAATTGACTTTCCATGGTTAAGGTTAGCGGCATATGAAATGGCGTGTTTATAATGGTAATTCCAAGTTTAGAATAAGCGTTTTGATAGACAATGATGCTTCTAACTTTCTCGCACTATCGTTTAGTTTCAATTAGAATCTCGATAGCGAGTGTATAAAAAGGTAGTAAAAAACGCATTAACTATGCATCGAGTTGTAATGAGGGTGCAATGTGCATCGGCGGGTCAGCAAGATAACTTTCCCTGGCTGCCTCTGAATGCTAAACGCCGAGACTTAACACTTGTCAAGAATGCAAAGCCGCTTATCTCCACTTACCTTTAAAGGAATTTGCTTGTATGCATGCGATTTGTGCGAGTTAAAGGTCTTGTCCTCATTAATTCTAAAATGATATGTCCGCTTTTGTGGAATTTGTCAAATTTATTCTTGCTCGCTTATTTATTTAGAGAGGTCAAAAGGGCTTGCATCTTGCGTTATTAAGCCTAAATAATCATCATTAGTTCACAGATAATATAATGATAAATAACCATCACGTGCGCATTTCAATCTCTTATGAGTATTTTTAAACAGCTCTTGAAGCTATAGCTTAAAAGTAAATCTTTAGCAGGTAGCTTCTTCCACAATTTAAAATTGTTAAAAAGGAGAAATCTAAGAATTTATGTGATGAACCGGAATTCCTAACCCAAAATTAATTACTGGGCAATGTTTTTAATTTACTTTACTGTGTCAGTATTCAGATATTAATGACAAGCAAAACATAAAACTAATATAGTATCTTAGCCGGACAAAATTACAGATGATAATGAAAAAAATAATTAGATGCTCATATTAAAGTTTCTTAAAGAAACGTTCATCTAAATTAAGTATTTGCTCGGAAATTGGAAAATACCTTGTTACAGAAAACCATTAAGAAAAACAAGGAAATACTCTTAGAGCAACAATAATGAGGGTAACTAAATCTGCTTCGGTGTTTCAGTTCACAACAACAGGAAACGTATGTACAGGTACTTTGCCAAAGTGACTGCGGTTTGAAGAGGTATTTGTTTTGAACCGTAATAACCTCTCGGTACCTAATTTTTTAAAGACTACGTCACATATTCTTCAAGTCCGTGACTTTATTCTAAATACAAAGTATTTATCTATACTAATATAATGAGTAGGAATTTTTTTTGACGTGACAACGTCTTAAATTAGGTTGCGGCTGGGAGTCACTTATGAAAAAGTGTAACGCTCGGTAACGTTACGATGAGTCACCGAACGAGAGAGAGGCCCGCGAGCGAGAGGAGTTTGTGTGTAAAGACGTTGTCACGTAAAATCTTCGCCCGTAAAACCGACTTTACAGGCAACCATTTTTTTTGTTTATTTCTTTGTATTGAATAGGCTTTGAAACTACTAGACCGATTTTATATTTTATTTTTATATTTTATTATGATTGAATAAAAAATTCAGTGAAAAATAATAGTATATGCAAATCAAGTCGGAGAAACGCGGGCGAGATGTGCTGCTTTACCGACGCCGCGACGCCCGCGACGTGCAATTACTTTTGACAGAACGATGTGTCGAGGCAGCTAGTGATAATAAATAGGGATACCAAAATCATCTGACACAACACTAATCCCATACTGCGTACTGTGTTGTTGGTGTTTCGAGTTGGAAATGGAACCTACAACCCACAGAAGGGAGGCTTTCGAACCATTACGCTAACCGGTCGCTCTGAAATAAAAATCTCTCTCAACAGAAAGTAATTGTACGCTCTGTGCCACTGTTGGGCAAAGGACGTCATTGAAATAGAGTCCGCCCCAAAATAAATGGGTTATGTTATGGGTTAATCACCATGTTTGCCAAATGCTATTTGGTGATCGATCACCAAAACTAGTTAATAAAATCCGAATAAAGTCTTCGTTCTACTTGGAATTGATGTTCAGAACCTCTTGATACGTGTACTAAACAACCTTGTGGTAATTTGACCATGGAAATAAAAGCCAGGTTTATTTCTATGCATTCTTTGCAGACTATTTACGAAGAGGGGTGTGTTGATGTGGATACCACAACAGATGTCAACATCTGTTCCACCGTAAGGTTTCCTTCCACTCGAATGGATGCTAAACAGCACGTGCTATTCATTAGTATGCCATTCAATAGGATTTCCTTTCATCCATTACCTAGGCGAAGATTCAATAGTTCTGGAACAGTCTTTAATTGAATATCGCGTTGCAATGAAAGTTACCTTACTTAGCTAGATTAATTCTTCATGCAATGTCTGTAACGAACAAAGATATGAATCACCTTATGGTAAGCAGTTACAACATCTTATAGACACCAACAACATCATAAGGATCTTGATAGTTATAATCTTTAAGGACACCATGTTGAAGCCCGTTATTAAAATCTTGGCACGGAGCTCAACTTGACATCTTTATTTAAAATCCTCACTACTACTTGCAGATAACACGTCAAGGGTAGGGGTAACTGCAAATGTAATGGCCAAACTAGATTTTGTACGAGCAGATTAACGACCGCAATTCAATATTCGGCTCTTACGCAACGTCTGAAGATTCTCAACAGCTGGATTGGATAACCTCCTAGTGTGAGACCTCATTAGAGCAAACGCATTGTATTCTGATGTGGGCAGGTGTGAACCGGTCAGCTGAAGGCGACGACCTGTCACGGCGCCGCTGTGTGCAATCACTTAATTCGAAGGCATGAATACTTCTTTCACGACCGCTGAAGTATCAGTTTCATCAGGAAACTTTTTGTTAACTTATAAATCAAATATTAGAAGACCATTAAATAAAACAGCATAACAGGCCTCTTGGTTCACTTGTTTTAATTATTATTCAAAGAGGTGTTGTAATGGCATCTTTAAAGGCTTTACCGTTTGACAGCTGATCAAAAGATCAAACAATATTACAAACTCATTGATGTAAACAGTAGGATAATTATTTGACATTTAAATGTACAATGCTGATTATAATTTCAGTGCTCATAGTTTCTAGAATATCGATTAACGCAATAATAAGCTAACGCATGTAAAAGAATAGCCGAAGAAAATGCAGACCACTTACTATTAGTAGGTAGTGAGTAGGTACTTTGTTTGATGGCTGGCTAGCTTATTTCTAGGTTGATAAGCTTTGAAAAGGAAATAAGATATCATTACATAAGATTGAAATTCTATGGTGAGGGCTTCCACTTATTTTTTGTACATTTATCGTGAAAGTGTAGGTACTTTTATTTTGCTGTTTTGTTTGCAGCATTTAACTTTGATGTTCAATTGGTTGAAGAAGCTGTCGAGCTGTCAATGTCGTGTCATACTTGATTAAAGACATTGTTGCACAAGTGTGGAAAAAGTTATTAATTGTTAATAAGTTTAAGTGTTCATAATATTAATTATAGACACTCAATATTTTGTATATTTTGCTTGAGCCGCGATAAATAGGAATGAGACAGAAAAGTTCTAAAATGGAAAGCATTTATTGGTAAACGCAGTATTTCGAATAGGAAACAGACCACCTTCAACCGGCTGCTATTCTGAAAGAATGTTCAGCAGTAGTAGCTTAAGATGTTAATTATGTAATTCTTCTACAGAACACGGGAGATATTTCTTGCAAAATTACTCAACAAATAGCATACGTCGTACATAACAGATGCAGATGTCATTGGTGCGAGCGTCAGGTCGAGCGTCCGCATTGCAGGCAGACTAGGTACAGTCACCCACGGCAAGAAGGAAGGTAGAGCCGGAATCTAGCTCTGAGTTAGTATGCAACGGGTGTTACGAATCCTCGAGTTTAACTGGTTGAGTGTACAAACAATTCATCATAGTTGATACAATCAAGACTTCACCGCGCTCACCTTCAGCCTTTAATCTATGGCATCTGTGTGGTCACAACATCACCGTCAAAGTTGTTATTACCAATTCCTATTGCGAGGTGATATGGTGAAAGTAGCCTTTCCAAGTGTTCTTTTTTTAAAGTACATGTGTATCGGTATTGTTCGATTATTTCCGCTGTCAGCGAGCCGCAGTGCGGTGCGCGATGAACTTGACAGTTAATGACACACATTCATAGGTTTGAACATGCGGCGCGCATCACTGCAATGGTCGGATATTTTTTAATAGAATCTGATTCACTTTTTTTACTTTAAGGCTGGATCGGTGGCGCAATGGGTCGATGACTCCAGCCAACGCCTTTAAGGTCGTGCAATAAATCCCTACCCAAGAGAAATATTCATGTGACGAAGATTCGTGTCTGAGTATTATTTTCTTTTCGATTATGTTTTAGGAAATATTTAAAATGTTTGTCAATATCTAACGCCCATATTACAAGCTCTGCTTTGTTTTGGGTTGATCTTTATGTAAACTGTCACCTTTCTCCCATCGGGGTAGATAATTACCTTGGGGTACTAATTCTAAATCATGTTTCGAGATTTACGAGTGGAGTGCTTTTACCTGCGTTAAGGTTTACGAATCTACCCTTTTTGGTTTTTAATTACCCATAAAGAACACCTATTCTAACAGCAGCGGTTAAACGGGCACTATAACTATCAGTAACTGCTGTCATTACAGCGGGATATTGAAGTTGAAAATTATATAACCAATTATTTTTTTCACATCATACACACAACAATGGGCTATAGCTCATTCAAAACAATAGTTGTGGTGGAACCGAGCTATGATGCGCCCATTCAAAACAGAGGCAATAGGGTTTATCAGCAGTTTCAATTTATTATACAACGTGTTAATGAAAAAGCGCAAATTAGTTTGTTCAGAATCAAGAGTAGAATCGATTACACTGATAAAAAATAGTGGTAAAATTTTAACCAAAAAAATATTTTCATTACGCCGTGTTTAATCATTACTTAACTCTATTATTGCGGCGGCACGCGAAGCGGGAACGTCGCGTCGCACTAGTTCGCGCGTTATTACCATAGACTTTTTAATTTCGCAACAAAGACAAGAAATAAAAAAAGCGAATATCTTCGTAAATAATACGCGAAAATTTAATTTAATAATTTATAATGAATAATTTTTAAAAGAATTTTTATAATAAAAATTAAAAAAAGCGCAAAACCTCAGACACCCTAAGGTGTCTGAGGTTTTGCGCTTTTTAATTAACACGTTGTGTACGAGTTGGATAATAGTGAGGCAATACCCGTAAAACTTTGCCTAGGGAGAATCAACAGCTGGTAATAATATATTTAAGCAGTTATCAGCTAGCGCAGTATAATTGTTAATGTTAAATAATAGTTAATGTGTTGAATATTGGTTTCCCCAATGCGAGCTTCATTTGAAATGTTAAATTCTAACTACGTCAGCCATAGTATTCATAATAAGTACTGCGTATATGTACGTGATCACTTTTTTGAACTTTGAACACTCGATACGAATACGACTAGCTACTGCCAACCAACGACGTCGGTTAACGGTCAGTAAGAGACTAAATACGGCCTTAATGTTTTTGTAACACTTACTAGAATGTTAAACAGGCTCACTAAATCTTTTTTCTACGATTGGTTTCTTATGTATTTTTGCAAATTTACAATTTATAGTAAATTAATAATTTATAATGGTGAACTTGAACAGTAAGCGCCTGCAACAGGTTTTGCTTATACTTTGAACTGCCGTCTCATGGTGCCGCAAATGTATCGTACGATTTCGACGGTCTAAACAAGTGGATGTGGAGTTAGTCACGTATTTACTAAATACGAGCAACGTGGAAGTACGAAATCAACAGTCAATGACATATCCTGCTGATATTTTAAGCATTTCAGACAAGTAATCTCATGTGACACTCGTATTTAATCCTCTATTGACAGAAAGTAGCGGACTTCGAAATAATGCAGAGGTTATAGATTTAGGCATAAACAATTACGATGCCCTAGTACATACAACATTTAAATGCACGGTATTTGCAGTGATGATGACAAATGCAGCGGGGGACGACGCCTACCTCATGGTGGAAGAATGACCTAACAAAGGTCGCAGGATGGCGGAGGAGGCTCGGCGCCTTAACATATACAATCAGCGGCTCTGATGACAGTTTTAGCCACTTGGTTTCGATATTTCTTTAGCATACCTTTAGTTCATTGCTGTGGTATCATGTTCAACCAAATCCGCAGCGCTATTTTGATTTAAATCTTCAGTAGGCTAAATACTCGTAACCTCGGTTTAGTTTACCTGTAACCAAAAAACAAATATTTTAGAAGTTTCTAAATATTTAATTAACTTCACGTAATGTTATCAAACTACTGAAAAGCAGCGCAGTCATCTATCGAAGTTATCCGTTTTATTAATAGAGAGAGCCAACATGATCCATGACGGCAACAGTCGCTTCCTTCTGACTGCCCCGTTTGGGATAAAGTCGTGATGGTTGAAATGTTGATTTATTTCAATAAAGGAAAAGGATACATAAACAAGTTTCAAATATTATCATAGTAGGTAGTTTTGTTTTAGATAGTGCCGTCCTGAAAGATCAATGTGGTGGAATAATTGTTCTCGTAATCTTTCTTTTCACTGGCCACTATCCACCGTGTCTCTTTGATCATGTTCTTGGCGGTAAAAATGTGATCTAAAAAACCTAAAATAAGATCAACCGACCAATCCGCTATAAGATTTTACTGCTAAATACCTACTTGACATTGGCAGAATTTGTGTGACGGAAAAACACACAACAGCGCCATAGAAAAATAATATTAATAGGTAGCTAAATGTAACGTAAGTACAAGCGAACTTTTGTAACTAACAAATCTGGGAGAAAATACTTTTACTCTCCCACTCGTGTCGTCATAAATCTAAGACGTCGATTAAAGATCAGTCTGAGTTACGGCCCTAGGGCGTTCCTCAGACATCCACTCGACTTTCCTAGCCATTTTAGGGCCTGGTCAACGACCTATACAGGCACAATCGGCCATTTGTTGATCTTAAGTTAGTGCTGTGCTTTAGAAAGTAATTGGGGAAAGGTTTTGATTAGAGATACGTTGTCAATCACGGGTTAACAAGTTTACCTCCTGCCTGGGAAAGGGATGCTGTTCTTGTTAGCTCAGTTCTTGTTCTTGTTAGTAAGAAATGAAAGATAATTGATTAACTATTTTTTATTTAGCGTCGTGGCCTAGGGGTTAAGCAACCCAACTCGGATCGTGGATCGTCTGGTCGCGTGTTCAAATCTGGCCAGAAACAATCTTTGTAGTCATTGTTAATTTTCAGACTAACTCTCCGGTGATGGAAAACATTGACAAAAAAACATCAACCCGGCTAAAGATTGGGTTCTAATACCATTGGTGAAAAGTGTGCTTCTTGAAGGTCCGTTTACCATGACGCCAACAGTCACTTGCCTCTGACTATCCCCTTTGGGATAGTCTTGATGGTTTGTAAAAAAAATAAGAAAACTTAAGTTGGAAATATTGATGATGATGATGTATCTTGGTTGTGTTTCGGCCAAATATTCTGGGTGCTTTTTACATCCTGGACAAAGGTTACGCTAAACTCAGGAAGTGATATAGAAACTATCTAAGTGAAAATTCGATTTTTTGGGATAGTTTTATTACAAAAAAGTCAAACATCCGTCTAATGTCATCTCTAGAACAAAAGTTAGTGAAATGAGGATTTTTTCACTTAGCTAATTTCAAGACCACCTTCGGAGTATACGATATTATTTTCCTGACAGTATAAATCAGTAGGTGGTCGATGCCAGACCATTCTCAAAAAATAATAAGAGGTAGCACATTTAATTAAAACGACCGAAGTTACTAACAGTTTTCAATAATTCGAAAAAAATCTAATTTGCGGTTAAAATAGATTTTTTCGAATTTACGATTCAGAAACAAACATTAGACAATAACTCAAATATATCACCGAGTACTCTTTGATACCACTTTCTTCTGCCAGACGAAATGGAAAGTGTTCACTTGTTAACTTTTTTGACAATGTGGTGTTAAACGATAAAATTACGTGTGCCGTTTACGAACAATGACCGAACAGATTTGCTACGATGGATAAAACTTTTACTGCATTGAATGGAACATAATCTTCTTAGGAATGCAAATCAAATTAACAACAATTGCATAACAAAACTACACAATCGGCGAAATTCAATTAACGCTAGAACTATGTCATAGTTGTCATGGAAGTTATATGTTTGTTACCTATAAGACATCTAATCTAAGTAATGTAATATATGACATTTCTAGTCATGCTGATGAATTGCTACATGCATTCTTATTGTCCCACTATACCTAGTCTAAGCTCCATTGCAGATGCTCACCTCCTAGGGTACATCATACGCACATGTTGAAGACTATCTATATCAAGTGACAAACCAATAACCAATGTTAAGTATACGCAGAGATTGTCCCGCAGATTGGTTTGTGTCAACTTTTTTCGACAGTACTTTCTTCGATGGAAGTTGAAATAAAATAAATAATAAAGACCGACCCCTAACCTTCCTCCCCTAAACTTTACTCGTAGCAAAATTGGTTTAAACAACATAACTTTGAGAAGGATAACCGCCTATAGATATCAGTGACTCTAAATAGAACGCCAAATTAAGGTTTCTGCAAGCAGTAAGGTTTAATAAAGCATGTTTTTTTTTTCTACTACCATCCATGTGAGGAACGATTTGAAATTAATTTGTCAGAGAGACAAACTTCAGATGTAAAACAACGACAACATTGATTTCTAATGCACCTACAACTGCTTATGCTAACCTAATCACAATTTACTAAACTTATCTGAGGTGCATGTTGCAATTCCCTTGTAAAGCCATTATTTGCACCACAAAGGACAGTTTAGCCACTTCAATCATGAGAAACGTCCATAAAGTTGGGTTATACGTTAGTATGTGGGCAGAAACATCGAAACATAATCGGATTGTTATCCTGGGGGTCTACTATCGTTCGAGTGAACACGAAGGATCGAAAATCATATGGCATCAGAAACATGTTATCTACAGTTCTAAATTTACCTCGGTTTTTTTGTGAAATCGGTATAACTCCTAAATCTACCTAAAAACCTACATTTTAATAACAAAGTACATAAAACCTATCAACGACACACTTATTTTATAGGCTTTAGTAGCACTTTAAAGTTTAACGAAACTTCGTAAATGTTGTACCAAAGCATACCTACTGCCATAAATCACCAGTATAGGCACATTCAATTACAGATGCAATGTATTTTATTCTGTGATGCAATGCGACAGTGGCCGAACCAAGTTTATGTGACAAAGAAATAAACGGTTAGGTATTAAGCCGACATAATTAAAACGTTGAAACTTATTTTTTAATGATTGTCGAGTTATCATTTAAGCAAGGTTAATACAATTATTTCTTGTTCAAATAATCTACTCGTAAGAACGTATATATATCATTTCAATAACATAATTTTCATTATACCTACTAACTACCATAAAGTAAGGTACACCTCTTAATATAATTGGCTACTTCCAGTCTATTTTACTTTTTTGATTTAATATAACTAAAGAGAGAGTAAACCAAGGTAATACGCAGCCATATTTGTGTTAATAGCGCTTAAAAGAAAGCGAAAATTTTGAGAATGCAAATAGGTGAAATTATATACAGTCACGGGCACCAATGCATAGATCTTCATACCTATTTGAACTTTGTGCCTTGGAATATTAAAGCGCATAAATGTTCATACCTTATACTATTTGTGCTTCTCACTGACCGTACCGGTGTTCACCGGAGAAATACTTGCATTACAGGTTTTGCGTTTCGGTAAAGTTCGTAGTTGTTGTTTAATTGAATATCATCAAACATTAACAAATCTCAGTTTAATATAAAATATTCCAATGCTTAAGTTATATTTATTTTATCAAAAAAAATTACACAACGGAGTTTTTTTCATTTTTAATGTTTGTACATGCAATATAACTTATATGCTATGCTATGGAGAGGGCTATGCTCGGTGTTTCTCTACGAGTCTACGTGATCGAATCTGAAATGAGGAAATCCGTAGAAGAACGAAAGTGACCGTCAGCAGTGGACGTCTTGTGGCTGCGAATGATGATGATGATGAAGAGAGGTAATTTTACAATGCAGTTAGATTGCTATCTAGCAAGTTTACGTGATTATGTAGGTATAGCTTTATTTGATAAACCTTTTAGCGAATGTGGCACCTATTCTCAAGTTGAAGTGCTAGCGATCAAGTAAGTAAAGTATAAACTTGCTAAATATTACATAAGAGTACTTACGAATGATAATAGGTTGGGGAAAAAGTTTCTTCGCATTTTTTTAAGAAAATTTAATACACTTTTTAATATAGTTTATTTACATTTAACTAAAGTATGTAGGTGCCATTTTGTTTGATTACTTTTTGCCATCTTGTAGGTAGGGACATGATCCCATTGCTATAGGAATTTTGAGGCTTCTGATCAAAATACCGCGACAAGTGGTTTTGGCACTCCTCTCGTGTTGTTTACCTGACACTGCATAAAGAATTCTGACGAGACCGAAACAGGTGTCTGAAGGTGTAAGGTCAGGACTATACGACGGATGCATTAACACCTCCCAGCCAAACTCTCTTAATTTTTGCTGAGTGGCTAAAGATGTGTGAGGTCTAGCGTTATCATGATGATTTATGCCGGCCGCTTTCTCTCAACTTCTTGCTTTAATCTGATCAGTTGTTCGCAGTAAAGTTCAGAATCGATGGTCCTGCCTGGTGGTAACAGCTCATAATGAATAATGCCCTTTCAATCCCACCACACACACAGCATCACCTTGTTGCGAGTTAACCCGGGTTTTGCCACAGTCTGTGAAGCCTGACCGGCCTTTGACCACGACCTTTTTCACACGGTCTTGTCGTACGTGATCCACTTTTCAACACCAGTTATCAGCTTCTTCAAAAATGGTTCGGTTTCATTACGTCGTAATAAAGAATCACAAATGAGTACGCGGTTCATCAGGTTTCTGTCAGTGAGCTCGTGAGATACCCAAATATTGAGCTTTTTTCAAATGCGCCAAAACTGTTTTGTGGTCAATTCCCAGTTCTTCAGCTACGTCGTTACTACTGATAAGCCGATCTTGCTTCACTTTTTCAAAAATGGCATCCATTTTATCCGTACAAGAGCGGCCAGAGCGACGTGCATCTTTGACATCAAAATTTCCGGATTGAAAACGCTTAAACCAAATTTGTGCTACTCCCACAAACACTGCACTTAGGTCCATGAATTATTTTTACCTTTTTTGTAGTAATATTTCAAAATGTATCGAATTTATTCCTTATATTCACTCATCTTGACAGTAAGAAAAACAAATGAAAATCACAGATTTTCCTAATTTGAATTTGGAATTATCTTCTTTACAATGTAAACTTCTAATGATACCAAAACCAGCCAGATACAAATATTATAGCCAAAAGTGATTTTATTACAAGTTCATACATACATACACACATCAACATGGTCTAGGGATATTTCAATTAAACCTAAATAACTAAAATTCTATTAACTTTTTGTTAGGCCACCTACACATTAAAATAAACCTCGTTTAATAGCCTATCTAATCTGATAAATAAACTTTTAGATAAAGTAAATCTAAAAAAAAACTTAGAAGAAGAGGAAAAACTCAGACAAAATTTCAATCTGAACTTTATTTTTGAAACATCAAAACCTAAACAAAACCACTATTTTTTTATAAAAATTGTTGAAAACTTAAAATTAATAATTTTTGGATCCACCTAAGACTCTCCTGACACATCTGCAGCGGTTCTGAATACTTAAAACAAGGGTGTCAATATCCTGTTGTGGAATACTGTCCCAAGTCCTGCTAAGATGCAAGAAAAGCTGGTTTTCATGCACAATATCTTCAGCGAAATTCCTAAGAGCTCTTCTCTGAAGCATATCCCTGGCATGCTCAATAGGATTTAAGTCAGGGGATTGTGCAGGCCAATCTAAAGCTTGGATATCATGCTGTTGTAACCAACTTGTAACGATACGTGCCGTATGTGGACGGGCATTGTCGTGCAGTAGCTGGAAATTTTGTCCCATTTGCTGTCTGTGGGGCAAAATTACAGGCTCTAGCACCTCATCTCGGTATTTTAGAGCAGTCATAGTGCCTTGTATCCAAACGAGGTCCGTTCTATCGTCGAGACGAATTCCTGCCCAAACCATAATCGTGCCACCTTGATATGCATGAACTTGTTGTGGGTGCTGCAGTCGATTCCAACGTCCAGGTTCTCTCCAAACACGTATTCTTCGCGAATCAGAATGAAATCCAAACCTGGATTCATCAGTGAAAAGCACAAGTGACCATTGAGAATGGTTCCAGTTTTCGTGTGCAATAGCCCATTGTAATCTTCTTCCTCGATTGCCTCTCCTTAGCGCTGGTACCCGAAGTGGCCTACGAGCAAGTAGGTTGACTTCATGCAGTCGTCTTCTCAAAGTTTGACCGCTTACCAGCAAACTATACTCTTTCTGTAGCCTTAGAACCAATTGCATCACCGTTACATTTGGTTGACTTCGTGAAGCATTTACTATGAATCGGTCCTCTACATGTGTTGTAATGCGTTGAGGTCCTCGGTGCCGTTCCACTACTTCCCCCGTGACACGATAACGTGACCAAAGACTGGATATAACGCTCTGACTGGTCCTCAAGGCTTCAGAAACCGCAATTTGGGTAGCGCCAGCTTGAATCATGCCCACTGCTCTTAACATTTCGTTCCTGGTGGCATGATTAAATGAACACCGGAGATGCGTTTGACAATGACTTATACAAATTTATGGAGTTTTAGTTAGAAGTTCGTTAAAAATTACTTCTTTGGAAGAAATTCAATGAATGCGAATTTTATCTTAAAACAATACCTTTTATATACGAATTTGAATTTAAACAAGAAACTCAATAATGTTTTTATATTCTGTCATTAATCGTTTTTTTGTAAGGCCAGTACTTTTTAAGTTATTTAAAAAAGTTTTATATATCCCTAGACCATGTTGTTGTGTGTACTATATGCGATAAGACTTTTTCCTCAACCTAATATAAAGTACTGTAGTAAATATGTTAATGTCAATAATTTCTCAGTAAGTGAATATGTATATTCTTATGAGAATAATAAAGATCTTAAACCAAATATTTATTGACACATTAAACTTCACGAAATAGAACACTGAACAGAAATTTGTTTATTTGGCCGAGTACTTAGGCATTATTGGCGATGATTATCTAACTGAGTATACTCGTATTTATATGGCACATCGATTTACAACTGACTCAAGTATAAAGGTTTTATGCAACTAGGTTCATGTTTGGATTCGGAATGCATTAAGTTGTTATGTGTTTACCAAAACACAGTAATTTACCGACAATTGATATGAATTACGGTTAGCATTGGTCAGTGGGCCGCAATTTAGTAAGAGGCGATAAATAATATTGGTTGAGAATTGTGTAACACGACAGAATAACTACCAAAAGATATGGGAACCTTTCACGAACATTCTTAAAACGGTCTTTTTCCTTTTACAATCTCCATTTGTGCATTTTGAAGAGATTAATCTCTGTCCTAAGACAAATTTCTAACCATGCAATTCAATGAAACGAGTCCTTTAATATTGGCAATGTCTTCTGATCATAGAATATAGTCAGGCCTATGTCTCTCCATGTACTTGTGCGCGACAATACCGACCAGCTGCCGTGTCTTGGAAGACTCATTCAGCAGTTGTTTGTCAGCAGCCGCGTAGGGCATTCGTACGGGAATCTTGCGGTTGAACTGATGTTACATGTACCTACCTACTGACCTCTGACATCTTTATCGAAGGAGATAGCCCTGGTAATATATGCCTGACACATTACAGCACGCAGACAAAAAAAAAAAAAAGTGATTATCTGTAACGTAGTAATTAAAAAGTAATCTGATACAATGCTAATTGACAGTGGCCACGACTACAGTCTGTTGTGGACAAACTAGACTGAAATGCAGAATTGTGCACCAGTTAAATAGTTTATATCGTTAAAGCTGGCCAGCCTCATTAAAATCCTAAGCACACTTTTACAATTTCGGATTCCGGATGTTTACTTGTGTAACGGAAGACGCAGGATTTGAAGCCAGTGCGGCCTCGATCACGTATCGCGGCGCCTGTGCGCTGCTTGTGGGAGTGAACCAAACATTGGTCGTATAAATTCTACGGTAGTCTTCTACATTCAATCGACTTCGATTAAATGGGGGACAGTGTTCTGAATTGATCATAGCCTTTCTCAAAGTTTCATTATATAAGCCAGTTCTGCCTCAGTTTGGGTCAAAAGAACGATCTATTTGAATGCTTCTAAACGATAAGGTTATCAAAAAATTAAGGAGCATTGGATTTGACATAAATAAGATGAATTAAATAATGTACAGGAAGGGCATCACCATCGTAAGCCTGTCGCAGTCTCGCAGTCCACTCTTCATTGCATGATTCTCTTACAAAACAGATGAAAGTGTTAAAGCAACCATGTAATTAGCAAGTATTAGATTTGAGGAAAGCCGGTGTTTTTGTGTGCTACAACAAGCTATAGTGTTGGCTTTGCTGTAAAAGTTAACATAGTAATATTATTCTTCTGTAAATGCTGATCAGGTACCTATAAGCTACAGTATTATGAAAGTGTGATTTGTCCAATTCTAAGGATTTGCAGTTCCCTGCCAAGGTCAGTTATGTTCTTTTTACTAGTGATTTTCTTTCATTAAAAGCAACGAATTTGCAGCAATTCGTAGGCGTTTTATTCCGTATGCATTGTAAAAATCGTCAACGTTGGCGTTTAAAATCAGTAATGGCAATTAAGATATAATCGACTGTTGAAACGTAATCGATTGTGCCCAGAATACCGGTTTAGATTTGATCAAACATAAACCGTAAATACCGCAGTTAGCGAGAACATTCACACTGGCGGAAATCGAGCGGAAATATTTGCATACTGATCAAGCAAATCGCATTTCTTTATTCACAAAGCCAACTCAGATGAGGCAACGGTTCATCTTCTAAGAGCTCTAATGTCCGGCTCTGACGTTGCTGAAGCAGCCTATTTCATTTTCAACCCCCAAGTGAACTCTGGTACAACTATCTCATAATGGTAGCTCACATATATCATTTCCAGATGTGTACGTATTTATTCAAGAATATTGGTTCTTTTTTCAACAAGCGATGCTTTTCAGACCGCTCTTGACGACGACGAAATATAACTGTTTTGCATTACAACAAAACAACTCTTATGTGTCTTCTAAAACACAGTGTTGGCTGTGAAGAAAGCAGTCCTGATATTTGTCATAAATAA
The DNA here is from genome assembly GCA_947369235.1 of Udea olivalis. Classification (NCBI taxonomy): domain Eukaryota; kingdom Metazoa; phylum Arthropoda; class Insecta; order Lepidoptera; family Crambidae; genus Udea; species Udea olivalis. Next base: position 6,223,019 of record OX376345.1, on the reverse strand, counting down.
TAAAAACTTACCAAATTTTTCGTTGTTTTTACTTTGTGGCTTGACACCTGAGGGCCGAGTGCGTAACTTACTCGGCTTGCAACCTGTCAAGACTGTGAAATTCAATAGCGTTTTGATATTTGCCGGTTAAACGTCAATTTTTTTCCATTAAATTTAAAAGTGCCTAAAAACATAAAAACACAGTGTAATCTTGGAAATAGCTAAGCGAGATTTGTGTTACCCCTGATTGGGAAACGTGTAGAATTGAACCGAATTGTTCGGATTCCTTTGCATCTTCGGAGGATGAAAACTTGTCTTATTTTTCATTTAAAGCTATTTCCACCGAATACGAATCGATTCAAAATTGGTGAGTCTTATAATTTATTAACAATTTTCTGTCTCGCATAAGCAACGATGCTTGAACAGACATTATCTTGACTTAGTAGGTACCTAGTCAAACAGAGTGTTGACGTACCTACCTATCCAATTTCCAGTGTATCAAAGGCTTTAATAAGCTGTGTCTGTAATTGGGCTTAGCGTCAACTATGACGGAAATAAACTTACACATCCTGTGAATCCAAACGATATAAGTTACAATAGTTTGACTCTCAGCTACAAGAAGGCTTTTGATACAAGTTCCAATGGAATATTGAATGGTTAGCCCACAAGCTTTAAAAAGTCAGTGTGACTTCTTCTTGAAGACGACGAAATGAAGTTTCTTGCACCTAACGTTTCTTAAATATTGTGTTGCGGCCGGCAGTGCAATCTATTGACTGTAAAACTAGCTGAACAGACATAAAACAAACAGTGTATCTTGGCCGTAAGATTAAGCATAAGAAGGATAATTCGCATTGAATAATAAATCAATCCCAAGCATAAAATAATCTGGACTGTACATTATTAACTGGCTTCAGATACTATTTATGTGACGTTCTTTACAGTAAGACGCCTAAATATTTTTGAAGATATTTTGAGACATTGCGCTGCCTGCATCAAGATAATTTCAACACATACTTTGACACACGTTTAATTTATGCGCACTTTCACGTATACCATAAACTTAAAATACTATTCAGGCGACGTTAATGGAGAGGCACCGCGTGCCCAGGGCAGCAAGGTGGGACACGCAATTCCTTCATTTACAACTTACAAGATACACAACCGCGCCTGCGCACGCGGCGGTTCCCGTGTCGGCTCCATCTTGTATGCTCGCAGATAAAAATGACAGGTAGGCGAGGTTGCCGCCACGTTTATCGATTGGATCATTTTTTCAATTTCTAGGAGATTTTTTTTCTTCTCTCTCTTCAGTCGTTTCCCTCAATGCTGAGGATCGTGACTCTTTCTGATTTTGTCTATCAGCTGCTTCCATCGGTTGCGTTCCGTTGCTTGCTGTAGGGCAGCACTGACCGGGATCGCCAGTTGCTGCGACACCTGGTCTGCCCATCGCTTAGGACTTCGACCCCTAGGTCTTTTACCTTCAACTTTTCCCGTCACTATCAGGCGCTCCAAATTGTCGTCATTCCTTCGTGCAATATGTCCAAAATACTGCATTATACGTTGGAAACAGGTTGCTGTTTTTTTTCTTACAGTAATCAAAATTAAAGACCTGTATTTCTTGTGTCAATAACATATGATGAAGCACACGAAGAAGCTATAAAGCTTGAAGTTATAAGCGATGAAGTAAACGAATATTATGGATCTTCCTTGTTCCCCAAACATGAAACCTAAACGTTATACAGTTACCGTTTCTGACACATTTGTTCCAAACGATTAAAAATATCTGAGCCCGTAGCAATGCCCTTTGTGATGAAAGTGATGAGCATTATGAACGAAGAAACGTGGACCAATAATTGAGAACAATTTTCAATTTTTATGGTCCGCTATCGCCATAAAAATGAATCGTGAGTTTATACGACTTTCTTCCCTGCATGTCTAATTTGGACTGTTACGCAATAAGAAGAACATTAATTGGTCAATAATTTATAAGCACAAAATGTTGCCTTTCAAGTGGCCGCCTATATCGCTTTTCTATGATGATTTTGTTAACAATTAGTTGCCAATCACCCTCATAATAACACACACTACTGAAATAGTGACCCTTGTACTTGGACAAAACCTTTTGTGACGCATAAATCTGCAGTAAAGATGAAACCCAATACTCTATAAGAAAGCCCTGTTCATCATTAGACATCTTAAAGGTGAACCTTGACGATGACGATGAACGTATCTACTGGACTATCACGACTTCACTCAAATTTTATCGGGACATTTAGTCTGAAAAGGGCAATCTGCTCGCGAGAAGTTGCGAGCACACCCTAAGTTATGTAAGATTGAAGTACAACGGATCGTTTATAATCAGTGATTAACAACCAGCTTGCGTAACATTGGAACACAACGGATTGCTCGGGCCGTATCTCCCGATCGGCACCTGCTCCTCCAACTGCTCGTTCACTTTCGTTGCGCGCGCGAAGAGCCACCGTCACCTGCAGGGTTGTCGGGTACGACAACCTGACTTAAGCATCTTTTTGTACAGACAATAAAAGTGTAGCTTATTATTATACCTTTTAAGTACCATTGTTTGGAGTGTTTGCTATTGAAAGTCTTATACCCGAATGTAGCTTGCCGTTCTACTGCTATGGAGACAGCATCAATTTTCAGTGCAATTTCTTAATAAGTATCAATATTGTATGCGATTAAATTATAAGAATACTTAACTTAGTGGGTCATAAATATCTTGATATTTCTCACAACGAATAACAAAGAATTTACTCATATGAAAAGCATGTAGACAAGAAAATTCGACAAAATACAACGGCAACTCAGGTGCTTGATGTTTAGCGCAACCACGGATATACTTTTGCATAAATGGATTATTAATAAGATACTTACTGTTGCTTTGTTTTTAGATCTCATTTGAAGAAGATGGTATCCTCCTCGTAAGTCGCGTTCAGTCGTGACTCAAAGAGATCAGTTCCCTTTCCACCGTCACGACTTAGACAGTTCTTCGCTTCTGGAGCATCTATTAGCGTAATATGTAATAAAATCATCTGAGAAAATGTCAGCTGTTACGCCAAAAGTCACTCAGGGTTCACCGCAAGCGGAAAACCTAAATAATGCTTCTAACATTGTATTTTCTCTCACTGTACATTATGTGCATAGTGGCTGTTTATTAATTATAAGTAAGAAATGCAGAAATTACCAACAATACCAAAACAACTTAATTTTGAAAAGACTTGTATTTACGGACGCCCAATAAGTCAAAGTGACCAGTTTTGTGGTAAATTGTTACGTGAAGATAAAAATAAATTACACCAGCATTATTATGTTGTGCAACATGGTCAGCAATTAAACAAACAACTTTTATTTTTACTACAGTAAACGCTCTTTAAAAGCTTAAAGTGATCTATAACAGCAACATAGAAAATCATCAGATGGTATTATGCTGTAAATGTCAACGGGGCCAAAAGTCATCTATAGGGCGGACCGTTCAAAACAGGCCGATTGGTGAGACTTACCTAAGTTTATGTCAAATAGGTTCTCTGATGTCAGTAAAATAACCTACTCGTATCTGTGTTATAAGTGAAGACCATTACCACGTTGGCTTTCCATTCGGATATTTTTAATTATGATAAGATACCTAATGTACGGTCGTGGATCCCACACCAAAACCTGGAACGTTTATGAAAAACGTAAACCGTGAAACTTCTAGTGACAACACGATCGTATCTGGTACATACATATGAGGTGATCCGTAGAATTACTTATATTAGGTCAGACGCGGTGTAAGGGAGTGGACAATGTTGCATAGCGCGACAGTCTCTGCGCTTTTACAGGGCATTTACTGATTGCCGCGTATATATATAGTACTGCGAAGGGCATAGGGTAAAAAGTGTTGCAGAATATAGCTCATTTGACAGCGTGGGACGCTGGAATGCGGACGAACGACCCTGGTAAGGGTGCTGACAAAATCTGGAAATCTGTAGCTCCTCCCTATCTCAGTACGATGAATGAACGCTCCACATTCTGCACCACATGTTCAAAGGAGCCGTCAAGTCATGTCCATTAAATTTTGCAACAAATCGTTCTTTGCACTGCCGTGGTCTTTAAAGGCGACCCCACAGTCTTGTTTAATATCAATATAATAAAATTAAATGCCGTCAATTCTTGACCCAAGCGATTTTCGCAATGCCTCGGTTGTTGAACTGTAGCACAACTTTTAAGAGGGATGCCGACATTTTACAACTGTACACTACATTCTTGCAAAAAGCGGGTAATAAGTTGCGTATTGAAAGTGTTTAATATAATGGAGACCGTGAAGGTTGAAGTATCACAACAGAATGTAGTTCAACTAAATGAAGACTACGAAATAACTTACGAGTCATAATGATCAATAATGTTAATAAATTAATACTGCGTTGCTTTATCACAATGATAAAGTGTTTATAATTCACCAACTACCATTGTGCAAGTGGGTGATTGGCTCAAAGCTTCAGAATCTCAAAGTCAAGATCAAAACAGAGCAATGATATTTTGTTTGATTATCTGTCAGCGTCCCGACAAGATTGTGTCAAGGCAAGCGATTCTGATCGAATACTTAATAACTAGATTGTTGTTACCACTGAGTCGGTACCATTAATAATGATTATTGTAAAGAGCTTGGATAAACTGGAGATAAAACAAACACATTACGAAATATGAAGTTGTAATAAATGAGTATATCTATGATGGTAGTATGAAAAGAATAGTGTCAATCACGCATGTTACCAAAACACAAAAAAAAATTGTAACATTAGTATGTAACGTCGTTATTTGGAACTATCCAGCTGTAGCAGCAGTATCAAATGAATAGATACTATTCTATTACTATGAAAAAGTGATATATTTATGAAAAAAGGTGGCGCCTGTTTCTTGCGGAGGTTTAACTGTAGAGTTTTTTATTTGAGACTCTGTCCACTTCATAAACTTCATAACAAACATTAATATACTTGTACTTGAAAGAAATACGTAATCCTTAAATTGAATTTAACAAGTGACAAATGCATCCTAGTGTAAAAAATGCCTTTGTACGGTTTCATCCTTTTTGGAAATATCATATTTCACACCCTGCGTTGAGCTTGTGTATAGGTAATTTTGAAGCTAACCATACGGTACTTAAATTACCTACTAACAACAATTATTTAGTACGGAAGTGACAGTTGGGTATGGCAAAAGAAGGATGAAAGTAGGATAAATGCAGTGGAAATGAGAGCATGGCGAAGTTTGGCAGGAGTGACATTGAGTGATAAAGTAAGGAATAGCATAATAAGAGAGCGATGTGGTGTGAAAGAGGATGTTGTCACAAAAATTAAGATGGGAATGCTAAGATGGTTTGGGCATATGGAAAGCATGGATGAAAGGCGATTAACGAAACAAATTTACAAGGCGAGGGTGGATGGAGCTGTTGAAAGGGGAAGGCCTAGACGGACGTACTTAGGACAAGTCCAAGACGTGCTCAGAAAAGGTCAGGTCAGGAGTACTCATAATCAACGAGCATGTATGAAAGGATTAATGAGAGTGAAAAGAAGCGCAAGAGGTGTGTCAGGACCGTAGCAAGTGTAAAGATGTGGTCTCTGCCAACCCCGTTGGGAAAAAGGCGTGATGGTATGTATGTATGTATGTTAACAATTATTTACAGATAAGTGAAAAAACGAATCAAACATAACTACGTTAATAACAATTTAAGGTAACATTTACTTTTAAATAAATTGTTCTTGAGAATTTGAAAAGCGTTGTTACGCACCTACAGAATGCTCATCAAGCTAATATCCAAAATCGGTAATAAATAAATACCTAATTAGGTTGGATTTCGAAAAATAACTAAAGATCTATCAGAAATAAATTGAGACCAGTGATACTTGCACAAATATTTACACCGACTAACACTGAAATTAGCCGAAAAAAAATGATTTGGCCCGTTGTAAGTAATGTAATATTTGCACCATATAGTAACTTAGAAAATAAATAAAGAAGTGTATCTATTGAATTATGCATCTTTGCCTTAAATCGTAATCGATTATCTCCATGTCTAACGTGATTGCTTACACGCGGCGCAGCGGAGAGCAGCGGCTTGCTAAATCATTCCATATGATGATTTATTCCGTCACCTAGGCAGACGTTGATAAATCAGCTAGTTATGATTTCTTTATGTAAGTAAAATAAAACGCAAGTATTCATGAACATAATACAGGTAAGACTCTAGATGCAGGAGTATAAGTAAGGGTGCCGACATGATGAGACGTTGAGTGTTTGCACAATACAAAATAATTTCCAGGTAAGTTTTATTTTAAATTACGAGTATCATGCAGGTGGAATCGTTAAATCTTAATATCCTCACGCTATTCTGTTACTACTTGACAAGCTGATAAGGTTTCCGCTGTTCCATCACTGCTCTAAATTTACCAACACCAGGGTGAATGTTAAGTATGGCAGGAAATGCACCCGGGGCGGGCTACTCGGCGGAAGGCTCAATCCCAACCTCAAATAATCTACTTGACATCGGTAATCTTGCTGAAAGTATTTTGTAGAAAAATAGAAACAAAAAGGCTTTAAATTATTTTTACTAAGCGTCCATCGCAAATAAAACCAAAGATTTAATAATGCTTTCTACTCCACAGCGTTTTTTCTAATCGGACTCGCCAGTTACCACTCTGTTGAATCTAGAGGGTGTCATTCCCGAATCCCAATTTGCGGGACTGACGGCAGAACCTACAGGAACATCTGCGAAATGAACATTGCCAAGCGCTTGGACCCCGACCTCGGCGTCTTCTACGAGGGTATTTGCGACTCCTTTCGTCTCAGACTAAGTGGGCAGGCCGCTAAGACTAGCAAAAACATCGTAGAAGACAATCAACTTGACAGTCAAGATATCACCATCACTTCTAAGCTGCAATGTACGTTCGTTTTTTTGCCAGTCTGCGGCACCGATGGAAAGACTTACAGGAATAAATGCTTTCTTCAGTTCCATAGGACCAAAAAACCGTGGCTCAGCAGGAAACATAGGGGATGGTGCCCTGATGATAAACCAATAAAATCTACTACAAAGAGCAATGACAAGACACATGGGCCCCTGAGAATTACAATTGTAAGAGTATTATAAGAAATCCATTTTTAAAATTCTTTGTATCTATGCTTAGGGATGGTGCCCGGATGATGAACCAATAAAATCTACGACAAAGAGCAATGACAAGAGGAACATGTTGCTGGTCATTTCTCCACAAACCTACAATGGAAAATCTATAGTTTTTTTACCTTTCAGTCAGATTTTCATAATTGTTTTAACCTTTTTTAATAGATTAAGTAAAACAATAAACTGTACAGTTTTGTAAAACAAATACACACCAATCAAGCTGATTTTAAGCACTGTTTAACTGTAGAAAACTACAACAACGTTGATACAATTTTACCAGTTTGAAGGTAATTTGCGTGCTACGAGTATTTGACAGGCAATCAATGTATCCACAAACATCCTATGTAGTTAATACTAATAAATGATCTTCAGAGTCAATAATGAAATTTTCATTGTACACAGCTCAATCGTAACACCACATGAGTTAGTATACAAACCGCAAATCTAGTTCTAAAAACATATATGTAATTTCTTAAATTTAACAAAGGCCTTTAAGCACTCGATCCATTGACATAAAAGAGATGTATGGCATCAATAACACAATTATGGTGACAAAGCTTTAACAACCGTGCTGTGACAGGTGAATACCTAATGGTGGCAGCATGGCGTACGGAAATAAACCGGTTTTCACCGGCTCAGCCAGTGGTCTACGCATACACGCGTAGTAGCGTATTTGTTATAGCCACATGGATGGAGCTTTGTCTCTGTTCAGTTTCCATACTCATGTGGAAACACACTTCGCCAGTGTTACCACGTGCTGGACTAGCATATTTTTGCCACATATGAACTATTGCTACAGACGAACAGTAGTTAGTGCGTTCATAGCAAAAATATCCTAGCTTATCCGGCAGTGTTACTCCCCAGCAGTGGTTGCTGTACCTAAAATACAACTAAATAAATCATGTCCAATTAACTATAACAAGCTATGCATTTCTGCTTTCTGTGGTAGTTAAATTAAAATTATGTAGCCATAATTAAATTACGCTGCCTACGGACCGCTACATACTTATGAAGGAAACTCTCTCCTAGGAAGATTAATGAAAGGACCATCTTTTGCAGTGTACTGCGTAAATAAATGCAAATAAATGTCCAAGCAAATGTCAGGCCATAATTATCGGTAGCTCGCGTCAATTGGTGAAGCTTGATATGAGTGCTGTTACACCTGTTCTTGTGGATGGTATTGTTGTTCCTTTCTCTCCCTGTGTGAAAAATCTTGGCATTTATATGGACTGCTCCCTTAGCAGGACTAAACATATTAGTGAAGTGATCAGGAAAGTCACTGGAACTCTTCGGGCACTTTATCGGTTGAAGAACTTCCTTCCTTCATCAACCAACACATTGCTCGTACAGGCCCTTATTTTGCCATTAATTGATTATGGCGATGTCTGCCTCAGTAATGTGTCGCAGGAGCTGTTGAATATAATGGATCGACTTCTCAACAATTGTATACGTTTTATTTTCGGACTGCGCAAATATGATCATGTTTCTATGTACCGCTCAAAACTTAACTGGCTGCCTATTCGGCAGCTTAGATCCATTAGAATTTTAAATGTTCTTTTTTCTATTTTTTTTGACCCCAATTACCCGTCTTATTTAAAAAGCAAATTTCACTTTCTTCATTCCTCACACTATCGTTAGCTGCGTTCTGAAAATACTCTTTCTCTTCTTACTCCTTTTCATTCTTCCGGCTTTATGTCCAGTTCTTTCACGGTTTCTGCGATACGCCTCTGGAACAAACTTCCTGTCCCAGTAAGAAAGTCTCTTGGCAAATATGGTTTTTAAGTGGCTGCTAAGAAGCATTACAGATGCTGGAACTGACTTGAGATGCTGGAAAGGTTTGTGGCTCAAATACTGCCAGGTTAATGTGGCGTTTATATGATTTAGCAATTTACTTTTTTTTGCTTGGTTCTTTTTAAAAATATTATATTGGTTTTTACAAGTTTTTTTGTTATTGTGTGTGTTTAGATTTTTGTTTAGATTTTTTTTAGCTATGAGACGTATATATCTTGTATTTATTCAAGTCTATGTATGTATATAGATAATGATATATGTGTAAGTACGAGTATATTTTGTTGTTTTTGGTTCTTTTTTTTTAATGTTTTGCTTTAGTTAGTTTTAGTAGTAAAATGTTATCACTTGCACAGTCTGTAAATTTATCTGTTTAATTGTGTGGTTGACTGGCAGAGATTTTGGCATTAAGTCCGCCTATTGTACTGTGTATTTCTGTGCAATGAAGAATAAATGAATAAATGAATATGTTTAAACATGAGTTTAGATGTGGAAAATTAGCTAAAACTAAACTGCGTTCTTTAACAGTCCTAGACATTATGACGTGTCAATGAAGCAGAGGCAGGAAAACTTATAATGTCGACGTTTTGCAATCTCAACATGACCATCACTTCTAAAATCAATTCAGTTCACACGTCCCTTTTTATTTTGTCGTTTAGACTTTAAAATGTAACGTTTTGTATAAACTTTTTGAATGCACTATGAAATGAGGTTTACTAGTTAACCTTTATAAATTTATTACTTTGAAAGATGAGAACATATGTAATTATATTTTTGCTTGCCGCACGTATTTGATGAGAATATCATTGTTTTATATAACATTAAAGAAAGCTCTAAGTTCTCAAACACCTGAATAGCAATAAAGCCAAAATTTTATTCGATTATGTACACGAACTAACTATATCACCTAATATTTTAATCTCTATGTGGTTGTTTCAAATGTTACCCCAGCCAGCGCACACCCTTAGGAATACTTGAAATTGTTATTGTGGTAACATTATTTTCATTTTGGATTTTCTGATTAAACTGTAATTGCTTCAACTACGTAAGGTGTACCGTTAATAATACAGATTAGGTTTTCAATCATTAAGTTAATGACATTTCGCCATGAAGCTCGTTGGAGGTAAGAGACTAGCATTTCAACTACCCCTGAGTGTAAGCATTCGATCCACGTTGTTGATTAGGTTGATGATTATCTATAGCTTTAACAAAATAGAGGTAAACGTAACTTCGGAGGGGTTGAGGGGCCTCACCATATGGAACGTTTTTCATAATGGGGAATCATTGGACTTAACGGTAAAACCTACAGGAACCCAGAAAGCAGGGCACTTTTGAGCCCTTGCACGACGAGGTAGATACTCCACTGGGTTTGAAAATCTTGCAACTTTTGCGAAGGGTTTTATATTCGGCTCGTATCAGACCCAAAAAGGCTTTGATGGTCAGGATCTGCACCCACTATGGGAGGCTTATCTAACAGGCCTAAGGCCAACGGCAGAATGTAGCCCGTCCGAGGTACTGTTCGCCAGTGATTTTGGAACCGAGAAGTACCCTCACACAAAAATCAGATTTTCGGAAATTGCTCCAAGTCCTGTATACCTAATTGTGTGTGCTTTTCATTTCAGCCGTATCAATTCTAGCGTTTCTGACGTTTGTTGATCAGTCCAACGCATTCTTCTGGGAGAAATGTCCTTACAAGGACAAAGGTCCGCTTTGTGGATCTAACGGAGAAACTTATGGATCAATGTGTGATTTCGTTACAGCGCAGTCTTTTTTCACATCGCTTAAGGTCATATTTCATGGTACCTGCGAAAGTTATGACAACGAGAATCTAAATTATTATAATTACCAAACGACCACAAGAAAACGGACAACGAAATCCAAATCTAGGCCCAAAAGACCTCGCCCAGAAATAAATGTTAACCTCGATAATGGAGCTGACAACATTAATAATATCGAGATAGGGAACTCCAATGGTGGCAATATTGACTTGAATAATAATGCTGATAATGACAACAATATTAATGTAAGCGGCAAAAATAAATACAAAATAAATGGGAATAATAAAGCCAATAACAAAAATGTGATCAAGATTGGAAGACTTTTGGCCAACTTCTATCCTATTCAACCGATTTGGAATTAAATCTTTTGAAAATGTTTGGAAATATTTTTTTTTTCAGTCAGAAGCATTTTTACTAGAGATGAAATAGATATCCGGTAACTATCCGGTAGAAGTATACGAAATTTTGGGATGGAATACTGTTTTAGTGTGTTTAAACCTGTATACTATATGTGCCATATACCTATAGTATATAAACTATCACAAGATTTTGTTGGGTGCAGACGTAGGATTTTTCCGCTTTGGGAATGGGAAGCCTTATAGCCAGTGAAATAAACTAAAACACAGTGCTATTATTTCAATAGCACGATTTTTCTATTGTTTGAGTCCGCCACTTAGGCGGTCAAACATCCAGATAAGAGGGATGACTGCGTATTTTGAGCTCATAACTGGTTAAAAGAACCTACTGAAGGAGTTAGCACACATCACACTAAGGTGGGTATAGACTTCAACCTTTGCTAGAGCATTACATTGTAATGTAACGTTCTTATGAACAGTGCAATTCGGGCAAAGGCTCGGTTTCATAAAAGTTTTTAAAATGTAGTTCCATCGAACGTCATAAAAAGACGCATGCTCGATGTTCTGATATAGGTGAATGCTCAAATCTATCAGCACCTTAATAATAATAGCATAAATACATAACGAGGACAGAATAGGATGAATGTTGGCAAAGCTTAAATTATATCATTTTGGCAGTCGCATCGTAACGGTGCGTTGACACCAAGCGAGCGAATGCTTATTCTATCCTCTCTCTCTCAAATTCTCTTTGTGTAAACAGAGACAGACAAAGAAAATTTCATAGAGTTGGGATGGAATGAGCGTTCGTTCGCTTGGTGTACACGCTCCGTAAAATAATGGGCAGGGCCAGATGACATCTATGTGTCTGATGTGATGCGTTTGTGCCCAAATCTAAATATAATGCATATGATTGCATGCAACCACGAACGAGTTTTACTCGTCTGCGCATGCAACACTTGATTTGTTATCGAAACACGATTCTATGATAATGTGTACTAAAAAAATACAGAAACTAGTGAAATAGATTCATATATCTACGCCTCTACAGAAATCCCACCACTATCTGTTTCATTACAAGACGTGGTGCGAGAATCTTAACGGCAATTTTTTTATCTTTATCGGAACTTCTTACCAAGCCTAACTAAGACAATGCCATGCCATCGTTAAAATCGATGGCATGGTTCCTAAGAACAGATCTTGTCTTTAGTTTCAGACTAGCCCAAACTGACCCATCTAAATGGGCCAGCCTGTATATTATCGCACGAGACATGAAACACCTGGTCATTTAAAAACGTTTTTCTTTAAACAATAGATACCACAAACTATATCACAATTTACCAGATCTACATTTGGTTAACAAAAATTAACAAAATCTACGTAATAACGTCACTTGAGTAAATATAAAGATTCTGCCTTAAAATCATGGGAAAACTGAATAAACAAAGATGTTGAATCTGAATCTTAATATATAATGTTATTTACCATTTTGCAATGCTTAAATCAGCTGATATCTGAAGATAGAGATCTAGAGAGACTTTAGATTATATCACCTACAAAAGTACCGTGTCGTGTTACGTGTGTGTCAAGCAATTGGAGAAATGGTAATCCATACACAATGCAACAGTTAATGATATAAAGACTATATATTTATATTTTTATATTTATATATTTTATAATCAATTGCTATGAGATCAGATGATGATGATGAACGATAAGGACACGGGAAAAAGTGTTTTAGAATGGTGCCTGTTTGTTTGTATGTTGGAGCACTTCTGTTAAAGCTGGATAATATGGGTAATTTAGATAACTACAAAAATATAAAATTTATACATAACGTACTGTGATCATCATGCATGATCAAATTGATCATATTGATCGCAGACGAAAAAATAATTTTAGTTTTATTTTTGAATTAGCAAGCAGCGTTCGACACCTCTTCCGATAAGTTCGTTTGGGCAATCGAAATAGAAGTTTAAACTCAGTTATTTATCATCATCTTAAGCTTTTTATTTAATTCTGCAAATGAAACATGTTATCTTTCCTGTTAAATTTATTTAGCAAAACTGAGTTGTGATTTCACACATAATTATCGAGTGGAAAACGTTTTATGAAAGGTTTTATGGCATCAACTGCAGAGTGCAGTGTCTACAGTGTGTCTACATTTTGTTATCCTATGGTTCTACAATTGGATAGATGACAACATCATCGAATTCTAAAAATTATTAAAAATAAAAAATAAAATGCAATAAAAAAGGGGCATAATTGTGTGAACTTTTAGTTCGTTAACTTAGGTACAATTAATTTTATGGCTGTTCCAACTCGGGTGGGCAAGCCAAATTTTAAGAGTCTAAAATTAGTAAAAATCAGTATTCGATAATCCACACAGTTCGTGGCAACTTTTGTTAAAAAACCATATTCATAAATGCAAAATTTAATATAGCTGCCAAATATTTCTTTTACCAACGTTTCTATTATTGACAGGTCTTTCGATAGCACCTCAACCATAAAAAGGTCAACTACCCTATTTTTAGTGATGAAAACTTCTGTCTATATATAAATAGCTCTGCATTTTCTCAAAGAAAAAATCTTTTTGTTTCTTTTTTCAAATGATAATGGTAGATTTTATAGCTCTCCTCATCCAACGGAAGACGGTCTTTATAAAGAAGTTTGTCTTTAGTGATCAATCATTATTAGCCATTTAATAATTATTTGAATTATCGTACACCGCATTAACAAATCGTAATAACTATTGCCAAACATTGGTTTCACTGTATTCTTAACTTCAAGGTTTTTGTTTTTTTACACATTCCGCTGATACTCATGAAAGTGCGAATTACTTTCTTCCCGTCTTTTTGGTGGCAAGACACAACAAAGGGATCCGTGGCGCCATCGCAGGTCTGATCTATTTTGTCACATTCCATGATTTGGTTATTCTTGAGAAACTTTATCCATTTTCCACATATTATCGGAGGCTAGACGAGCGCCAAAATTACTGCAAAAGAAGTTTCTTTTGAATAATAATTGTAGTAAAAACCGTCTGAAAAATACAGATAGGAAATCAATATTTGGTGCAAGCATTAATCATTTAAGATTTTTTATTATTATTCAATGGCTCGGTAGTGATCAGCGTGTCTAGACCAAAGAGCATATAACACCAGAGCCTCATCACCTCAGCCTCAAAAAACTAAGTGTAGCGAGCTATTTCGTTAGTGAATATCCAGCTAATAGAAGATGCATTATTGACAAGTAACCGCTGTTGACCAGCTGGAAATTAAATATCTTATTACCCTTTCCCCCCCCCCCCTCCCCCCTCACCTCTGAGGAGTACAGACGTGAATTTTGTAAACTAGACCTCCCTATGTTTTATTTTTAAATTTAATTCAAATTTTGCAAAATTAAATCAAGTTGAGAAAATACGAGTGCAGAAACTTCAAGGAGTGAATACGCACGCGATGGCGGAAAGTATTTTTTTTGTACTTCTTAATACCTAATTTATGTTTAATTTTCGATCGATACCCACTAATATAGCTTTAAGTTTTTTGTTACTAACCAATGGATCATTGTTATCTGAATAAATAAATATATAATTATATTATTATTACAAAATTACTTGCTAGTAGTATGTTATTGGGCGCTCTATATCACCTTTCGATCACTCGAGCATTCGCTCGAGCTCTCTTCAGGTGATATAGAGCCCCCAATAACATACTCATCAGTTTTGATGTTATTGCGTCGTATAAATTGAATCCTAAGCTGGGATAACAATGATATAAGACGCGACCTCACCCATGCGTTTTAATCCTCAATAACATTGACAGTGCTGCTATCAAAATTGACTTATACGAAAACTTTTGAGTGAGAAAACTAGTTGTCTGAAATTAATAACTTGAACTAGCTTGGTTTTTTACACCATTTATAAATACAACCAATTTATTGAACTGATCATTTCATAAAAAGCTTCTTCAATAAGCAGACTGCATAATTGCAATGAAATTTGTAAAACAAAAAGAATCGTTAAACTTAAAATGTGTCTGTCCAGCTCCTCTTAATAAAATTAAACGTCATGGAACATTATTACCAAATACGATACGGTGTCTCGTCTGTGGACCTTCTAACTGTGGAAAAACTAACTTAGTTATAAGTCTACTGTTGCATGAAGATGGACCCCGTTTTCATAACTTGTATATATATTCAAAATCATTGTATCAACCCAAGTATTTGTTCCTTGAAAATGTTTTAAGTATGGTAGATGGATTATCACTTTATAAATACAATCACAACAGTGAAATTTTGAGTCCCCATGATGCTAAAACAGATTCCATAATTATTTTTGATGACGTTGCGTGTGAAAATCAGAACAATATCAGAGATTATTTTGCTATGGGTCGCCATAAAAATATAGATTGTTTTTATATTAATCAAACTTATACTAAAATTCCTAAGCAACTTATAAGGGATAATTCCAATCTAATAATATTATTCAAACAAGATGATGTCAATTTGAAACACGTCTATGACGAACACGTAGGTTCCGACATGTCCTGGATACAGTTTCGCGAATTATGTTCAAAAGTTTGGGAGAAACCGCATAGTTATCTCGTTATTGACAAAGACAGTGAGAAAAACAAAGGTTGCTATAGAAAGGGATTTGATACGTTCATAGTATTTGATGAACATTAATAAACAATTAATGAGGTGTTATATAGTCACTTTAATTTGTGATGCCGTGCGGAATCAACATGGAGAGAAACCTAAAGGAACAAATTGTTAAGTCTGCTGCTGCCGTGAAAAAGAAAGTGGAAATGATTAAAGATGCAAAAGCGACCAATGATATGGTTTTAGATTCTATGTTTAAACCAATAGTTGACCCTCTTAAAGAGTTATCTAAAAAAAAAAAACAAAATAATGAACTCGCAAAATCTGGATACGAACCGATAAT
Source organism: Udea olivalis (assembly GCA_947369235.1). NCBI lineage: Eukaryota > Metazoa > Arthropoda > Insecta > Lepidoptera > Crambidae > Udea > Udea olivalis. Next base: position 6,207,014 of record OX376345.1, on the reverse strand, counting down.
GAAACAAAATAAATATAGTGAAAGCGAAGATGCTTGCTGTTCAGACGGGGATTTTCAAGAAAATAATAGCACAGAAGACGAGCAACACTTAAATGAAGAACAAATTTACGATGACGATATTGATCAAAACGAGTTATCCAACAAAACTCTAACCAGTGGTATATACTTACCGGAAAATGATGAAGTGCATGAAGATTCTTTTAAATCAATGGGATCATCTCCGAGTGAAAAAAATCAATCTTTATCTTGGTCTTTGATACAGCAGGCATCAAAACCGGTCACATACGGTGTCAAACTTGATCGAGGGAAACTTATGCTAGGCAAAACACGTGTTTACGATCAAGGACGCACTTTTAAAATTGGAAGTAAAACGGTGAAAAAGACCCCAGGCTTAGTTGATTTGTTATTCCGGAATGTACCAAATTTGGATCGTGTAACGGAACAAGACCTGCAAAATTATAAATTGTTGTTAATTGAAACTAATGCGCATAGGCGCGATTGTAACCCTAAAAAACCTATAAACAGCAACAAAGGAAAAAAATATCTGCATGTAATAAGACCATTATTTAAGTATTCTAGAAGTAACACCATAAGTACAGAGGATATTCATCAGGGAGAAGGGCTTAATCTTCTAAAAAAAGTTAAAAATAATGTGGATCTAGTATATTGGGATGATCCAAACGAACTGGTGGAGAGATTAAAATTGCTCATTGCTTCTCGTGATGCGGGCAATACAGGTTTAGACAATGAAATAACAGCAATAATTGAAGAGCTTTATGAATTCGGTATAATCAATAAAGATATAAATCAAATGCAATCAAGGAACAATACAGTCTACTAATAATTGACAAAGCGTAAACACGAATATGAATGTTGATAAATTTGGTCATCACGTTCATAAACGTTTACGTATTTCCGAATACGTTGAGCCATCAAACGAAGTGCTAGTAAAGTCCAACGAAGGATGGTTTGACTTGAAATTTGCTAGACTGATTGGCTTACCATCACCAGAGCACGACGATGATGCTGTGAAAAAATCATATGTCGACCAGAAAATAAAAGATATGAATACAGAATTAAATAAAGTACATGCTAATGTAAAAGTGTATATAAAGCAACTGGAAAAATTTACTTCAGACCATTTATCTTCTTCACATTATACAAAGCACGAAGTAGACAAATTAATTCAAGCATTACAAGGAAAATTAAAAAAGCATGAGTAAAAAGAATATTGTTGATGAGCTTCATAAGTCAGCTCGAAAAAATTTTATTCGCCGACCGACCATAATAAAGGGTATTGATGATTTATGGCAAGCAGACCTCATTGATATGCAAAAATATTCATATGCTAATAAAGGCTATAAATACATATTAGTTGTTATAGATGCTTTATCTAAATACGTTTGGGTAAGCCCTTTAAAATCCAAAGAGAAAACCTGTGTTACAAATGCTATGAAAAGTATTATAACAAAATATAGGCGATTCCCTAGAAATATACAGATTTAGGAAAAGAATTTTATAATAAAGCATTCAGTGAACTTATGAAGAGATACAAAATCAACCATTATTCGACATATTCTATAAAGAAAGCATCCATTGTAGAAAGAGTCATAAGAACTTTAAAAAGTAAACTTTTCAAACAATTTAGCATTTGCGGTAAATATAAGTGGGAAAAGAGTAATCTGGATTCAGTCGTTGAATGCTATAATGACTCTGTTCATCGTATTACAAAATTTAAACCTAAAGAAGTTAATAAATCCAATGAATTTTTAGTTAAATTTAACATATTGAAGTCACACAAACAAAAGATTAAAGGAAAGCCATTGCTATGTGTTGGTGATCATGTTCGTATTAGCAAATATAAAGGTGATTTTGGTAAGGGCTACACGCCTAACTGGTCTTCAGAATTATTTACTGTAAAAAAGATCACCAATACTAGTCCCCCTAGTTACCAACTAAAAGACAGACATGGTCAGAATATTCTAGGTTCCTTTTATGGATTCGAATTACAAAAGACTAAATTTCCAGACTTATACCTAATTGAGAGAGTTATTAAGAAAAAAGGCAGTAAGCTGTTTGTGAAGTGGTTAGGTCTCGATGATAACGAAAATAGTTGGGTTGCTAAATCATCCTTGGTATTGTGATATAAATAAAGAGTTTAAACAACCTCCTTTGTCATTTTACTCATATCCATGAAGGTAGGAAGGGGTATTATTGATAGTTTAATTAACCATTTACCTGTCGAGTTACATTTACCTGGTTATCAATTTTGCGGACCAGGAACGAAGCTTGAGCAACGGTTACAAAGAGGAGATCGAGGCATTAATAAGCTAGATCAAGCCTGCATGTATCACGACATAGCTTATAAAAATCGTGATTTAAAAAATCGACAAAAAGCAGACTTAGAGTTGTTAAAAATGGCTAAAAATCGACTTAAATCAAAAGACGCAGGGAAAGGAGAAAAAGTAGCATCGTGGATTGTTAAGAACGCTATGAAGGCTAAATTAAGAGCTGGTAAAGGAGTCAAGTCGTTCTTGACTGGTTTAAAAAAAATTCGCTCTAAAATAAAGAAAACGAAATCGAAAACTAAGGGATCAGCCATTAAAACAGCATACGCGGTAGCGAAAAAAGTATTTGCTAATGCGAAAGGTTTACGACTACCCCGTTGCATTCCAGTTCCAAAATGTGGTGGAATCTTGCCACTTATCCCAATTTTCGCAGGATTATCTGCCTTAGGTTCACTTGCAGGTGGTGCCGCAGGCATTGCAAAAGCTGTAAATGATGCTAAAGCTGCTCAAAGAACTTTCCAGGAATCGGAACGACACAACAGAGCTATGGAAGCTGTTGCTATTGGAAAAGGATTATATATTAGACCTCATAAAAAAGGATCGGGTCTATACTTGAACCCATCAAAAAACTAAGTAAGCGGCTACCCAAACGAGCACTGACAAACTGGGATATATTAGAACATAGTAGTGATATTCCATATTTTAGAGGTGTTTTTATGAGAGACACCTTACCGGCAAAGCCAAAAAGTATAGAATGCGCAATATTTAATTTGGATAGTTCCGATAAACCTGGGACTCATTGGGTAGCCTATGTTAAGAAAAACAATTATTGCGAATACTTTAATAGTTTCGGTAATTTAAAACCACCATTAGAACTAATAAAATACTTGAAAGGTCTACTTATTTATTATAATTATCCACAGTATCAAAAATTTGACTCAGTAAACTGCGGTCACTTATGTATATCGTTCTTGAAATCCTTTTGGAAAAAACAGTTAAAATAGAAATGTTATTAGGTTTTTTTTCAGTTTAAACATGTCTTTCACTGTGTCCATTACTGGACGAGGAGCTGCTCTAACAACCAGTTATTCACCAACACTAGAGTTGCGGGGAGAATATGAATGCGGTCTCTTAAATTTTTCTACATTTAATTCAATCCCTAACATTTATGAGCAGAATAATAAGTTTTACTATGGCGATAATGAAATCATTGTCATCCCGGAGGGTTCATATGAACTTCAAGATATTTGTGACTACTTGAAAAGTAACATAAAAGCTAATCTTTTTAAACTTTCTTGTAATAATAATACCCTGAAGACAAAACTCGTATGTTCAAAAAACATTTATTTTGACAAACCTAACTCAATTGGAACTATCCTAGGTTTCGGTAAGGAAACAATAAAAGCGAATATAAGTAGCGAGTCACAGTATCCTGTGAGTATTTTACCAACGACCATTGTTCGCATCGAATGTGACGTTTCAAGCGGATCTTTTGTAAACGGATTATCAAGTCATATTATTTACGAATTCGCCCCCAACGTACCACCCGGTTACCGAATTATAGAAGTCCCCAAGAATATAATTTATTTTCCAGTTAATCATAATTCAATCAATGCAATCAACATAAGATTGTTAGACTCAGAAAATAAGCTGATTAATTTACGAGGTGAGGAAGTACAACTGTATCTTCATTTTAGGAAAAAATGTTGAATTTCACCAAAAAAAATAATGTACCGAATTATAATAAAAACCCTTTTACGACTTTTGAAAATGTCAGTTCAAGAAAGACGCCACGCAAAGTAACACCACCTGTGCCACGGAATAAATTAACAAAACAGAACAAAGAATTCCTTAAATTTATAGGCTTACTAAAATGAGTATATTAAGTATTTGCAACCCTGTAGTAACAGATAACAGCATTGAAAGTTTTGAATACCATTCATACAAGCCATATGTGACAAGTTTTAATAAAAATGATGAAATAAGGATACCTATAAACCAACAAGACTTGTATGTACTACCTTCAGCTAGCACTTTATACATTGAAGGCAAAGCAAATATTTATGATAGTACTACAAAAAAAGAAGTGTCAAGTGTGCATTTTACAAATAACCCAGCGTTGTTTTTATTTCAAGACATCAGATACGAATTAAATGGAGTTGAAATTGATAAGATTAAAAATGCTGGTATAACAACAACAATTAAGTCTTACCTATCTCTGAATGATAATGAATCGAAATGTGCGAAGGTTTGGGGTTGGTCTGTCGACGGAAATACTAATGTTCACAATGGTGTATTTTCAGCTTCGATTCCCTTAAATAAAATATTAGGATTCGCTGAAGATTATGATAAAATTGTAATAAACTGTAAACATGAACTAGTTTTATTAAGAAGCAATACAAATCTTAACGTATTAAAATTGAATAGTGGCGAAGTTGTGGATGATATTGTCATCAGCAAAATAGTTTGGCGAGTTCCTCATGTTAAAGTTTGTGATCGCGATAGGATTACTTTGCTTAAACATTTAGAAAAGAATCGCGGTATTACAATACCGTTTAGAAATTGGGATTTGTATGAATATCCGTTACTACCAAAAACACGTAAACATTCATGGTCAATTAAAACTTCATCTCAGATAGAAAAACCGCGATTTGTCATTATTGCATTACAAACTAATCGCAAGTATAAGGCTGATTTGTCCATGGCAGAGTTTGATCATTGTAAAGTTAGTGACGTAAAAGTATTTTTAAATTCTACCTACTTCCCATATGAAAATCTAAACGTGAGTTTTACTCAAGACAAGTTTACTTTATTATATGAACAATATGCTCGCTTTCAACAGTCTTACTACGGACGCCGATCAGAGCCGTTGATGAGTTTGAAACAATTCAGAGATATTGCTCCCATGTTTGTGATAGATTGCTCACGTCAGCACGAAACATTAAAAGGTTCAATAGATGTGAGAGTTGAAATTGAAACCGAACAAGAAATACCAGACCAAACCGCTGCCTATTGTTTATTATTAAACGATTGTATTTTCGAATACAAACCCCTTAGTAGCATAGTCAAGAAATTATCATGAACAGCCACACAGTTTTTTTGGATTTACAAGGGTTTAAAGGTCGTAAAAATGAATTTATAGTCAAAGAGCTAGTTATAGCCACACAAGAGCATACGCAACCATTTTTGATCAAACCTCCATATCCGTATTCAACGCTAACAAATGAGGAGAAAAAACATGTTTGGTGGATAGAAAGCCACAGAGGTTATAGGTGGAGTGAGGGTTACATCGATTATAGGGAATTTCAAAGAATTATTAAACCCTTATTAAAAGATTGCAAGATTATTGTGAAAGGCCAAGAAAAAATCAAATGGGTGGAAGATCTATGCGGTCACACAAACGTGATAGATATTAGTCATAAGGATATTCCTAATTTAAAAAATCTAATTGAAATGTATTGTCAAAGTTTAATGTCATTGAATTGTTTCACTCATAGAAATAAGGAATATTGTGCATTGAAAAATGTTTTGTGTATTCAAAAATGGTGTTTAGAAAATAATTTAGTTTTATAACTTTTACTTGTAATAAAATTTTAAAGTTGAACAATATAAATGTTTTTATTTAACACGTTTCCTTTTAATTCCCTAATATGACAAAGAAAACCACCTTTCTAAAGTAAAATGTTTTATTTAACTGTAATAACAGCATAAACAAATAATCAAATTATTTTTAAAACCAGTACATAACTTAAATAATAATAAAAAATTATAAAATAAAAAAGTTTATATAAATTTAATCTTAGTTACTAAATAAATTATTTACAAGTTATCACTACATAGTTTTTTAGATATTTTCTTTATTATGCACTCTGTCATGTCCATTATCTCGTCCACGGGATCGCGAACCACGTATTGCGCACTGAGCAACATTTTGTCGTCGCTTTCTGACGGTGGTTCACATTGGCTATTCAGATCCAACACCCTTATCTGAATAAGTCTAGTTCCTCTCTGCTCTTCACTTATCACATAAGACCTTGGAGTGATTTTCTGCTTTTTAGAATTCACTAGTTTGGATGTACCTTTCCTCTTTTTTCTTGTGAAGTCCTCTTGTTTGGATTGTTGTTGAAGAGGAATTTCTTGCGATTGGGAGCCGAATAGATCAAGGCACTGCTGAGTGAAATTTTCCAATGGGTCTTGAGCATATTGCGAAAAGTCTTCCATTATCTATAAGAGAACAAAAAATGTTTAAAATAAACATACTAACCAGCATTGGATAAGAATGCTTGAATTATTTAAATAGCGTAATACTTACTAGAAACGAAGATTGGAAGCAAAGGGAAACTACTTTGGGTATGAGCGTCTTCCTAAAAGGCTGTTTGAATAATGAGCAAAAATTAATGAGAGCCTATTATTTGCATTAGTAGTTGCAAACCTTTGAAACTGTATAGTCATCGATTATCATGACCTAAATACAACACGTGTTATATGAACACATGATCATACAATTTTAAGCTACGTTTGCTATAAACCGAAGTGTCAACATTTTCTTTTACACGTTATGACAAGTAGAAGTTAATGATGACACTTCAATTATTAAAATTAGTACCTATTCAAGTAATATGAGTTATATTGGAAAATTCCTAAGTTTGCAAAAATAAAGTGCATATTATTGCCTACCGGTGAACACGTGCATACACGTGCCGGATTTTATTAGGTAATAATAAGTGAAACCTTAAAAATAAAAAGCATGGGTTTTGTTTTTACGAATTTATTTAAAAAAAGAAAACCTACTCTAATCACAATTATAACTATAAACCAAACTTACTTTTTCTAACTTATAGTGACTTACAGTAAATTTTAAAACGAATCTTAATAATAACAACACATTAATGACACACATATTTCAGCTTAAAGTAAATCTAAACGTTCCTTTCAAATCAAAGAGTGATGCCCCCATGACATTGTGGAAATTTTGTCAGGCATTATAAATCGTTTATCATCAGCATTACATAAAGCAATTTTATTGACTGTTTGAGTAAAAATTTCATGCTTAATACATTTAAATAGTATATTTTTTCTGCGCACTATTTTATCATTTAGTAAAGCGTTACTATAATCAGATGCCTGCAAATCCTTAATAACATTTTTTCTGATACCTTTCGCTTTCTTGATAACTTTGGAGTGAGTTTTAATGCAATATAATTTTGATCGCAATCCAACAAATTCTGTCATAATATGCCCTCCAAGTTCATCTTTGAATAGGCCGGGCACCTTTTTGTTCTTTATTGGAATGTCAAATAGATTTTCTGATTCGTAATTACTGGTATCAAAATATTTTAAGAAATATTGTTTTAAATCTTCATAGAAATTCAATGTTTTTATTTCATAGATAAAGCTATCAGTATCTGTATAACATAATCGCACTCGCTCTCCGTAGTGTGGCTTTATAACAGAATAATGAAATTGATACATGTGACTTTTTGAAAGTTCTAAAACAGCAAATCCGATGTAAATCGGTTTATCTAGTACAACTTGTTCCGGTTTCATCTGTATGGCCACTAAATTTTCAGAAAAAATAGTTGCACTATGAAAATTGGGTCTTGAAATTAGTTTTGAAGCAGACAGACAACGCTTGGTATTATTAGTGGTATCTTGCCATTGAGTTACTAATTTAACGTTAACTCTACGTTCTGTATCTTCCATCGTTTTCCCGAAAACGGAGTTGTTCATAAGTTTGAAGAGGTCTTGCTGAAACGGTGTCACAGCTTTTTTTCTTAGTTCAGTGTTAAGATTAATATATTCCGCTAAAAAATTATTTTGTCTAAAAGTAATAACTCTATGAATTTTTCTTAAAATAAGTCCATGACTGAGACAAGTTTTTAAATAAACGTAATGAATGACATACTGATATTTTGAATGCAAATTAGGTATCAATTTAGAAGTTGTACCACCCGGTGGTACAAATTTTTCTGCACAAAATGGATAGTCGTTATGAGCACAATGAAATTCTTCCGGGTATGATAAATCGACTTCAAGAATATATCCAAAATCAGCATCGTTTGGCACATTCTCGATTTGCAGTTGATCTATTTCATGTTGTTTTAAAAATCTAAAATTAGATACTGGCAAAGACTGGCACATGCTATAACCATAAAGATTATTACAGTCAATGTATACAAGGAAAGAATCAGGCTTAGTTTCGTCATAATTGTTCATGTAAAGGTTATTTGCTTTGGCATGTCTAGTAGAACATAGACAAATTCCACCTCTGATTCCTTTTTGTACAAGGCGTATAATGTCTAAGTCTGACAGTAGCTCCAATTCTACGCCTGTTTTTAATAACATTGCGTCAAATGATAAGCTTGGAGCTGTTAAGTAAAAAGCAGGATCTAACTGATAACTTTTCTTGCAGACAGATCTAAAGTTTTCAAAAATATCTGTCAGCAAAAAAACATCGGTTTTAAGATAGAGATCGGTATATTCTCCCATATCAGCAATATTGAAAGTACTCCAAACCGCTTTGGCATGTAAATAATCTTCATCACTGATACCCTCGTCAGTCAAAGAATTGTGAAACTTTTCTTTTGGAGGAAGTTGTCTCTCAGAAAACGACCTCCATGATTCCATGTGATCGTAGGGATACACGCCTTTACGAGTCATTAGATTAAATTCATGTTCTTTCGCAAAACATTGTTTTAAATGTATGAAATCTTTTTTATCTAAACCATTTGCTAATTTTTCTAGACTTGTACCCAAAAACTTAAAAGAATCTACAAACCTTATTTGAGCAAATTTACCGTCATCGATCTTCAAAAATTTAGTGAACGAAATATAATTTTCTTTGTTCTTAGGTATTACTTTTATGGGACCTAAACTTTCAGCCAACTCTTTAATGAAAAGATGACAATCATAACCTGCTAAATTATGAAAGAAAACGGGAATAAGCTTAGGAAAACTGTATTGTAAATTACAATGCTGATGAGCTGCACCTCGGTAACGGCCTGTCAAATGACAGTGGTCCCTAACCTTGTCGAAAAGCAAAAGGTTATTGCAGATATGACAGACTTCAGAACGAGCAAACGTTTCAGCTTCTTCCTCATTGAACACCATAGGTACCTTAACACTTAAAATGTCGCAAACTCTTTTCACATCTTCATACAGACATTTCAAAAATTTTTGAACACAATCTTTTCCGCGATATTGTACAAAACGATTGAGACTGCTATCAAATGAGCAAACAATATTATAAGCAAAAGCCGCGGGCAAGTGTTGTTTTCTATTCAAAGTATAACTGCAAGTTGGATTTGGTTCACAAGCTATTATAGGTGTAAGTAAAGTTTCGAAATCGGCATAAACAACAAAGGGAACGTCTTGCTTGCGATTAAAATTTTTAAAATGAAGATAGCTACCTTGTTGCGGAAGAACAGTAGACACGCCGCCACAAATATGGTCATAGAGTTTATTTTCAGATGAAAAAAAGAGCAAGCAATCATCACAAAAGTATAATGTACCATGATGCTGCGTTATTTGAGTACGAACTAAACGTGACAAATTCTTTATTAAAACGTAGTGCGATTTATTACCATTTTCTATTAAAAGCAGATTTATTCTAACTTTTCTTTTGAATTCGGATTTATAAATTGGTCCTACAATGCGACTATTTTTTAAAGAGTAAACATTTATGCTTAAGTTTGTATTGTTTTTTTCAAATGTTTTAATATCTGTGAATGTGATAGGAAAGTTTAAATTATCAACATTTAGAACGTCTGCAAAGTAGGGATAAGACGTCGTGCGATCACAGTTGTTTTTGGCAGGATAAAGTGCAGCTACAATACTCCACAAAAAACAACAGTTGTCTTTGTTTCTAACGTTAATACAAGCTTTTTTCTTTTTCAAATTCAATGGCAAATCCATATAGGTTGAGCCTGAACCGCATAATGGATCGAATTTGTTAATGTTTATTTCAATATAAACATTGTTTAAAAACGCCCACTCACTTTCACGATCCTCGAACTCTTCGACCTTTTTACATAACGTGTTAACTATAGTCTCAAATATCTGTTCGTAATCGAAGTTTCGGTGTACTATTAAATTCTTAGTCACAAACGATTTCATTTCCTCACTGTTACTTTTTAATTGAATAAAATTAGCAAAAAATTCTAAGTTTATCTTTAAGCTGACAAACTTGTTCAATAATTTGTTTATAAAAATTAATAACTTATCACGTATACTACTTAAAAATGTGACCGGTAAAGACGATTCATGCCCTCCGGTAGCTAGTATTCTATAAGAAGCTATACGACCTTTGAATGCAGAAGCGATACTGATAACTCCATCTTCGATCGGATCCACACATTTATTTTTATGCACTTGACTTCGCAAGTGTCCAATCCAATGTTTGTTTTTCACGGTCAAACAACAAACAGTACAATAAGGCATGATAATATTAATCAGTTATACTTACAAGTTACCTCAAGCTGAATTAAATGTTAGTATAAAATAAGCAATTGAATCCCTAAATTTTATAGCAAACACACATCAAATCTCAAGATTTTATATTTTAAAAATATATACAAAAAAAAACTGATTTACTAATTATAAATACGAAACTCTTGTCAGTCTGTTACCTACTTTTTAAGCCTAAATGAGAAAAATTGATTGAAACTGCAATAGGAAGTTTAATTAATTACCTGCAAGAACCAATTACCTAGACTAGATTTGATGGGTTTGACTATAAACTTTAGGGAATAAAAATAAAAATAAAAAAGACTAAATTAAAATTTAAAAATTTATATTATAAAAATATTTTATTACTTAAAATTAACCTTATCACTATAGAAGACCGGATCTTTGTCTTCAAAGAGCAGCTTGGCGCTCTTCATGAACCTCTGAAGGTCCTGCCACTCGTTCGTGTCGGTGTTCAGTTGACTCTTCAGAGTGACGAGCGCTTTTTTGTATCGCTCTTCTGGCAATGACTTTAGGGCGTCACGCGTGTTGTACACGCGTACCTCCACGTAGTAAGCACCCGCGAGCTGAGCTACTTTGCGCACAGCACCGTTCGCAACCTTCGTTGTCAGGCTGCTGTCCAGCTTACGGCGTGCACTCTGTTGGTGAGCGGGTTCAGCACCCGCGTCTTCGTCCGATAGCAGCCCGAACAAGTCCTTACTCTTGGACGATGTTCTGTAAAAAACAATTAGCATCATAAATAATCATCCTTTTTTCATTATCATCCGGAGGAATGATAGTACGAGCGTCGTTGATAAAAAGTACAGAACAACCTGTTACGTTTCTTTCATACACACAAGCTTGCCCGAACCTTTCATAGAATTGCACATAAACTTACCGAGGTCTGGAGGCAGTTTTTTTTTTTGGCGCTGTTGGCGGAGCAGATTCACACTCAGAATCGGATCTGGAAAAAATACAAGAAATCAATAAATAAAACTGATTCGCAATCGAACTTAGATTCTTTAGTTTGTTCGACTTCAGAGTGATTATGATGATTCTCTTTGAAGACGTACCTTGATGTAGTTGGCGCAGTCTTTCTCCGTTTCGCGTTCTTGTTCTTTCCAGAGATGGTTGAGGAGGTTGAGCTTCCTCCAATCACGTTTTCAAACTCCGAGTCAGACCTGCAATAAAGAATGTGTTTCAGAAGTCAGTAGAATGTCGGTCAGTCTTTCAAATGAAATTGTTGTCCGTGGGCATCTATCTGGTTATAATCCTCTAATAAGTTATAAGTCAAGTTTTAAACAGATGGTAGATCTATACAGATGGTACATCTGTCTAGATCAGTTTGTAATATTTCGTCACATAGCCAAATGTAAAAAAGGTTAAAAGAAAAAAAAAACTCACATTTTACCTTGAGAGCGGTATTGAGCACTTGACCAGATGTTCTTCTTGAGCAGCGATTTGCTTCAGCACAATACTAGCAACTAGTAGTTCTAGTACTTGATGTAAAGCACTTGTTGCGGAGAATGTGGCGATTATCAGTGGAACTATCGATTTTATTGAACAAATACTGTTTAGCTTGCTGAAATGCATAGGGTTGTCAACGTAGTACTTTCCGTAGTAGCCAAATAAGTAAAAAATATTACTTACTTTATTTTAAAACAATGTTTCTTAATTGATTAGAATTGCAATACAATATTTTTAATAGTATTATTTATTCATTTTGCTGTATAACATTAAAAGTAATTATTATGTCTTGAATTTTTATGTATATTTTATTTCTTTATAAAATGTAATTACCTACTAAAAAGTTTTTATCCTACACCACAATTAAATGATATATGTAAATATACATACCATAAACCATAACAACCATAAACATATTACTTGTGATGAAATTATCAGATTATAAGAATACGTAAGTTATAAGATTATAAGAATATGTTCACGTTGAACTCTCGTTGAAGTTCTCGATATTTCCATTATGTTTGGTTTTAATATTTTATTAAACAAAAACTATTTAAGCACATAATATTATTTTCATATTAAGTTCAAAAGTATACGAATGGAAAAAAAATACCAGCCCTATCATAAACTGCAAGCATGCATATTTGCTTAAACGTAATTTTGAAACACATAGACGGAAAATACGAATGACCTAAATAAATAATATGTTGTGAAATCTTTCACAAAAATTATGCATGTATTTTATGGTAATTATAACTTTTTTTTTTGAGATTTTAAGTTTTATCAATAAAAGTAAGGTTTGTTCGTATTTACGTAAAAAAAAACAATTTAGAGGATTAAGATTTTCTGCTGCCTTTTAGCTTTACTTAATAAATTAATAAATATCGGGTGATTATTATCAGTATTCTCGTTTCTGATTAACATACATAAATATTTATATATGCATGATCAAATAGATAATAACACCCAGACACACAACAAATTTAAATGTTCATCACATAAATGGTTGACATGGGTGGGAATTGAACCTACGACCTCCAGCCTTAGAGGCAGGACTGTTACCATCGCGCCAACTGGCCATTAGAATGCAATAGACCAAAATGTTCGATCTATAACTCCTGCTTCTACATTGATTTAAAGGCAAATTCGCATTTGCGATTATCTCCACGCAGTATTTATTAGGATTTTTTGTTTTGATATGCTACGTCTTCTTATCATTTTCAGTTAAAAAATGTTTAGTAAAAAGCTATAAAGCCTGGTCAATCATACTAAGCAAGTTTTAATTTTTATCAGGTCTGATTCATTGTTACTTGTAAGTCTTCATTTTCCAGGCGTGGCGATCTTTACATAAGATGGTACTCGTACTTAACTCTTAAAATTGAATAAAAGATTTCAATTTTGCGTAAAAGTGTTTATCTCATTAGTTACCTATTTCAATAAAATGACCTGTTGGCGCAATGGTAACAGTCCTACCTTTAACGCTGGAAGTCTTAGGTTCAATTCCCACCCATGCCAACCATTTATGTGCTGAACATTATTTTGTAACTATTGTTTTGTGTCTGAGTGCTATTATCTATTTAGGTACAAATGTTCATCACATAAATGGTTGGCATGGGTGGGAATTGAACCTGCGACCTCCAGCGTTAAAGGCAGGACTGTTACCATTGCGCCAACAGGCCATTAGAATGAAATAGACCAAAATGTTCAATCCATAGCTCCTGCTCCTACGTTAATTTAAAGGCAAATTCACATTTGCGTTTATCTTCGAGCAGTATTTTTATTTAGGATCTTTTTTTTCTCTTGATAGGCTACTGTTTTTATCGTTTTCAGTTAGAAAATATTCAATAAAAAGCTAAAAAACCTGGCTAATTATACTTAACAAGTTTTAATTTATACCGGATCTGATTCATTGTTACTTTAAGTCTTCATTTGCCAGCCGTGGCGATCTTTAACTAAGATGATACTCCATACATACTACTTAACTCTTAAAAATTGTAATCCATACTTCCGTACTAATATTATAAATGCGAAAGTAACTCTGTCTGTCTGTCTCGCTTTCACGCCAAAAATACTAAACCAATTTAAGTAAAATTTGGCACACAGATAGTCTATAGCCTGAGAAAGGACTTTAAATCATCATTCCACGCTGACGCAGTCGTTGGCAGAAGCTAAATGAACGTAAGATTTCAATTGCACGTAATAGTGTTTATCTCATTAGTTACCTATTTCATTCTAATGGCCTGTTGACGCTAAGGGAACAGTCCTGCCTGTAGCGCTGGAGGTTGTAGGTTCGATTCTCATCCATAATAACTATTTATGTGTTACATATTTGTATTTGTTGTGGGTCTGGGTGTTCTTATCTATTTAAGTATGCATATAGAAATATTTTTGTATGTTTATTACTGTATACTGTATAGTCTCTGCCTACTGTGATGGTATGTATGTATGTCTGTGTGTATCATTCTCTGACATCCATAGTTCACGTTCTGCTTAATTTAGGATCAGGCTGTTTTTGGGATTATTTGGCCTAGATATATTTTGATCTATTTATTTGAAAAAATAAAGTAATTTTATCTCGGTCTTTAATTTTAATGACGGAGGCCTTTTGCCTAGCAGTGGGACAGCATATAGGCTAATTACTTACTTACTTACTTACTTACTAGGTATCGACGATAAAATTAAACATAACCCTGTTGTGTGATGATGATTGATGACGTAATAAGCATGATAGCATGGTGGTTAATCAGTCACTCGGATTGGTTTTGGGTTCAATTTAATTTATACAATCCCCGGTACTCTTATTTCTACTTCGTAAAGTACTTTAAAGCTAAAAGATTTAAAAGAATACATACTTGTAAAATCATAAAACAAGATCAAACAATTTTGAACAATATTTAACCTTATTTATTGTTATTTATATTATTATAACAAGGCAGATACCCTAACAGCAATACATACAGTTATCAGATTAACAGTTTTTATTTATTTTTGAAGGTAATTTGTATGTATTGAATTATTTTTTTAGTGGCGAGTTGATGTTTAAGTGGTGAACAAAACAAAATTTAGGGCTATTTTGACTTAGTGAACTTCTAATGTTAAAATATAATATTTGAAGTGACTATCATATTTCATTCATTGAAGATTTATTTAATTCAAGTTCGTGCACATTGGGTGACAAATACTGTAACATGTTGTCGCGTCAGCATCTTACATCCGGCGCGAGCGCGTCGAGGTCGGTGCGCGGAGTAGCGGGGGCGCGGGACGCGGGCGCCCGCTTGCGAGCGCGCGGGCTGACGACGTCATTTTTGCTTGAAGCGGGAGCGCGGGACGCGGGCGGGCGCACGGTTGCGGGCGAGCGGGCTGACGACGTCAATTTTGCTTATTTTATTTAAAGTTACAATCATTCATAACATACACTTCAACTTGGGCAGACGGTCATTGCATATTACTGCAGATTACTGTTCGAGCGTATTAGTTTAGTGAATGCGATTGTAAGTAACACACATTCTACCTTATCACACACTACATTCTTAGATATACATCTTCACTACACGAGATCATTGTTATCCTTGCTTAGAATTCGATTTATAGGAATTGTTTTGGGTAGTCGGAGCATTTTCATGAAACAAATGTGCAGTGCAGTGATTTGAGTTTCACATTTAACAATCAAAATGTATTTTTATATGCAACGCAATTACATCAAAACTGTTGAGTATGGTATTGGGCGATGATATATCATCTGAAGAGAGCTCGAGCGAATGCTCGAGTGATCGCAAGATGATATAGAGCGCCCAATACCATACTACTCTTGCTACGCTCAGTTCAAGGAATAAACTTGATAAGTTCTAAGGGATTGTTACAAGGCCCCTGGTCTAGACTTGCAAAATTTGTAGTAAGTAAACCTTTAAACACGAACGGCACACGACTGTGACGTGGCAACGGCAAGTGGTTGACTGCTGCTGTGAAGTGCTTTTTGCGTTTCTAAAACCCTTTACAAACGTTATCCAATCCAATGAATCAGTGGCAACGCTCAGCTTCCGATGGTGGCTATCCTTAGTCTTGTGATGAAATAAAACTGAAAGTAAATTCCTTTAAACCCATGCAAACACGAAATTTACCTTTGAATATAATATTACTAATTCCTTTGATGAACAACTTCATTACAGACTCTTAGCACGACTTGTAATTCCTATAAATTCTAAACAACTGGCCAACATTATTTGTTCGGCTACAAATTTTATACGCAATGTATTTATAGCTTGTAAAAATAATTCGTACAACCACTTAATTAAGAGAAAATGTACCGACTAATCATCTATGCCATAACAAAACTTTAACCGATGTGAAATTATACTTCATTTTTTGGAGAAATCCTTGCAATAATTGATGTGACGGATACTGAAAAATATGTTTATACGAGTATGCTACAGTATCACCTGAAAACTACTGGGTAAAGCTGTTGGTAATTTTTTCCGCAGTATATTATGTTTACTCCGATTCACTAATGAGGATTGAAAAAGACAGCCTATCTGTTCATCATCATCATCATCATATCGTTATCCCGGTTGCGTCTTTCCGGGGCCCAGGGTCCGCTTTCCTACATTTTTACCTCCACTTCGCGCGATTTTAGGCATCCTTTGGCAAGCCAGCATTTCTTGGGTCTTCCTCTTTTGCTGAGGCCATTTGATCGATCACCATGAGCTTCCAGTATTCAACAGTACTAAGTAGATATACCAGTGTTGAGCACCAACATCAAACACCATGAAATTGTTGTGCATCAAGCATAATGCGAGTGACCGTATTTTGTTAAAACATTAAAAAAAAACGAAAATGTGATGTCATTAAGTCCAAGCCGCTAATCCGAGAAACATTGTTGGTTTATTCCTCATCACTTTAACCTCAAAACACGTCCGTAACGTATTACTGTAATGACAACAGCCGGGGAAGTGTCGAATCATCGCAAAGATAGTTGCCTAAACCTAACGGCACTTTAACTGACAAGTTAGTTTGTAGCCGAGGATAGGAAGAAGTTAGAGATTGTTCGTTCGTTCACAAGAGTAACAATTCATCACTTTGAAAGCTAAGATAAATTTTGTTTTTTAATTTCTTATAATGCTTTACATTTGTCCGCTCACATGTATGTAGCAGTGTAACAAGATTACAAGATCAAACAAAGAAAAAATCGGCTAAAGTATAATTATAATTTTTATTTTTACTGGCATAACTGGGGACAGTTTTTAAATTGAATTAATCCGGTAAAATGTTTTTCTCATTTGCACTTTCGTAACTTTCCTTCATAAAAGTTATGCTCCATGTCTACTTACAAACAGGTTGTTAAAACTATAACCATTCAAAAAAGAATGTGCAATTTCCTTCAAAAGATTTTACTTTTAAAGTTTAAGCATACACTTGGAGTAGACTCGTATAGGATAGATAATGATAACCTCCTGGCAGAAAAAGCGTGTGCGACAAAAATGAAAATATTTACTTACAAAAGAACAAAAAAAGTGAAGCTAGCCAATAATAACTGTCATGTACTCTTCTACGGGTCAAATTGATTCGTATAGCCTAAAGATCAATCGTTCCGATTTTCATGACTTAACACCATTTACAGGTTGATTTGGCGTACCGCTAGCACTATGTAGTAAAACATGAGAACTGCATAGAGTTCATACACGGGACGGCAAATGCCGTGGCTGCCGTCGGGTGCCGTCGTTTGCCGTCGTTTGCCGTCGACATCTGACATCGGCTGTCATTTTTTAGTAATCTTATAAGTTCGAGTTCGTAATTATTGTTTTTCTTTTTTAAAAGAAATAATACGCAATTCCGAATAAATTTCTTCGGCTAAGCTCATGTTGTGTGTATCCTAGCTCTAATAATACTAAAAATAACAGCCGATGACAGATGTCGACAGCAGCCGTCGACACGCCGACAGCAGAGATCGACGGCATTCGCCATCCCGTGTGTAAGAACTGTAAACGTTTCACTATTTTGTTTAAATTAATCGTCTGCTTACTGCGAAAACCTGATAAATATGCAGATTTTGATGTTTCGAGAAAATGGCATTTGAAACGACAACCTCCGATAAGAGCGGTGTAATAAAACATCAAGACAGATAAATGTATCATACGAAAGTTGTGAAATATATGTCTTTATAAATGCAATTAATTTATTTGTGTCGTGATGGTAAAAATGGCACAAATAAAATTTTAACCAAGTTGCGCATGCATATATCAGGTTTTGCCTGAAACTAGAAAATGTCTAGTATGAATAAAGGTACAAGTTCGTGGCCGACTTCACACAGCAGCAGCCGACGACATGTCGTCGCGACACTACTGGTTTTTACATATTTCTATGAAAGCTTCGTGTCGCTGACTACGGATGGTATTTCATACAAATACATAGAAACCAGTAGTGTCGCGGCGACACGACGTCTGTTGCCGCTGCGTGGAGTCGGCTACGAAATCATACCTTAAACGTTCATAATAGTGTTTTATTGTACAAAACTTGTTTGCGCTAAAGTTTTCACGTGTTAGAAAGAAATAAGAAAAGACGTATAAAAACACATTTACCACGGCAAAATCTTTGCGTATTTATTAGTTATGATGGCATACCTACGAGTATAATGTTTTACTTGTATTATATCAATCGAAATATCTGTTTACAGGTTTTTCATTCTGGCTAACTCTGCAACGGTTACACTTAACATCTATTCGATTTTACTAGTAGAAAGTGCATGAAAAAATACATTTAACTGTGTTCTTAACTTGGTTTTGTAAAAGTGTATTTATTCGGTTATCGCAGCAAACGATTTAGTCTTTTGTTTTGTGATTGGTTACCAAGGTATCAAAACCAATCATGAACCGGTTTTATTCGGTCCTTATGTGTGCAATGTGTGTAATTTTAAAATGTTATAATGTGTGTTATATACCTACCTACACCAATTTAAATTGTACATTATTGTATTGGTCCTAATTTTCTTAGCTTACTAATATTAATGCGTATTTTCAGTGCAACTTTACAAAATAATTGCGAAGACTAATAATAAAAATAAATAATCGAACAGACAAACAAATATACTAGTCAGATGTAGCAGTTTATTGACGGCTTCGCGCTAATCATACAACAGAATAGTACATTATTGCAAAGGCAGCGAAATAGGCAATTGCAGGTCGAGTATGAGTTTGAAGGCCGAGCCGCAGGCGAGGACTTCAATGATACGAGACAGGCAATTGCCATTTCGGCCAAGGCATATATAGTGCTTTTCTTAAAAAAATGCAAGGAAATAAAAAGGGCCTTTTACATAATAAATTTAATTAATATTATTAACAAAATAACAACTCCGCTTTACCGCCAATTTGTTTTTTTTTATTTTACAATTTGTGCCGAAACGTAAACGCATCTGTGGCTATACAGCCACGAGAACGCAATGTGTACGATAGACGAAAGAGTTCTAAATTCAAACAGCACACCGTTTCATACAACATTGCCGGCGCGCTCTTCGTTCGAAATTCAAAGAACGCGCCGGGAAGTGATTTTGGGTTTTCAGTCTACGTAAATATGATACTTCGCGTGTTCTTTATTCAAAAGTAATGACAATATTTCCGAGCATGTTTAAGAAAAATGTATTTTGTACCTATGTGTGTATTTGTAGAATATATTGAGGTGTGACTGATGAGATGAGGTTCCGTCCTGCTCGATTAAATTTCTACTTCTGTACTCATTTGAAACACACAATGAGCATTCTTGGTGAACAAACATGTTACCATTAGTTACTCGCTTGAAAATGTACAGAGTTAAATAAAAACAAACAAAAAACTACAACTCATTTTTAAATGTGCTGCGTTCGTGGTTTGGGTTAAGTGTAAATGTTAGCGGCTGTGTCAATATTCTTACAATGTACATATATTACAATAAGGTCTGGTACCTTCCCGTAAGTGCACACACGGAGGTTACACTATTTGGAGAAACCATAATAAGTAGTTGCTCCTACCGCATATTTGTTAAAAGTTTATTTACGGCTCTAACAGCGTTGGTCACTAAAGCATTTTTTTCAATGATTTTACTGAAAATTCTGAAATGTTGTTTTTTTGCGTCTCTGAACCTCAAATGCCCTGGGCCCTAGCTACTGAGTTGTAGAGAAGCTTCTATTCAAAAGGTTATAACTGCACTCTAAATCAATTTAGGAAAACTGGAAATAAAGGTTTTTTTAAATAGTTATAACAAATATGAATGAAACTTTTCTTCCTAACGCGTTACTGTATGAAAAATATAAACCTTTTGTTTACAACCCTTTGTGTGTAATATGTGAATATAACTTTTTGATCGGGCTTACGATTCAAAAGACGTTTATAGCGATTATGGACGAATATAGCGTTTTGGACAAAATTACCAGTATGAGACGATACATTTTGATATAAAGAATCAGAAGCAAAATAAAAAAAAAAACCTGGATATGTAAATGTAACCTTTTGAACAGACGCTCCTCTAATAACTACTTATTCTGTGGCCTAAGTTTGGGAAAACTGCGCTGGGAAGACAAAGCTCTCTAGATAATTAGACCTAATGACTCATTTTCGACGTTTAACCGGCGGTAACCAGCTGCCACCATCAAATTTTATTTAGCAGACTCTTTCTTCCAGAAATTTTAAATAACAGAATTTTATTATTATATACACCAGTTGTCTCTAATCCAGAAGGGCTCTGGGAAGGCTTGATAGTGGTTCCGGACGAAACTAAGAGTGAAATCATAAAAATGGTTGTTACCCACTACTGCATACAGTTACGGATATTTAGACAGTCGATCTCAATCTTAATAGCTAATCTTGGTCCTAGATCTAGAAACCTTGAAACCCAGTCAAACCACTTGATAATCATTGATTCCCAGCGGCTAATCCCCACATTCACACGCCGAACTAATGGTCGTATCGATCACGTTAATTCGCTAAATGAGACGTTCGCTAATCGTCGACTCCGGCGCAACCATGGTGTAACTTGATAACCAAAGTCGTGTGAAATGTATACAATGTCTCTCTTTAATTAGCCAGTTATGGCATAATCTCCTCTGACTCGATTATTAAAACGGCAAGTTACCGACTACGTAATTAATTTAGACATTAAAAGCGCTTTTTGCATCGTCATCATTTTCTGAAATTATGGCTGCATGAATACTAGCTGTTTAAAAGTACGGGCTCATTTAAAAAAAAACACTTCATCTAACTTTTCTTAATGCCTAAAGATAGAAAGATAAGATTTTCTTCATACTTTATCACTTTAATTTTAATATTGTAAACAGATTTTTTTAATTATTTGCCAATACTATCCCTATATAAATGTCATTCGATTACTGCTGTTAGTGGCTTAGTTGTACGATTAAGTAAAGCAATATCTTCATTATTTCCTCTCTTCACACGATTTGCAACTAACACATAAGGAACGTGATTTCTTAGTAAGAAAATGCAACGGCATCTTTAGTGCCTGCAGCGGTTACTTAATGCAAATTTAATGATTCTGAAAAACAGTAACTGCATCTTAATTGATTCTGACGACAATCATCAGCTATTAACTGTAACATTTAGTTGCAAAACCCTGACATCACCGTTTAGATTGTCGGTGATAACTAACATAACATACCATACCATAAACGCTGGCCTCCATTGCCCAACGTTCAGCAGTCAGGCACTAAACTGAGAACGTCGTGCTGCTTTCCTGTTTCCCACAAGAGTTCATTTATCACACTATCATTCACGATGGTCTGTTGCAAAATCATTTGTGAGCTCTCACTGGGAAATGTTTACTTGTCACCAAGTAAACATTGATGAAAATTTGCCTCCCATAAAATTTCAGATGGACAGGGCACTTAGCGCAAAGAACTGATTGCCGTTAAGGCAGGAAGGTGCTGAATATATTCCTATGGGAGGCAAAGGTTTCAGAATTCAAGAGTGCCCAGTTGTGTGTGCGACATGCAATGCATCCATCGGTCCTGCGACCTCTATTAGAACGTCTGTGTAATGTCGACCTCGAAGTTGGGAGTCGCACCCCGCGGCCATCAATATCCCACTGAACATTAAATAAATAATATTATTTGTTACAGTTACTTGCCTTATAGAAAAAAAGTAAAGAAGAGAATTGTTGTAGGATGTGTTAATATAAGACTATTGACAAAATGGTTCCCATTAACTGTGCTTAAATAGAAAGAAACAGTCACCAATATTATGCCTGTGATTACTGCACCCATCAATTACCACAACGTTAACTGGCACTTAACCACAAAGCCACGGTAAGCGGCAGGATGCGAGTGGAACTGGTCGAGGTGCGCGGGCGCAGGCCCCGCACTAATCGCGGACCACATTCCGCCTCGTACAGATATCCACTTCTAGAGCAAACATGTTAGGCACCTATATGTTACGCAATTTCAGATTCGCAACGCTTTGGAATTGGATTCAGAATGGGTTTGACAGGAATTTCTAAGGTCCACTTTTTGTGTGATCGGTTGCAAAGTTGCATTACTGGAAAAGATTCTGTGTTACTTCAAATTGAGGCATTAGTGCATTTAAAAATTAAACTTACTGGTTCACCATTACATCTGAATGAAACATTATACCTAATTCAGGGCCTGTTGCTGCAATGGCAGCTATCCTGCCGGAGATCGTGGGGTCGATCCCACAAGTGATAAATATTTGTGTTTGCTTTGAGTCTGGGGGTTATTATCTTTTATATATGTACACCATAGTATGTCGTAGGCGCTAGACACAATAGAAAAACAATCCAATTTACGTATTGCATGTATGTTTATCAGTCTCTGACACCTATAGTACAAGCGCAGTTTAGTTTGGGCTCAGATCGTCAGATGATCTGATGTAGGGTGTCCCAGATATTTATTTACTTGCTAATAAATACACCAGAATAAAATCATTTATATTAGTTTTCGCATACTGTTTTACTTCAATAATTTATTTGAGATGGACAATATTTATGACAAAATAAATACAAGCAGCCAATCGGAAATAAAAGAAACCGATCTATAAGAGGAACGCGTAACATAGTAGCAGATATCACGAGTGGGTATTGACTTGTGCGTAATGTCACGCCATGCGCAAGAGACTAGTGTTACCATTATTTGATTAGGTCAACCACGAACTAAAAATTACCAAACAATCTATTGTAAAAAAACAACATGCAATGCATCTCTAGGGTGCCAAGTAGAGTTGATGTGTTAAAAGCTATTATTTATGTGTTGAATAGTTAGATATTATTAGTTACGAGAATTCTACTATGTACCTTTTTGTTTTAGATATTTCCGTGATCATGGCACTTGCAACAGTGCCGAAATATCGGAAACTTGAAAACAAAATGGTAAATGGTAGAAATCGAGTAACTAATAACTATTCTAATGTAAGCGACCATGAAACTTTAAACTTATAGTTTAAAGCATTTAATTCAAGTTTTGTTAAAAATATATTACATTAAATATACAAACGGACGTCATATAATTATTTATTACAAATGGCATAACTAGGAATATTTTTTAAAGAAGAAATTTAATATTTATTAAATAGATATTATAGGTCAATGTAGGCCGTCACTTTTTATATTAATGAAGTAACGTATTGGTGGTAATGTGTAATTGTGCTTAGTGCTATTATTAAAGCATCGTTATAAAGAAATTTTATTAATCTATCGAATCTTGGAAAAAATGTAAGTATGCACAAACATGATAATTAATAGTATAATAGAATAGAATAGAATATGTACTGAAATTATTAGTTTCATAAATTTAAGCTAGATAATGTAAAGTTGAACACGTTAAGACATATTCCAAAAGTGTAGGCTCGTAGGTATAGAGAAATCAATATTATTGAGGAATTAAACAGCCAATTCCAAATATATCCAGAAAATACGCAATCATTTGGTCACCTCACGACTCGCTCGAGGGCCCGCGAGCTCAACCCTGGATCTCACGAGGCTTGCCATCTCACATTACGCAAACTCCCTCTATGGGAGCGGCTGCTACCTGAAGCTTCCAAACAATACACAACACGTTGACCGACACTAGTCTTTTTGCGACGCGATACTTTTACGTTAAGGTTACGGTGGGCGGCTCAGAACAATCGAGGGACCTCCGTATTCGTTTCATCAGCTCAATGAAAGGGTTCTCATGTCGCGCAACTTACCTTAATTAATTATATCTTTATCCTTTAGATCTGATCTACTGTCAAGGGTAAAGCTTCTCTAATTAGGGCGATGTTTGATACAATGACTTGCCACAACTGATTTACGAAGCGGCTGACACGCTCAGCTCAGTCAGGTGCTCCAGTGCAGGCTTGTCTAGAGCGAATCGGCTTCTATGATATCGGCATACTATTGAATGTGTATACGATCCAAAATTAAAACTATCTACTTAATTAGTTTTGAAGATTTCATCCACTCCATTATTCTAAAATTAGATACTTACTTACGAGATGTATTTCCATTGGTGGAGGAAAAAATATATTTTAGATCATTCCTATCCCAGCCCAGCGCGATGTAACTTAGCTTACGAGAATTTCTGCTAATTGTTAGTAAGTTAGTTCGTATCCATTTAGCAACATAATAAGATGCATTCGAAAATATTTTTAATCGAGTGAACAGAAAATGATTGATTGAGTTGTCAAATAACATTAGTGACCTATCCTTGAATCTCAAATTGAAATTATCAGAGGTACGTACCTATTTACATTTACGGCGTTTAGTATTCAGACTAGTTTCTTGCTTAATTCGCCGGACGATCATTAGACATATAGTTAGATTACATGTCGAAACTTAAAGCCGATTTGGGCAGTGGCATATTGCGACAAGAGCTTCAGATACTGTAGGTAGGCACCAAAAGAAATTTGATTCCTTACGTGGCATTCTGTTACCTTCAATAAGTTACGTCAGGTTGTGAGTACGTAAAGCTAGGTGTGAGTGTGAGAACAGGTCCAGCAAACAAAGCCAAAGCAGATCTTATCGTCGTGAAGTCTCACTGACATGACGTGCAGCTAAATCGGAGACGACTCTTCACGACTCAATGCTCGTAGTTTGCAGGTAGATTTCTTTTTGATTATTTGATAGTTAACATCTTGTATGAATTCATTGCTGCAATCATAGAACGGAGATATCTATGTTAAAAATCCTACTACAACTTGGTTTACCGATGTGAGCTTAACTGCAAATGATCTTAACAAGTTAAAATATAAAAAAACCAGCCAAGTGCGAGTCGGACTCGCGCACCGAGGGTACCGAACAAACCTGTAGGTATATTTATTTAAAATATTTTTATTATATGATGTAACTAAAAATTTACGGTTTTCGCAATTTTTCCTTTATCTGTGCTATAAGATGTTACTTCGTATCATATTTCAAAAGTCTGAGTTCACGGGAAGTTACCCCCTGTAGGTTTTGATTCCCTTGAGAGTTCCGAAAATTTGCGGCGTAAACGGCTGTATCTTTTGATTGCGTCGGCTTAGAAGTTTGATTTTTTCACAGCTCCAAGGGACAGTAGACTTGAGTATATGATATAAATTCCAGCTTAACCTTTCCACACGTTCCTGAGAAAAAGGGTCTAGACTGACAGACAGACGGACAACAAAGTGATCCTATAAGGGTTCCGTTTTTTCCTTTCGAGGTACGGAACCCTAAAAATTAAATTTAGTCCCTAGGTTCAGGTCGATATTTTCTAGTTTCTATCTTCGTGTATAAAAAAGTATCTGGGACAATTCACACCAAGATCATCTGACCAAAAACTTAGCAGAGCTTGTACTATGGGTGTCAGAGACTGATCAACGTAATTAAATATTTCTAAATACATCCCCACATAAATAGATAATAACACCCAGACACACAACAAACACAAAATGTTCGTCACATAAATGTTAGTCATGGGTGGAGACCGGTGCTGCAGGATCGCTGCCATTGCACCAGCAGGCCAGTCAAAGTTCTACAATGTAATAATTTCACAACAACAAGTCCTGCTTCATACACAGTATATGTATGGTAAATATGTAGAGTAAGGTAAATTAATATTATGCTACTAAGTTTAATTAAAAATGACACGCCTACGAGTAGCTTTGTCAAAAAGGGCCAAGAGGGTTCATTTGGCCAGCTGTGCCTCCTAAAGAATAAGGTCAGTCAGTTACATTTTCTTCTAACAAACTGTTTAAATAGGTTTTTTCAGAATGCAATGAGTATAATTACAGCTAACATGCCTAAGTTTACAAATTACATAACATATAATTATAAATATAAATGGAATACTAATGTTCAGTTATTCATTGAGAATAAACTCTTCTGATTCACGCTGATGTGGCCCATTCCTATATTTCACAACTAGGACACAGTACTAGGACTTAGAGGACAAGAAAATATCTAAAGGGGGTATAGTTATATTCGATTGATTAAAATTGGCTTGTGAGAATACAATTGAATTATAGAAGAAATTAAAAACGCTCTTATTGACTATAATTGTGTATCACTCGCGTACAGAATGAGTTTTCTTGATAAAAATATCATCAGTAGTCAAGAAAGCCTTTGTAATTTAAAAACGGATCTTTGCCCTGTATAGATAATAAAAAATCATAAGATGGGCGTAAAAACAGTCATTACTGGAATAGGTCTTCGGTTCTGCGAATAGCGTTTTCTGCAAGAAAGAAAACTACATGGAAGAAATCTCTACCTAGATTTTAAAAATTGGTCAAACTCCTTTTTTTGATATAAGGCAAATGTCATTCATGACGTATAAAGAACTGGAACTTGTTGGCAGAGTCCCGAGAGGATGGGCGCTTGCTTTCCCGAAAATAGCTGATTAGCTCTTAAATTTTAATGATGATGATGATGATAATAGGAATTGCGTTAATTTTACAGATGCCCGAGTTTTGACGCATATTTAGATGATCATCACCAACCAGCACTTGAAAACTTGTTAACCAAGCAACAAAATTATACAAGGTCCAAAATCTAACTATCGTAAATCTGCTAACCAATGCCAATGTCAAAAGAACTGTTATTTCTAACATGATTAATCTTATAACCACAGTGGAAGATTGTAACCAATATGAAACTGTCATGATATGCAAATGTTTGCCTAGAGACCATCCAACACGCAGGTACACAAGCGTTCACTTCAAGCATTAACTACATAAGGGCACCTTATGCTGCTGACTCAAGAACCATTTTGCCATGGTTTTGTAAAGGCTTGACCTGTCTTCCTCCGTACGTACACCACCGGGCCAAACGCTCAAAGAATTCGGAAACTGCCCGTAACGGTAAAATGTCGTATTAACGCCTCGATTTATTATTCAGGTGACACTGTTTTTCCCTTTAGATATATTTCAAACGCATCGTCACACATACACCTGTCCAATAATCTTAAGCTTTATAAACACAAACAAGATTTCTGCCTTACACATTGGTTGACTACTAGAGAATGCTTTAAATCATTAAGACCACTAAATACACTTTACTTTCATCTATTAAAGAATTAAGTAAATAAACTTATACAATTTCCTAAAACAATTATTTAACATAACTAGCTTTGCGAGTACACTCAAATTGCGCGAAAATACACCACTCCTCTCCTCATCCTCTCATGAACTGTGATCACTAACGATTATTTTTTCTGGTCGATTTCATAAATTATAGTAGTTTCAACAAATTGGCAATTGTTTTAACTAATACTGTTGCTTGCTTGTTCATTTTGGAAGCCGCTGTCTTGGAAGAAGGCGAACGTTCAACCAGTTCCCAAAAAAGAGGACCGGTCTGACCCTGCCAATTACCGTCCAATAGCCGTAACCTCAGTTTTAGCTAAACTGTTTGAGCGGATCATAAACACGCAGCTTATCCGCTACCTAGAGGATCACTCTTTCATTCACGACCGTTAGTACGGCTTCCGACCAAAACGGTATACGGGTGATCTTCTAGCGTACGTAACACACATCTGGGGGGAGGCTATGGACAAGCATGGGGAATCTTTAGCCGTCAGCCTTGACATTGCCAAAGCTTTCGACCGTGAATGGCATCGTTCGCTTCTTGCCAAGCTTCCGGCATTTGGTCTGCCACCTCGCCTATGCGACTGGGTCGCCGGATTTCTGGAGGGACGTAGAGTTCGTGTCCTTTGCGATGGTCGAAAATCACGCTTTCTCCAGATTAATGCCGGAGTGCCGCAGGGCTCCGTCTTGTCGCCGACGTTGTTTCTTCTGCATATCAATGACATGTTTTCTCTTGGTAATATTCATTGCTATGCGGATGATAGCACGGTCCACACGCGTTATTTCGAGCGCCCTGGGGCAAAGCAGACTGACATCGAGGAGAAGAGGCGAAGTCTCGTTGTTGAGCTTGACGGAGTGTTGGACCGCATTTCAAAATTTGGTGCATGCAATTTTGTCGAGTTCAATGCCAAGAAAACGCGGGTGTGTGCATTTACAGCAAAGGCGTCGCTGTTCCTTTCCCATCCCACTCTTCAGAGCACCCCGCTACCGATTAAGGATAGCCTAAACATCCTTGGCATGGATGTTCGTAGCAACCTAAACCAGCGGGACTATATTGAGAGCGTCATTAGAACTGCATCCCGTAAACTCGGAGTCCTGAACAGAGTGAGACGATTCTTCACGCCTGAGCAGCCCTGTCTCTTGTATAAGACACAAATTCGCTCGTGTGTGGAATACTGCTCTCATCTCTGGGACGGTACCGCCAAGTACCTACTCTTAGCTCTTGACAGGTTGCAGCGGCGTGCTATCCGTATTATTGGAAACCCAGAGGCAACTTTGACCCTTGAGCCTCTTCAATTGCGTATACACACAGCCAGGCTAAGTGTTCTCTATCGCTTCTACAATGGGGAATGATTTGACTAGTTATTCCAGCTTATCCCACCCTCACCTTTCCACTCCCGTACCACGCGTGCTGGACTACGGCGTCACCCACACACAATTCAACATTTGTTGGCCCGAACTAAAAGGTTCGGTGACTCGTTTCTTTGTCGTACCATCCAGACGTAGAACGCTCTTCCAGCACATGTGTTTCCTTCCTCGTATAGTCCCGGGTTCTTCAAGCGGGGCGTGAAAAGGCATTTCTGCAGGCCTTCAAGGTGAGGATG
This sequence comes from Udea olivalis, assembly GCA_947369235.1. Classification (NCBI taxonomy): domain Eukaryota; kingdom Metazoa; phylum Arthropoda; class Insecta; order Lepidoptera; family Crambidae; genus Udea; species Udea olivalis. The sequence goes on along the minus strand of OX376345.1, from coordinate 6,177,707 downwards.
GCCAGCCCAGTGATTCGTTTGAATGACTGGGCTTGTCAACCTCATATCTGGACCTCACGACCGCTTTCCATCAGGTGGAGTGAGGTCATCTTGACGGGCAATATATAAAAAAAAACTGAATGCCGAAGAGTAAAAACCACTTCATTTCTACCATTTGCTAGCTTGCTTCATGGGAACCTAGCTCAAATTTTATCTAATTTTGTTCCAAATTATAGATTATTTTAATCAAATTTTGGCGGTTATTAGTTTACACAGCCTTCAACACTTTAACCTAGAAATTATTACGAAAACGTGATGTTGAACATAATAATTAACCATTTATTCTAACAACAATTTTTTTCATTGATACGGCAATAATTGACTAGGTACACATATTTCACAATTATTTTACGTATTACATGCACTTAGGTATTATCAAGTAGTATAAATCTTATCCAATTTATCTTATCAAAGAAATTAATTATAAAAATCTGTTAAAAAGTCGGATAGATAAACCGAATTAGGTAAATGATAAAAGCAAGATTAATCACCAGTAACTTACTGTGGTTACCCTATTTTATAGCGAAAGAATCCTTTTTGAATACATGAATTGAACAGAGATCCCATAATCAATACTTCGTTCGTTCGAAATTGGTCCAACCAAATCGCCAGAAAGATGCAACGCACCATTACAGCGTTGAAAGGGGACGAGGTGATATTCCTGGCGTACTCGTATCTCTCGCAGAAGTTTTTCGGTTGAATACTCAACACCTTTAATGTTTTTCTTGCTCACTTCAGCACGCTCCTCATACCGAGTGAGCCGCATGACACCGTGCGTCGTAGTCTAGCTTATAATAAAACAATGAAGTAATACCTTGCAATCACAGGGTCAATGACAAGCAACATCTGAACAAAAGCCGTGAGAAAACGATCCGGACTGCTCACTAAAATTGAGCATTTAAAGTAATTTGAACCATTTAGAAATTAATTGGTTCAAGATATCTACTGCGGATCTGTTAGCGCACTTTAATTGCACCTTTGAGGTGAAAAACGAAAGTGAATGGGCTTTCGATAGGTTTTATTGTGATATCTACCTAAAATGGACACAAGTCACTAGTTATAACACATTACCGGGCAGAATAGCTCATAGTCAAAACCGACCTTGTAATATCGATCCTACTATTAATAAAAAGAGGAAAGATTTGGTTGTTTGTTTATGTTAAAAAAGCTTCGAAACTTCTAGACCTATTTTAAAAATTCCTTCACCAATATTCCATTTATTATATTATGTTATATTTTAACGGAAGAACTAGTCTACGCAGGCAAAGCCGGTGACGGAGCTAGTAATAATTAGAAAAACGGATACTGATAGTATGGTTCAGTGTCTAGGTAATACCAGTGTTATTTTGTTAAGTGTTATAAGGTGAATCAAAAAAATGAAAGCAAAATCAGAAAAAAATCGTCTAAAGATACAAATCGTGTGCGTAAAAAAATTAGGTGCAAATGATAAAACTACGTGTGAACTAATCATGTAAAAAAACATTGGTTTGTCTTCCTAACTCGGGGTTAGGCATATAAATAATAATGTAATCAACTTCAACTTCTTTTCTTGCGGTAACGCTTCAGTTCCTTCCAACCAATCTGGAATAAAGTGCCGGTAGAATATAACAATACAGTGCCGTGGTAGAAACAAAAGTTTTCATTTAGATTACCTGCCCATTTCTCCTCTACATCACTCCATTTTGTTTTTTTTTATTAGAAACCTATATTTACCTATATTTAGGAGCTAGATTCAGCCTCCAAAATACAAAATTAACTGAGATTTAAGCCTATATTAGTGGCAGCAGCTAAACCGCAGTTTATAGATTATTTGCATGAGAACTCAGTAAAAACGACTATATAAACAAGTTTCATACTTGTACTCAATCTTGTACTCGTTTGTAAAGTATCTATTTAATGATACATTCGTGATAGTTAAGGTTTATGAAATTACTAAAGCCAAAGCCAGGAGACTTCACGAATTCGTGGAAAATCTTGGAAAATTTCGCATTTCACTGACAATTCTTTCAGTGTCTTGTATGTAGTTGACGCACTTAAAATAAATTGTGCATTTCCGTTTTCAGACGGACTACGAGTAAGTGGATTTCAAGTGATTACTGATTTGTTGTAAGAAGTAATTCAAAGTCTTGAAATAAAATCTATTGAAGTACTTTTAAGAAGAAATGGTTAAACTAAAGTTAAGGGAATCCTAGATTTAGTTTTGCTTGCCCTAAAAATTACAAAAAAAGAAGCTGTAATTATTGAAAAAACAGTCGATTTTACTATTGCCCTCTGTGAGCAAAATAACTAATACCGACCGAGTAGCGCTCCAAAATTAAAGCTGCCGGATTCTACGAAATAAAACTACCAATATAAGTAGTTGTAATTGTCCATCTCCACATTGCGATCATCAAATAGACCATTGCACTGGCGGAAAGCGTAACACGGCGTCAACAAGAAACGCAAACATTGAGGCAATAGGTGGGCGTCGCGTTAAGCAGCCGTGAGACGACACGCACGAGACCAACACTTAGCATGGCAGACAAATTATCAACAGTAACTCATGGAAACCATACTAAAACATTAATCTGTTTATACTTAGCGGAAAAATAATGTCATGTTCTTTTGAAATAGCTATCTTCACAAAATTATTCTAGGTTTAATATAAAAAATCTTCATTTAAAAAAATAAAAATATTAAAATGATCACTAATTTATTTTCAAAAATGAAAGCTATCGAATGGTAACAAGACTGTTGAAAATAATCATAAAGCCAGCGTGAACCTTCTTTTTGATCACCAAAGCTATAGAGTGAAGTTAATCTTTTTTGGAATACCGATAATCTAAGTTTGTGAATAAGTTCAAAGTTTTCATGAAATAAAATAAAATCAACATACATTTAAGAATTTCATGGTGCAGAATGAATTTTCTATTCCCTAATAGTGACACCATCACTTATTGAACTGTATGAACACTTTGTAAGAAAAACTACTTAGGTATGTAGCTGGGTGTCAAAAACAAACTCAAACATGTTATCGGGCGCGATGACCCACTATACATTTACTTAGGTAGCAGTCATCGTAAAACCTCACCAACTTAGCTCATAAATCAACAGATGCTTAGTAACTTCATGTTTGAGTAGAAATCAAACACCGCAGTGGTAACAAGCAAATATATGACAAAAATTGTATCTTAAATGATGACATCCCATACGGTGAGATCTTGTGGAAACGTTGGGTAGTTAAATGTAAAATATGAATCAGCCACCTAAGGTATATTAACACTTTTTTAACATTGGAATGATTGCTTGTTTTTCCGAAAATAAAAGTGGTGAACCTAGATGGGTAATTGATTGTAGGACAAAACGATGCATTACCTATTTAAACCACCACTCTAAGCCACCTGCAAGTCCTTGTAAAGCCCTAAGTCACCAACACGGATCAAAAAAAATAGGTAATCATTATAATCAACCATCTATTGAGTTATGTGGTAGGTAGGTACTTAACAAGACGTACATTTTTTCACGTTTTATAACAAGTGTGTCGTTAAATTTATTACTTACGTTTCTTATTCCACGTTACACAAGGGTACATTTCGCACCCATAAATCGTAAGGTCAATCCTAGAAATGAAATATTGTATGATGAAATGGAAAATGTTAAGAGAATGATTTTTTATTAAGAGTTTTCTTTTAATTCGTAAAGACATTTCTAAAAAGTAAAAAGTTTGCCGTTTTAACTGGAACTGCCTGGGAGACTGCTTTATCTCTTTAGGTAGGGCTAATTCTTCATTAAATTTTACGTATTTTTTATACTTATGTAGACAAACTTATTCATAATTTTCCCATCTTCTCGTAATCTAGGTAATCACAACTTATGAGAAATGGTTATCAACCAATCCAATCTTACTTATTGATTCTTAAACAATTGCACTAACGACTTATATGGTACCGTTTAATGAAACTAATTAAAGTAATTTTATTATTACTAAAAAGTTTATATATAATAATTACGAAGCCTAGTGGTTGCATAAGTGTCATAAAATAATAAAGTTTACCGATATCCTATGTCCTAACCACTGTTTTGATAATTTTAGTAGAATATTTTCTTAACGAAGGACTATTGGACCATGATTTAGTTTACAATGTGACTTAAATGAATAAAGTACATACCTACCTCGATCAAGTTAAAGTGATTCAAAACCAATATGATGGGTCCATAATATTTTTTAAGCATGCGATGCGACTCGAAACACGCGTACCATCATAACATTTGTATTAAAACTGAAAAGTTTCCTGTGTTGGATGGAATTGTTATGTAGAATAGTTATCTATTATACTTAAATAAATTAGTACACAACTCTATTCCGTTGACTTAAAAACAACCCTAAACGTTTACTACATGCGGGTAGATTGCTATAAAGATACTGATTGCTATAAAGGTTGGTAGCAAAAATTCCACACGCATCGCATCGCATGGTTCACATTGAACACATTTTTGTAACGTTGCATCAGCGCCTTGGACTGCGACCGGCATTTAAGGGCTAAGGTCACTCACCTGACGGAGTCCAGCATTCAGGGCAGTCCTGGCAGAGAGTCCCCCAGTCGAAGGCTAGGTCCTCAAAGCTCGCCATGGCTACACCCACTTAAAGGGCCAGTCCACTCCGTGACATATCAAGGAGACTCCACAGCACTATCACCAACTGTTATCGTTTTTAAATATAGAATTGGGGTTGCACTTGTTTTGAAGTTGTTATCATACATGCAAAGCGCGGCGGATGTTTCCCGCGTTTCGTTCGGTCGGCGGTGCACGCGTGCGCAGGTAAGCGACCGGTGGAGCACTGCGACTGCGCACCTCACGGTCGTCGCGGGATGTCGCTGCGCAGGCGCAGCGGAACCTGTTCCTCCGAGCGTTCACTCAGCGGGCACTCTTTCGATTTCAATGAACCGTTAACGCTCTTTTCTTGTAAGGTGTGTCTTATCAGACATCACGTAATGTAGCTGCATCTTAGTACAATAGCACACCGTTGTGTTCGCGAGCTTTCAGTGCCATTATTGCCAAACGAGCAAAGACATGACGAATTCTTTTTGTACCTTAGTTTGCATAAACGAGACCGCATTCGAGGCACGTAGAGTGGCCGTTAGCACCAGTCGTTATGCAAGCCCACGCCCGATTTGAGCCCACAGCAGTTGAAGAATTCGTCAATTCCAGGCTGGATATTTAATTACATTAAACATAGGTATTTACGGGTTGATTTTCTGCGGGTTCTTCTAGTGTCCGTCGGAAAGATTTGCGAGAGGAATATCGTTATTTAATGGGCCCATCTGTATGTCAACGTCCGCTACCGCCTTGTATGGGAACGTTATGTATGAATATGATGCTCATTTTACCAAGGATTCTGTGTTGCGTAAAGGCAATTTTCCACAAAAAGTTGAAAATACCATGTGCGTAAGAGAAGTGAACGTAACTATGCAATAGGTTCATTTTAATAAAAAGTAAATAAACTTATTACTGCGTGCGACACGCAACCCTAAATTGTGATTGATGAATAATAAAGTTCCAAATTATTGCTACCACATACTACTTGTACTTTTTAATTTCAAATGGTATTATTGGTGCCCATAGCATATGTATGCATCATCGTATGTGTGTCACGTCCAAGCTACTGACAAAAAAGAAATAACAGACTAAATAGAAACTTAATACATTATTAAATTGGAGTGGACCTACTCATATCTTACAGCTTACTAAATTCTCTTCGCATAAAATTGGCATAATTGCGAAGTGGTTTCGTCGTTTTATAGTTATTAAAGCAGAAAGCGGCAAGAGTGCCCGTGTTCGGACGTTATAATAATTTGTTAAGTATAGACTGCTTATTATTTTAAAACCTAGAACGCTCGCTACTCACCCGCAAAGTTATTTTACAGATTGCACACAGATTCACTGATGACTACTTAAGTCTACGTGATTATTCATTAAATAGCATTCGGCCACTTAGCGTGACCGAATGCTTCACTTGGGTGTGGTTGATGTCCCTGCCACTCGAATAAACGCTTCCCTATTTTCAACCGAGTTCAAAAAAAGGAGGAGGTTCTCAATTCGACTGTATGTTTTTTATTTTATGTTTGTTACCTCATAACTTTCGACTGGGTGAACTGATTTTGATCATTCTCTTTTTATTTGAAAGCTGGTGCTTCCCGGATGGTCCCATTTTAATTTGGTCTAGTTCTGACAGTGGCATCCATGAGAAAACCATATAAGTCTTAAATCTAGATAGACAAAATGTGCGACAAATGGACGAATAATATTACGCCAACCGGTTTGATAATTCTTTTTTTATTTGAAAGCTGATGCTGCCCGTGTGGTCCCATGCCCCCCAATTCAGAACTAAAGTTTTCGACCGATTCGGTTATTTTCTTTTATTTTAATTATTTTTTTAAGTAGGGTAGGTATTATCTTATTTGGTTTATGAAAATTTAGGGCCTTTGGCTTTAACATATCAAAATATTGATTGTTACCGCTTAGCAGATCATTTACTATAATAAAAATTTACCGAATTGGTGATAACTTCGTTCTGAATCGGGGGGCAGTTCTGACAGTGGCATCCATGGGAAATCCATATAAGTCTTAAATCTACATAAACCATATGCGCGACAAATGGACGAATAACTCATTATCACGCCAACCGATTTCGATGCTTCTTTTTTTATTGGAAAGGATATACTTCAAGGGTAGTTTGATGAGAGTTTGGTTAGGTTCTGATTATGTGATCCATGACAAAGTAACGGAACTCTTCAATTCTTAGGAGCAAATGGACGATACTTTTTCGATGTATAAAATAAATAAGAACTATTCACTGAAAATCAAGCAATAAACAAAAATTTTTACAAAAAAAAACCAACTTGAAAAAAAACTATTCTAAATCAAAGCACTAAAAAGTAAAGAAAAATTGCGTATTCTTCTGAAACTTATACGCTTATATAAGGTACCTAGGTACAATTATTGTTATTGTTGGAGTCGGTGTCAGCCAATGTAGGTTTACATACATACATACGTAAACGTGATATGTAAGAAATAGGTATATTGCTAGGTATATTGTAGTGTTTCCTTGGCTGACACTGACTCCAACAATAACAATAATTTTACCTACATTATATTATCGTGTAAGTTTTAGAAGAATACGCAATTATTTCTTTGCTTTGTTTTAGAATAGTTTTTTTTGAAGTTGGTTTTTTTTTACATCCTTCAAAATGCGCACAGCAGAGGAGTGGAATTGTCTATGCCCAAATTAGTTGAATATTTGAGTAACTTTGATTTAGTGCTTTAGTACAAGCGCGTCATAGAAATAAACCACCGGAGAAAAGCCGATAAAGCAGGAATCGTTTAACCTAAGGTCCCAAACCAGATCAATGCTTCCCGGTTCTTTAAGGTGCTCAAATCAGCAGAACTATGCCTATATATATATTATATACCTTGGTTCCTCTATGACATTCTATAGGATGCTGTAAATTTTCCCTTCCGGTATTTTCCTGTATTAAGTACGTCACAAAATATTTACCAAAAATAGTGTACACAGTTAATGTGAAGGTAAGGCACTCCTTATAGAAATAAAGCGCTCTTTACAATATTTACAAACACACCTGTGAAATTCGTAGGAGGGGTTTCTTCAACTTCGACTAATGCCCTTGACGGTATGTACAACAAAAACAAACGGTTACGAACGGCCTAACTGCCCACACGAAATTTAAATTTATACTCTCTTCAATCCGCTGTTACGCAGTCATTAAAAAATTCAACGTAACACGTCGTCCTTGAACTGAAGTAACACAGGTATAACACAATAAGCGCCGCGGAGACTTGTTTGAAACACTCAACTTTACGAAGGCGCTCGACTTTCATACTCCTATGGAAAATAGGGCATTACAGATTACAGAGGTTTTATTATAGATTAATTGATTAATTAATTTTAATTGATTTAATTTAGGTATCAAACTGTCGCGAAAAGTGTCAATTTGGAGTTGCTTAAGTTTGGTGCGATCAGGCATTAAGCTTACACTAAAAAAGCACCAATCTTAGTTTCACCGCCGCATAGATTCAGCGTTAGCTTAGTTTGACTGCTAATGAGCTTAAGTTAGTCAATGCTTGAATCACCAGTTATACACACACACTGCACAGTATAAAAAAAATATACCTGAGTTGAGCTTGAAGCAAACGGGCAACAGCGCAACCTATGTCTGAAACTAAGCTAAGTCGTGTAATCGTGTTGGGATGACAGCAATCCCGCACTAAAAGGTAAGTTAAAATTACCAGAACAATAATTGGCCCGAAATATTTATGATTACAAACACATCACACCCGCATTTGCTAAACGTTACACATGCGTATTAAAATTTTAAGCAAGAAGCATGTGAGGTGTTGTTAGCGGGTTACGTCATTTACTTTTAAAATGTCATACTATCATCATCTGCCAATGATTGCACACCAAAAATACTAACAAGATTATTATAACTTTGCTCATATAAAATGCAATGAAGCACTTGATTGAATATAACGAATGCGAGTACCGTAACGATCTTGAACCAGTGGGTGGTAAACTGCCTCGTAATGCTACTTAACAGATTACTGTTCTACAATAGCAAATGAATCATTTGAACATGATTGGGCAAGTATGACTGAACATAAGCTTTATATTTATTGCTTTCATAAGTCAACATAATGGGTATAATGTTTAGCGTTATAGCATTTGGTATAACAGAAAAATGGTGGAATGTTGCTACCTTCGCGTGTGCCAATGTGTTTAGTAACCGAGTGGCGAGTGCATCTCAATTTGCGCAATCCAGATGAAATACAAGGAAACGGCACAAGTAGAACGGTAAACAGCTTTTCTAATAGGAATGTTAATCAAACCGTACGAGCATGTGAGTTCGAGACTAATGGAATTATAATGAAGAGCTCAGCGGCCACTTCATGAAAATATTGCGAATGCTTCGAAAAAATTAGGTCAGTATTGAATTCTAAAGATGATGGTGGAACAAAGATTTGATGAAGAGCAGAAATGGTGGCAGCCTTTTTGCTAGCTGGATGAGTTATTATGAGAGATGCACATGCAACATGTCGCTCCGATCGTTTCGTTCTGACTAATGTATCAAATATTTTTTAAAAATACGTACAAATCATAAAATTTATTGAAGTAAATATTTTTTACACCAATTTACAACTTGCATTAAGTATCTACAACTAAGCGATTGCAAATATCAGTACTGATACATTCTACGTAAGGAAACTTAACTTTCCTTTCTTGGCTGGGCTCTTGTGGTCAATTATTATAATGAATCGCTAATCCATTTACTAAGTGTCGCTGAAACCTGTAAGAGATTTAAATCTAACAAGTTGATAGTAGGCCAAAATATGACAGTATATTGACAGCTAGGTCTCGCAACACATGTGCTGGCCCAAAGCGTGGCCTAGTTACTGATTCTACAGCAATTTATCATCATCAGCGTGTTAACTTAAATCAAGATAATATCATAACAAGCGTTTAATTTGTACGGTTAGCAACATTAGTGACTGAAATCTAGTAGTAGTTTTTCATAGTAGCTATTCTCCTGATAATTACTAAGAAAACTAAAAGAAAAGTTAGTGTGACAATGTAGGTAGGTACTTAATCGGTACCTAAGTGAGTTTTGTAGCCTCTGTCGATCACTGCAGTGGCTGTTTTTTTAATTTAAGCAGTCGGTAGCAGAAAGGCAGATTAAATTATTGACAATATTGAAGGCTTAAACTATGAGGCTTTTGAGTTGGCTTCACCACTTTTGACTGGCTCGTATAGCTATGGGTAGATAGAGGATCTGCTTCTAGCAAAAAGAGATTGCGGGTTCGATTACCACTTGGAGCAAACATATACGTCATATGTATATATGTCATGTCATGTCAAATCCCAATACATTTTTTTACGCGAACGATAACGTAAATTTAAGGTGGCAACTCGTGGTAGACGTACTGATATAATCAGTAACTTATTTAAAAAGTTACTGAGCCTGTTCAGTCTGTCGACTATCTTGGTAGGTTTATGATCTGAGTAAAGAAACAGTATTTTTTTATAATCTTTATTAAACGCAAGCTCAACCCGTATACTGTTGTGGTGACTGGTGATGATATCATACCTATAATAAGTACGTAACAGTAACTTACCTACTTTAATTACAAAGGGCAGCTTGTCATAATCCGCTCGGGGCTCGCCATCGAAAGGGGGCATCGCACTATTTTTTTTAAATACACATTCCTCTGAACACAAACTTTTACCATTTCACTAGTGATCAAGTGTGATTTAACGTAACGCTAATATATATTTTTTATTATTTAAAATAGGTTTGCTTTTGGCCTGTCTTTATTAATTTCTATTAATCAAAATGCCGATGTTAACGAAAACTATTTTAGCTTTTTTACCGCCAATGTAGCGGGCGGTGAGCCTCAATCGACTTAATTGTTTTGTATTATACTCGCAATTCATACTTAATTGAAGACAATTTATCGTTGCGACACGGTGCGCTTTAAAATATTCCCAAAACTATTAAAATAAATAATAGTTTCCGTCGACAACAGCGGCCGCAAACTGTTTAAATTACTTAACTGCAATTTTGTTCGAAGGTACCGATTCTAGCCTTAGCTAATAAATTGTTAATTTTGGAGTTTGTTTATGAGTTAAATAAACTAACTTTAAAAAAACATGTCATCGTTATTTTTAAACCAAAACCAGCATTAAGAACATAACGACAAAAACTCGCTGTTTTGGCTAAACACCCGCTCGAGTTTGGTTTTAATTTAAAAATATAAAAAAACAGTTTCACTAACGCATCCCTATTCACTTATAATTTACATACACTAAATCCTATTATTCTACCACCCATCATCGTCTCGAAACCGCAACTGACAATCAGGGTAACGAGAGAAAAAGCTAGTGTACATAAAAAAATCTAGATCAGCGAGCTTAACGTCACTACTGATGGCTCAGCGTCATTCGGCGGAAGTGGACGGGAGAAATCGCCCCGTGTGGACGCACGCGCGCGTTGCTTGGCCAACTTAGCGCTACGTTGACTTTGTTGGACCAACTCAATTAAACGACCACTCATCTTATTAACTAATTTATTTAAATTAGAACACAGATAACGAAGATTACTATTACAGAAGCGGGATGCTGTTGGTAAATAAACTTGACATTTTAGATGCGAAATTTACTTCAGTTCATTTTGTTTTTATTTAAGTAAACAGTTGAAAATACACAATGCCGCAATAGTTACAGTTTTTACAGTTCCAAATTAGTGAATGAATATCTAATGTATCTCATTGTAAAATTGGTCGTCAAATATATCTGTTAATTCCCTAAAAATTATGTCTTATTCCCAACTGATAAGAACCCTGATGTGTTGGAGAAGTATTTGGCGTTCGCTTCGTTGATCATCGTCTCGGCTGCTTGGGGATTGACTATCTCTAGACCCTGGAACAAGATAAAAAATATCAATATTGAATATCCCCATAATTATAAAAACCCTAGGAGATAAGAGACAAAGCAGACTATAAGTTTAATAAATGGTTATCAGACCGATTGAGTTTTATTGAATAATGAGGATAGTAGTTGCTATAAGAGAAAACGTAAAATCAAAAGTTATTCAATCTCTAAGTAGATCACTTGACACTCTACACGCTACAATTTTCACTATAGGAAATTATTGCCGATCAAAATAATATCAATGTTTTTAATATCCGGAAAACGGTATACCACTGCAATTACACTATCAGGAACTTAACTGCATTATAAACGCATAAACTTTCACTATACCAATAGAGCAAATTCCTTATTAGTCCTTTTCAAATAGATAAGAAAATGCCAGCGCCCAGTCGGAAACCTAAACTCATTACGCAACCCTTATCAGGCATCACTTGTACTTGTAAATCAACCTTAGGTCCCGCTATAGTAAGCACTAATATCAGTAAATACGGCGTGAAAGTAGATCTAATAAGGCACCGCGTCTTCTAAATGGGAAAGGGTAGGGTTACCTTTCTATCGGATTACCCCTAATTTTTCTGATTCTAGGATGTATTTTTACAAAAAGCTATGGCATTTTTATTTCATTTTAAAAAGGCGTAGTATTTAATACGTCTTTTGTATAAGCAGTATGTGTAAGATTGGTGGTTGTAAAAATGGATATAGACAATAATATTTTATGTAGGTTGATATAATACTAAGAAAGTACGGCAGTACGTTGCAGTAAAATGCGTATAGTACGTGAATACGTTAAGGTCGATGATGTTATAGGATTTCACAGATGATCGGTAATCAATCATACTGCAGTAACAAATCACAAAACTGCGCTATCCTGAACTAGTAAATAAACAGCTGGCCAGCCTACTACAGGGGTAAATGACACTAGAGAATGTCCGCAGCTTTCCGGGCTAGATAGATGATAACACCGGCTAGCGATCGGGTTTGTCATTTGCCGTGATTAGATATTAGATCGGTCATGATTGCTATGGAGATCAGGCGCCGCGCTCAGTAGAACAACCAATAAAATATGCACAGAAGGTAAGTTTAATACAACGCACGGTTACAGTCACACTTCCCTAGATCTACATTCTTAGTCAAATCTAAAATTGCATTTAATGATTAAATGACGAAAATAGATTTAAATATTTATAAGAAACATTCAATTAAATTAAAACTGCACAATTCAAATGAAATTACGAAAATGTTAACGTTTATGTCAAAACGGGTTGGTAGTTTGTATTAGTTAAAGACGTTAAAATTGCTTCCGGTTAATCTTTGGTATCATCAGCATCACAATTAATTTTTCAATCAACAGATGAAGAAAACATTGTCAACTTCATACCGTCCGGTCCGCGCGTACTTAATACTTAATTGTTTATTGCAAAATCATAATGTATGCACAATTATGATATCGTATTAGGGATCCTGTCTGCCACGCAACATAGGAGCTATTAGAAAAAGCAATATAACAGCCCATTTGTGTAGCAATGCCCTGGCAGGGCTCATGTTACGGGTTCAATTTTAATTTTAAGATCTTAGGTACCATCATGAAGCAAAAAATAACTATGACTACGACAGAGCCGAGGAATCACCGCGCGTAGTATGCGACAGGATATAGAAATAAGCTCGGCCTATACCGGAAGAACTACGATGGCTCTGTATGAAGATAACCGAATGTCATTAAAAATGTGAGGCAGACTAAAAATATAAGAATTTCATGTTTTCTGAGCTTAAGTTTTCCGAAATATCGTAAGTTTCGCATCAGAGCAGTCGGTACTCTGTGAACGTGTCTGTGGAAGTGTGCATTCGGATACAGGCATTCAAGTGTCGAAGTGAGCCGTTCTTCTACGCCTATAGGCATTAATTTTGTGATTAGACTCGGTGAGCATTGAAGGATGAAACTGGCTTATATAGGAACAGGCCGCAGGACAACGCGTTGCAGAAAATATGTATCTTAGTAGAAACATACTAGATTTAACTACGACTTCGAATTCACAACAAGAAAATTACAAAAGATTTATTCATTTTAAACTTTTTTTTTATTAATTTAATAACGCTTGCTAATTTATTCAGCAAGGTGTATCAGAGACTGGTAAACATAGCTACTTGAGATTAAGTATGGTACGGACAGAAATCTAAATCGAGAATTTTGAGTTGATAGTAAACTTGCCTTTCGGATGGGTGTGTAAACATACTTTGTTTGTAATAATTAGATTAAAAATGTTCCTAGCTTTACCAATATCTGGCCTAACAACAGATTCGAGTTTGCGTACAATTCAGCTCCTAATAATGTTTGTCAGTAATAAAATGAACATAACAGCGTCATAGTCAGGTAGTTAAGTAAGGCAATGCCAAGTGGCGACCATTAATTACTTGCCTACGCGGCTGTCCGCTAATTAATGTCGTTAAAAAAAACGAATATGAACGCGGAAAGCTAAGAACACTCTACTCAAGATGGATTCACAGATACAATATTAATTAGAACGTAAAAATGATAGATTTTCTTAAAAACTCGCATAAAAAGGACTAGAATATAAGAAACAAAGAACCAACACGATGGTCGTAGTTAATCATTAATTACATAACCGACAGTTTATGGCGGTTAAGATTTCTTTTTAGGATTTCCACAGTTCGAGTATACGTTTAAACTGGATTTAGGTAGACTAACTAGCTATGATAGCCTTATTAATAAAGCGATTGCAATCTAGATACTTAGGGAATGAGGTTATACAATTTTTCGTTATATGTATTAGATTCATCAGAGACGGCGAATTAGGAGAAATGAGTTTTAAAACTTATTGAGATGAGATCGGCACTAATAAATAACATGGCTCATAGTGAGCGTCGCAATGTCTGGTGAAAAAGAAAATCAATTAAAAATGTGCAGCTTGATGAACTTTAGTTCGTTTAAAGATAAAAGGTTAGAATAGTTATTAGTTGCGGGATTTCTTCCATGTACCTTTTTGTTTTAGAGTTTCCGATATTTCGGCACTGTTGCAAGTGCAATTATCACGGAGTTACTGGAGATCTTGACTAATAACTATTCTAAATCAGAATATAACATTTAGAATTTCTAATGTTAGTGACTATGAAAGTTTATAACAAAATATTGATTAAAGGTTATTTAAAGATACATTTTAACGCTAAACATGTAAGTCGTGTTCCCATCACGCTATTGCAGGCAGATAGAAAGACCAGTTTTAATTTCAAAAGCGTAAGTGAGTAAGCGATACATTACGCGATTCAAAAATCTGAACGCGCGTCGAAGGCATATTTTGGCGTGTTCGTTCAGTCCCGCTTACAAGCGCGTCAACGCTCTTACTAGTTGGACGTGTGGCAAAAGGCGCTGCGCCAATACGCGCCTACACGCGTTTCAAAAAACGAGCTTATGCGCGCATAAAACGCTAGTCTGAAACCGCTCTTACATAGCACATGTGTAAGGCATTTCGGCTCAAACATTGTAAACTACATTTTTGTAAGGTTTCTGTTTCAGAGCAGCTAGTATTTATGTGCTGTTCGAACTCACTCGAGCGAATTAACAACGATTAACGTACACTTTAAATAATAGTTTATGGGCTGGTACGGTACGGTCAGTATAGCGTCATAGTAGCGGATCTGACACCTGCCCGACGATTTCTTCAAAGCGTTGATGTCCGTATCAATAACTTACACAGGTCAGTCCAAACGCCTAGGCGTCAGGGCCTGGGCGTGAAAGGCTTGCGCAACGCCCATTTATTAAGACGCCAATAAATATAAACAGTGCCACATCTCGTCACTTAACACATGCAAGGGCATGGCGCAACAATAGTCAATTAACACAAGTGAAACTACAGTTAAAATTTATACTGCGAATAAAATAAACAAAAGCCGTAATTGTCGCTTTAGTAATTTCCTCTTGGTGAAATACTATCATCGTGCTGTAGTAAATTAGTTTGAGCTATTAAAACCCTATAGGAGAAAGCTTAGAGCGTCAAGAGTCAAGACGCAAAGGCGGGACCAAGAATCGTTATTTTTTTCTTAGTACTTCAATGCAACAAAACATCATTTCAACTGCTCTGCGATGATGTGATGGGGCCCTTCTAAAATGTACTGTCTATGTAATGTACCGTCTAACCCACACCAACTGAGTTGGCTCTGTTCTGTTGTTAAACGTTTTCAGCATAAAAGCATTAAAACAAGATAAAAAAATATATGCCCAGAATTAGGCAAAGGGCGTCTCCCAGCACACACAGACTCGTGCTAATTTCGAAAAGATCGTTTCATGAATTGACTCGACGGGAAACGAACCCGGAACACTACGTAAGTCAAGGCGAGAAAGCCTGCCACGGTAATGTTATCCATCATTACTGTGACCATGCTACAGCGCACTAAGCCAATCATGTCGTCAAAAAAAAGATCTTTCGAAGAACACCGTAATGTGTGTAGAAGTTATTATAATACTTATGTCGACGTCTCCTGCAGACAGGGTGCTATCTCGTTGATTACTATCTAATAGTCTAACGGTCCTGGATATGGCTGCTTAGCGCCGATCGCTGGGAGGGCCCAGTAATAAACCCCATTTCCATCCGGCTCATTTTGCACTAACATGCCACGCATTTAATACCCTGGTATCGAGACAAGTACACAGATGCCATAGATAACGATAGCAAAGGAATTGAGGTCGTAATTAACTTTTTAGGTTATCTTCATAGCTAAGCCGCAAACATCTGCCGGCCAGTCCAAACTCAAAATGTCTTTCTAGATTTGAAACATGACAAAATACTTATAAAACTGGAACGAAAGCGACATTTCTTTGCAGTTCTGACAAAAAATGACCCCGTCATCAGCCGACAATAAATCCCGATCAGTAGATAAACATTGAATGGAATGTACAATAAATTATCCTCCACCTGAGCGATATCTGAAATCTTAATGTTTCTAACATCACTGCGCCATAAAAGGGATTGCAGTTTGCACTCTCATAGCACAAATGCCGATCGCGAATGTCCTATCTAAGCGGTGAAAGTTCCCTCTGAAATAGCGTCGGATAATTTTCCCAATGCCCGCCTGCCTGCATGCAGAACTTGTAAATGACCATCGCATTATGTGCAGCGAGCAGCTACGGCACAGACCTAAACAGAAAAAGTTGACGCGGGTGTATGAATAAGTACTTGGCGTGTCAAAAGGGAGCGCAGTGCATCTCTTTTGGTGCTTTATTAAGCTATCAAGCTCTACGAGACCAGACTTACAAAGATCTGCAGGATCTTGACAGGAATAACATTTTACACCTTTTATTTAGTTTCTGCTATTACGTGTCTGATGACTAGCATGTCGCCTCCAGGCATGTGCATTTCAGGCTTTATGGCAACGTGTGTCTAGTCAAGTACTAAATTTACATTTATCATCGTTTGTCTATTAACTAAATTAAAATCGATTTAGAGTTGGGGAATACCTATTCACTGAAGCGCGATAGTCTCGTCACAATCAGCTGAAAAAAGTGAGACGCTTGGTTTTCATACCAGAGCGATTTGGCAAATCTATTACAGTATATGTCTGTGAGCATTGCAATGGACTAAAATAAACACCCCATAGGGATAGGTACCTACAATTGACGTGATTCTACTTTCCCTTGGCTGCGACAGTTGTAATACTTCAGTAGTCAAACGCTGTTTACGATTGTAAATCTTCATTAATTTAGCGGCGATAGTGGCTTTGTTGCGTTTATTGGCACGGAATGGGCATTTATGAGGAGTTATCTCCTACGTAATTGAAGTGCAGCCTTTGAATGATGGTGGCGTGAGTTAGCCACCTTCCTGGGCTGCAAGAACTTACGTCTGGTCAATGCAATATATAATATTTACTGTATAACAGTTCTTGATATTGAACGTTTATATTAAAAGTAATTCCAGCCTTCCACATATTCTACATTTGACGTGATTTGAAGTTTTTTGGTTATTTACGCGGATGTTTTGTTGGGATCTTATGGGACCAATATCTGTTTCTTATAAATTATACTGAAAACCACGCTTCACAATAATTATTATTTACATATGAGAAACGGTCATCAGGTTTCAGTGACCACAATTACAATAAATAAAAAAAAAAAAATTGTTAAATTATAAGCCTTCTAAAGAGTGTCTTATATATACAATATTCGGCTTTAAGGAAAGGACGGTACCGCCGCGGCCATGCCCTTGTTTGCTCGTCTTGGCAATTTTAAAATGCTAATAATTTTATCGTTCAACTAGGTACTTCTTTTGTTTGTCTTTCTTCGTAAGATAATTTACTCACATAAACAGCTTAATGGTTTCATTATGTGGACTTTCAAATTGTCACAAATTAGTATCTAGATTAATTTAGGATCTATCTACGAAATAATGCGCTTAATTGTGCCGACGGTCCAATCATGCTGTACGTGCAGACAATTACCTAAACACTATGGCGGCCTAACTGTTATATTGCGATAAGCTAAAAAGCTGTGGTCACGATGAACACATTATGGGCCCGTGCCAAGCCGGTTAGGCTGCATTTCCACCAGAGATGTGCTATACAATTATGCTGCGAGGAAGTGCAAGCTAAGCTACGAAACTATTACACCGTTTAGACTGCTGCTATTGTATGTAACGGAGCGCGTAAGATGCGCCGCCGCCGGGTAGCCGTGCCGAGGAAGATGCTGGAGCTATGCAAATGCATCGACAGTAAAGGAAGGCACAGCACGCTCCTCCATGTGTCATGTCATGTGTGATATTAAAAACATAGCTTAGTAGAACCCGTTTCCACTAGTGCTATGCTAAGTAGACCAATAAATGTGATCGGAGTATATCAAACGCATCCGCAGCAACGTAGCCTAGCACATCTCTGGTGGAAAAGCAGCCTTAAGAGGACACAGCACGGTCGAGAGGATCGAAAAATAGGTATTTGTAAAATCTATTGCTGTCTTTTGCAACCCTCGAGCCCGATAGAGACAGATGCAAATGAGACCGAAATTACCTATCAAAAGTACACAAAATCATCGTTTCGTAGTCCCTTGATCCCTTTTCGAAAAGTTGACCGATTTAGTTACATTTTACATAAAAAATCGAAGGACTGTGGCCGTTTTCCTATGTTTTTCTTTTTTTATATAAACTAGGCAAATTAGTTTTCTGGATGAGCATAGCAGGAAATTTTGCCATTTTTTTATTTTTGAAGGTTCATGTCTCTTTTGAAAATTAATTTATATAAAAAAGGAAAGCATAGGGACATGCTAATTGTAGCAATAGATTTCTTCGAAGAAAATTATTCCTCTACTAGCAATATCCAGGAACGAAACAGGGGACTGCGTTTGTATAGAATAAAGGTGCTTCTGTATCCTCTTAAGCGCCAGACTACGGTCCATTGGTGCAGCGAGCGCATATAGGGGATAGATCGGAGATACGCGGTAATAGCGCCCGCGTATCCGCACACAATGTTGCCGATCTGGCAATAACGACACTGATACATTTTCGGAACCATGGAATGTAATGAATATTGTCTCTTCAAATCGAAGTATACTTTAAACATTTGAATTAGGCGCTGTCTAAAACGCCCTAGGGAATCAATAATTTCATGAGCTTCAAGTGTAAAAATGTGATTGTAACTAACTACTGCAAGTTTAGACCATAATGTAAGAGTAGTAAGTAATCAACTCATATTGTACGGATGCGTTCTTATCAACCTTTACAAAACTATTGCAAAATAGGTCTTATGAGGTCTTATGACAGCAGCGTAAGGTGCCCTATGTAAAGGTGCCACTAGACACAGGCCTCCAATTTTGAAATCAAGTCCTCGCTACAATTGATGGGGATTAATTCGCAAATAAAGAACTTTGACTTTGAAAGTCTTAATCGCCACACTTTGCAAATGCAAGCAAAAAAAATTAGGAAATATACTTGTCCCGACCTGGGTTTTGAAGCTGGGACATGCGGATACCGGATTTAGGCATTTTTATAACATTTTACAATGAAAACTTGTGTCAATATTTAAAATTTAATGATTGGAGGGTTGTACTTATAACTGGGAATGTTTATTCTGTAAATGAGGCAGCATAAAAAATTACTGATTATGCATAAGTGCTATGCAATTTTCCATTGTGTACATTTGAACACCAACTCGAGACGTGTATCTATTGTCCGGTGTAATTACATAGATAAGAAGGTACAGACTGAAATTCGCCATCACTTATGAAGACGAACATTTGACTAAATGTATAATTTTACTAGTAGTTTAGTCAACCTCTTCAAGCGATTGTAGCCCCTCTATATATAATTTTAAGGAATTTGCTTAGTAGTAGTGTTTACTACGTGAGATAGTGTCGACGAGATAGTAAAGTACAATACAAACTTACAATGCAGCATGACTTAACTGAGGACATCGACACAATTTTTTCACGACAAGGCGTAACCTGTATTTATGTAACCTTATACAATTTAACACACATATGGGTACTCGCAACAGGTATTTACTGGGCAGTAAATACTACTCGGGATTCAATGGTCTGGTAAAAGAGCTCGTTGTCAGTCCCACAACCTGTCAGTCTTAATTAAACACTACGCCGGTATGTATTTATGTCTGACACAGTTTATCGATACGTGAGAATGCAGGTACATAATTCATGAATAAAATTGATCGACGGTACATTTACCGATTACATGAATAGAAAGGTACGAGCAGAGAGACCAGGCGAACGGGAAAAGACGACAAGTGTACCTGCCATTGACTGTCACATTTTAGATAAGATCACGAAACTTTTTAGACGATATTCATAATTCTACAATTAATCAATTTCGCGGATTTGCGCCACTTGAGCTAAAAATCACATCTTTCTTATCGAGACTATGAGGCCACCGACCTAATAAACTCCCCAAGCCCATTCAGGATAACTCCCCTATCAAAGTACGTAAATATTGTAATTTTTTTATTATTATGTATTTTTTTGACGACACGGTTGGCGTAGTGCGCTGTAGCACGGTTTCTCGCCTCGACTTCCGTAGTGTCCCAGGTTCGATTCCCGGTCGGGTCAATTTAGGAAACGATCTTTTCTGAATTGACTCGGGTCTGGGTGTGCTGCGCCCCTAGCTTATTTCCTTGTGTGGTACCTCGTAACACAGGGATATTAATCTCTACTTCGAGACCATTACAAGAGGTGTGTTGTCTGGCGCATATTTATTTATATTTATTATTTATTTATTATTTATTTCACTGCTTACAGTTCGAATATAGGTAGAAATAGCCTTTAGGCTATTCTAAAAATAAATATGATGTCTAAACTAGAATTTAAAATTGATAATATTCGATAACGCGGTTCTGTTATGTAGTAGGACCTTCATAAGAAAATAAGGTAACTACTAATGACGCTGGCATCTCTGTAGTGATTGTTGGTTAGCTGGAATTTCCTAAAGCATACTTTTGTATTTTTCTACATTTATCACAATAAAAGAAGTCAAACTAAAACTTACCTGTAGAGGTGTGAAAGCGACAGAGGAGGCGGTTCCAGAAACCTGCCTCCTGATGCTGGTAGCGCCACCGTACTGCTGCTGCTTCTGCAGGTTCTTCTGTAGCGTCTTGCTGATGCGGACTTTGGTCTTCTCGTCTATTTGGGGCAGACGAACGCGGCCCGTGCTCGACTTGCCTATCGTGCCGCGCGTGTAGCCCAGGTCTTCTTGGTAGGCGTCGTCTTCGATCTGATGAAAGAAAAATACTATTATTTAGTCCGACATGCGCGACGTAGCAAAATTCTAGCAAAACGAGTGTAACGATGGGCTGCAATGCTGTTATTTTCAATCAATGGCATATTTAGATGGGAGAATGGGTCCGAGGCCTATGGGTATTCGAATCCATGACCTAAACTTTCACCAAAATCCTTGGTGATAATAGAATGTTGGTAGGGTTTTACTAAGCAGTGAGTGACACATTACAGGCTAAGTAAAAAGATACGGTAGGGTCTAGTCTATTCGTGACCATCGAAAAGATACGGTAGGGTCTAGTCTATTCGTGACCATCGAAAAGATACGCTCACCAAACCGTGCACATCATGCATACCGGTTTCATGATTTAAAACACTTATTGAGTTTTAAAAGGCAACGGTATTTTAATCACACATAACTAGAGAAGCAAAGATTTGGTATTTTAATAATGAAAACTCTCTTTAATTACTGCTGCAGTTTCTGAAACATGCTATACTTTTTTAAATAACAAACACTGCACACATAACAATTTTGCCGGCTTAGGGAACTTTTTCACGTTGTTTTCTATAAAATATGGTGAGCATTCAGCGCCGATAAGTACAATAAATCGTGAGTAGTAGATATAGTAGAGCACTACCAGAAAATATACTTTTACGGCTGCCACCTAAGTATCACACGGGCAGTTTACGTGTTTGACTACCATTTCGCGAGGATCAGCCGATTGGGCACGCTTTGGTTTAAACTGTGGTTTAGTAATTAGCGAGACACACGGCCAGATGAAAATAAAAGTTCGTTACCAAAATAAAGTTACCAACGATTTTTGACAAGGAATTATTCCAGCTAACTTAAGAGTTCTTACACACGGGACGGCAAATGCCGTCGACGCTTGCAATTCTGTCATTTTTAGTAGTCCAGGAGCTAGGAAGATGGATGGCTTAGCCGAAAAAATTGATTGATTGAATTGCTTGAAACTTGTAAGTGCTGTCAGAAAAATTAAATGATTGGAACTCGTACTTATAAGATTACCGTAACATTCGAAAGCTATTAAAACATATGCAATTTTTTGGTAATAGAGGATAGTGTCTCGTTATATATTTAATAGGTACTACGAGTATTGCTACAACCTAGAACAATCGGTTCTTTTTCTTTTGTTAACGACGGCAGAGTTAAAGCAACAAGACTATTTCTTCGACGAAATTCGTTTACACCTGGCTCCTGTACAAAATCTGTCGTCGACCTCTGCCGTCGACGTGTATTCTCGAACAGCAATAATAATTAAGCCATTTTGTGCTCTCCAACATTAGATGGACCGCTTCTTAATTTAACAAAACGTTTATGAACTTGGTGCAAAATAATATTCACAGTTGGTTTTCAGTAGCGGCAATAAGTTGGCGTTGCCGATCGTTCAAAATGGCTAAAAGATATTCATCAGTTGAATTATCTCTCCGTGTGTCACCGTAATCTGCTGACGGGCTCACTCGTCAAACGGGAACGCACGGACGCGCGGGCCGCGGACGTCCGCGCGCAGGTCGGGTTCCGGTCTATTTGAAGTGTGCGAAAAAACCGCCAACTTGACTCTGGCGAGCGATTTGAAATTCATCGTATGCTGCGGCCCGCTAATCCGCACGTCACGTTTGTGCGCTAGTGTTGGAGGACTGTTTGTTGTTATACGTTTATCGCCATCATTATAATTAACATCAGTTCCTACTTAGCTAAGACGTCCTCAAGAGATGTTCTGAATACGCAGTGTTGTAGGAGGCTTACATCTACCGCAATCCTGTAACCGCCCTACGTGATCTTCCTTTCTGCGTGATTTGGCAACCCGCTGGAACTTCAGAGTAAAACAAGCTAACAATTGGAAAGTTGTTGTATCTATGATGGCCGCCGACTTGGACCACCACGACCATATAACAAAACAACATATTTTGTCTTTTAGTTTACTGTTTGAGTCCTAATCCTACAAAACTTCATACAACACTAGCAGGGATACCGCGAACACAACGGTACCCATGCACCCGATGCACCTTATGCACCGATTAATAACGTCCAAATTGGATCACTGAATGTAGCTATTTCTAACTTTAAAACATGGTACATAACATTGTTACTATAGTGACTTTGCTTAAAATAAACAAATCTAACCATTCTTAGCATTTTTAGGCACTTTCCAACAGAGCCCAATTGGAAGATCTTCTATTAATGTTTACCGCACAAAGCCGAGATACGGACCGCTAGTTCAACTATAAAATGCGGTATTAAATCGCAAAATGGTCGTTAGCTCTCTAACGTCGGCGATCAAGACTACGTCAAATAACGACATTATTAAGATCAGATATCTACCACTCTAATTAATTAATATAGACGGTAATAGCAGCAATAATTATCATTTGAGTGGGTAAATAAACAGTTGTACAAATTGTTTTATTTCAACATTAATTGCTCGATTCGGATCACTCTCAACGTGATGTGCAATTAAAACATGCAACGGGTATATTGTATAAATGTTCAGCGTTCAATTAATTGAAACTAGATCACTGTGTTGTATTTTGCACATTGATGAAATGGAACCAGGTCATTTCTTCGTTTAATTACGAGGCAAAATAGCATTTTACATTTCAGCAAGGAAAGACATTAAAGTAAAACAGGTGGCTGTAATAGGTGAGACTATAATAAAAAAAAATACGTATTATGATTATTTATGATAATAAGTAAGTACTACGTAGGAACGTCTCCTAAACTTTGGCAAATTTTATAAATAAGTTTTTAATGTATTTTATATACCGAAATCTAGCTTTTCAACTCTGTTGTTTCAATGTCACAGTAGCTTTGAGGGTGGAATGTTTTATTTACAAAAGGGAAATACCAATGTTAACTTTGAGGATCACCTAATCGCTTAGTTCCCCCAATCGCTTTGTCTATGAAAACCGATTTGCCTATCCGATAACCTAATTAATACCGTTCACTTCTTAAATCAACACCATGCAGTCTCAAAACTAAGGAGGTCATGTATTACGGGTGTCAAAGCCTGTGTACATACAAACATAAATACATATTTTCATGGATACTACCACCCAGAACCAAGGTATCTTTGTTCTGAGTCTGTCTAGAGGAAAGAAAAAAGAAGAGTTATGTGTTCTCCAATTTTTTTTTCCTACGTGGACATCGAATTTACGACTTTTATAGCGACGCAGGATGCGGCAACAGGCCAGTCCAGTCTTAACAAATGTCGAATGATATTAGTAGGCTAAGTGCGAGTTTCATCGATCAAACGCATCGAGTCATGCGTAAAAATCTGCTGGGCATTCTTGGTGGTGCCTCTAGTGTCACGTTAATGAAATAATTCCTTTCAGCAAATGCGCGTGTCGATCCGTCTGATATAACAAACTCGCACTTGGCTTGGTCAACAGGTGATCGTTACACTCACGTCAGCGAAGTTCAGTCTATTCGCGTTCTTCCTGAACTCTGTCATCGCGTACCGCTCCTTCATCTTGCGCACGCGTTTGCCGCCGCGCTTCTTGCGGCTCTGCTCGATCGGCTTGGGAAGGGGCTTCACGAACTTCACTGGTGGTGGCTCCTGTTGAACATTTAATTTTTTCAAAAAAAATTGACTGTTGTCTATGACAAGCATTCAAACAAATGACAAAATCGTCAGTTTCGATTATGCCCACATTCATTACCATCCTAAATGTTTGCCGAAAACAGACTGAAAAAGAATTGAATTTCTTTCATCAAATTGCGTAACTTTTATCTGAAGATTAAATTCAGAAAAAAAGATGGTCGCGGGATCAAGTTGTTTTTTTTCTAAATTCAATATTTATTTGTTTGGTTCGATTAAGACTAAGTGGTTCTTATTTCCTTTTTTTCATACAGGGTCCATTTGGATAGCAAATTCAAATTTGGTGCAGCAGAATAACGTCTATCGGAAACAGGCGTCTAGTAAAACTATGAAGTACCTGTAACTTATCTAATTTCTTCTCAATCCCTTCGCGCAGTTGTCTTCCAATCCGGCCGTCTGTGGCGTCATGGCAGGCGTCCACCCTCGCCGCCAGTGTCAGCTTTGTTGAAACCAACTTCGCCGCTTTGTATCGCAATTCCTAAAATGATTATACTTTAGAGCACATGCATGGACATTTTATCTCAGTATAATGTTCACAGTAAACATTAAGCATTATTACCACTATTCAAAGCAGATTCTAATGATTAAATTCTAAACTTGGCAGATATACTCAGTTTTGTGGTCCTGTCCTGGTATGAGATTGGAGGTTTTTAACCAGGAAGAGGCAAGGTAACACCTATATCAAGAAAACCCATGGGGGTTGCATGGGCAAACCTTCAATTTAGTACATTATAACTGACTTCTCAAAAATAAGGAGGTTAATAAGTCCGCTTTAATGTTATTTTATTTGTGTTACCTCATAACTTTATAATTCATTAACAAATCAACACCAGTTAAAATGTTTTTGGTTATTTACTTATAAAAGAAACCTTGCTCCACAACTAACGAGAACACATTTTTCTAAAGCTGAAAGAAAAATTCAGCATTTTACATCTCAATATGCCGCTACCCCAATTATTGGTATTTTATAAATTAAAGTTTATAAGCAAGTAACCCAAAATTACCGGGGAAGTATCTTGAACAATTTGTGAGAAATAAATAAATCCTGTATGAGGCAGTGATGTAGCTTGGGAGAATCCTGAGAGAGTTTTCTTCTGTTGGCCGAGGGGAAGAACATTACACGCAGGCATTTTGGACAACTTGGACAGTCCACCGGCAACACCCAGAATTTTAGCTGCTGTGGATGCTCCTGTGTATAAAAAATATGAATCATACCTATTATAATAATCATAAAAAAACACAGTCTTCAAAGGGCAATTAAATGCCAATTTTATAGTTGCACTGCAAGCCTGCTCTGAGAAGCAAAACCTAAATATGGGTTAGTTGTCCACAAGGTGTTGCGAAGCCCATCAGTGCAACTGTAAAAACAGACTATTTAAGCATGCCCAGACAAGACAAATATGTCATACAACTAGAACTTTTTGTAATCATGCTTACCAACAATAGCAGTTATATTTGGGGCTATGAAAGTCATTCTGCTTTCAACATACTCATAGATTTTAGACTTAAAACTATTGAGCTCTGAAGCCATATCACAAGCTTCAAATATCTCAGCCAGTTCATGGTCTGTCAACAGCTTTCTGCAAAGAAAATATGAAGGATGGTTAATGTGCTTAACAAGGAATTTCAGATAAGTTAAGTGTAAAAATGGTTTTAGGGAATAAGAGCCTGATTTTCCTTGATAGGGCTTGTGCATTTGCCAGTTTCAAAGTTAGGGAAACAGTTATTATAACATATTTGTTTAATTTCCTATAGTCAAAAGCGTATACAGACAGACTAGCCTATACACATTTGTAAATATTTTTTGAAAGTTCCTCTTACCCTTGAGTGGTAGATGCAGTAACTGACACAATCATAATAGTAGCCTGAGTCAGGAAGCTCTGCAGAGTCTCATTATTCTTAGCCTTGTCAAGATCATTCCCAAGCTCCTTTACTGACCGAATATACTCCAATGGGGTGACAATAAGGGAATCAAGTTCAGGAAACCTCTTTTGGTATTTGTCACGAACAAATCTGTGGATAATAGCTGGAAAGTGACAGTTAAGGTATATGTTTACTACTTACCTACCAACATATAACAAGAAATCTAACATTTTAAGGCTTTGTTATATGTAGTTCAAACTACTACTTAACTATCATATTAACCCGTTGAGTGTTAGTCGTACATACGGGTGTTCCGTCAAAATGTATGGCGCGTGTAAACACCCAGTTGTACTAGTAGCGCGGTATAAGTTAATATTGTATGCCTTTTAAAAGTGAATCTACTGAATATTCAGCACAGGACATCATTTGCTGAAATTATGCCATAAACAGACTATCTAAATTATTTCTGTGTCCAACATAAATATACTCTTTTTAACCTTTTAATAAAGGGCAGGGCTAGATCAATTTGGTAAATAGGTTAATAAAGTATCTATACATTACGTTTTGTGGAAAGTGACTTTTATGTATAAGTACCTCTTAAAGGTTTGTTCCAAAAGTAAAATAATAATAAAAATATGTCTTACCAACTTCACCATCAATTTCGGCAGCTACATTGTTAGCTTCAACAATTAGTTGATATTCTGGATCTGATTCCATTAGACCCGTCACTTCAATTTTCTTCCTTTTATTTCCAGCATTGGCCTCTACTTCTATCATTACCTACAAACAGAAAATGTTATGTTCAAATCTAAATAGGAAATTAATTATTTTATTGAGGCTTTTATTGAATACTCACTCTTCTTAGCTGATCAGAATGCCGTAGTTTAGCTAGCTCTCTAATTGACACGTTTTTTATTTCCTCTTCTTTTGGAATTACTGGGTAAGGTACGGCAAACTCATGGGAGGCATCATTTGTGGCTTTACTTTCAATCATAGCTTCCAGCTCCCCATCATCGTTTTCCTCTAAATCAGCTAATAATTCGTCAGCGAGAGACATGTTTCAAAATATTATCAACGGGTTAAAATAACAATGCGATCCGACCCGAATTTCGAAAACAATCCATTTACAATTTCACGATCATTGACCACCACACACAGAGTCACAGTCACCACAGCACAGTACAGATTACAGAAGAAGCCAGCACAGGACCTAAAGCTGTGATTGACATGACATGTCATAATAAAATTAAAGTGTCTGTACAAGTAGTACGGCGACATGACATAAGTCTGACAGTAGCGCTGTGGTCCGATGTAAGACGAAAGTAAAAGTGATGAAAGAAGTGCCGCGGATAATGTCGTCCGTCAATTGGATAAGATAACAATTTTTTTAAATATATTTTTTTATACCTTTTACTATTTTAAGCACCTAACTGATTTGAATATTTCGTTGATCTAGCCGGTAGTTAATTTTTGAACATTGCGACCTCATAACGTCACAAATTCGCTTAGTGTTCCCACATGCACACGTGTTTTTCCCCAATACGTGGTAAGTAATGAAGAGAAAATTACAGATTTACAGCACTCACGGCTGAAACAGAGCTCACCGTTCATCATGTAGCATCTCACGAGAATGTGAGAAGTAGACTTAAGATACAATTTATTTTGCCAATTTCTAAAACCAAGCCCTGCCTGAAAGGGTTGGGATTATAGCGAATGGTTATTTTAAGTCCTACCTACCCGTCTGGGCAATGGGTGTTAATTAATGTACGTATTATTAAAAATAACTTTGTAGAAATATAATTTTCATCTGGGGGAATTTAAAATCTGCTATCTGGACCACCATTATTACCATGCAGTAGAATATTTTTTTTTCCCATACCCAATCAAACATGTGTTCAATCGAAAACCATTTCGAGGTTAACTGTCATTTGAAAATTGGGTAATATAACATTTTTTTTTGAATTTTTTATATACTTTTATTTAAAATCTTTTCCTATTTTAAGAAACCAATTTGAATATTTATAAAATCTAGCCCGTAGTTATTTTTTTATTATTTTTTATACATTGCGAACTCATGACGACACAAACTGGCTATGTGTTTTTTTCCCCATTCGTGGTAAATAAATAATTCGGTGCATGCGAGGCATTAAGATGTCCGTAGAAGTCCTCAATTTCAGCGAGTATCCCCGGGGTTGATGTGACGGTTTCAATTGTGAGATGTCAATTTGATTACCGTCAATAGTCCATTAAAAACGTTGGCTTTCTGGGGTCATAAATTTGACCCCAGAAAGCCATCGTATTAAATTGAACATATCCTTGATCCTTTGATTTTAACTATTTGAAATATTTAAATAAGGTACAAAATACAAATACCTCGAAATGGTTTTCGATTTAGGACATGTTTGATTTTTTTCCCATACCCTATTCTTTGATTTTTATCGAACGAATGACATTGAGTTTGAGTGATGCATTTGTGCATGGTCTGTGCACCATACTCTCTGCTATATGAAGCCCCTGTTGCACCTATCGCTGAATTGCGTCAAGTCTGTAGCCCGATGTTTTCGAAGAAACCGCAGTAACGGCGCGTAGTTTCGTTGCCCCATTCGTAGCAGGTATGTAGCAGGCCATAGCAACTCGTAACGACGTACTTTTTGTTGATGTTCAGGCTACCGGCCCGGGTCAGATGGGTGGCCGAATTAAACTCCTTATTTATTCTTCCCAGGCAGCTAATTCCTATTTCTTGGGTTCCTATTTCTATTCTTGAACTGTTCTGCACTGTAGTTTACTATTTTCTTGAGTTGTTTCTTCTATGGATGCTTCCCGTTGACTACTCTTGTGAGGATGTGAACCTACTTAAATTACCAGGCTTTATTGAATGAAAATACAAATTAATCTTATAAACTAACATAAAATTTTAGCTATAAACTATTAGAAACAAAGAACAATCAACTAACTTATTCTAAAATATAAAACATAAACAAACTTTAACTAACTATGCTAAGAGGACTGTATATAATTCAAATTCACGCTGTTACAAAGAAACGAACAAATTAACAATCCTTATTAAAATATTTGATCATAAATAACGATTTTGTATACTATAACTAAGTTATCCGTCCGGTATATGTTCTATGTAAAAAAAATTGAATGGAAAGAAACGGCCCAGTGATTCAGTTATTTGAGTCTGTTGGGTATGCGAAGCGACACACTTGCCACCATGCAACCGTGGTTGCATGAAGCACTTGAGTTGTTAAGTTTTTTTTGTTGAAAAGATAATTTTTATTACAAGTTGGACCGCAGCAGCCTTGGTTTTTAATTTTTGACAGATGGCAAAGTTATTGGACTAGGCATGTGATTCGAATCAAGGAAATCGATTCCTATCGAATTTTCGATTCCGTAATGATCACAAATGCATCCCTCTAACTAAATGTCATTCATCGATAAAAATCAAAGAATAGGGTATGAGAACAAAAATCAAACATGTCCTAAATAGAAAACCATTTCAAGGTATTTGTATTTTATACCTTATTTAAATATTTAACATTTTTAAAAGCAAAGGATCTAGGATATTTGTTAATTAAATACGTTTGCAATCTGGGGTCAAATGATGATCCCAGATTACCAACGTCCTCAAAGAGTACATTAAGATTCTTAATGGACTCTTGACGGTTAACAAATTGACATCTCACAATTGAAACTTATTCGGTCGTATGAACGTCCTTTCACGTGATTGGTTGTTAATCTATCCATCAACCAATCAAAGGACGCGATCTGTATCATACGTTTTAGCTAGGTGATTCATCTGCATGGTGTTTTAAGATAGCAGATTTTAATTCCCCCAGGTGAAAAATATTTTAAATTTTTAATAATACGTACTTACATTAATTTACGCCTATTGCCCAGACGGGTAGGTAGGAATTAAAAAAGCCTTTCACGTTAATCCCAACCCAACCCATTAAGGTAGGGTTTGGTTTCAGAACTTGGCAAAATAAATTGTATCTGAAGTCTACTTCTCAAATTCTCGTGAGATGCTTCATGATGAACGGCGAGCTCTTTTTCAGCCGTAAGTGCAGTAAATCAGTAATTTTCTCCGCATTATTTATTTATCACGAATCGGGGAAAAAACACTTGTGGGAACACTAAGCGAATTTGTGACGTCATGAGTTCGCAATGTTTAAAAATAATACAAAAACTAACCTCTGGCTGGATCAGCAAAATATTCAACTTGGTTGCTTAAAATAAAAAAAGGTTTTTAAAAAAAAAAAGAAAAAAAAATGTTCCCATACCTAATTCTGGGTGCCACACGGTTGCTAAAATTGGAAAATCACCAAGAGAGGTGACCTTGGTCAGGGCGACCTTCAGCGTCGATCCATTATTATTAGGTTGCCAACGGCCGTTCACACGGTTGCTCTGACCAAGGTCACCTCTGTTGGTGCTCTTGTTGCCGTTGCTGACAGGGTAGCAGACGTCTTAAAGTGGTTTTCAAATATTGCTAGAAATAAAACTAAACCTTCCTTAATCATTTAAGGTTTATACCTAAGATAAGATTACACTCGTACCATCACATACATCACTTCACGACCCTATTCTGAACGGGGTAGTCAGAGGCAACTCGAATGTTTCCGTCATGGTAAATGGAACACTCAGAAGCCTACTTTCTTATCTGGACTCATCCAAGATTTTAGGAAACGGAGGTTATCTCGTTATTTTTTTCTCATAATGAATGAAAATCGTACTGCACTGCAATATAGTACTTCCTTAGAAAATAGGACACGATTGAAGCATATAAAAACTTGGAAAAACTTTAAAAAATTGAAATTTGAAATAAAAGATCACCACTTATTATATTTTTTTTGACATCATGAATGTTCAATTGCCTGTTCATTCAAACGACTGATGACATTAGTTACTAGTTAAGTAGTTACTTACCTAGTAACTACAAACAGCACTAGTGTGCCATTTTTTTCTCTGGTGACGGTTTATTGAGGCCCACAAAAGGCCGAATTTATTTATATCCAGTGTTTCCTGGTCATTTTAGTGATATTTCAGACTTTTACCTGCCTAAATGGCGATCAATCTCCAATACGAATTGATCGGGAAGGGGTTTGTTCAACAATATTACACATTGTTCGACGATCCGGCACAACGACCAACCCTGGCAAATATGTACAACGTGAGTGTTTTTACATCTTCAGAACTTTCTAAATTATACTTCTAGATACATACACAGTTAAAGGAAAAGACTCTGTTTTTACTCAAAATCCCCCAATTTTGTAGGTTATATATTTTTTGCTCTTCCTAAAATTTCACCACGCTTAGTAAAAATGCAGATTTGAGGGATAAATTTTAGCGAATTATGTGAATTTTAGCCTTCTAAATAGTCATAAAACGTGCGAAAACCATGTTGGTAATAAGTGGGTGGCAATATTTATCATACCTATGTCTAGACATCTCTGTATCCTGAAAGTAGTTTTCATTATTCAGTATGTGTATTTACAACATTCAATAAATCATGATATTTAAGATAAACACATGGGACTCCTACTGTTATGGTTTCAGCTTGTAAATACTTCTAGTGTTGTGTACGTTTTCAGGTTGAAACATCATTCATGACTTTCGAAGGAGTCCAAATTCAAGGTGCTGTAAAAATTATGGAAAAATTAAATGTAAGTACTAATTTGCTTTTTCAAAGGATATCTGATAAGTGGTTACTTCTAGAGGTTTTCCAAACACCAATGCAGTGCAAAGAGCTCTTGTTAGGAAAACTTTGTTCTTGATTAAATATTTTAAGCTCTGTCTGCATTATTTGCTCCCTTAAAGTTCAGTTATTTAGCTCTTACAATAAAGTATATTAATATCTCAAGATAGAAAAACTGGAAAAATTGGATTTCAGACCTTGATGATCTCGAGCGGAAATCATACCCGTGTCTTTTACAATCCGGGTGACTGCTCTAAACCACTGAGCTACAGAAACCTGAGGTTTTGGTACTGAAATTTAATTGTTCCTTTTTTTCTATCTTGACATGTGACAACAAGTATTGTAACATGCTAAAATAATCAAACTAGTAAGTAAATTAATTTTACAATAAATAAACAAATTATTTTTGATTTAATTGAATTTCTCGATATTTCAGAGCTTGACATTTCAAAAAATTGGTAGATTAATAACATCTGTTGATTCACAACCTATGTTCGATGGTGGAGTCCTAATTAATGTCCTCGGAAGACTGCAGGTATGTAAAAAGAATACCTAATTTAAACCTATGAGTACCTACAGCTAATGCTGGTGATGGCAGTTAGAACCTAAACTCATACTATATGCCTGTTTTGTAGCATTTGCATATAATTCAGTTTTCAATTCTAATTTGGGTTCAATGGAAGAGTTTTAATAAAACTCTTCCATTGAACTCAAATTGGAATTGATAAGCCTGTTGCTGTAAGGGCAATGCTTAGTGATAAGGCATTTGGTGGCAGGTCAATGGTTGAACCATACTGATCTAAATCACAATTTGAATGATGAATAAACTATGTTTTTGACTCAAATTGAAAACTCAACATCATCCGTGTGGTCTATCCCAGTTGTGAACACACACTGGTGTGTGGGTCCCACTTTCGGTGTTTTGTTTAACAATTTAACCTGTATATTTTTGTATTTAAGAATATACATATTTTTATGCATATGAGCCTACACTCAAGTTCTATCTTCTTGGTCAGATGATCTTAGTGTGAGCTGTCACAGATTGTTTTATCATCATTGATGGTGAAGGTAGTTATTTTGGTTTTATAAATGTTCTTATTAATGTTTTCTTGAAGAGGTATGAGTGTTACTACCTAAGATGCCTATACCATAAAACATATATTCATATACATCTATAAATACACACATCAACATGGTCTAGGGATATTTCAATTAAACCTAAATAACTAAAATTCTATCGACTTTTTGTTAAGACACCTACACATTAAAATAAACCTTGTTTAATAGCCTATCTAATCTGATAAATAAACTTTTAGATAAAGTTGAATTTAAAAAAAAACTTAGAAGAAGAGGAAAAACTCTAGACAAAATTTCAATCTTAACTTTATTTTTGAAACATCAAAACCTAAACAAAACAACTATTTTTTTTATAAAAATTAATAAATAAATATCCCTGGACATTATTCCACACAGCGCCATCTAGCCCCAAAGTAAGCTAATTAAAGCTTGTGTTATGGGATACTAGACAACGGATAAACATACTTAAATACATTTTCTTTTGTAATTACATACTTATTATACATAGGAGACACCCAGACCAGTACAAACAGACATGTTCATGCACACAAATGTTTGTACTGTGCGGGGATCGAACCCGCGACCTCTGGTGTAGTAGCCAACTTCTTAACCATTACACCAAGTCGGTCGTCAAAATTGTTGAAAACTTAAAATTAATAATCTGTGGATCCACCTAAGACCCTCCTGACACATCTGCAGCGGTTCTGCATACTCAAAACAAGGGTGTCAATATCCTGTGGTGGAATACTGTCCCAAGTGCTGCTAAGATGCAAGAAAAGCTGGTTTTCATGCACAATATCTTCAGGGAAATTTCTAAGAGCTCTTCTCTGAAGCATATCCCAGGCATGCTGAATAGGATTTAAGGCAGGGGATTGTGCAGGCCAGTCTAAAGCTTGTATATCATGCTGTTGTAACCAACTTGTAACGATACGCGCCGTATGTGGACGGGCATTGTCGTGCAATAGCTGGAAATTTTGTCCCATTTGCTGTCTGTGGGGCAAGTTTACAGGCTCTAGCACCTCATCTCGGTATTTTAGAGCAGTCATATTGCCTTGTATCCAAACGAGGTCCGTTCTACCGCAGAGACGAATTCCTGCCCAAGCCATAATCGTGCCACCTTGATATGCATGAACTTGTTGTGGGTGCTGCAGTCGATTCCAACGTCTAGGTTCTCTCCAAACGCATACTCTTCGCGAATCAGGATGTAATCCAAACCTGGATTCATCAGTGAAAAGCACAAGTGACCATTGAGAATGGTTCCAGTTTTCGTGTGCAATATCCCCATTGTAATCTTCTTTCTCGATTGCCTCTCCTTAGCGCTGGTACCCGAAGTGGCCTACGAGCACGTAGGTTGAGTTCATGCAGTCGTCTTCTCAAAGTTTGACCACTTACCAGCAAACCATACTCTCTATGTAGCCTTTGAACCAATTGCATCGCCGTTACATTTGGTTGACTTCTTGCAGCATTTACTATGAATTGGTCCTGTACATGTGTTGTAATGCGTTGAGGTCCTCGGTGCCGTTCCACCACTTCCCCCGTGACACGATAACGTGACCAAAGACTGGATATAACGCTCTGACTGGTCTTCATGGCTTCAGAAACCGCAATTTGGGTAGCGCCAGCTTGAATCATGCTCACTGCTCTTAACATTTCGTTCCTGGTCAAGTGTCTACGTGGCATGATTGAATGAACACCGGAGATGCGTTTGACAAAGATTTAAAGACGGAGTTTTAATCAAGTTAGAAGTTCGTGAAGATTTACTTCTTTGGAAGAAATTCAATGAATGCGAATTTCATCTTAAAACAAAACCTTTTATATACAAATTTGAATTTAAAAAAGGAACTTAATAATGTTTTTATAATCTATCATTAATAGTTTTTTTGTAAGGCTAGTACTTTTTAAGTTATTTAAAAAAGATTTATATATCCCTAGACCATGTTGTTGTGTGTATGTACATTAGAGATGTGCCGAATGTTCGTATTCGGCCGATTATTCGGTCAATATGCCGAACTATTACCGAATTTTCAAAATATTTTTAATATTGATGATGATGGTGCACCACACTCAGCCAGGACTAAGCCCGATCGGGGACGCGATTTTTGTTAGGAAGGATACCCTCTGGGAGGATGTTTAAATTATTAAAAAAAAGCATTTTATTAAACTTTAAGGTAACTTATTACTAAATAACTGAGTTTTTTTCCGAAATTTGTAGAGTTTTTGTAAACAAAGGAAACACTACTTTGTGTACCAAAAATTTATTGATAAAATAAAAAAGATTACCCCTACCAATCAATTTAAATGAAATGTTATTCAACTAAACACCTTCCTCTTTTTGGAAATGTTAATAAAAACCAAATTTTTTTTGTATGAAATAAACAATTTCAAGAACTGCTTTGTGCAAACCCGTGGCTCTTGCAGAGCGCCACATCGACGCACTGTGGAACGCTCTCATAGAAAGCTTGTGATATCGACCAAAATACAAATCATTGTGAAGGGATAAAAATAGCCCATCATATCAAGGTGACACTGTGCTCTTTTAGTTGCTATTGTTCTTTTTAGGGATGCAACGATACCGATACGATAATCGTATATCGGCGATTATCGTAAACCTTTACGATCATTCGTTATCGTAAACCTTTACGATCATTCGTTATCGTAAATATTACGA
The DNA here is from genome assembly GCA_947369235.1 of Udea olivalis. Taxonomy (NCBI): domain Eukaryota; kingdom Metazoa; phylum Arthropoda; class Insecta; order Lepidoptera; family Crambidae; genus Udea; species Udea olivalis. Next base: position 6,141,548 of record OX376345.1, on the reverse strand, counting down.
TACGATATTTTTACGATACATTTATTTCCGACTTAAGGGAAAACACTTAAAAATGTTGTGTTTTTTGAATAAGAATTTGCCAGTAATAGGCAAATTACGACTACAATTAAAATTAAATAATAGTTAGTAAATGTAACAAATAGTAACAATTTAAAATATAAGTTAATGATGATGAAAATTAATAAAATTAATAAATAATTATATTGATTAAAAATGCATAACTTTTTTTATACTTTTACTTTACTTAGTCTTACAATAATAACATACAACAAAGCTTCCAATAAATTCATCAAAATGGTATTAAACAAATATCGTAATGCATTCGTATCGTAATTTGTTATCGTATTTGGCCATTACGATGTATTCGTCATTTGTATTGGTATCGTAATAGCCGTATCATTGCATCCCTAGTTCTTTTGTTAATAAACTACGTGAAACCGTGTTAAAAAGACCTCAAAAGTTCAACTTCATTAAGAGGCTTAAAAGCTACATTTTTAGAAAAGGATTTTTTACCCGAGAAACCGTCTTTAACACATTAATTATCATTTGAATTTATGCACAAGGTTGTGAATGGAACATGGAATATTTTATTCCGAAATAAAATCAATCTGTTGCGATGTTATCAATCAAGTAATTAAAAAGAAATACAAATAGCATTATAGTCAAATGAAATGAAAATGAAATTTACTGTGAATATAAATTTGGGTACACAGCATTTAGCAGTTACAGTTGCTTGAGGGAGAATCTCCAAATTTTACCTTTTCAAGCGTATTCACATACTTTAAAAAAAAACACCTATTTTAACTAACTAACAAATGAAATAACTAATAATCAAAACCTCAGAAAACGCTTACGTTATTTAGGCATAAACTAGCAAATACACAATAGCCTATCAGCACAAAATAAAGAGTTTACAGAAGGACCGCTCTCGCCTTTTTCTATCAACTAGCCTGATCGCCTAGGGTTGCTGCTCGCTACTATATTCGCCAGATAAGCGCGATTTGACAGAAACCGCAAAAAATAAACTACATCAAGTGAAAAATACCTACCTAGTAGGCTGTAGATAACACCATAAGCCACCGCTTCGGCGGTCACCTGTCGGCGGCGCGGCGCGGATGCAGCAGCCTCGCTAGCTAATAAAAGAATATACCAAAAATACTGGTGCTTTACCAATGCATGATAAGATAAGTTACGTAAAAAGTAAAAGCCCATTTGTACCTACTGGATTTGAATGTGTTAGTAAATAAAATGGTTTACCTACCTATATACTTATAATACTCGTACATAGTACTACTTACTTGCAAACGTTATCTGAGTTTTACTTACCTTCAGCATTATTTACTAATTTAAAAAACGTATAATCACAATTTCGTGTGGTGTTCATACAGCCAAATCACTGCAACAGAAATATCGGCGCGAAACCATTTTTGGCCATTGAACTATAATGCAAGTATCTGACAACGTACAAATAATATCTCAATGTTTTTGACAGTGCGACTGACCGCGACACCGAAACTCACTGACTTCACCTCGCGTCTCTGTGTACGTGTGTCAAAAATGGCGTGTTGTTCTAAGCGGGCTATCTGTCAGAGCGCCGCGCATGTCTAATTTGTGCTATCAGTTACTTTAAAGAGAATTGAACAGCACTCATCCGCATATAGCCATTTGCCATTGCCAACCGCCACCCTCCTTGTCAAAATTTCATAGCAACATTTCACCGATGTTGTAATTTATTTGAAAACCTGATTGATTTAAATTAAACTTACCATGGCCCTGTGATGTGTGATGTGTGTGATGGCCATATCGGTTAAAAAACTGTTACCCGAAGTAAATACTTAGCAGATTTAAAATGAACGCCTACAAGTAAAGTATGAGCAAAATCATCGAAATAAAAATTAGGCGATATAGAAGAAATTTAAATAAAACATATATTTGTAGCTGTTTGTTCGTAAATTAAAACTGATTCATATAGTTTGCAAAATTACATGATGAGATGAGTTGAGTTAAAATGTAAGAAACGAATACGTGAATATTTCAGAACAGTAAAATGTACATTTCAGATTTTTTAATTAGGAAATTTATGTACTTGTAACTAGTTATTTATTGTTTTTTTATGCTAAAATAATTTTGGAAATTGGTCCCGTAGTTTTTGATTACTTTGTTACTTACTAGCTGTTGGTCATCGGCTACCCCCGTGTTGACTATGTATCCCGTTTAAATAGCCTACAATTCAGGCCACTTGCTTATTATGTAGCTTTATTTTGGTAAAAAAAAAGCGAAAGCAATTAGCCTATATACATACATGTCCCACAGCTAAGCAAAGGCCTCCATCATTGAATTTTTTTTTTATATTGCCCGTCAAGATGTCCTCACTCCACCTGATGGAAAGCGGTCGTGAGGTCCAGATATGAGGTTGACAAGCCCAGTCATTCAAACGAATCGCTGGGCTGGCCATCCTCACCTTGAAGGCCTGCAGAAATGCCTTTTCACTCCCCGCTTGAAGAACCCGGAACTATACGAGGAAGGAAACACATGTGCTGGAAGAGCGTTCCACGTCTGGATGGTACGACAAAGAAAGGAGTCACCGAACCTTTTAGTTCGGGCCAACAAATGTTGAATTGTGTGTGGGTGACGCCGTAGTCCAGCACGCGTGGTACGGGAGTGGAAAGGTGAGGGTGGGATAAGCTGGAATAACTCGTCAGAGTTTTACACATTGTAGAAGCGATAGAGAACACTTAGCCTGGCAATGTCTCTACGCAATTGGAGAGGCTCGAGGGTCAAAGTTGCCTCTGGGTTTCCAATAATACGGATAGCACGCCGCTGCAACCTGTCAAGAGCCTCGAGTAGGTACTTGGCGGAACCGTCCCAGAGATTTATTTATTTGCAAGTCACATTACAAAATGTTAAGGTGGTATTAATAAAGGAACTAAGGCTTACATGTACGAGGGTCATTCAATAAATACTTAGCCTACAAAAAGTAAACGAAAATTTTGGAATAGTGGCAATTTATTTTTCAACATAGTCTCCTTTTAGTTCAAAACACTTAGCCCAGCGATGCTCCAACTTTTTTAACCCGTCCGAAAAATAGTTTTTGTCAAACTCTGCAAAATAGGCCTCCGTGGCGGCGATGACCTCCTCATTTGATCCATATCTATTCCCGGCGAGTGATTTTTTCAGATTAGGAAACAGAAAGAAGTCACAAGGGGCCAAATCTGGAGAATACGGTGGATGGGGCAGCAATTCGTAGCGTAATTCGACCAATTTGGCCATGGCAACGGCAGACGTGTGAACCGGTGCGTTGTCGTGGTGAAACAGCACTTTTTTCTTCGCCAGATGGGGTCGTTTTTCCTTTTATTCGGCGTCGAATCGGCCCAATAAATCGGCATAGTAAAGCCCTGTAATTGTTTTACCCTTCTCGAGGTAATCGATGTAGATCACACCTTGTGAATCCCAGAAAATGGTGGCCGTAACTTTTCCGGCCGATTTTACAGTTTTCGCCTTCTTTGGAGCACGTTCCCCGGTCTGGATCCATCGTTTTGATTGCTCCTTGGTCTCTGGTGTGTACCAGTGGATCCAGGTTTCATCGACGGTCACAAAACGAAGCAAAAACTCCGCTGGATTCCGCTTAAACAGCGCCAAACACGTCTCCGATGTGGTCTCACGGTTGCGCTTGTTTTCCGGTGTGAGTAAACGCAACACCCATCGCACCGACAGCTTTCTCATGCCGAGTTCCTCGTGAAGAATATGATGCACTGTTCCTTCTGAAATGGCTACAGTCTCAGCTAGCTCCCGAACCTTCAATCGGCGATCTGCCAATACGAGATCATGGATTTTTTTAATGTTTTCCTCCGTAGCAGCTGTTTTCGGTGCACCTGGACGTGGTTCATCAAAAACCGACGTACGGCCACGTGCAAACTCGTTGAACCAATTCTTGACGGTGGCCATCGATGGAGAAGAGTCACCGTACACAGCATCCAAGCGCTCTTTGATTTCGATGCGCGTTTTCCCTTCCAAAAATAGGAATCGAATCACTGAACGATATTGCTCTTTTTCCATTTTTGTAAAACCGATTCGCTTCCATAAGTTGTCAAATTAAAACAAATGAAGGGATTGGAATGAAAATTTGAAAAAAGAATTAAAAAAGAATGTGCTACACTGTGGTAAAACTCTTTTGAAACTACAGCGCCCTCTGGCGATGAGGCTAGGTACTTATTGAATGCACCTCGTAGATGAGAGCAGTATTCCACACACGAGCGAACTTGTGTCTTATACAAGAGACAGAGCTGCTCAGGCGTGAAGAATCGTCTCACTCTGTTCAGGACTCCGAGTTTACGGGATGCAGTTCTAATGACGCTCTCAATGTAGTCCCGCTGGTTTAGGTTGCTACGAACATCCATGCCAAGGATGTTTAGGCTATCCTTAATCGGTAGCGGGGTGCTCTGAAGAGTAGGATGGGAAAGGAACGGCGACGCCTTTGCTGTAAATGCACACACCTGCGTTTTCTTGGCATTGAACTCGACAAGATTGCATGCACCCCATTCTGAAATGCGGTCCAACACTCCGTCAAGCTTAACAGCAAGACTTCGCCTCTTCTCCTCGATGTCGGTCTGCTTTGCCCCAGGGCGCTCGAAATAACGCGCGTGGACCGTGCTATCATCCGCATAGCAATGAATATTACCAAGAGATAACATGTCATTGATATGCAGAAGAAACAACGTCGGCGACAAGACGGAGCCCTGCGGCACTCCGGCATTAATCTGGAGAAAGCGTGATTTTCGACCATCGCAAAGGACACGTACGTCCCTCCAGAAATCCGGCGACCCAGTCGCATAGGCGAGGTGGCAGAACATATGCCGGAAGCTTGGAGAGAAGCGAACGATGCCATACACGGTCGAAAGCTTTGGCAATGTCAAGGCTGAAAGAGCAAAGATTCCCCATGCTCGTCCATAGCCTCCCCCAAGATGTGTGTTACGTACGCTAGAAGAATTCAGGCGGCGCAGCACCGCAGTCATCGATGCAAGAGTTTGCGGCAAAGAGGTTAGCCAGTAAATCGGCTTTCTCTTGCGGCTGATGAGCCAACGATCCATCAGGGAATCTCAGTGGGGGCAGCGAAGGCACGCAGAAGTTAGATTGCACGTGTTAAGCCAGTCGCCAGTGGGAGCGGCTACCCGTAGGGTGCGTGATGAGTTCTTGGCCAACACGTGCAATTAGCTGGTCGTCTGCTCTAATGTAAGCCCTGTTCGTGGCCTTGGTGGCTTTATTAAAGGGTGCTTTCAGGGAGGCAAGGTTTGACTGATCGTGGAGTGCCTGGGCCCTAGACCAAGCATGGTACGCTGCCTGTTTTTGTTCAACAGCTGCGGCACACTCGCGATTCGAGTTTTGCTAGCACTGACGACATCAGTATAAGGAATGTAGTATTCCATTCCGGTACTGATCTCTTCAGCGATAGCAGATGCACTCTCTGAAGCATCCTTTTCTCCAAAGCAGCACTGCCGCCAAGGGACGGAGGCAAAATACTCTCGCAATCCGTCCCAATCTGCCGACGAGTAGTGCCATAACCGCCGCGTCACCTCCACAGGTTGTGGGGGAGCTGCACAAGGCACTGTAGCGCCAACCAGACAGTGATCGGAGGAGTCCAATGGAGCACCAACCGACACTTTATACCCGGCTGGGTGACTCGTCAGCAGAAGGTCCAATAAGGAGGGTGTATGACCGACAATATCTGGTACCCGGGTGGGCTGGTGTACCAGTTGCGTCAGGTCTTGCGTGAGAGCAAACGCATGGGCAGTTCGGCCTGCATGGTCTGTTTTGGATGAGCCTAACCAGGACTCATGGTGGGCATTGAAGTCTCCCTAAAAACACCATTTCGGCATTTAGGAACTGCGCCTAAGCGTTGTCTGCGGCCTGACTCAGATGCTCGAAGAGTCGAGTTGTCTCGGCGTCGTCTTTGTGGGAGCGGTATATGCACGCATAGACCCGGCTTGTGGAGCCCAGGTGAACGTGCACCCAGAGGGTGGAGAAGGATGGGTCTTCTAGGCAGCGGAGACGGCTACAGCAGACGTCCGCCCTGACGAATAGACATACACCGGCTTTAGGTTGGAAGGACTCTTCCAGCCGGGGTAGTGCAGGTATGAAGAATCGGCAGGGCGGCCTATCTGTGTTTCCGTCAAAAAGAGCATCGCAGGCCTCGCCGTCTCAAGGTGTTGATGGACGGCGTTGAGGGTTGCATGGAGTCCGCGGATGTTAGCGAACTCCACCTCAAACAGCGTGTTGGTGGAGGATGGGGATGCCGCTGTTGGCCGTTTTTTCGTGCTTCTGACTGCCATAGAAGTTGAAGGATGTTGGGCGTAAAAGGACGACTGTGATCGAGGCAATGAAAGACAAAGCGTGGTGCCCTGCATTGGTATTAATCGCGATGAATAGTGTAGGCCGTTCCGCCGGACGGAAGGGCCCCCGTACCCCCTCGGGTGTGGTTGCCGGGCCCCACCGGAACCGGGCATCACCCGGCACGACGAGCCACCCCGAGATTATGCGCGACCTGGTGAAGGCTGGGCAGCCTCCAGAGGTGGTTAACCCCTTTTGGGCCCCTGTACTATGCCGCGGGCGGCCAGCGGCACCACCGTTTCTACGGGTCTCCCTGGCCGGCGGGCCGATACACACTACACACACAATTCCGCCGCTAAGGCTCCCACTGGTCCAACAATTGCCACGGTCACAGTCCCCCTGGCACCGGTTAGTGCAGTGCTGATCCCGGAACGCGACCTGACCGAGATAGGTCAGAATCACTTGGCGGGTTTTACACAACTGCATGGTGGTAATATAGTTGTTGTGGTGGTGTGTGAGTGTAGTTGGAGATGGTAAATAATAAATAGTTCGACTCACTGTTTATATACTCCCGTATATTGTTCACACACAGTTTACACACAAATAACAAAGTACAGAAGGAGTAGAATTCACAAGCACATACACAGAATAGTCGGAAGCGAAAGCAGAAGAAAGATATAGCGAGATAGTTCACAATAATTGGCAATTAACAAGGTTCGCTAGCGCGAGTACATAAGCGTGACCAGAAAAATGGCAAGGAGCAGCGTGCGCTTCGCGTCGTAGAAGGATCTCGACTGGTCGGGCACGCCGGTTGGTCGCGCGTTGCGCGCGGAGTACATAACATAGGTGTTATTTACCTGAGCGTGCATAGTGCGACCGCGGTGTCGATAATCGATATCGACAAGCTGATACACATGTTACGTGTATTGTGAATATTGTGTATGATGTTTTATTGATTCTGTGTGTATTTGTTTAGTATAAATATAGTGTATTAAGTTATATAAATATTTAAATGTTAATAATAGGTTTAGGTTAATTGTAAATATTAGGTTTAGAACACTTGTAAATATTAATGTGTGTTGTTATTAATTTATACTAAGTGAAGTAGGTGAGTTACCTACAGTAACAACAACCAGCCGACATAAGTCTCCCACCTGGAAAAAGGAAATCATGTCATCGCTACAATAGATGGGTATTGGCTTAATCACCACGCTTGCCAAATGCGGGTTCGTGACCCGGGCTTTGTTCCGAGAAATCCGAAAACACACTTTGCCCGACCCGGGAATTGAACCTGGGCCCACCGGGTTTCGGGCCGAGCTCTGAAACTACTCTGCCACGGAGGCGTTTTGGTAAAAGAAAGTAGGAAATTTTGGTAAAAGAAATTTGAAATCGGTTCAGTAGTTTTAGAACCTATTTAATACAAATAAACAAACATTTTTTTTTCTTTTGAAATTATTAGTATATATCTATAGTTCATAGATGAAGAATACACTTTTAAAGTCAAACAGAAAATGTTCACATTTTTTTGGTTATACGTACGTATAGAAATGTTTGACAAGCTGCTCAGATAATAGTGCTGTAATGAATGTTCAGATGTTATTGGTAACTTGTGGTGTAAAGAACATATGGGCTTTTTAAATTGTTCATATGTATAAGGGCACCCTGTTTGCTAAAATATATCTGATAGCGACTGTAGAAACCTGGCGGAAGGAACTCCTCGCGGAATTCAACCGAATAATTCGGTTCGGTACATTGTGGACCGAATATTCGGCCGAACATTCTTATTCGGTTGAACCTACATTAGGCGCATCTCTAGTACATATGTTTTACTAAATGTAAATTAATTGAAGATACCTCTCTATTCTATCTCTAATATTTTGCCGCACAGAGGCGTTACATCAACCTTCACATAGGCACCTTATGCTGCTGACGTAAGACCCATTTTACAATGGTTTTGTAAAGGTTGATGTGAACGCCTCTGTACCTATCAAGGTGCATGTTAGTTGTAAGTATTGTTAAGCACATAGCGCGCAGAGCTGATGGCCGTTGGGCAGTAAAGTTCTGGACTGGAGACCGTTTCAAGGCAGACGCAGCGCGGGAAGCCCGCTCGTAAGGTGGACGGACGAGCTAAAAAAGTGGCGGGATCCGGTGGATGCAGACCGCCTGCAACCGGTCACTTTGGAAATCGATGAGGGAGGCCTATGTTCAGCAGTGGACGTCTTGTGGCTGCGAATGATGATGATGATTGTTAAGCACTTATTTGTAACTCTCATGTATGCAATAAATACATAAACTAATATGTTTATTGCTACATTTGTAACAGACAGATGAAGACCAACCTCACGCATATCTCCAAACATTTGTGTTGAAGCCAATAGGGAATTCATTCTATGTAGAACATGACATATTCAGGCTGGCACTTCATGACGTCTAAGAGTAATTTTACCTTCAAAGATCAAAGTAAGAAAAGCAGACAATAGTTATGTGTAAATTTGCACAGTAAATAATCATGCTTTCACACTGATTTTCTAATTCCCCCTTTTTTCTGCTGCTGTATTTTGTGTCTAACTTTAGTTGCGATGCAGCATTTTTATTTCATAATGAGACAATGAAATAATTCCTTCGTGTCTTTAACTTATTCTTTTTAACTGTAATAATATTAAAAATCTAATTTATGAATATAATCCTCTACTAAGATTATTTATATTATCACTAAAAGGGGTTTTAGTGATTCGTGATCCTTATTTACAAACATATTTACTATTTTTAATGCATGGAACTAAGAGTTACTGCACACTAACTGTATGCGGTTAGCGATGGACATCGTGCGTCGGTTCTAGGTCGGCAGCAGTCGTGTGAAGTCAATATTAACTGCATCCAGTCGTGATTTCAACTTTACGTGGTCGGCTACAGTCGTGTAGCCTACCGACTACCGCGTAAAGTTGAATTGTGACGCACGCATGACTGAACTAAGTCGAACGTTCAACCGCATACAGTTGAATAAAAAGACTGGGCAAAGTCAGATCCGATTGCACGCAGTTGAATATGCTGCGATGCGATGCAGTCCGTCTGATAGCAGCCTGAGAACGCATTAGCGGTTAGCCGTTACGGTACACCACAGGGCTTGCGGCCAGCTGCACGCCTATTGCGCCGCAACCAAATAGTCACTCCTGCTAGGAATATTACACAAGCTGGATGTTGAAGAAGTTGCTGTAGTTATTTGTTTATATTAGGGCATCATCATACTAGCGATATGTAAACGTTTTTAAATTGGAGCGGGCGCGCAGATAATACTCGTCGAGCGCGCAGCTAAAACATCGCGGACGTGCAGCAAAGACGTGGCAGGTTCCCAACGTCTTCGCTGCTCGCAAACCGCTAGTGGGATAAGGCCCTCATCATGGAAAATACTTTCGTTGAGGAGATCCTGCACGCCGCATTGCGGTTTGCCTTAGCTTGAGACAATCAGGGCCGTCCACGTCTGGCCGAGAACAATGCGTTGAGATCATGAATTTTCATATAAAACTTAAAGTGCGGTCTAGCGCAATGGCAGGACGCATTGTGGCAAGCCGCTAGTGCGTTGTTGGCCTAATAGCTAGTTGAGAAAGTTTTAAAATAAAGTGATAAGGAGTTTGTTCAACTTTTTATTATTGTTTCTTATCACTAAGTTTTCCAGTATCACAAGTTTGTATCAACTAAAAATGATGATTTTACTTTTAGAGTTCACTTCTGAATTAATTTATAATAACTATTAAATACTCTCACATATCTACATTGTATGTTAGGTATATTCAATTATCTTAGTAAGACACATAACATTGCACCACTCATATATTGTATATTATGTTGATTGTTCAGAATAAACTAAACTTTGTCAATTTATTAGATAAATTAACGAGTAGGTACACAATGTTATTTTACTTATAATTAACCACCACGCTAGTTTTGGGGCCGTCGCCTGCGCATTCGATATAATATCACATTTAATGTTTATTCATAGACACAGTAAATTTTCTTGATATTTAATGAACACATTAGAAAATTTCATATTATATTGGATGCTTGTGTGTAAGTCAGGCCTTTGATGCTACATTGCATATTGCATGTGGGTGGTGTTATGATGATTTTATGCATTTTAAGATGATAGAAAGGATGTGTTTTTCCAAGTAGGATAACTCTCTTGCATAAACTGTGTGAAAATAATTTTCTACCTAACTAAGTAAAAAAAATACTGTCAGTGATTCACAAATAAATGATTTGATTTGATCTGTATACCATATTTATAATTATTTATAGAATTTTTTAAACTTGTTTTCAGTGTGATGATGATCCTCCACACCCATATGTGCAGACCTTCGTCTTGAAGCCACTCGGAGACTCATTCTTTGTGCAGCACGACATATTCCGCCTCGGCATCCACGACTCTGCTTAAACCTCAACTACACCATTCAATCTCGAAAAAGGTCATAATAATTACTGAAGTTGGTTGAAATACTGTCTAACTCTTGTTTTGGTTAACTAGGTATAAGCAATCAATGCAATTGAATGTCTATTTGTAAATTCAAAAGGTAAATAAATACGGGTCCTAGTACAATTTTTAGCTGTAAGTAAATAGTTGATTGACATGAACTACGCTGTATTTCTTTTGAAATGCATTTTTTTTTTCAGTTTTCATAAATGACTTAGCCGTTGGTTCATTATTTGTGCTAGGACGCCGCAATTTGGCATTGTTTTTGGCTTCGTCATGTTAAGACAGCTTTAGTCAAAGTAACGGCGGATGTTTCAGTTACATGTATACATTTTATAATAAATACGTATAATTTTTTACTACGTTGTTTTAGTTCATAAACTGATTTGATTAGATAACTTTGTATCTAATTCAACAATGTTTTCCGATAGTAAGGTAGGGTAAAAAAACACATTAATAGATGCTAAGACGAATCATGTATTAAGTTATAAATAGTCAAAAATTAACAAAGAAAACAGGTACATTTATTACCAATCTCGAAATTTAAGACTTGCCTCCCATTAAATCCTTAGACGCTACGAACACTTAACAAGTCCTGCATGCACTACTACACGAATACACATCAGGCCCTTGACTACCGAACCAAATTTTGCCGGATTGGCATCACATTACTGTCACCAGAATTTTTTTTGAACCTTAACGCTGTGGAATAAGGTTCATAAATTTCTTGTTTGACATTTCTGAAATGCTTGTCCAATGAAATTCTGTTCAAGAGTCAGGCCCCAGGCTACGACCGTAGGCCAACTTGTCTAAGTGAATGACCAGGTTGCAAAAGTGATACACTCGTTGCGGGACACGCGTAACCGACTCAAGTCTCCCCACTTTACAAACTTTGTGTGGACTCCCTACATTTAGCAGTTTTTTTTAATCCGTGCTGGCCATTCCATTTACCAATAATTTGTACGATACACGCTTATCTTTTACACATTGTAATATACTAAAACCAGCATCGTTACAATCAAAAAAGATAAATACTTATTTAACTTTCAGTCACCCACTGAATAATTTAGCTACAACATAGCAGATTTTTCCTATCGCTTATCATCATAAGCACTTCCAATTTAAATAAGAAGTTTATCTTAAATTACAAAGACACTTAATGGGTTAGAAATAAATCCTTTTATTTTAGACCTCCTGTATATCATTATTTTTCGAGAGCATTTTTTCAAAATTTCGTAACTGCTAAAGGAACCACATAGAGTTACGACTATCACGAGGTGAAGACTACAAATCAGAGATCAAATTAGACATGGCAAGACCGAAACTGGTCACTTTTACACAAATAATATTTGTACATTAATTAGCCTCTTACAGGTGATACTGTTCCAATTTATCAAAAGTTACCCAACTGGCAAGGTTCGGTAGTGAAGTAAATGAGTGAATCACGGGTTTCTTTGATTCCTATCAATGCCTAGTCAAAAAAACATTCATATGACCATTTTTAATTTCTGTTTATGCATGGTTATCTAACTTGATTAAAAAAAGCCTTTTTGTTGCCCTCCTCTTGAACACTAGTTTGATATTAACTGCTAATTCACTGTCTGCTCAAATAGGCTATTTATCAAAAGCAAATTATACAAATTTTACGTGTTAATAAACTGTTAACAGACTTGTAGAGATGTGAAATCGTATGCGCTTAGCATCGAAGATGTCTTAATTATTCGGTTCGCCGAAGTACCGTAAAAGGTGCGATAATCGCCCGTCACAGTTTAATTGTTCATGACCAGAACATGCGATAGATCAGTTAGTAAATAGAGTAACAACTTTTTTATATTCGCGGCGATTAAAATAATAAAATTACAGTTACTGTATATTTTTACTAAGAACGTAAATAAAGTACATCAAGCGTCTAACGGTATTAATAATCTGTGTTACACTGAGAATGCCTTGTAATTTACCTAACGGCACAAATTGTCACCCGATATAGCAGATGAAAACAATCGTTCTGAACCGCCTTTTGGTGCCTCATTTCGAAAACGTGGTTTAATAACTTAGAAAATATGAATGACTGATATACATTTCGTTTCGTAAAAAAATACTTATTTAATAAAAAAAACTTGATACATTGGAACAGGATCAAGATATTATTGCCAGGCCTACACATCAAATACATGAAAAACCATTCAGTTGATGGCATTACGCTTAATTTCCTTTTTTCAAGCGAGAAAATATTTCTTCTTCAAATATTCGAGCCTGAGTTCAAATCACGCATATAAATAAACAGCTACTAATCATTGTACGAGTACATACTTTTATGTTAACAACTTAAAAATAAACAAAACACGTTTTAAATAATAAAGAAACAAACAAACCTGAGTCATTGTAAGCGCCTAGATTTATGTTAAGAAAAAAAGACACTTGTGAATGTTTCCTTGAAAAGTTTCCTGGCAGGGTAAAACTTAACGTGCAATACATTATGGTGTGCATACATGAGTGGGGTTGTGTATACATCTCTCACTCAACTTATCAGTTTCACAGAACCAGTCTAACAAGTTTTTAAAATCTGTCAGTTTCATAAATCCGTACACGCGTGCGCATTGTTTGAATGACTTTTAAAAAGATAATTTAATGTATAATCTAGTGAGTAGCTCCTCACTGTCTGCCAAGACTAAAATTTTTGAGATATTTTACATTGGCCTCTGTTGTTTTGTTTAAAGCAACAGCCTGGTTTTCCTCTTCTAGGTGAACAATAGTTGCCTGTCTAATGCAAAACTGCTTGGTGTTGTGTTTTAGTTTAAAAAAAACATGTTTGTTCAAGGTTGGCTTGTTGGACATAATAAATTGCTTAGGTTAAAATTGAATTCGAAGACTTACTAACATTGATAGAGATTTGTGGTCAAGTGGCCAAGTAAATATGATGCCATGGAATAGTCAGAGGTATCTCTTCGAATAACCTCTTGTTTCCCCCAAATTATTAAATGTGCATCAAATTTAAGCCATGCGGACGGTAGAACTACAAAATGCCTGACAGCGTCAATTTAATAATAATAATTGTCCAAACCTCGATTGAGCAATTGACTGGTTAGACGCGTGGCGTCATTTACACTAGAAATTAGAAAAGCTTCTCGTTTTTTCTGATAAAAAATATCTGACTGAATGTCTGGCGTGTCCAATTTTAATCGTGGGTTCAATCCCTACCCAAGACATTCAACATTCATGTGACGAACATAAGTGTTTGTTCACCATTCACGTGGCGAACATAAGTTTATCAATCTCTCACTCATATGAGTGAGAGATTGATAGTGAAGTTTATGATAAACATAACTTATTTCTAAATACACAAGCAAACACTTATGTTCGCCACGTGAATGTTGAAAAACACTTGAACAAGCTCTATCAGTTCAGAGTTATGCTGGCTTAACTTCGTCGCTCCTTTGGACATTGTGGAAAAGCGCTTTTTTAACATTAATTGGCGCCTCTTGACTCTTGCTGCATCATAATTTATTTCCACAAAAAAATAAATTTAGTAACATCAAATTTAAAAAGTACTTGCAGATATCTCACTCAGGCGCCAAGTCGTCTAGTTGCCCCCTTTCTAGCGCCCGCGCTGGGCAGCGCGACGCCGCGGATGGAGCGCATCGCCGCCATGGCTCGGTTCGGTTGAAGTGTTCAACAAATAAAATTGAATAAAATCAGGGGCCCTAGTTTTTCATCAGGGTACAGCGGAACCGGCTTTCAACGCACTTTTAATTTTATTGGCAGATTTGGTACGTTGGCGTCCCATTGGCGCCATTTTAGACAAAATTTGCTCTTTACTTCCGTTTTTGTCGCCTAGAACGACTGCACCATAATGTATTCCACGTTACACCACAACAAATTAAGTAACTCCAAATTTAAAAAGTACTTTCAGAGATCGTAAACTCAGGCACCATATGTCGTCTAGTTGCCCCCTTTCTTGCGCCCGCGCGCGCCGGGCAGCGCGACGCCGCGGATGGAGCGCATCGCCATCGCTCGGTTGAAGTGGCGATGCGTTTTGTGCTCTTCAACATCGCCTGCGTTGTCTACTGATGATAGGATGACTAGGAGGACGCCCATTACCTGGTCGGGGAATCCGGATTTAGACATTTTTTAATTAGAAATTTTAGCAAAATAAACTATTTTGCAAAAACAACGGGCACCTAAAGAAATTTACGTTCTAAGGTCGATTTCAGTTAATTAAGTGAAATGCATTTATTTGACATAGTCTGTATATACCCGTGTAAATTAAATACACCTGAAGTGAATTCTGTCATTTTATTCTTAATTTTCGATGTAATCTTTTAAACTGATGTACACGGCCAAACAATAACAAGTGGTGGGCAGTGAAAACAAAAAGATTTTACTTTACTTTTTTTTATTAAATAAAGTAACTAGGTAAGGCCCCGACAAAAATCGGTCTGTTAAAAGTTATTGGCAAATGCTTGACAGCTGTGAAGTATATTATTTAGTATGGAAAAATGATTTTTTCATCAATTTCCCAATGTTACTTTTTATCATATTCCCGATATAGAAAAATCCAAAAACTCAAAAATCATGAAAATCGGTCCTCCCATACTTGAGTTATAAGTGGTGTAACTAACACGACTTTCTTTATATATAGATCTCAGAAAGTAGTATATAATGTAAAAACAAAGTTTAAATTGTTTTATTTGCAGAAAATATACAAAAAGTTTAAACTTTTTTAGTAATTAGTAAAAAATCGTTTCAGCAATTGCGTATGGGAACAATTTTTTGATTCATTTTTCTATTTTATCAAAATACCTTTTACTATTTTAAGCAACTAATTTGAATATTTTGTTAATCTAGCCGGTAGATATTTTTTTATTAATTTTTAAACATTGCGAACTCATGATGTCACAAATTCGCTTAGTGTTCCCTTCCCACATGTGATTTTTACCCGATTCGTGCTAAATAAATAATGAGGGGAAAATTACTGATTTACTGCACTTTAAGCTAAAACAGAGCTCGCCGTTCATCATGTAGCATCTCACGAGAATGTAAGAAGTATACTTCAGATAAAATTTATTTTGCTATGTTCTGAAACCAAGCCCTACCTGAAAGGGTTGGGATTATAGCGAATGGTTATTTTAAGTCCTACCTCCCCGTCTGGGCAATGAGCGTAAATTAATGTACGTATTATTAAAAATAACTTTATGGAAAAATATTTTTCACCTGGGGGAATTCAAAATTTGCTGGAAACACCACCATTAATACCATGCAGTAGAATCACCTAGCTAAAAATCTCACGTATGATACAGATCGCGTCATTTGGTTGATGGATAGATTATCTATCACCCAATCACGTGAAATGACGTTTATACGACGCAATAGGTTTCAATCGTGAGATGTCAATTTGATCACCGTCAAGAGTCCATTAAGAACCTTAATCTGGGGTCATTCATTTGACCCCAGATTGCCAATGGTTAATTAAAAATATCCTGGATCCTTTGCCCTTAAAAATGTTAAATATTTAATAAGGTATAAAATACAAATACCTTGAAATGGTTTTCGACTAAGGACATGTTTGATTTTTGTTCCCATACCCAATTCACGGCATCAGAAACGCAATTTTAAAATAATCCACAATTATCATTATTTTTCTTTTGTTAATCACAAAATTTAAATTTGGAACGTAATGAATGATTCTAATAACATGTCAATACATCGTCGAATTAATAAAACCTCTTTCTTATAATATTATAAAAAAAATCGTTTTTTTGCAAAAGAGTTTAAGTTGGATCTTTTCAATAGAGAAGATATTACAATAGAAAGATGAAACCGAGACCTAACGAATTGATTTCCCCCTTTTCAATTTATCTGTATATAGTACAATTTCTAGCTCTCCATCGCCATTGGTTAAAACAAAAGCAAATAATTCATATTTGCGTTTATTCTAAGTCTGGGTGTGTAATTATGTGATTTTAACTGCATGTTTTAGATCTCTAAAACCCACACAGTACAAGCTTTGCTAAGTTTGGCGTCAGATAATCTTGGTATAGAATATCCTTCGATTCGTACTCACGATGCCCTAGTCCAGGGATGGCGAACCAATGGCACGCGCGACAATATTTTGGGCACGTCACTGGTCACAAAATTCACTACGAAAAAAAGTTTGAAGTAGGTATAATATGGCGAGCGAACGCGAGTAATGCCTAATAATATTTAATATGGTTATTTTCCCAATAACCACAACGTCAAAATTGTTTATTGGCCTTTACTTCTACGACCTCATTAAACATTTCTCTAGAAAAATAGACACGTTAACACGTGAAGCTTCGCCATCCCTGCCCTAGTCGGCCAGGATCGAATCACTTTAATCTCATAGTACCACTCATACCACTCACCAAGCATACAATGATGAGTAAGGTGTAGAGATGAACGGAAGCCTCCGGTATATTCTCTATGTCTTTCAGCGCGGCCAGCGCCGGCTCGAAGTCCGGCCGCAAGTCGAGAGCGTGCCGGAGGTGCACCGCTGCTTCCTGAAAAAGAATGAGATTATTTGAGACTGCTCTGTCACGAGCTGTTAATTTCAAAGAGTTCGTCCATTCATACAGCTCGGAACATTCGTGCGAACTAAGATATATTTTCGGTCGCCCTTACACCGAGCTACTACTACATATTTTACATATTAAGAATACCTTACTTATTTATTTATTTATTTATTCTTCATTGCACAAAATTAATGATACAATTGGCGGACTTAATGCCAAAGGGCATTCTCTATCAGTCAACCACACGATTAAACAGATAAATTAAACACGGTGCACGAGATTAAACTAAATAAATTACTTTTGAAAACAACAACAGATGCTATTTATTATAAAATAACAAAACAACAAAATAAATTATATATAAATGCAATATAAATCGATAAAAATAAACATACATAAATAGAACCAACCAAACCAAGAATTGCTTGCCATAAAAAAAAAATTACATAATAATAGCCATATAAACCCCTCAGAATAACCTCGTATTAACTTTGAACCACATTCACCTAACAGTGATTCAAGGACCCATCCCTAATGTGTGACCACCGATCCGTAATGCTTACCACGCAACACAAAGGTCACAGCACACATCTCAACTTCGATAGGGATAGTCACCGTATCGCCTTGTCGTTTGAACGGCTCGAGTTGATACGGTCACGATCCCCTTCCGAGTTAATATGTGTGCTACGACCATAAAACGTCAATGGCGAACAAGCAAGTGGACCGCCTGATGGTAAGCAGTTATTGCAGTCTGCAGCCTACATACACATACAACACCTGAAAACCCATTAAAACTCGTCTTGACGACTCCCTAAGCTATGGAAGCTTCACCGCTTCCTATGAGACACGCTATCAGTGTGGTCGCGGCCATCATAATGAATATATTTGATAAGCGTTGAGTGAGGTTTATGCTATATTTTATGTGATAATAAGTTATATTGTTATTGCCGGATACATTACAGCATATAGGTTGTGGTAGTAGTTAAATCGATATTTAAAAAGTCGAGGTACAGTCAGTACGGTCCACAAATCGGCTTTTTGTTTTGTGATGTTCGTAAGTTGATATGCCAAGGACATCAGGACAGCGACAGCAACGCAGTAATAAGATATTTATACATGTATCAGTTTTTTTACGTAAATTGCGATTTTCGATTTATCAAATAGTATATCATACACAAGTAGGTATAGTATATCATACACCTACCTATTGGTTGTTGTCATAGAACATTTGCGGCACGACTTTTAAGATTATAAGTTGTTTATTGATACTTAAAATTATCTTTTGTTAATACCATTAGATAAATTTAAATATTATTTATTTTAGTGCACACAAACAACGATACACATTGAAAGTATTGACACTAATAATGTGAATAACTATTACGGACTTGAGAGACGATATCGAGAGGGCATGTCCAATGTCCATTCCTGAACATCAGAAACCCTAGTTCCCCTAGTTCATAGTCTAATCTAGACGATGCAGTGAACTAGCCTCTCTCAGGTCGCTTCATAAAAAAATCAATAATGAGAGCCTTATTTCACTAGCGAATTGTTAGATTTGTCAGCGCTATTTTTCAATTGGGTATGGGCAAAAAAATCGAACATGTCTTAAATCGAAAACCATTTCGAGGTATTTGTACCTGGGTAAGGACCAAATTTTTTGCACATGCAGCCATAGTCTGTTGTCCGGCTTCATGTTTATTAAACATTAAATACTTATTATTACTGAAAATCGTTTTAGAAATAACTAACAGAACTTCAACATTCTATAAACCCAAAGATTCATAAAG
This sequence comes from Udea olivalis, assembly GCA_947369235.1. Classification (NCBI taxonomy): domain Eukaryota; kingdom Metazoa; phylum Arthropoda; class Insecta; order Lepidoptera; family Crambidae; genus Udea; species Udea olivalis. The sequence goes on along the minus strand of OX376345.1, from coordinate 6,122,439 downwards.
AAATTGATTTCCCTACATGATTCATATTTTATGAAATAAAAAGAAAATACCTTTTTTCTTTGCTCCATACAAAATGGCGATGTCCCTACGTGAACCCAATGTGAACATCTATGTTATTTTGGTATGAAAAGTTCGTTCACGTTTTTTATTTATTCATAATCAAATTGTCATTAATATTACTAAAACGACGATATACTTAAAATCGTAGGAAGAATTGTATTTTTAACTTTATTAGGTATTTTGTCCATGTCCCAGATTTCATTCCGTTGTAACACTCCGGTTGTGATACAACAATTTATACGTTATCCTGCAACGCCTGCCAGCGCTTTCTAAGATTTTTAGTATGGCAACCTTGGTTTCGAGAAAGCAAACAAAACGCAGACGCCGCCGCCATGTTTTTTTCTCTGTCATTTGTGAATTGTGTTCGTGTCACAGTGAAGTGTCGTTAAAATTTTGTGTGTATTAATAGAAGTTTCAAGTATTTTGGGACACTTTTTCGATAACTGACGTCTAAAATTAGAAATATCACTTAATCAACAGTTCAGATAAACTAAAAAGTATCCGTTTAGTAGTTTTATTTGTAAACTGTTAAGAAAGTTAGGTTAGGTCGTATAGAATTTTCGGTCCGATGTGACACGAGTGACACGAGATTGTGATAAAGGTAGGTGTACACATAATTTACGTTTTACTATTTCTCTATACTTTCGTAATAAATTTTGTTTTATCTTAAATATATAAAAGAAGAAATTGACTCACTCACTCACTCACTAACATTCAACGCATGACTCAAACTGCCAATATTCAACTTGCTCGGATTTGGCTAGAATTTGATATTTGGGAGTTTTTTGACGTTCTTAAGAAAAATTTGTAATTTTTAAAATCCATGATGGCCGCCGAATCTCAACTTGCTTCGATTTGGCTAAAATTTTATATTTGGGGATTTTTGGACTTTCTGAAGAATAATTTACATTTTAAAAATCCAAGATGGCCGCCGAATTTTAATTTGTAGATAACTTCCTACCTATATATTTTTAAATTGAAATGTTATTTTTCAGATGCCTTTAACTACTGCAGAGAGATGCAGGAAGTATAGGGAAAAATTAAAACGAGAAAATCCAGCAAAATTTGAAGCGATGAAGAAAAGAAATGCGGAGATGACAAAATCTAAAAAAAAGAAAATTGCAGATATGAACGAAAATGAAAAGCAAAAAGTGAGAAAAAAATGGCGAGAAGCAAAACGTAAGAGACATGAGGAAACAGTTGTAGTTGAAGTAGTTGAATCTCAAAGAGAAAGACGCAACTATCGTAGTTAAATGAAAAGAGAAAACCTTATACTAAAACAGAAAAATGAAATTTTAAAACGGAAAAACGATACTTTGAGAAAAATGGTTGTGCGGTCTAGAAATAAAATAAATAGACTTACCACCGAGTTAAATAAGCTTAAATCAGAGAAAGAGTTAAAAGCGTGTGAAAGTCAATCAGAAAAAGTTTATACCTATGAAGAAAATTTCAAGGCCGTTCAAGATGCAAACGAACTCACGCCTTTGACTAAATCATACAATTTTATAAAAGAAGAACTTCCAAATATTTCAGAGGAAGCTAAAGAAAAAGTCAAGCAGAAACTTTTACAACAGTATGTTCTTGAATTGTCACTGAAAGAAACATATAAAGAAAGTAAACCATTTACCGACAGAAGTCTATTAAAGAAACTTGCAGAAAATGAAACGGTGAAGAAATATAATATGAAGTCAAGTCTTACAAAATGCTTAGGCTTAAAAAGCGGTATACGACGATTCAATACTTGTAAACAAAAAAGAATGAAGACAGCTAAACAGTTGAAAAAATTCTATGAAAGGGATGATGTCAGTCGAATGACTGCTGGAAAAAAGGAGTACGTCACTCAAAAAAAAGTTCAAAAACAGAAAAGGTTCTTGCTTGACACTCTGCCGAAATTATATAAAAAATACAAAAATGAAGGCGGTACTGTATCCTTCACAACATTTAAACGTTACCGTCCATTTTACGTAGTTTCGCCAAATATAAATAACCGGAATACGTGTGCTTGCATCAAGCATGCCAACTTGGCTTTTAAAGCATTTACTCTGAAGAAATTAGGCCTTATAAAAACAACTGATCTGAATGAGTTAGTTTCTGAGATCGTTTGCAATATTAAATCAAAAAAGTGCATGTATTCTGAATGTCAATTGTGCTCTGACAAAAAACTTGACTTGGAAATTGCAGCAGATTTCCAAGAAGTGACCTGGTTTGAATGGACTAATAAGACCCATGAATTTGAAAAGTGCGGTGAACGAAAGATTACCAAGAAAATGGTAAAAGAAAAACAAACTGGTCCATTGAATTCGCTAACTGAGTTGTTGCAAAAAGAACTTCAAAAATTCAAAGTTCATCATTTTAATATTTACCACCAGTATAAGAAATACAAAGAAGCAATTGAACAAGTACAAGATAACGAAGTTATTCTTCACTGTGACTTCTCTGAGAACTACGTATGTAAAATGGCCGAAGAAGTGCAGGCCATGCACTTTGGGGCGTCAAAAAAACAAGTTACCTTGCACACAGGTGTATTTTACGTTAAAAATGAAAAACCTTTTTGTTTCGCCACTATTTCTCCGTCTCTCAAGCATGGTCCTGAAGCTATATGGGGCCACTTAAAACCAGTCATAGACTTTATAAAAAAAATGTGTCCCAAGATTAATCACATCCACATTTGGTCTGATGGGCCGACAACGCAATATCGCAATAAAAATAACTTCTTCCTCTTCTGTGAAAAATCCAAGGAAGAAGGTTTCGATCGAGCGACATGGTCGTTTTTTGAAGCATCGCATGGCAAAGGCGCGGCTGATGGCGTCGGTGGAGTCATCAAAAGGACCTTGGATGCAAGAGTTGCGTATGGTGAAGACATAGTTGATGCAAAATCTGCATTTGAAATATTGTTAAAGACCGCAACATCCATCAAAACATTTTATGTGTCTGAAGAAAATATCGATGCTATCAATATTTGTTATCCTGAAAAAATCGTACCAATACCATCCACAATGAAGCTTCATCAAGTTATAGCTACTGATAATAAAAATACTATTAAATACAGGAATTTAAGTTGCTTCTGCTCACGAGGCAATTGCGACTGCTTTTCCACCAAGAAACATGTTTTGGTGAAGGAAACAAAAACCGGAGAAAACAAACCAAAAATGAAAAGCCGAAAACCTAGAAAACAAGAAAAAAAAACAGATTCTTCCTCCGAATATTCGGATACTGAACGTATGTACGCAGAAAGTGACACTGACTGTAATGAAGATTTAATGAAAAAGAAAACAGGTTCAGAAAGTGACCGAAATATTAAGGCAAGTGTAGATGCAAGTATGGTTGCTGTGTTACAGAATAAAGATAGAATAAAGAAAACAGGACCTGGAGATGAAGAATCAGACAGTGATAACGATTGTGAAAAAGTGAATGACAAGAAAATAAATAAAATAGATACAGTAACGAAAAATAAGAAAGAAGAGGAAGGAATGGATGATACTAAACTAAATATAGATAAAATGAATATAAAGGAAGGTGTGACAATTTTGGCAGAACTAAGGAATACAACAGAAAATAGAAAATATTTTGACTTAAAACTATATAGGAAAATGTTGCTTAAGGAAAAAGACAATGTTCAGTCTGGATTCGCTAAAGATCTGCGAATTGGTAGGAATGTCCCACCAAGTATTGAAATTACTCAGCCATCACCGCCAAATCGTGAACAACACGAAGACAAAGATACGAAACAAAGACAAGTAAAAAGGAAGTTAAAAGAAACTGATGCCAGAGAAAAGAGGAATACATCTAATATAAAACTAAAAAGAAAAAAGATAATTAAGAACGACTCAACGTCTGAAGACTCCGATTTGGAGGTAAAATATGCGGAGAGTGGAGACAGTTACGAAATTCAGGATGATGTTGATGAAGACGATTGTTTTTCAGGAGAGGAGTATAAAATAAATAAATATTCAAACAAAAAAATAAAACTCAAACTTAGTGACAAACTGAAGTTATCAAAGTCCGAGAAAACACATTCACCAGAAAATGTGTCTGGCTCAGACACCGACACCGAAAATGTGCCTTTGAGCAATTTAAGTTCTTCAGGTACTAAAGTACTCAAACCTAAACCAAAATATACTACAGGATGTTATGTTATTGTTAAATATGAAGGTGAGTACTTTCCAGGTAAAGTCGAATGTGTCCAAGGGAACCAGTACGAAGTCAATGCTATGGTATTGTCAGCAGGAAATTCGTTTAAATGGCCTGATAAGCCTGATAAAATTTGGTATGGGCATGACGAAGTCATAGAAAAGATAGTTGAACCCGTCTGCCTAAATAAAAGGGGGTTTTACAGAATTAAAGAAATGGAGAAATTCTTGCCAGATATCTATTTGATTTAAGATTATTAATTATTTTATTGTTATGATAAAAATATGCTTTTGGTATCATGTATACTTATTTTCATTGAGTGTTTAATAGTAAATTTCTTTTATTTTGTACTTTTAATACTCATTTTGCCTAAGTGAAGCAAATGATACTAATTTGTGATAGTAGCAAGTTCTTTAGTTTTTTAAAGCTGAAAATATTAATTTCATGATACTCGTTTTGATTAAGTTGATATTCATTTGTTATTTTATGTATGACTTAGCTTAAGTCAAATAGGTATTTGAGAGTCTAAAAAGGATTTTGATTTTGGAGCTTTATTTAGATTAAACTTTGATACTCATTTCATATAATAATAAATGATAGTTTTTAACGTTGATATTGATTTTATTTTGATTTTATACGGATATCATTAATTTCTTGATACTTGTAGGTATTGATTAAGTTGATATTCATTTGTTATTTTATTACTTACCTACTTGAGAGTTTAAAATAAGTTTGATTTTGGTGCGTTTGATACTTATTTCTTATAAATGTCAGATTTGTTTTGATATTAATTTTGATTTTATACTTTTAATACTTATTTGTCATGTGACTGGTCGAACATAATATATGATTGATATTGATAATAAAAGATTTTTTTTTTAGTAATCTGTCTGTTACCTGATTTCACAAAGTGCATTTGGTCACAGGTTTGGTTGTTATTAGTTCTGGTGTCCCGCCATGTGATATTATTACCTTATAAATATCTGCCATGTTTACTTTACAAACCTTTAATCTATCTTACACCTATTTTTTAATATTTCGAAATCCATTCACCAAGGGTTGACTGGTGATCTGTCATTCACTAAACGTTGACTGTTAGCTATTCTAACATTAATTGAACATAAAGCTGTTATAATTAATAAATATATACTAAAATTACTGACTACGAAAAAGCTTTAAGTTTAATACCTGTGTATGGTGTATGGGGCCTCCCTAACAATTGATATTTAAAAAAATACATCCTTTTGATAAACATACATGGTGTAAATTAAATAATAAGAACCCCTATAATGAATACCTAAATAAATACTATTTTAAATAAAATTACATATATAATATAGTTTCCGATTAAACCGATGCGTTATCTACTTATGCACACCGAGCTTTACAATTCCATTGTGCTACTTTTTTTCCAGTGTGACACTTTCCGTTGTGATTTCCGTTGTGCAACGGCGTAAAAAATTTGGTCTTTACCCACCTACCTTATTTAAATTTTTAACATTTTTGAAGGCAAATGGATTACTTAGTATATTTTCAATTAAATAAGTTTGACCTTCATTGGACCCCAGCAAGTCAACGTACGCAAAGAGTACATTAAGGTTCTTATTGGACTCTTGACGGGAATCAAATTGACATCACAAAATTGATTGATATCTCACAATTGAAACCTATTGGATCGTATAAACGTCCTTTCACGTGATTGATTGATGATAATCTATCCAATAACCAATCAAATGACGCGATCTGTATCATACTTGAGATCTTATTCTTAGTCGTTTACTCTTGGCAGAGTAGTCGTGGTCATGGGAGGTGCAGATTGCGTGGCTCGTCGTACGTAGGTGGAATCACCTAGCTAAGAATCTCAAGTATAATACAGATCGCGTCAGTAGAATTACTGCATGGTATCAATGGTGTTTCCAGATAGCAGATTTTAAATTCCCCCAGATAAAAATATTTTTCCACAAGGTCAAATTATTGCATGCAATGTTATTTTTAATAATACGTGCATTAATTTACGCCCATTGCCCAGACGGGGAGGCAGGACTTAAAATAGCCATTCGCTATAGTTCTAAGTCCCAACCCTTTCAGGTAAGGCTTGGTTTCAGAACTTGCCAAAACAAATTGTATTTATGTCTACTTTAACATTCTCGTGAGATGTTACATGATGAACGGCAAGCTCTGTTTCAGCCGTAAGTGCAGTAAACAGTATTTTCTACTCATTATTTATTTACCACCAATCGGGTACATAACACATGTGGAAACCCTAAGCGAATTTGTGACGTCATGAGTTCGCAATGTTTAAAAATTGATAAACAATAACTACCGATTAGATCTAAAAAATATTCAAATGAGTTTCTTTAAATAGGAAAAGGTTTTGGATAAAAGTATTAAAAAAATATCTAAAAATTTGTTCCCATACCCAATTGCGTTAATATCGTGGCGTGCACGTCACCGTAGTGCACACCACTGCTCTCTGTGTGAAATCCACCGGGCCGAAAAATCGCTAGCGGGGAAAAAGGCTCTGACAAAATCCTGCTCGTCACGTCTCTAGTAAGTGACCAAATTAAAAGGGGGTTGCCGAACAAGGGAAACCATAAAGGCGTCTGGGGCACGGTAAATTTCCTACGCTTTCATTGCCAAGGACACAATTTTATTGCATGTGGCATTATTTAATTACATTTTTCTAATAAATATGCGCCAGACATTACGCTACCTGTCATGGTCCAGAAGTAAGGATTAAATATATTTGCCACCCACACTCGGGCCAATTTAGAAAGGATCGTTTTCCTAAATTGACCTGACCGGGAATCGAACACCACGCAAGTCAAGGCAAACCGTGCTACAGCGTATTACGCTAATCGTGTCTTCAGATATTGTCTATGGGGTTGCAGCTCGGTCCGATATTTTACCTGATAATGTCCATATGCTTTGAATATCTCGCCCAGCGTGAAGTACTGCTGCCAAGCGCTGCGGTCTGGAGGCTGCACTTCCAGCGAACGCCGCGTCAGGTAGATCGCGTCGTCGAGGTACTGCAGGGTGAACAGTACTCGCGCCAAGTTCAGGAGCACCTGGTTAAATGGAATAGTATTCTAAAAAAAGGCCAAAGTGATATTTAGTGGTAATTGCTTATTTAAATAATTTAGTTTATAATTTACCTATTTATAACGTTCTCATTACTATTCATACATAATAACTTAACTTCAAGACTAGCTTGTTGTGTAATAATAAGGGAGTTTTTAACAAGATGCGACCCCCGCGCGGGTTTTTTTTACGCACGCGGGACTTTCAATCCCCCGCACCGCCCCGCCCGCGCTCGCGCTCCAAGCGCAGGTAGCGAGGGGAGGGCCAATCCCGCACTTTGATAAAAACACCCTAAGGAAAAAAGGCTTAATTTGAAACCCAAACACTAACGTTACATCCTTTCAAATACTTTCTGTTTAGGATTTATTTTTGTATTTTTTTCTCTCTAAATTATTATTAAAGGTAATTGGTTTTATTCTGTTCAATTATGTATCAAGTAGTTAAGTATACTATTAAATAAGGCTTACCTCTGCATTATAGGGTGATACCGCTAGCGCGCGTCTAAAACATTCTATGGATTGTCGTGTGTCACCTTTGATTCTCCAGAAGTTACCAATTTGGTTGTACAGCTGCACTGACTTTGGTTTCTCTCTCTTAGCTTTCTTTAGGCGTTTCTCTAACGCATTTATGTCTAATTCAGTCACACCATTCTTAAATGATTTTTTCTTTGTAAATATAAGCGCAACCTAAAAGTAGTCATCATGGCTTCAATTAATTCCAATACCAAGGCTTATTTACATAAGCTGATTATAACAAATGTGGGTCTGTCCCTCCAGAGAGGTTTTTCTCAGTACATATATTTCATTCTTATTCACTAAGACAGCATATTTAAATATATACAGCTAGGTCATAATGGCTATATAACATATGGCAAAAATACAGCAAGGTATATCCCAAATTCTAGGTAAGTAATAGTTACAACTGGTCTATCAATAACTTATTTGATTGTGAACATAGCGGTACTTTTGTTTATATTGTGGTGGTACACTTATCTATTGGAGCTACCATTGCAGGTGGATTAACCATATATTTGTCCTGGGAGTGTTCCCTGAACTGCAGGTGGGATGTTTTCACAAGGATGCCACTTCAACTTTGTACCAATAATAACAAAGGGTTGAATCATATACCACAGGGACACTAAGAAGGCAATGTTAGCTAAATTGCCCAAATGTAAGCCAATCTTTACTTAAGTATGTACATTTTATACCAAATATTATATGACATTCATTTCGGGGAAATGGGTGAAATGGCCCATAACAAGCGGACCGATCACCCGGCCCACTGCCAGCGTCCCCAGTTGAAATAATAATAATATGACATTCATACACAAAACCTAAGTAACTTACTTGAGGCTCAGGTACATTGGGGTGTCTATGACGTCTTGCTACTCCGACCAAGTTATCATAGTAAGTGAAGTTGACTGCTTTGCCACAGTCCAAGTACTCATCATCTACATCACCATTTGTTTCTGCAGGTGTGCTCTCATCATTATTTTCACTACCAGCCCTGTGAAAATGAGTTAATAATAAGTAGTACCTGGATAAAGAAATCATGAAAGATTGAAATATTCTAGTAATTAAAATTATTTAGTAAATCAAACTTTTTTGCTCGCCTGGGCCTTCCGATTACAATTTTTTTTTGTTTTTATTTAATGGGCTTAGCAATTGTTACCTTACAAATTACCCAGTGAATTTAGATACCAAATTAAGGCATACTTAGTAGTACTTATTTGATGTAGAAATGAACATCTACATAAATTGTTGTATGTACTCCATAAAAAATAAATTGATATAAAAGGATATATTTATTTACATTAATTATAAGGCTCCACTTTTGCCATTTACTAGGGTTCATGCCAAATTTAAAATTAAGGCTAAAAGACATCCCCAAAAACTAGAATTTGATTGAAATTTTACCTCTACATCTGATCAAATGTTGTAGGACAAATGTTGTTTTACTTTAGCCTTAAATAAATAGCAAATTTGAAATACGGCAGCACCCCACAAATATTTTAGAGGGTCAGTTTTGTAGCTGCCTTGGGTTTTAAAGCTGACATACCTCTGTTGTTCATAAATTTGGCAATCTGTGCAGAACATGTCAAAGCCATGTTTTGTCCATGTGTTTCCATAGTAAACTGTTGATGTTATTAAATTGAAGATTGAGTCTTCTTCAGTCATTTTTAGTTTATCAGAATCATCCTGAAACAAACAAACTTGTGAACATCATTTTACATGAGATGTATTGAGCAATGAGATTATTTTAACTATATAACTCTTGTAATAAGATATATTAAATGCAAGCAGAATTCAGAGTTTGAAAAAAAATAAAAATGCAACTGAATGGAAAGTAAGTGCCTTTGCAGCATTATGTATGGTGTCCTGATTATATAAATGTTTTGAAAGAATAAACACAATTAAGACTTACCTGAGGCAAGGTATTACCGTCAACAATCAAGTCTTCGTCGGCATTCAGTTTCCAAATATTAGAAGTACGAGAATTGGTCACAATAATTTGGAATGAAAATATATACACAACCAAACAAGTCAAGTAAGGAGAGTCCCACATTTTGAACATTTAACTCACATAAAAACATGAAAGTAGCTTTCTCATGTATTAACTCACAACCTCCACTTAAAAATGGGACACAGTATTCACCAGCACAAAATCACAATAATCGCAATAGTTATTCGCTCTTCTTTCCCTTTCCTTTTCTTTGCGCTGCGATAAGAAGTAGGTATGCGGCGCTGCGTGCGATTTATTTTTGACATAAATAGAGAGACAGGATGCAGGAATACATTGCTATATCACGTGATATTTATTATCTTTAGACAACACTAGCTGTCCGTCAAGCTTCGCGTTCGCCCGTGCAGACTATTTGTTAATTCTCCGGTTCTCCCGATAAATATAGTCTAGCTGATTGATAATGTTAATAAGTAGCTTTATAATAGTGAAGAAAAAAACGCTCCCAGTAGTATTGAAGGCTATTTATTGCAAATAAACAATTTTCGTCTTTGTTAAACTAGTAGGTATACATAAATAAATATTTAATTTGTGGTGATATGCCGATGAAAACAATTTAACTAAAATTATCAAACTTATGCTCATCAATAAAAATACCTTGCAGCGGGGGGCAGGCAAGCCGACCAAATTGTTATTCTAATAAAAACGGGTTTTTTCAACGAAACAATATTACGGTAAATATACGAGAAAAATAGGTAGAACAATTAACCGTAATTTTGTTTTGTTGCAAAAACCCGTTGTTATTAGAATTAGTTAAAATGCAGCAAATTGTTATTTTAAATGTTTTCTATTTTCCTTACCCACTGTCACTAGTTTTTTCTTGTAACAATTTTTTTAGGGTTGCGTTGTTCTTTGTCACAGTTCTTATACGCCCAACGAATAACGATGACAAAATAACAAACGAGTACTAGTACTCCAATCAATATTACAAAAAAAAAACAAATGTCTAGAATACGTCAACGTCAAAAAACTGTCAAAAAGAAGGACGCAGTACAGTACAGTTAGTACGCCGAGCCAAGTTTATCAGAAAAAAGACACCATCACTTTTTGTTTGGATTGTTTTTTCCTTACGTGAAATCTTTTAATTTTGCCATGGAGTGATTATTTGTGGGACTTTGCTTCAACATAAATGACCAGATTAGCAAAATGAAGAAGGAACGTACGGGTGACAACTGTCGCCCGTTTAAATTATGAGTATCTACCAATCCATCTGATCAGTACGTAATTAGAAAATTGAATACAACTTTATAGACTTACTTAATCCTTTACAGCTCATCAAATTCTGAGCCTGACTGGAATTAGCTTCGAGAGACGAAGTATTATAGTAAGTTTTGAATTCCTACGCACATTATATCAGGTTGTTCATGTGCATCTGTTGTAATTTGTTTCTGTTTACAGGGTTTTGTAGAACTAACCATCGTACCGCTGAAGGATAATTTGCGGTACATACGCCTCAACGGAAAACAATGTCGTATTTACCGTGTTTGTCTCAATGATCAGTATGAAGCCAACTTTCAGTACTGTGATCCATTTTTGGACATTTGTCAAGCTGACCCGAATACGTATGTAAAGCTCAAAATTTTTCTTCATTATGATTTCCTCAAAAGTAATACTTGCCTTTTTTAAATGTACATTTCTTGCCCAGGCCACATCTAATAATAAAATTACTATAATATTTCTATAACGAACCTGAATACTCTTCGCTATGATGTGAAACACTTCTCTGCTTAAATTAGATATCTTGTCATTATTCCGATAGTTGAATGCATTAAGGGGAAAATCCACTCGGATATAATTTTATTTAAGTAATTTGTATGTTGTCTTTGATAGGCTTACATGTTCATCACCATTTTAAACACTAATTCTGAAGTCCAACGTGTAGAAATGTATGAAAACTCAAGACTTCTAGAGTGTGTAAAAATTAGTTATGTTTGCTAAAGTATGTTGCAAAACTACCAGAAAATATTTTTAAGTGACAGATAAAGACTTCATATTTTGTAAGCCAGCTAATATTATGAACTATTTTATGAAATATAGCAAACCAATTAAGAACTTTATAACAACTATAGAATTAGTACAAATTTTAAACACTATCGGGTTTTTGCAACAAAGTCTGGGTTTTTACGTCTCGAAAAAACCCAGACATTGGGAGTGTAGTTTGCCGACCTGACTACTGACGTGAATATTCTAAATGCGCGGGTGGATGAAAATCTTTCGCCGCGCCCACTCAGACGACGCCGTGCACCACAGTCTGCTCGTGACCACGATGACATAGAATTGTTGAATGGTCGAGATAAAATAGTTAAAATCCATTTACCATAAAATTCATTTGTTGCAAAAACCCCTATCGGGTTTAAAATTTGTAGTGAAAAATGCAACAAGAAAGTTTATAATGTTATATAAAATTAGTAGTTAAATGCAACAAGAAAGTTTAAAATGTTATATAAAATTAGTAGTTAAATGCAACAAGAATGTTTAAAATGTTAAGTATAGCAACACCAATTTTTTTTCAGGAGGTCACTAGAGGGGTTTTCTCAGTACCATTTACAAGCAGCTCAGAAAATTGATCCAGATCATAACTCAGGGGAGCTCCACATCCAAGTGCCAGATGAAGCTGCCCACCTTGTGGGGGAAGGCCGAGGCCTGCGGATTGGGATTGAGTTCTCATTGGAGTCACCACAAGGGGGCATACATTTTGTTGTCCCAGAAGGAGAGGGATCTTTGGTCGAGGTATTGGGAATAATACTAGTATATATTTCCTTTTTCTTTTTTCTATAGTAAAAAATTGTATGCATTATTAGCACATCCTATTTATGTTTATACTCGAAGGATTTGACTGTAGCCAGTCCATTACAGCCTGCAGTATGCTTGTCCATTACAGCCTGCGTCAATAAATGTAACAAGCCTTAAAATGTAAAAAGGATCTGATTTTGAACAAACAAAAAAGAAATTGATTTCATTGTGTAGGCTTTTATTCATGCCATGAAGTGTAGTACTCGCTTGTCAAGTAACTTAATGCAAGATGGAGTCTACTGCTGATGTTATCGCGCATGTTACAGATCATCAACTGTAGGAGACTTCTCCGAGGGACACGGATCGGCTCGTGACTCCTTTTAGCAACAGTGCTCTCTTTGATAGAAATTGTATTGCAATGTCTGTTAAGATTTACAATAAAATACCAATAGAAATAAGGAAATTAGAAACAAATTTATTATTGAAAAAATAAGATTTTGGCTAATTTTTAATTGGATAATATAAAAGAATATTTCGACATGAAATGAATTTAATTTTTATTCATGGGGACATTGAGTTGCTAATTATTATTACTAATTGTTTTTCAAATGTTATTATCAGCTGTTTGTTTAATTTAATTTTGTGATGAAAGCATGCTATGTATATTTAAATCTTTAAAAATGTGGTTATATCTGTCTACCATTTGTTGTGATGTTGAATGCCTACTGTATAATTAATTGATTACAATTTTGCATGTCACCTTGTTTGACAAAACGTGAGCTCTAATACCTTTATTGTAACCTGTACTACCATGTTTTATGCGAATAAATTAATCTGAATCTGAGGTACTTCTATGCATGTTGAAATGATTTTATTTATTCGGTGCATTTCAAGCATATACAAACCTCCTTTTTCAAAATATGATAACAAAAAGAAAGATTTTATTTTGTAGAAATCGGCTCACATGTTCACTTACGGCCACTCTGCACGCCTGTGGTTTCCTTGCGTCGACAGCTATGCTGAGCCTTGTACCTGGAAGCTTGAGTTCACAGTTGATGAAAGCCTCACGGCTGTATCATGTGGAGAACTTATAGATGTGGTCTTCACACCAGACCATAGGAGAAAAACATTCCACTATGTGGTAAACACTCCAGCTTGTGCTCCGAATATAGCCTTGGCCATTGGGTAAGATATATCCTTAATTGGAGCATATCATAAAAAAGTACATTCCGCGAATACAAAAGTACGCCCCGCGAATACAAAATCCACCGCGGACTCAATGCACACGTTGTGCGATCATGTGTCGTCCGAGAGTATTTAAATATTCTGAGATTTAGTTGTGCTGTAATTTACATAAAGTTTAAGCAAAAGAGAATACTGGGTCCATCCCTTTATTTCGAATCGATTTTTAACGCGGAGTAATATCCGCCCTGTGCGTTGACTGCTCATAGTTCGTTCGTGTTTCGGCAGATTTTTGGTTCGGCGTACTTTTAGTCGACCGTGTGCGTTTCTCGTTTGTAAGGGATCTATTTTGACGAATAAAAAGGTACGCCGCGGATAATACGTCGTCTGCGCAGGCCTTAAGTATCCTTTCTAAACTGTGGCTATTTGCTAATTGATAACTACTTATTAAATGCTAAAAGTTGCCCGCGGTTTGGCCCAGTTTTCACACCAGTTCCTTTTCGTTATAAAACTTAGCCTAAGATCATTCCTAGACTAGTATCTTTCACTAAAATTCATTGAAGTAAGCTGATCTGTTCAGACATGAAAAGGCAACTAACAGACAGCTACTTCTCCCGTCATAATGAATAGCCTAAAAATAGAAATACATATAGCCTATGTTATAGACATTCTATCTCAGGAAGACCTTTTTACTGTGCTTCTTGTGGTGACATGTACAATAGTGTAACACACTGTGCTAGGCCAGGGCTGACACTTGACGGAAATTCCGTCGTGGAAGACCCGCAACGGAACGCTAAATTACAAATAGCGGGCACTTCGCGGAAGATCGCTATTTGTAATTTGTATGCAACAACCTGTATTGGCGTTCCGTTTATCTTCCGCGACGGAATTTTCGACAAGTGTAGCCCTGGCCTTTGTGTCACTAGTGTCAATTTGTTCCCGCTGAGAGCACGCACGTAGCGTATATCCAAGAAGGCTAGAGACTGAGGAGAGATAACTCCCGAAGTGGGGGTAAGCTTTCGAGGGCCGAAAGTCGTATACTCTGTGCCGGGCAAAACGCTGTATTGCGCATGTGCAGCGGCAGCTATTTGTCATTTCATGGTCACATGGTTTTGTTTTGAACGGTGTCACGTGCGACAGTTGTTGTTTTTTGTTGACCAATTTTGACACTTCGCGAGGATCGCGGCAAAGAAGCGTAATGCGCATGCGTCACTGTGGGATACGGATTTAGTCCAACCCTTTCCAGGGAGTTATCTCTCCTTAGTTTCTAGCCTTCTTGCGTATATCATTCTGGTATGGCAGTTCATGTCACTACTACAAGCATAGTGTAAACAGTCTTCAATATAACAGACTATACATTTGAAATATCAATGCTGCTATTGATTGTTTCTTTGATGACAGTTTTTTTCTACAGGCCGTTTGAAACTTACGTAGATCCATTCATGAATGAGGTGACGCACTATTGCTTACCTCACTTGATGCAGATCCTCAAGAACACAGTGCGGTATCTTCATGAAGCTTTCGAATTCTATGAAGAAACTTTGAGCACTAGATATCCTTATCCATGCTACAAACAGGTGTTTGTAGATGAAGTTAGTATATTTTTTTGAGTTGGTTGAATGGTTTGTGTACATAGTGCATCCATTTGTCCTCTTTTGTGTTATTGCACTATTATTTACTAATTGTATGAAAAAGTTGTATGTAAATTAAACGAAAACACATTCATTATAAATAGTATGAAATTTTTTCCCTCAAAAATTATGATAAAGAATTAGGTACTTACCTATGTCGTTTTCGATTGAACAAGTTAAAAATACCTTGTCCAAAAAATAACTTTAACACATGTTACTACTTACCGTACTCCTTTTATTATATGGTTATTTCATTTATTCCCTTATGAATAAAGGTAACACCATTATTTTATGTAAATATGTCTTTCAACGATTTGTATATCATTGCAGACAGAGGACGACGTCACAGCTTACACTACAATGTCAATACTAAGCACCCATCTGCTCCATTCAATCGCCATCATCGACCAGACATACCAAAGTCGCAAGGCTATGGCCCAAGCAGTGGCAGAACAGTTCTTTGGATGCTTCATCACTATGCAAAACTGGTCAGATCTGTGGCTTGCTAAAGGCATACCAGACTACATGTGTGGACTGTATTCTAAAAAGTGTTTTGGAAATAACGAGTATAGGTATTGCATTCATAAAGAGTTGCAAGAGGTAAACACATAACAAAGCAGTATTTATATAAAATTACGTACAAAAATGTTTCATAGCTAAGCAGACTATCTATGATTAGATTTTGGTAAAAAGTAAACTAACATATTTAAGTGAAAAGAGTAATTTATCATTGAAAACACTTTCATAGTATTGTATGTATATCTGTATTTGAATTTCAGTACTGAAAGCAGTTTTTATTGAAAAAAATATTTAAAAAAATATATTTTAGTGAAAATTAATAGAAGATTTTACATATTTTGTTTATTTAAATAAAGTGGCAGGATGTCAATTCGAAGGGGAAATGGTGCTATGTTTAGGTCATAGTCATGTAGTCATTTTAGATCGTAAAGTTAATGTTTTTTAACAAAGAACTATTTCAACTCCATGATTTTGTAGGTGGTCAGTTACGAAGAACACTATGGCGGAATCATCCTCGATCCCTGGCAGTCGCCCGCGACGGCTCCGCGAATTGTTGAATCGAAAGATACTTTCTACTTCCCTGTGAGGAACGTCCATACTATGTCGCCACGGTACATAGAGGTATGTATTGTTGACTTGTATTTTTAATGTGAAATCGAAATTGAGAATTAATTTGCCGGCAGTTGTTAGGGCACATAGCGCACATAACTGATTGGGTTACATTTGTTCGGAGTTTAAATTAAATTAAGGTTTTCGACGGTTCCGGGTCACACTCAACTACTCTGATAAGGAAACTTCTGAGAGCTTATGTTTAGCGTTAGACGTGGAACTTACTTTCTAAACCATTCTAGGCTTTCTTCCAAAGAATTTAGGTGTTTAAAGTTCGCATTTTCATCAGGTAATGCGCAAAAAATCCCACCTCGTACTGCGTATGTTGGAACAACGTATCGGCCAAGAGTTGCTTCTCCAAGTGTTCAACAAGCAACTGTCGCTCGCGACCACAGCGGCCAACACGAAGATCGGCAGTGGCCTTTGGGGCCAACTCCTGTTGTCGACCAACTCATTTGTTAAGGCAATATTTACTGTGACGGGAAAGCATATGGCGGTGTTTGTCGATCAGTGGGTACGGACTGGGGGTCACGCTAAGTTCCAACTCACTTCTGTTTTCAATCGGAAAAGGTTAGTGTTAATACTATTTGATGAGCTCTTGAACCGTTGCCTAGCGGCATATTCAAATAAGATAAGTTTTTAATTAAAATTGGTAAGTATTGTGTCTTTATTGTCTATCTATTAACACTTGACCGAAGCACTTGAACCATTCATACATTCACGAATTACTAATTTAGCACAGAAATGTTTTGTCTTCACCTTCCCATGCTTTAAAACAGATTTTTGAATGTACTGTCAAAGACAACACCTGTTACCCTATGAAGGTGCTCCCTCCTAGAGTATTTTCCTGTATTGCAACGTTATCGAGTCGAACATTACATCAGTGAGGGAGGAGAACCGCGCATAACAGTGCGAAACTTGATTGTACTGTAACGATGCCGTTTCCCTTCAGTCTCGTGGACGTTAGAACCTCCACGATCGCTGGAAACTTCATGGTTTAACTGCTGGCCATTAAAAGTATTTTGTACTTGTTTTCAAATTTGATTCAATTCGATTTTTGTTTCGCGTTGCATGCGCAGCTTTTTTGATTCAGTCCTACCAAAACCATCGTACTGAACAGTTTGTGAGCATTTTACCAGATTACCAGTTTAACTATTATAACTTACGTGATGGTGTATTTTTAAATACTTTAAATAACCAATTATTGTAAACAGTTAAAACAGTTATAAGTAACAGGAACCCGTGTATCGGGGTAAGCATATCATACCTATTTACTTACCTATTACTATTAGATAATCTATTAACTAGGACTCTGTGTATTCATTTATTGTTATTTTGTTACAGTTCTTCTTTCCTACCTATACTTTTACCCTATTTAATAAATAAGTCACTGAATTGGCTGATCTTTTATTAACTATTCCACAACTACATCTATTCCTAAATATTGTGTGACGAATCCCGGCGCTCCGGCTCCTGTATTGCTGGCCTGCATCGAGGATTTCGTTTTAGTACAATGTGTAATATTTCGATACAGTTTCCCTGAAGTTTTATAAGGTAGTATTGTAATGTAATGCTCAAAAGCGAATCTGAAACGTTTCATTACAGGAAAATGCTCTAGGTGACGGACTACCTTAAGAGTACTTTATTTACATAAAGCTTTAAGCAAGTGAGCGGATTGATAATGTAACTAAAAATCGTATTGTTATTTTTTTCTCAGAAATACCGTAGAACTCGAGATCCGTCAAGACACGATCCACGATCGCGGTATCAGAAAATACGTAGGCCCGCTTCTTGTCCAATTGCAGGAATTGGACGGGACCTTCAAGCACACGCTGCAAATTGAGAACACCGTGGTGAAGGCAGACATTACGTGCCACAGCAAGAGCAGAAGGAACAAGAAGAAGAAGATCCCGCTGTGCACCGGCGAGGAGGTCGATATGGATCTCTCTGCTATGGAGTGAGTTGCTTTCTTTTGTTAAAGACTTTTTTCCACTTGTGAATTTGTATCCATTGTTAAGGCTTTCAAACAAATATACAAAATTCTATTGGTCAATGTATCTTTGTCCACGCATTTGTCCAAAATTGTGGTTTGGATTATGACCATTTTTTTTTGTGTTTGACTAACGATACAGATTTTATGATAAATAAATGGATTAATAAATGAAACGATCTGGCTTATTTTTGCGAGTGTACAATTAGTATTTATTATAAATTAAGATAAAACCCATCAAAATTCTAAATTTTTTTGAGGTTGCTGCCAATATAGCCATTTTTAAATGAGAAAAGCTGAATGTCTAAAAAACACGATTCGGGTGTATAGTCTCAGCAAAAAACATAAATAATAACGAAATAATTTCCAGTGACTCCCCAGTCCTATGGATCCGTCTCGACCCCGAAATGTCTCTATTGCGGAGTACAGTAATATCCCAGCCTGACTACCAATGGCAGTATCAGTTGCGTCACGAGCGTGACGTCACAGCGCAGAGCGAGGCCATTGATGCGCTACACAACTACCCCGAGGCTGCAACGAGGAAGGCTTTGACTGATACCATAGAGAATGAGCAGACGTTTTACAAGATTAGATGTAGGGCTGCGCATTGTTTGACTAAGGTTAGTTACCGTGGTATCTTGTATACAGGGTGTCCCAGGAAACCAGCCCCCCGATTCAGAACGCAGTTATCGATCGATTCGGTAAATTTGTTTTAATTATAGTAAATGATCCGCTAAGCGGTAGCTATCAATATTTTGACATGTTAAAGCCAAAGGCCCTAAGATTTCATAAACCAAGTTAGATAAAAACTACCCTACTTAAAAAGATATTAAAAATAAAAGAAAATACCCGAATCGGTCGATAACTTTGTTCTGAATCGGGGGGCTGTACCAGCGAAGGTTCAACGCCTATCGATTGGACCCCGATGTATGTTCCGCGATTATTTGTAGTTTCAGAAAATTTCTGGGTTGTGTCACTTTTTTGGTTACTGTGGCGCAAATAGTTAAGGTACTTACATGCATATTTTTTTTTCTTCGTTAGCTAAATACTAGGTCTACTTGATTCAAAAGCATTTACATTCATACTTGGGGGTCCAATCGAGCTGGACTATATATTTTTCAAAAAATATACTGTCTGCTACTATAATAAAAAATGTTATCAGTAATTTAACAATTTCGGTTTTCCAGAATTCTGAGAGAGATTGTATTTAATGTAATGCCAAATCTATTCACTGAACTATTAAGGCTAACGAAACTAGATATATTGTTGACAAACTGATGTTAATCGAGAAACTTCTCTTCATCATTTTTTATATGATTTCTTTTCTTTTAGGTGGCCAACGCTATGATAAGTACTTGGGCGGGCCCGCCAGCGATGTTGACGATCTTCCGCAAAATGTTCGGATCGTTTGCGGCGCCCCACATAATAAAACAGAACAATTTTGACAACTTGCAACACTATTACTTGCAGAAAACGATTCCGGTTGCAATGGCTGGTTAGTGAAAAGTTTTCTTCAAGTATAAATTTTACAGGAACAGAAAAAGAATTGCGCACTGAAATGAGTAGCTGATAAAAAACTAATGTTTGGATAGTTCTGCCCTTTTTATGCCAAAATCTAGACATGTTATTGCTTCCTACACTGATATTTGAATTATTTATAGGTCTGCGCAACATTCACGGTATTTGCCCGCCAGAGGTAGTGAGATTTCTGCTAGATCTATTCAAATACAATGACAACTCAAAGAACCATTACTCTGACAATTATTACAAAGCAGCGCTAGTAGACGCTTTGGCAGCCACCATCACACCGGTCATCTCAGTCTTACAGCCGGTAAGTAGTCACAATGTTACAATATTGTTTTCAACCAAAATCAACAGAAAGCGTAGGCACAATTCCGTCACTAACCCTTAAAATTTGTAATAAATACTGTTTGTCAAACCAAGATTTTCGAAGCAGGCTATTTTTTTTTCTTAAATTCCAAAATTAGGGTTTAACATCAAATGTGCAGATAAGTAACTATCAAAATTGTAAAATCTCTGTTTCGTTCCCACACTAATAATAATGATATAACCATCATCGGCCTCGTCATCGCTTACCACCAGGCGAGACAGGCCAAACGTAACCCATTAAAAAAAAGAAGCGGTCATTAGTCGTATGCATTTGTCTAATGTACGCCTGGTTATTGTTATTTTTCTCCCCACAGGGCGCTCCAATAACAGTAGACTCTCTATCAGCGGACACGAAGCTGGTTCTAGAGGAGATCACCCGCGTACTAAACCTCGAGAAGGTTCTCCCGTGCTACAAGAACACGGCGTCGGTGGCGTGTCTGCGCGCCATCCGCCGCCTGCAGCAGTGCGGCCATTTGCCCAGCGCGCCCGCCGTGTTCCGGGGGTATGCGCAGTATGGGTTGTATATTGGTAAGTCGATTATTGAGGTACGACTCACGCTGCTCACGCACGACTATACTTGTAAAAAACCCGTTAGCTACCGTTACTTAACCAAGTTGACGGTTATTAACGGTTAATTATCCGACTGCGACCGAGAAAAAGAGTACAGTTCGTCAAGGTAAATAATGGACGTCGACTAACTTCGTGTTCCTGAAGATGACCGACCGAAACTAGGCAACTGGATGACAGTGCTATAGTAAAATAGAGAGACGACTATGACATTGACATTTACTTGTTTGCGAAAAAGTTGAAATTAGAAGTGTGTTTTAAAAATAATAACTTTTTTTAAATTGTTTTTGTAATGTTTCACGATTGTTTCCGAAATTCCGATATTTTCCGATGCCCATTATTTGTTTTGAAGTACTGTAAGTAATATGTCTTTTTATTGTTTTGTCAACTCCTAGGTGTAGCTTCCTTCTTACGGAATTCCCATCGCACGATGTTACTGGATATCTGACTTCCTGAGGGAACAGTCAATAAGAGTGCTGCCAGCGCCATCTAGCGGTAGTATTTAACCGTTACAAGCATAAAATGCGGTAATTAACCGTTAATAACTAAAAATGCAACCGCTTGGTTAAAATCGTTAATAACCGGCTTCGCATACGCACGACCCAATCGGGCTGCTGGACTCCGAACGCTCAGAAGTACTGCTGAACGGACCCGACGGCAGCCGATGACGATCGCATGCCGACGGATCCGGCTATCTGTTGCTGAGTCCTTAGTCCGTTCGGTTCGGGATGCGAACGGAGATGACCGGGTTTCGGCATGCAAGTTGGATGCAAATACGAACTTTAGTTCCTAGTACTTGATTTTCTTAACGGCGCGGTTGCGGGGAGATTTCGGAAGAAGATAACAGACTGTTCAAATGTCCTCATAAATTAGTAGATTTCTAATGAATATCATCTCAAGTGCCTGACAACACATAACACATTTTTTGGGTCGGGAAACAAAGGTCTTTCGTTAGGATACCAAATACTGAGAGTATTGTATGAAATGAAAGCAAGTGGTTTTCAGCTAAGACTACAGTGTGTGCCGTCCCATGTTGGTTTAAAAGGCGTTATCTCTGAAGGCTGATCGGCTAGCCAAATTAGCAATTTCACACGGTAAAGAATATGAGATAAGACCTCACTACTCGGAAGTTTTACCCCAGTTTAAGAAAAAGTGTCGCGAACTATGGAAAGAACATTCTGATAAAGTTTCGGTAGAAAAAGGAATTTGGTACAAAACCATCCAATGTGAGCATACCTTGGACGGTAAACACAGGTTTTGGGAGGAACCTGAATGTCACACTCCATAGATTACGTTCCGGGCACTTTCCATCGGTCAAGTTTGCGCATCTAATGAAAAAAGTAGATTCACCGAACTGCGATGCTTGTGGGAAGATAAATATGTGCAGCATTTGCTGATGGAATGTGTCAAAAATCAAAGGGAACGGCATCTACTAGTAAATTTCTTAAATCTCCAGGTAGTAGATGTGGGCGTATTTCATAGCATTTTGGCGAACCTTCAATCTGAGGAAGCCCGACTAGTTTGTGAGATGGTGACTTCGCGGCCGTTTTAGTTTTGTTAACTCTTCTAATTATATGTGTATTTTTATAACAAGGTATATAAGTGTATTATGGTAGACTTCTTAGTTTGGGGCATGATGGGACTGACATAACCTGTATAAATGACCACATGAACACAGTTAAAAGTCCCTATAATTTAATATGATTAAAAAAAAAACTTTAAAAATCGATCGTTACCTTCAAATAACTTGGAAAAGTGTCACTTTAGGGTACCATTTCATGAGACATTTTTTGTTTGTTTATGTGTCCTCTTTCCATGAAAGTATAACACTTTCTTCGTCAGAAACATCAAGAAAAAAAAATTGCGGCCGGTGGCCTATGCCATAAAGGTGCAAACCACTTAAAATGTGATAAATAGCTCTACAATCCTAACTTGATATCTTATTCCGACTACAGACGTGCGACTGGCAGCATTCGAATGCCTGGTAGACTTCGTCCGCGTGGACGGCAAGGCCGAGGACCTCTCGTCGCTGCTGAGCGCGGTGGAGAGCGACCCGGACCCGTGCGTGCGGCGCGGGCTCGCGCGGATGATGGTCAACAACCCGCCCTTCGAGCGCGCCGCGAGGCATCGGCTGGACACCGAGGCGGTGGTGCATAGGTACGATGGCTGAATGGCTAACGATTTACAGGAAGATTTAATAGGTAGACGAAATACTTAAATATCAGGATAAATTCTATTCTATTCTAACGCCATTCTATGGCCGGCTGGATACTGCGGCTTTGGTGCATAATCAAAGTCAAAGTTATCTCTTTTTTATTTTGCAGTAAATGTGGTAACAAGTGGTCTTATTTTAACAAAATTAGTGCACACACATAACTGTATAACAGCATGCAAATATTATATCAATTGAGGTTCATTAATAATAATTTATTATAATTTTTGAAATACTAATTAAAATTAAACAAAAAAAAAAATTAGTAAATACGTTTAAAAAAATATTACAAAGCCAAATTAAATTAAAAATAACCATGTCCATTTTCATATTGTCATTCTAAGTGAATGAGAATTTTAAATATTCGTCAATAGAGTAAAAACATTTTTCAGTCAAGACCATGCGCAATTTATGAATAACCTGTTGTAAGGCAATTCCTTTAAAACATCCGGTAAATGGTTAAATAATTTAACACACATTGTTTGACAGTTTTTGCTGAAAATATCTGTAACACTATGTGGCAGCATTAAGGTACAATGATAACTAATCGTGGACTATTTTTTTACTTCGTGCGACCAAACTGCGGATCGATAAGGGTTAATAGTTTTTCCATACACTGGATATCACACGACATACAATCAAAAAGCTTAAACATGGCAGACACGTGGCAGTGACATCCTGCTTTTTATATCTCTTTCTGACATGTATGAGTGAAGAGTTGTACATTGTAACTATGGAAAAAATTGGAATGACGTTAGCACAGTATTTTCTGTTCCTGCGATAGTGCGCCGATGCAGATTCCTGGTAATTCAAAGGTCATTGAATAAGATGAAAATCCTAAAAAATGTCAAGATTGTAATCCTAGGAAAAATCAGAGTAGGTTCGTTATATCAGATAAAATCTAAAAAGATAATGCTAGGCGCTCCTTTAGTAAAACGAAACGTACTTGACACTTTTTCACGGTTGTCGGTTGTCTAACCCCCCAAACAGCTGCTAAATTGTATAATTCCACGATCTAACTTAAAAAAACTTTACAGGTTATGGAACAACATGAACTGCCTTCTATCAAACGATGCGCGCCTTCGCTGCGATCTCGTAGACCTCTACTACACTCTGTACGGAGTCAAGCGGCCGATCTGCGTCCCCCTGCCGGAAGTTCAGGCCATGTTGAAACAGATGCATCATAAAGAACGCGAACGGCTGGAGAGGGAGCGGGAGAGAGAGAAAGAGAAAGAGAGGCAGAAGGAGATGGATTTGAAGCCGGTTATCAAACAGGAAGTCGAAGATGTGAGAATATTTGCTTTTATCAAATTATCCTATATTAATAAATAAATAAATATTCGGGACAAATTACACCAAGATCATCTGACCCCAAACTAAGCAGAGCTTGTAATATGGGTGTCAGAGACTGATAAACATATTAATAAATACATACTTATATAGATATTAAATAACACCCAGACACACAACAAACACGAAATTCGTCACATAAATGTTTGCCATGAGTGGGGATCCCACGACCTTCGGTGCTAAAGGCTGCCATTACACCAACAGGCCAGTCAAATTATTAATAATAATTATTAGTCATATTATTTCCAAACTTTCAGCCCTTATTCCATCTAGCAGTTCAATTGATAAAAACTGACCATCTGTAACTATGCCTATTGGAGTTGCATCCTTGGTCTGATGAAAAGGGTCTATACTGGAAATTTTAACAAAAAAAAAACCAACTTCAAAAAAAATATTCCAAAACAAAGCACTAAAAAGTAAAGAAATAATTGCGTATTCTTTTAAAACTTATACGATAGTATAATGTAGGTACAATTATTGTTATTGTTGGAGTCGGTGTCAGCCAAGGAAACACTACAATACACCTAGCAATATACCTATTTCTTACATATCACGTTTACGTATGTATGTAGGTAGTTACAAACGTACATTGGCTGACACCGACTCCAACAATAACAATAATTGTACCTACATTATATTATCGTATAAGTTTTAGAAGAATACGCAATTATTTCTTTACTTTTTAGTGCTTTGTTTTGGAATATTTTTTTTGAAGTTGGTTTTTTTTTTGTTAAAATTTTTGTTTATTTCTTGATTTTCAGTGAAAAGTTCTTATTTATTTTATACATCGAAAAAGTATCGTGAAATTGCTCCTAAGAATTGAAGAGTTCCGCTACTTTGTCATGGATCCCATAATCAGAACCTAACCAAACTCTCTTCAAACTACCCTTGAAGTATATCCTTTCCAATAAAAAAAGAAGCATTGAAATCGGTTGGCGTGATAATGAGTTATTCGTCCATTTGTCGCGCATATGGTTTAGCTATATGTAAGACTTATATGGATTTCCCATGGATGTCACTGTCAGAACTAGACCAAATTAAAATGGGACCATTCGGGAAGCACCAGTTTTCAAAAAAAAAATGGTATATTTTATATCGAGGGACTAAACGAAGCCATAATATACCAGAGGTGGTATGACCCCGAGCGTGCGAGGGAGTGAATAAAACAGAGGGTATATTAAGTTGGCGTTTTGGTCTCGAGGTGCAAACTGTACTTATCACTTTGAGTGCGAGAAAAATTTAGTACAAAAACAATTAATAAATCTTACTTAATAAAATAAAAATCACAAAAGATTTAAAACACGTGGACAAACCATGGAACTAAAACTCTCAACATTTTCGCAATGAAGATCGTCCACACTCCACAGATAATAGTATATTTACTGGCTGTTTGAGTTTGTCTATGTCACATGAAGGAAATTAAAAAACTAATTACTTTTCACTCCCTAGAGAATAAAGTGGTCACTTTAGTCACGCTTCGTAGGGCTATATTAGCGTTCTTTTAGAGCATGAGAAGTGAAAATTAATTTTTTGCCCACAAATTTGGGGCCCACTTCTCTTGTGCTCTCTGAATTCGGGACTAAGGCTTTGCTTTTTGTACTCAGATAAAGCTGGAGACAGAAATATGCCCTCCAATGGAAATTTCTCAAGTGCCTCTGTTGGAGCCGGAACGCAAAGATGACCTCTTGCCGGTACCTCTGTCCAGCATCAAGGAAGAAGATGTCAAAGTGGACGTGACCACAGTGCACGACGTACCTATGCCGTCCGTTTTCATTGTAAGTATTTTAAATATAAAAATAACTCATCATTGACCCGCATTTGCGGCAAGTGTTGTGATCAACCTATAAATAATTAAAAATTATAACACAAAAAAACCGATGAATACAAAAAAAGCGCTGCACAAACGTAGACACTTTTTGTTGCCGACACGGCACACCATCACAGGGAATGAAAAAAAATGCGACGTTCACGATCTACCCCAAACGCAAAAAGCAAACCTTCCTAAATGTACAATTGAGGCCAAGTTGTCACTCCACGGAATAATTAATTAAAGGTAGGTTAAAATGAAAGTGTCCTATTTTGATGATACATTAAAATGTCTTAATTTTGACGATAAACACCTTGACCTGGAGTTGGACAGAACACAAAAGTAACTGCCGAGTTTCTCGCCGGGTCTTCTCAACAAGAAACAACTCCGACGCGGTGGTAGAGTCCTATTATGTCTGTATACTGTATGTACTGTATTATGTCTGTGTATTTATGTCTATTATTTTAGTATATTTTGCTGTAAATTTGACGATTTGAATGTACTGATACAGTCTATTTGCATAAAGTTATTTGAGTTTGAGTCATGAGACTTTTTCTGAAGTATTGCTCCAGATTGCATAGAAAATGGTTTACTGGTCTAGTATATTTCCACAGCCGCTAAAGCTCAGCGCTACATCATGGCACCATTGATCTTGTCTCTGTCTAAGACATCTGAGATGTCGTGTATTTTGATAACGTTATGCATAATTGGGTACTTGATAACATAATCGAATTCTAAAAATTCTTTAAAATAAAATAAAAAAATACTAAAGAAGTTTTAATTTTTTTTTATATTTTTGGTTTACAAGACCAATATTTTTGATTATACTATGAAAATTAATGAGGGGAATTGAAAACTTTTAGTTTTTTTTGTATAGTTAATTTGATGGCTCTTTGAAATTCGGGTGGGCAAGTCTATTTATAAAAGTGTAAAATAAACAAAATTAAGTATACCATTCGATAACACGATCTTTTGTAACTTTTTTCAAAACGCCATATTCATAAACGCAAAATTTAATATAGCTGCCGAACAAGTGTATAGGCATACTGTGATGTCACCATCATGCGACAGTTTGTTGGGAACGTTTTGGGGAAGTCCAAAAATAATATGATTTTTAAAATTGCCATATCTCCGGGAGTTTTCTTGTTTTCGAAATATTTCTTTCACCAATGTTTCTATTATTGAGAGTTCTTTCGATAGCACCTCAATAAAAAAAATAGTCACTCACCCTATTCATTATTATTTCTTCTCTCAGGATGACACAAAGCGGGAGTTCATATCAGACAACGCAGTAGCCCTGCCCGGCATCCCGGGCTCGTCGGGGCCTGTCAGTTTTGACACCGGGATGTTCCACCACGACCTCAAGGACGATATGGGCGCTCCCAAGGTAGGGTTACTTCTCTTGATGCAGAATGAATGGTTTATTTGCTTTCACAAGAATTTGGCGCATGGGGTTATAAAAGTTTTTCAGTAAAAGTAATTAGTTTATACATAATTTATATGCGAGAATTAATAAGCCGGCACTTTTTTGCTTAAGTTATATTTAAAAAAATATGTATTAAAGACTTAATAATAAAGCGTCTTCAATGAAATTATTTATAAGTAAAAAGCAACTCGTAAGTCTATCAATTCATTTTTTATATCTGCTATTTAGTTAATTCCAGTGTTAAAAGATGTGTGAAGAATGTGTGAAAACGCCATTAAAACACTTCAAACACGATCGAACCCAGTACCTCACGAGCTGGTGCACTCTCAGGCCACGAAGCTTCCCATTGAACAGGATTCAAACGCTTTTGAATTTTTCATTCAGCAAACAGGGCTCTAAAAGGGCAATAATACACACATCAACATGGTCTAGGGATATTTCAATTAAACCTAAAAAACTAAAATTCTATTGACTTTTTGTTAAGACACCTACACATTAAAATAAACCTTGTTTAATAGCCTTTCTAATCTGATAAATAAACTTTTAGATAAAGTTAAATTTAAAAAAAACTTAAAAGAAGAGGTAAAACTCAGACAAAATTTCAATCTTATCTTTATTTTTGAAACATCAAAACCTAAACAAAACAACAACTTTTTTATAAAAATTGTTAAAAACTTAAAATTAATAATCCGTGGATCCACCTAAGACTCTCCAGACACATCTGCAGCGGTTCTGAATACTCAAAACAAGGGTGTCAATATCCTGTTGTGGAATACTATCCCAAGTCCTGCTAAGATGCAAGAAAAACTGGTTTTCATGCACAATATATTCAGGGAAATTCCTAAGAGCTCTTCTCTGAAGCATATCCCAGGCATGCTCAGTAGGATTTAAGTCAGGGGATTGTGCAGGCCAGTCTAAAGCTTGGATATCATGCTGTTGTAACCAACTTGTAACGATACGCACTGTATGTAAATAATAAATAAATAAATAAATATCCCTGGACATTATTCCACACAGCGCCATCTAGCCCCAAAGTAAGCTAATTAAAGCTTGTGTTATGGGATACTAGACAACGGATAAACATACTTAAATACATTTTCTTTTGTAAATACATACTTATTATACATAGGAGACACCCATACCAGTACAAACAGACATGTTCATGCACACAAATGTTTGTACTGTGCGGGGATCGAACCCGCGACCTCTGGTGTAGTAGCCAACTTCTTAACCATTACACCAAGTCGGTCGTCTATGTGGAGGGGCATTGTCGTGCATAAGCTGGAAATTTTGTCCCATTTGCTGTCTGTGGGGTAAGATTACAGGCTCTAGCACCTCATCTCGGTATTTTAGAGCAGTCATATTGCCTTGTATCCGAACGAGGTCCGTTCTACCGTCGAGACGAATTCCTGCCGAAACTATAATCGTGCCACCTTGATATGCATGAACTTGTTGTGGGTGCTGCACTCGATTCCAACGTCCAGGTTCTCTCCAAACGCGTACTCTTCGCGAATCAGGATGAAATCCAAACCTGGATTCATCAGTGAAAAGCACAAGTGACCATTGAGAATGGTGTCAGTTTTCGTGTGCAATAGCCCATTGTAATCTTCTTCCTCGATTGCCTCTCCGTAGCGCTAGTACCCGAAGTGGCCTACGAGCACGTGGATTGAGTTCATGCAGTCGTCTTTTCAAAGTTTGACCGCTTACCATACTCTCTCTGTAGCTCTGTAACCTTTGAACCAATTGCATCGCCGTTACATTTGGTTCACTTTGTGCAGCATTTACTATAAATCGGTCCTGTACATGTGTTGTAATGCGTTGAGGTCCTCGGTGCCGTTCCACCACTCCCTCCGTGACACGATAACGTGACCAAAGCCTGGATATAACGCTCTGACTGGTCCTCACGGCTTCAGAAACCGAAATTTGGGTAGCGCCAGCTTGAATCATGCCCACTGCTCTTAACATTTCGTTCCTGGTCAAGTGTCTACGTGGCATGATTAAATGAACACCGGAGATGCGTTTGACAAAGATTTATAGAAATTTATGGAGTTTTAATCAAGTTAGAAGTTCGTGAAGATTTACTTCTTTGGAAGAAATTCAATGAATGCGAATTTCATCTTAAAACAAAACCTTTTATATTTATATACAAATTTAAATTTAAAAAAGGAACTTAATAATGTTTTTATAATCTGTCATTTATAGTTTTTTTGTAATGCCAGTACTTTTTAAAAAAGTTTTATATATCCCTAGACAATGTTGTTGTGTGTAGTTGCGTCAGAAACTCCTAATATTCCTCTGTTGCAGGCTAAGAAAAAGAAGAAAGACAAGAAGAAGCATAAACACAAACACAAGCACAAGCACAGTAGCAAAGACAAATCGTTCAAAGAGAAGGATTACAAGGATCGAACTCTTTTCCCCCTACCTCCTTCGAGTACAGACCACCTTAAGATCAAAGAGGAGACGCGGGAAACTTTCAGCTCTTTCAGCTCGAGTCAAAGCCCATCCGAAGATATCTCCAACATGCCTAGCAATATGAGTTTTTGAGTTCCATGTTTTATAGACTGTATAAATTAAGATTAAGTGATAGATTTTATTATAAAAGTAAATGTTACGATACAACAATAAATCCTAATATAACTTTTTATTTTATTTTATTAAAGTTCTCCAAAATAGTATTTTATATTATTATTTTACCTGCACGACCATCTCCATAAGCTTCCTAACAGATATACAATATTGTATAGTGTAAGGGGAAGGCCTAGACGGACTGACTTCGTACAAGTCCAAGACGTGCTCAGAAAAGATCAGGTCCGAAGTAACCATAATCGACGAACATGTATGAATAATAAATAATAATAAATATTATGACAATAATGCGCCAGACAACACACCTCTTCTCATGGGCTCGAAGTAGGGATAAACATCCCTGTGTCACAAGGTACAAGACAAGGAACGAAGTCAGGGGCGTCTCCCAGCACACCCAGACCCAAGAAAATTTAGAAAAGATCGTTTCCTAAATTGACTCGACCGGGAATCGAACCCGGGACACTACGGAAATCAAGGCGAAAAACCGTGCTACAGCGCACCACGCCAACCGTGTCGTGAAAATGTATGAAAGGATTAATGAGGGTAAAAGAAGCGCGAGAAGTGTGTCAGGACCGTAGCAACTGGAAAGATGTGGTCTCTGCCTACACCGTTGGGAAAAAGGTGTGATGGTATTTATAGTGTATGTTTCTCGTCACATTTCTCCGTCTCATCTCGTCATATTCAGGTCGTGACCATTCTCTATGATCAGTACGTCTACCACTAGTTGCCACTTTAAATTTACGTTATTGTTCGCGTAAAATAAAAGTATTGGGATGACACATGACATGACATGACAATGTCAAATCCCAATATAGTTTTTCGCGAACTATCATGTAAGTAAATTTAAAGTGGCAACTCGTGGTAGACGTACTGTTCAATGTGTAGTGCTCGCGTAAATATCAGAGAACAATGATATCAATGATATTATTACATACATATGAAATCGAAAAACAACAATTGGTGTAGGTAGACAGTAAATTAGGCTGAGACAGCTTACAAGAAGGTCAACTGCCCTCTATTTAGGGGCTTTATTATTATCGCTTATTTATATCCAGTTACGTTTATTTCCTAAACTAAGGGTAGCGAGCAATTTCGCCAGTAAATAGTTATCCAGCCTAGGATGCGTTGGTGCCAGGCAACCGCTGCGCTGACTGGCTGAAAATGAAAGATCATTTTACGCAACTGCTTGCTACGCTCAGTTTTGGGAATGAACGCGAAAAGTTGTAAGTGATTTTAATAAGGCCACAGAACGCAGTAATAGACAAATGATAAAATAGGTACCAGAAATTTAATCAAAATCGAAACTTGTGGCTGTGTTTCCGGATAGGTTGGTACTTGCAACCTTGGTGTCTTCAAGGCCAGAGTGAATTGGCATTTTCTGAATAAGCGTATACTATCATAGGTATCGTCATCAATAATGAGACCTGCCGACCTGCGAGTCTTAAGTAAAAAACAATACTTACATAATAGTCAATAAATATATATTATGTATTTAAAAGCAAAAGGTCACTAAGTAATCACGAAATCTCAGGAACCACAAGTGCTAGGAGTTTCAAAATTTTGCGTGGGGGTTCTTTTTAAGACGTAGGTGCACACTTAAGACGGGATTTTGCGAAATTCGGTTGATAGTTTGTTTGTCTAAAACTTCGTTAATACAAACACTACAGGTGCTAGGAGTCTCAACAGGATTTGGCGAATCGAGTATCGTAAGTGGGAATAAATCCAGTACCTATGTCATAAAAATTAAGTTCACGCGGGCGAAGCCGCGGGCGGAAAGCTAGTACCTATATTATAAATCTGGAGCACATCACAAACTTAACAGAGCTCGTGAAAAAGTGGTCAGTAAATGCAGATCGATTCATCATTTCATCATTTATAATATACTAGCTTTCCGGGGTGCCTACAGGATATGAACATTGCATATTTTTTTATTAGGTAAGTAACACTTATTCAAGTCACCCACCATTACGGATGTAAAAATATACCCTATTAGTTCGACTGTACAACCACAAACAAAAATGATTTTTGGTTTTTGTTGTGTTAAGTAACAGAGAGAGACAGGGAGACCGGGTACAAAAGTAACATTTCCTACTTCTTTGATTTCTAGCTATATTATACCTATATTCGATGAGTTGAATGTCGTTATAATTCATGACTTCGATCAATACTCTATCAATCTTCATTACAATTTACGATATTTAACAAGAAATTTAATATTTTCAAAGGTCACAAAAAAATCTGTCAAAAGTTACTTTCGACCCAGAGTCAGGACGAAAGTAAAAACATAATTTCTGGAACTCATTACATGTAAATTGAAAAAGAAAAACCAAATGCAAATGCAACAACTTATTTATTAAGAAAATGAAACAAAATCACTTTCTTCTAATAAAATTTTTACGTAATTGAAGCTCGTTCAAGCTCGAAGCGCGACTCAGGCTTGTTGCTTGTGGGCTGTGATATTCGGGTGTCTGTTTTAAATCCGGCTAACCATTCCTTGCCTGCCATATGATCTGCATTCCACTTCTCCGGATAGTCCTATTTATGTTTTACTGCTTATTCTTAAGCCATGTTACTTTTGTACCCAGCTTCTTTTCTGAGGTTAAAATGGCCGGCGATTCAAACGGGAACATGCAGCTCTAAAATTGTTTATCAAATGCTAAAGACAATAAAATGACAAATTACTAAGAAAATAATGACACTGATAACACCATGTTAACATTGCGCTAACAATTGATGAAACATCACAAAAAAAACTTACTTTTGGTGCGCAAACTTTAAGTCTCTTCAATTTTTTTTGTTTGAATTTTAACATCCCAAGGGTCTGGTTCCTTTGGAAGCTAATCCCTAACCTAATATTTCACTATTCATTTATTTCACTATTTTTTTTCCTATTAATTTCACTATCATGAGCATTTAAACTAGAAAAATACCTAAAACCAAAGTTAAACAGACTTCAACAAAATATAATATACAAATTAAATATAATAATACAACATACAAATTTTTTCAGGTCGGTTCCTGCACTTAAAAAAGTAATAAAAACGTATTTGCTGCTGCTAAGTTTATTCACACTTAGTTCTACGATTTCCTAATTTCTTGAATTGATCACGTGGCGTAATACCGAGCATACCCCTATCCTCAACAGCTGCTATAGATGTAAGAGATCATGATTTGGATTCATAGGTTATCGCTGGTAACGCACACTGGTAAAAACTTGTTTTAAATAAACAGTGCTATCACTAGGTACTTTTTGATAATGATAGGAACCTCTCAAATGTTGATGACCCTTTGACGCAATGGTTATGTATTTTATTGACGGTTTCCTTTATTTATGCTACGGCCAGACTTGAACGTGAAGATCGCGTTGTCGCGATAAAACTTCATGTTCGCTCCATGACGAAGTGCTTGGCCACATCAAGAAAAACTTCGCGCGTGACGTCGCGACAATGTACCTACTCGTAGAACAAAAAAACGTTAAAATCTAAAACTTTTTTCTTGTGGTTTGGGGGCCTTGCTCATGGCTCATAAAACTGGTTCCGATTCATAGTTTTGTATGAATTTTAATATCCTCTCATTAATACAACCCATAATTAACACGCATAAACCTTGCAGTCCTATCGTAGTTTAAGTGACGGATTGGTACTCATGATAAACATTCTGGTGTCAGTTTTTTAGAGCCACCTTAAAGCTACTGACAAAATGAAATCTGTTGTTAATTATCAGTTCAAAAAGTTGAAGGAAATAGCTGAAAAAGCCTTAACTAAAGCGCGCGAAGTGTAGCCAACCGTACGGACTGTGTCGCGACAAACAAAACCCTTTGATGGCCAGCAATTAACCGACAGTGGCGAGAAGATCATTCATATTCGTGAGATTCGCGATAGGACGAATTTTTTGCCCAGACTTGTCACGACAACGCAAATCTTCGCGCTAGTGCGATAGTGCGGCTGCAGCATTTATAACCCACTCAACGAAGACTAAAAACTGCCAAATAGGGGAAATACATTTAATCCCTACACACAAAACAAAACAAATACAGCCATATACGTCCCACTGCTGGGCACAGGCCTCACCTCAACTATGAGGTGGTACAAGCCATACTCCAACACGCGGGCTCAGTGCGGATTGTTGGAGAGGTGAATGTAAGGCCAGTGATAAACCTTACCGTCAGATGTTATCAAGCCGCCTTTTTAAGCCTCTGACTAGGCTTCACGACTGATATCTTGCGACGTCAGCCGGGACCAACTGTTTAACGTGCCTTCCGAAGCACGGAGATGCCCGAAAAACGCATCACTTAATTTCGGTCGGGATGGTCACCCATCCATAACCCGACCTGTCTGGCGTTGCTTAACATCGGATCGTTGCCGATCCGCTGCCGTCACTTAGCCACGGGCACCTCCCCTACATTTGTGCCAAAATTCGCTGAATTATACATAAATAATAAGTCCTTGAATAAATAAATAAAATAAATATCTGGGACTTAGTGCATAGATCATCTGACCCCAAACTAAGCAGAGCTTAGTACTATGGGTGTGAGAGACTGATAAACATATTTTCCATGGGAACCCACGACCTCTGGTGCTAAAGGTGGATTGCAAACTAGTCTTGTATTTTTGTGATCAGAGAGTAGAATCATACATACCTTAATGTTAGAATGAAATTTTGTTCCTGACTATCCCAGCCGTCTTTACCGTACGCCACTGAATGCAGTAACTTGACACTGCGGCTTTAGCTCAAATGACTGGAAAATATCCAATTTCTGTCTGCCCTGAATAATCGATATCGAGGAACCGTTCAAAGGCCCAACCGTAGTCATACATGTTATTGTCTTTTATATAATATTTTTGATGAACATAATGACACAATCACAGAGTACGACTGTTTATTATTTATTTAGCGCCGAAGGCCATGGGTTCGTCCTTCGTTCCCCTCTCAGGACAAATATTCTTGTGAAGAACATTCCCATGTAAAGCTGGACGTGAACGCTTGTGTGAACGCTTGTGTTCAAGCTTTGCTTAGTTTAGGGTTTTGGGTTTTGGCGTAAGGAGTCCTAGATATTCATTTATTTAAGTAAATCTTTAGTTTAAGTGATCATTCAGGAGTCGAATGTGTCGGGACGCACATGGGAAATGGGAATGCGCGGACATGGAAATTACTGCGAAGCAAATTGAATAAAGTTCCGTTTCGTGGAATTTAAGAAAGACAAGCAACGTGCTGAAAAATAATGTGTTTTAGTAAGTAAAATTTATTAAAGTAAGTACATTACCGAGGACACTAGTACGAGTAATCAGCTGCGGCCTGAGCATACCTACTTTAATTGTAGCGTAGCGATGACATAACGGAGTAGACCCCAGATAAAGTTTGCTTTTTTTATCTAAATGAGTAGATTGGATAAAATCTGTTTGAACTTTGATCCTTAATCAGCTACTGGTTCTTAAAATGAATAAATATTGCTTTATGAGTAAAAATCAAACTGAAGCCGCCGCGCATTCTGAGCAGCAAAAGCTCGCTGTCACCATCACCACTTATTCAGTTTTGTTTTAGACGACCGTCCGGATGGAACGCTTTTCATACTGACCTTCGAAATTGTGGAAATTGAGTTAGAAATATTTACCGGTTCATAAAAATAAGTCAATTTTGTATTATCAAAAAGTGTTAAAATGATGCAGAACGGAAACTCGAACATTTTGGATATTGCTATCGTTGGTGGGGGATTGGTGAGCTTTAATTATTCATTTTAAATATTGCATTATATTTTTAAGAAACTAGCTGATTATTGAAATGGTTGTTTACAAAACTGTTTTTTTAATAACATGAGCTTAACTACGCATTACGAAATATGAAGTTTTTTATTCAGCAAGCCTAAAGACATTTCTTTCTCTTGATAAATGTTTAAGGTAGGAAAAAAATATGTCTGTGTAGGGTACGTTTAAGTAATGCCTTTTATAAATACAGTTACGTGCAACAGGTGCGTGCAACTTTTATAGATTATAGAAGATATTAGTTTATTGTTAAATTACGTGATAATTACAAATAAAGAACATTCTCTCTCACTCTTATTATCCTGGTGGTTTTTCTAGGTGGGGTCACTAGAAGCGTTATACCTGGCAAAAAGGGGTCATCGTGTGCGCATTTATGAATATCGCGAAGGTGAGCTAGTTTCGAGTTAACACAATAAATAAATTGCCCGTGAAGAAAACGAAGCAAGAAAATTCATTTATCAAAAGCGTACGTAATGCGTTACGACGTTTTGTATGAATGAATGCCTCGGCACAATAGGGTTAAGTAGATCTTAATTATTCGTGCTAGGGACGATATTTCATCAAATTATAGGTAATTTGATTATAATAACATTGAATTAAATAGGTACAGAAAAACTCCATAAAAACTCTTAGTTTTAATTTTCTTTTGTGACTTTGTTGTTGTTATTTGGTGGAGATTGTTCGAATACTCTAGCTATCAAAAGAGACAATTAATAAATCTATTGACTGGCCTGTTGGCGCAATGACAGCGACCCTGCCAACTTATTTATGTTTATCATTCTGCTTTAATTTAGTATTTCAATCTATGATTGTATCTAATAGGGAACATTGACCGATGTTGATGCCTTGGCGATTGCCTATTTATGTTAATTATTGATTTAACTCGCATACTACACACGGGCGGGATGGGTTCAGAGTCAGCGTTTATGTGCGGAACACTAAAGTTCAAGACTGTAGTGCATACATTTCAAAACAAATAATAGTGTGTCGCTGATTTTTGAACGCGCACATTCATAATATGTAAGGTTTTTCCAAAAAAATACAAATAATACAATAGCAATTATTTTTATCTACGTAACTATCTTTATTACCTACCTACAGATAAAAACTTAGGTCAAGGATCCAATTAGTACACTTGTGTATTTAATTAAGTTAGTTTATCTTCCTGTGGTTGTCTCTATGCTCAATAAATTTTGACAGCGTCCGTTTATAAGTCGCGGGGTGCTTATTTATAGGTTCTGTGACGAAAATGGCATAGCATGCTTAGTAGAAGTTGCAGAAACATTGGATCTTTTAAAACGGTTTAATATCAAAACAAAAAATCAGGCAACCATTGTTAGAATTGAAGAAGTTATGTTAAAAATTCTTGTTGCTAATCAGATAGTTCCCACCCGGTACAGCTTCTCGCTCTTTTTCCGGTGAACACAATTTCGTCACGACATAGTGCAAGTGCCCAATAGCTGCATCTAATTGTAATCTATTATCGACAATTGACAGTCTATTGTTTTTTTTACTGAGCCAAGAGCTACACACGAATAAGTTTCAACCGGTAGAAACCTGGGAGAAGCATGCCCGAAGTCGTTTAGATGTGCAAGTGTTATTATTCATTTAAATGTTCGTACATTTATGATTTAAAAATGTAGAAACGATAGTAGCATGTGGCTCTTGGGCCCTAGCAAATCTAATCAATTCTTTAACGAAAGATTTCCAGGGTCAAAAATACTACATTCTGACATATAGATAGGAAAGTTAGAGAAATTCAATAAAATTGGCACGATTATCATAAATTCTTTAAAATGTTAATCGTGGCCTAGGGGTAAGCACCCCAAGTCCCAACCCAGATGGTGGATCGTGTGGTCCCGAGTCCCAATCTGGTTAAAACCAAGCTTAATGTTCATTGTTCGGTGATAGGTAACATCGATAAAAAACTAAATCAACCCGGATAACGGCGGAGGCGTTGGCCCACGCGTTGGGTTCTATTACCATTGGTGAAAAGTGGGCTTCTGAATGTTCCGTTCACCATGGCGGCAACAGTCACTTGCCTCTGACTACCCCGTTTGGGATATAGTTGTAATGGTATGTTATGTTATTTGAAAAATATCATAATTACCTATAAATAAAACAAGTTCTCATATGCTCTGCTAAGATTACATTTTAGATCACAACCAAACTCCGAATGCTAAATATGATAATGGTTTACTATATAAATAATTTATAAGCAAATAGTTAAGTAATAGAGCCGTGACGTCATATCTTTTCAGTCAAAACTATTTATATTTTTTATTTCAGATATCAGAGAGACTCCTCAGGCAAGGGGTAGGTCAATTAACTTGGCCCTTTCTATTCGTGGAAGAACAGCATTGAAGGATGTCGGTTTGGACGAGCACATGGTGAAAAAACACGGCATACCCATGGTGGGGCGGATGATCCATAAGTCTGATGGCAGCACCTACCACATACCATATGATGCGAGGACTAATCAGGTTGATGAATAGAAAGCCTACTCAATACTTTCATCCCTTATAATATTTTCTTTATAAGCATTTTGCAAATAAATTAAAAATTCAAATCGTCTGTCTCATGCTATTTAACAACAAAAAAGAAGAGTGTCAGCCTAGACTAGCAAAATATTTTTTATTTATAATATTTAAAATAAGCTTAAAACAGTTTACACATTACCTATTCCACATACCAGTTCTCGGCAACGAGCATTAGAATGCCCAATACTAGGTAATGGTTCCTTGATAAACCATCATTTGTTTACCTAATATTTTTTCAATAGCGTGATGCATTTATACTTATCTTATCGCTAACTTAGAATCACTTTGTTCCAGTGCATTTACTCCGTGGGAAGGAACTACCTGAATGGATTGCTTTTGCAAGGTATTATCTCCAACCCTGTATCGTAATCTATCATTTTCTACAATTCATCGAGAACATCAAAATGGCACGCATAACATGACAAGCAAAAATTTATGAGGATGTTATCTTAAATAAGTTAATGACGCAACGAAGCGATCTTCAGACTGTTTCATCTGCGCGTATAAGCTCGTTTTTAGAAGCGCATGAGGCGCGGTACACCTAATTCGTAGATACGGGCGTTGACGCGCTTATAATCTTGTTCAATGCATATAGATACTGACTTACCACCAGCGGTTCTAGCGAACACGCCGCAATAAGCCCGTGCACGCGCGTTTGGTTAAAGCGATATATGCACGAAAAAACGTAGAAACTTAGGTACTAAGGTTGAAGTTAGTTTGGAGTTCTTGGTAAAAGATGTCCGCATATTTCTTTGAATAGGTCACTAGCTTATGGGCAGATGATATGTTATCAACAGACCGAGATTCATTCACACCACACGGGTTTGGAACTAGTTCTTGTCATGATTAATTATTAATTAGGTTTATCATTTTATCATTCGTTTACGAAATAAACAACGACATTTTATGAAAACAAAACTACTCAATTTAATAAAGTGAATAGTTATAATAATATAGGTGCAACTAGTTGGATGTTTTTCGGTACATAATTGTAGTGAATGAGTATTACTTTTATACTTGAATAAATACTTATTCAGAAAATGTTAAAGTCAAAAGTATTTAAAATAACTTTAACATTTTTAAAATATTTAATAGATACTTAATATTCATATTTTCAGAATCGGAACAGTATGGTAATGTTGAAAGAAATTTCAATCATAAACTAGTTGAAGCTAACCTAAAAAAGGGTTCGTTAACATTTCTCAAGTAAGTATTTAACTAACGCCCGAATCCACAAACGTCAATCAAAGTTGAGCAGTCCTTACATGTAGGTATAGCTGTCCCTTTCATTTTCATTAACATTAGACAGGGCAGCATTAATTTGAAGTGTCCCCAGCTTTTAATTAGCGTTTGTGGTAACGGGTAAGAAGCATTAACCTGCATCAGGTCTACTGACAAATTATGTAAATTATACAAATTATATTCAGGTACAACGTGTTAATGAAAAAGCGCAAAACCTCAGACACCCCAATTTATTTTTACTATAAAATAATTATGTAAAGTATTAAAATTAATATTCGCGGATTATTTACGAAGATATCAGCTTCTTTTGTTTTCTTGTGTTTGTTGCAAATTAAAAAGTCTATGGTAATTACGCGCGATCTAGTGGGATTTTGCCGCTCCGCGTGCCGCCGCAATAATAGAGTTAAGTAATGATTAACCTATTCAAAACCAGTGTCATTAGAAAATGCCATGTAAAATATTTAAAGATAATATTCTAAAAAATGACATTGCGGAGATGCTCGTCGTGGCAAACCACGTGAAATATTCTCAGACAATGCTAGTAACTTCGTGGCTGCTGCAAAAGATATAGGTAATTTCATAAAGTACAACAACAGTTCTCTATCAGAATATGCAGCCATGGAGGGATTAAACACGGCGTAATTAAAAAAAATATGGTAAAACCCCTAATTTAACCCCTATTTTTCCTTGGTGGAATCGATTCTACTCTCGATTCTGAACCAACTAATTTCAGGTTTTGCGCTTTTTCATCAACACGTAGTATATCGACCGCCGACCGAAGTTTGAATTTGGTGTTTTTATAGTGAGAGAGATAACAATAAACTTTTACAAAAGTAAAAATCGTAGCACAATAATATTAGACACACAGTATAGTTAAATACACTCATATTGCTAAAGTTGATCAAAAACATTTTAGAACAGACACTAAAGAAGAAATCCAAGTGAATCCAGACTTGATCATTGGAGCTGATGGCGCCTTCTCAACAGTCCGTAAGGCTATGATGAAGCAGCCGCTGTTCGATTACAGCCAGAAATACATTGAACATGGGTACTTGGAGCTTTGCATACCAGCGGACGAAAATGATGGCGTGAGTAGTCTAAATACCCGTTAATATACATTAACTATACAGTCGACTAGTTAATTGGACAGCCTCTTGAAAATGTTGATTTGGAGGAAAATAATATATTTGGCTCGCTATTAAAGTGTCTTAGAAATGATGTTGTTGACTAATAATTATTTTATGGAAATTATTAGCTTATAATTATTTCAATCATTGATTATCCCTAAAAATCAATTCTATATGATTAACTAGTGATAGGTTTATTTTAACTAAGCTAAGTATACGATTTTCCTGTTTACTGTGTAAATAATAAAATCTTCGGCATCGATTTGAATTAGAAGTGAGCTCTCATGATTTCAATCTGAAACAATAATGTGATAAGAAAAAATAAATTGAAATATTAAGCGTGAATACATGTAAAATGAACATATTTCATAAAACATTTAGATTGCAATAACTAGCAGATATGTAGATTATGGATTTTTTTCTATTCAAAATGATCTGAACACTTTTATCGGCGTTCTGTATTTTTAACGCTTTTGCTGAAACAGTTCCCCTAAAAAGCAAATGGTTGAAAGAAATACACCAAACGCTAATAACAAGTAGTGATTTTTAAGGTCCGTCAATTTGATATTTCTAAAAATCTTTGTAGCCCGTGGTCTGGCTGAGTTAGTTTTGTGCAGAACGGAGTCTTCGTAATATTTAATCAAACCACCCTCAAACATCCGCTGGGCATATGCTTGAAACTCATCTCTCAGGGGGAAACCACGAGCCATTTGGATTATAAGGGATTTATCCGCTGAAAAACCCCATGCATCTAATTTTCTGTTCCCTTCATCATCAATGAACATACTTTCTCTTGCGTCATAACTGTAGGTCATTGCTATCGTATATAAATCTGTTGTAGATGCAACTAAGTCGAGAGCTGTTTCTCTATGAGAACAGTTAGGCAATGGTACATTTTCTGGCATAGAAATGTTGTAAGCAAATTGGAAAAATTGACGATCAGAGCAACTGACGCACGGCTTCAGTCCCAAGGAGTCCAGATTGTCCGGCCCAATATGTCTAACTGGTTCAACATAAGCAGTTATTAAACTATATAATGCAGTAGTATAAAAGTTGCTAATGAAAAATGTAAACCAAATCCAACATGTTATTATCAGACGTAATCGCGTCACCTTTAGCAAACCTCCACTGCTATTTCCTAAGTAGAAAAAGGCCCATAATTTTATCACTAGATCCGAACGGCTATAGAGGAATCTTGGTGCTAGCTTTAGTACAGTTATACACACAATTATAGTAAAAAGAAAAGACGAAAGCAATAATATCCATGTTTCTGGGTCAAATTCTTCGTAAAGGTGCTTCCAGATTGGTTCATCCAGGTCTCTTGTGTATAAGTTAAAAGTCGCAAAGTTATATCCATAAATATAGTCAAAGATGTCAACTCTGTTTTTCATAATAACAAATCCACCTGCTGCAATATCTGCTTTGTTGTTTTGAAGAGATTCGAGTAATCCTGTTGCTGTGTGGTTTGGCAAAACTACACCGACACCTTTGCCTCGAGGTCTTATTTCGTACTCCATTATAAGGTCTTCCATTTCGGCAATATTTTTCAAAATCTTTTCTTCTATACCAGTTATAATTTTTCTATTTCCTTCAGTTTCTATTATGATGTTAGGACTGTCGTGGTTCACTAGAGCCTTAATAGAACAATTTCTCATATTTTTCTTAGCTTTATCGGGAAACAAGCTGCCGTCATTATCGTAGCCACTGCAGTCAGAAATAAACTTTGCATTGTCGAATCTTTTTCCGCAAAATCCATTCTCAAAAGGAAAATAAGTGTAAATTTCTGCGTTTTCCCCTTCGTTAGTTATGAAGATGACATTATAAGTCCTATATTTTACAAATATGTTAAAGACTTCATTAATTTCATCAGAACTAATATTATGTGCGTGAGAAATAATATGCGCTCTTGGGTTCCAAAAGGAATCAATCGTTATAAGCGACATACCGAGAGCTAACTCTTGCAAATTCTCAGTTATTATAACGTAAACATTCGTTTCGATCAACCAATTGTAATCGTTAAAAGATCTAACGATAACAGAGTAGCATTCGGAGTTATTAATGGATCCAACGAGATAATCGACGTCATCATTTGAAAACACAAAACTCACTGCAGTAGAGCACGGTATTTGGCTTTTCATAACTTTCAAAATGCATGTTAGGACGTTAATGTTTTCGTGTTCGGTGATTAATGCAAAAAAATGCGATTCTGATGCCAATCTAGCACTGGATTTTCTATGAAATAATAAAAAGCTGAGATAAAACATTACAGTATTGATGTTCATCGTTAACAGGAACTTTTAAAACTGTTAACAGCTCCTGATATTTTCCATTTTATAAATCCTTAAAATAATATGTTGTCATCACTATGACTGTGATTTACATTTAGATATGATTTACTACCGTTTAATATCCTTTAGACGACAGTAATTGCTGTGAATTTTATTTTAAACGGCAGTAGGGCGGTCTGAAACGTTTGTATGATTAATAGTTTCAGATGCCAGCCAATTATTTGCATATTTGGCCGAGAGGTACCTTCATGATGATTGCCCTTCCGAACCAAGACTGTTCCTGGACTGTGACGTTGTTCATGCCATTCGACAACTTCAAGAACTTAGATACTGAAAAAAAACTGATTGAGTTTTTTGTGAAATACTTCCCTGATTCGATTCCATTGATCGGTAGGAAGAGGTTAGTCGAAGACTTTTTTGCCGGATCGCCCTCTCCTTTAGTGGCCGTTAAGGTAATTAATTTACTTTTTTATTTTCAAATAATTCTATCGCTTATGGTTCTAGGCAATAGCAAGTTTATGTTTTCTTATTATTTTATAGTGTCGTCCGTATTCTGTGGCTGACAAAGCACTCATCATTGGAGACGCAGCGCACGCAGTCGTCCCGTTTTACGGA
This sequence comes from Udea olivalis, assembly GCA_947369235.1. Lineage (NCBI taxonomy): Eukaryota > Metazoa > Arthropoda > Insecta > Lepidoptera > Crambidae > Udea > Udea olivalis. The sequence continues at coordinate 6,078,574 of OX376345.1, read as the reverse complement.
CAAGGCATGAACGCGGGGTTCGAAGACTGCACGTTGCTCGACCAGCTGTTCCAGAAACACAACGACGACGTAGCCGAAGTACTAAGCGAGTTCTCCAGTACGAGGTGGAAGGATACTTACGCGATAAGTGACTTAGCCATGTACAATTATATAGAGGTAAGATAAAATGTAAATAAAATATGTAATATGTACTAAATGAATTACTATAAAAAATAAGTAAGCCATAATAATACATTTTGTAATCTTATTGAAATAAAAAAGAAAGTCGTGTTAGTTACACCACTTGTGGGCCGATTTTTATGATTTTTGTGTTTTTGGATTTGTCTACATCGGGAATAGGATAATAAGTACTAAAAACATTGGGAAATTGGCGAAAAAATAAAATAAAAGCAAAAACATTTTTCCATACTAAATGTTCACAGCTGTCAAGCATTTGTCAATAACTTTTGACAGAACGAAGTTTGTCAGGACCGCTAGCTAGCTTTTACATTAAGTAGGTATAACGAGTCTCAACAGTAGTACATGTTCTGTGGTAGTTTTGTCTAGCACATTGTATTGAGCTTCAAAATCATTTGGTTTCAGATGCGAGATCTAGTGACACGTCCTTCGTATCGTCTGCGCAAGGCCTTCGACGACCTTCTGTTTTGGATGTTCCCTAACTTATGGGTGCCTTTGTACAACTCTGTCACATTCACCACCATGCCCTACAGTGAATGCGTGGCGAATCGCCAATGGCAGAATAAGGTTTGGAATTATAACAGGATTTAAAATTTCATCCCTAATAATGACTAAATAAAAATTATAAAAAGTTAAAATGTAAGAATCGACAGAAAAAAATATATGAAAAAATATACCGTAGATGCTAAGTTAAACAAAGGACTACAAAGTTCATAACTTATAACCTGTGAATTACATTTTAAAAGTACCTACACTGCATTAAAATTGTATTTCTTTGTTACAGGTGTTATTGTGGCTGATAGTCTTTATGCTTTTTACCATGGTATTCTGGGCGTGGAAATAATGATGAAGTAGTTTATCATTCTCATAGTAGCAAAACGGTTATGAAACGGTATGGAAATTATACTCGAGGCGGATGCATCTGGTGAAATGTTTTTTTTTCATAAACTAGCTGCCTCGACAGACTTCGTTCTGTAAAAAGTAATTGCACGACTTGATTAACATATACTAGTATTTTTCACTGAATGTTTTGTTCAATCATAATAAAATTTAGCCTATGTCACTCCCTGATAATGTAGCTTCATTTAGTAAACGAATTTTTAAAATTCAAACAAACAACCATTTGTTGTATCTTTCCTCTTTATAATATTAGTATGCATAACGTTTTTCACTTCGAAAGTTCAAGCTATACAATATCAATACTCAAGCCTAATTTCTTAGGATTGTTTTCACGGAGCAACTGCTGTACTTGGATAGAGTAAAAAATATTTATTATTATTATTATTACTCTGCTATTCATAGATAAGATATTCTTTCTTAAACTTCAATTCCATATGTGTCGTTTCAATCTAATTTTCAATGATTGAAAAGGCATATTGGCATGGCAAGGTCTTGCCTGTTACTGTACATTGGCCAATTACTCACTAGTAGTTAGTGCCTGAACACACTATGCCGAAGATACGCGATGGAAGTTAGGCATGATTACCCCTGCAATGCTATTTGAATTGGTACTGATGACACATTATCCCGAAATAACTTTGCGTTAAAGCGTACCTACATACAGGCTAACTTCGGTCGGGCGTAAGTTCAGCGGCAACTTATTTTGTAGAGTAGAGCACACAATTATAAACACTGCATACACACACAAAATTGAGCAACTGAATTTCTGCTGCGTAAATTCGGCACTTATGGTGTGTCATATCAGCCGAATACGTTGAAACGTAAAATCAGCTGCAGAACTTCGGTCGCATTCTGTCGGCATTGTGTGTTTAGACAATTAATTGTATTATCCGTATCTATCTACAATATTTTATTAATAATCCAACTGTTTTGAATAAAACTATATTTTACTATTTAATACTATTTTTTATTTATTTCTAATAACAGAACTGCAAATAATTTTGTTTCCGAAATTGTTCACATCTTCCAACAAACTGCACTGCGCCAATGTTGGAGGACGGCTCGTACGATGAGCAACATAAGTAGTTAAACAATGTAGTATTTTGGTATAGATCAAATCTGAATTTCCGCTGACAATTTATATGACAACTTGACCAAAGTTAATGTGACAAGGTCCTAGATTGTTAACTTACTTTTGTTGCTGATCTTACCACCTCATAGCTGGGGTGAGGCTCGAGGCTTACAGGGGTCAGAGGGAACGTAAAAAGGCAATGACATAACCATTATACTATTATCATTTTATGCCAAAAATGAACAATAAACTCTAGTAAAAAAACTATGCTCGATACAATAATACCGACTCCTAAAACGAGAAAGTGTATTTTCAAATAATTTAGGCGAACATTCACAAAACTCTTGGTTTTCCGCATGATTGCGGAGTGACTCCGGAGGCTTAGGATTTCAAACTGTCTCTTTATCAACCCGGCTTCGTACATACGCATAGCATAATCCTGAAATACTTCTTTCAGCGGAAAACCTTTCTTCACATATAATACTGTAGCACATTCTTCAGAGAAGTCCCAATTTTCCATTGTTATTTGTCCTCTGCTGTCAAGAAACTCACTTTCTCTTAATTTGAAATTTTGCTTAATGCCTATAGAATATAAATCATTTCTAGAGGCAACTTCGTTCAAAGCACTTTGCGTATAACGACATCCAGGGATCTTTTCGCTTTCAGGCAAAGATTTGTTGAATGCATATAAAAGAAGAGTTCGAATGTTCTCACTAATGCAAGGTTTGAACGGCACTTTATTCAAGTCATCCATATCAAATACGCGCTTTGTCTCGACTTCAGCGGTTATCATACTATACATAGCCGTATTGTAGAAATTACTAACAAAGAAAGTTAACCAGATCCAGCAGAAAAGCAATAATCGCAGTTTCTTTATTTTTAACAGAGATTGGTCACCATTTCCTTGAAAAAAAAATCCCAATAATTTGAATATTAACACAACTCGTCCATAACTTATTTCTGGATACAACGTAATAATTATCATGCTAACACTAAAAACAATACAGTAACATAGTAATATCATAGACCATGATCTAGGACCGAATGTTCTGAAAATGTTTCTCCAGGACTTACTATCTAAAACAGGAGTGTACAGGGATAGACGTTCATAATTATAACCCAAAACATAATCAAATACATCAGCTCTGTTTTTCATTAACATGAGTCCACCGACGGCTATGTCTGTCATACCATCTTGTAAATATGCAAACATGCCTGTCATGGTGTGGTTTGGTAAGACAATACCAAATTTCTCATTGGAACTCATGAGTTTGTATCTATAAGTAAAGTTCTCGCGGCGTGCAATATTACTCAACATGTACTGTTCTAAACCTAGTCTATATTCACCAAAAACGGTATAGTTACTCTCTTCAAAAATAACACCAGGAATTTCTTCGTGAAGCATTAAGTTGATGGTACAATTCCTAAATTTAGCCTGTTTGTTTGATAATAGGATAGACGAATTTACAACTATTGCGCATTCACCAAGTGTTTCAACATCTTTAAAGTCACGACCGCATTTGTCGTTTTCAAATGGAAAATACGTGTGAATAAGAACATCTTTGCCACTAAAATTCAAAATAACAACTTCATAAACATTCTGTGCCATTAATATATGACACATTTTTTTGATTTCTTCTTTCTTTGTTACGCCAGTAGGAATAATGAAACGAGCTCTGGGATTCCAGCATATATCATTTGATAAGCGAGTTAAGAACGTTGATAAATCGTCAGTAGTTTCAGCGTGCACTATGTATGTTACTGTCCATAAAAGTTCATCACTGTCATCATGCGATTTTAATATGACACTATAGCAAAGGTCGTTACTGATAGCTTTCGTCACTTGATGGTATTCACCTCCAGAAGTTACAACTGTAACGAAATTTTTACATAGTAAGTACTGTTTCATTATTTTTAATACACATGTTGCCATAGAAGTGCCTTCTTTGTTTCGGTTCAAAAAATTTAATGAAATTTCCGATGCAAAAGAAGTGGGCAAAACACTGTCATAGGTTATGATTAGAATGAAAATGTTCAAGAAACGGATTGCCTTTGAAGGCATGTTTCGAAATGATAAGTAAAGTTAGAAAACCTAAATGCACACTAAAAATAACGGAACGACTAATCACTATACTAAACAAATGAAAAAGTATGTTAGTCTTCCAGTGATTGATTGCCAAGTCTAATAGATAACAAACCAATTCCATTAGTTCACCTTGTTTTTAATCAGAAATTAATCACAATTTTGGTATAGGTTCTCTAACTACCTGGCACTTACAATTAATTTGAGTGTAATGGTAGCAATACTAGCAATGTTTGGAATGTTTCATTCCTTAATTATCAATCCTAATTGTAAATTAAATAATAGATTGGGGAAAAAGTTTCTTAGCTTCATTTAAAAAAAAAATTAAAAACAGTTATTATTACGACGTAATGAAACCGAACCATTTTTGAAGAAGCTGATAACTGGTGATGAAAAGTGTATCACGTAGGTACGACAAGAACGTGCGAAAAAGGTCGTGGTAAAAGGCCGGTAACTTCACAGACTGTGGCGAAATCCGGGTTAACTCGCAACAAGGTGATGCTGTGTGTGTGGTGGGAATGGAAGGGCATTATTCAGTATGAGCTGTTACCACCAGGCAGGACCATCGATTCTGAACTCTACTGCGAACAACTGATGAGATTAAAGCATGAAGTTGAGAGAAAGCGGCCGAAATTAATCAACAGAAAGGGTGTGGTTTTTCAACATAATAACGCTAGACCTCACACACCTTTAGCCACTCAGCAAAAATTAAGAGATATTGGCTGGGAGGTGTTAATGCATCCGCCGTATAGTTCCGATCTTGCACCTTTAGATTTCCACCTATTTCGGTCTCTTCAGAATTCTTTAGGCAGTGTCAGGTTACATCACGAGAGGACTGCCAAAACCACTTGTCGCGGTATTTTGATCAGAAGCCTCAAAATTCCTATAGCAATGGGATCATCTACCTACAAGATAGCAAAAAGTAATCGAACAAAATGGCACCTACGTACTTTAGTTAAATGTAAATAAACTATATTAAAAAATGTTTTGAATTTTCTTAAAAAATGTTTTGATTTTTTTTAAATGTTTCGAATTTTATTTAAATGTTTTGATTGTTTTTCTTAAATGTTTTTTTTAAATGTTTTGAATTTTTTTTTAAATGTTTTGAATTTTCTTAAAAAATGCGTATTTTTTTTTCCTCAGACTATTACATACCTACCATCACGACTTTATCCCAGACGGGGTAGTCAGAGGCAGGTGACTGCTGCCGTCACGGTGAACGGAACACTCAGAAGCCCACTTTTCACCAGTGGTATTAGAACCCGACGTGGTAGGTGGTGAGCCTTTCGCCACTTTTCGGGTTGATTTGGTTTTTTATCGATGTTTTCCATCACCAGAGAGTTAGTCGGAGATTAAACAATGAACACAAAGATTTGTTTCTGTCCAGATTTTAACTCGGGACCATACGATCCGCGATCCGAGTTGGAGTGCTTATCCACTAGGTCACGACGCTCTCCGATCCGAGTTGGAGTGTTTAACCACTAGGCCAATTCTTTGGATATCAGTATATTGTTTGGTTCGACAAAAATCACTTGTGTTCTCGAACGACCATATCAGCATGTTATGGCAGATGTCACTGTAGATGGTCTTCGTCAAATAAGGAATTTCGCTATTTACAGAAATAGCGAAATGGTATACAGATACCAGACACCAGAGATTTTTGGTAGTTTTCGAGTTATGATTTTTATTCCAAATTTTAAATATTTTTTTGGGTTGTGCCACTTTCTGGTTACCCGGGTTGAAGCGGTGCCGTTGCCGCGCTGTGAAATGTGCTGTGACCCTTTAACCTACTAATTTTTAAATCTACAAATCAGGTTGGCTAAGTTATATACACACATCAAAAGTGTCTAGGGATCAACATATATTTTTGCAATAACTTTTCTCCTGATTGATATTAATTAAAATTTTCTTTAAGGATTCATCAAATAAAGTGTTTTCGTTTGTCTACAGTAACGATAAACCAAGTCACCTTTGCATTAATAAAGAAATTTGCCATTTTCCTAATAAAGGGATTTTTGACATTTGAACCACTAACATTAAAGTTCGAAAAAAAGACTGAAATAACAGTTTTCTTGATAATTTTATTGGGTAACTTAAACAATTAATAATCCGTGTTTCTACCGCGAACACTAACAACACAAGAACATCGGTTTGGCGTACTCAAAATGAGTTCATCCAAATCACGCTGTGGAATGGCCGCCCATGTTCGTTGCAACAACAAAAAAAGGTCTTCTTGCGACTGGATACCCTCCATATTCGGCAGAGCTCTTCTCTGTAGCATATCCCATGCATGCTCAATCGGGTTCAAGTCTGGCGACTGAGCAGGCCAGGGCAGGACATTGATGTTAGCTGCGGCGAGAGTCTGTCTTACAACTCTTGCGGTGTGCGGTCGTGCATTATCATGCATTAACTGAAATAAGGGACCGATTTGCACTTGTAGAGGAACGATGACGTCTGATACAATCGTCTCAGCATAAATTTGAGCGTTGAGGTTGCCTCTGATCCAAATCAACTCAGTTCTTCCGCCGATCCAAATACCCGCCCATACCATGATGGTTCCACCACTATAAGGATGGACTTCCTGGCAGGATTTTAATCGCTGTTGGCGTCCAGGGGTTCTCCAGTGTCGTATACGTCTTGTATCCGGTCTCATACCAAAACGAGACTCATCAGAAAAGCACAAGAAACGCCATTGTTCTTCTGCCCAATTTCTGTGTTCAAGAGCCCATTGATATCGAATCCTACGATTGTGCATTGCTATAGGTGGTACCCTTAGCGGTCTTCGGGAATGAAGGTTCACTTCATGCAAGCGGTTTCTGACTGTTTGGTCGCTAATTAAGTTCCCTGAAGAGTGATGAAGCCTCACGGCTAACATCATGGCGGTTATTGTTGGAGCTCTTCGAGTTGTGATTTGAATGTATCGGTCTTATCTCCGTGTGGTGCAGCGATACCGTCCTCCATGGCGCTCAGCCACGGTACCAGTGCTTCGGTAACGTGTCCAAAGTCGACTGATAACACTCTGACTTGTATTCAGAGCTAAAGCCACAGTACGTTGCCGGGAACCAGCTTCTATCATTCCCACGGCTCTGAGCATTTCTTCCCTGCTTAAATGACGTCGCCGCTCCATAATAACGTTGGTTTTAATCAGTAGTAGGGAAACAGTAGCACTAATAATGTCTTCAATGCGTTGTATGTTTTTATAGGGAAAATATTGACAGCTGATTTTCATCTTTTACTCGAATTTGATTGACAGTTCCTGTTTCAAATTATGAAATGCACCAAAAAGGATCCATATAAATTTATAAAATCAGAAATTTATTACAAAACCACATCTCAATCTCAAGAAATCCGCATAAAAATGCTTGATCCCTAGACACTTTTGATGTGTGTACATAAGTAATTAATTTTAGTAATTCAAATTAAAAACGTTCTTATAATGATATGTCATTTTTCGCTATTTCACGAGAGTGATCTTCTACTGTAAAAATAAATAAATTACATAAATTACCCTCGGTTGACTGAGGGACTAGTTCTAACGAAACATCACCCCTTAGTTCGTAAAATAATAAAAACTAGACAACAATCTCTCCGTTGCGCTTCGCTTATTCACAGACATTGGGCACAAAAACTTGCGGTTTTTGTGCCCAATGTCATTTCTTCTTCTCTTCAATTAGTCATATATAACATGAAAATATAACTTTAATATGTATTTAAGTTCCTCAGTGTTATGTCTTTCGACAGTTAAAGACAGGCAATTAATTAATGCACATTTATTAAGTAGCACAAATAATAAACGCTAGCGCCATGACAGGTCGAGGAGAGAGAGAGAGATATGTGTAAGCGGGAGGAACACAAAATGATTACGTATCGGATACACAACGTCGGTTCGGATACACAACAACTCTTCCCCGCGTGATATTTAAAAAAAATACTTGCTTCCGTATTTTCATCTCTCACCCTCCCTAGCCACTTGAAACAAAAGTATACTCTTATCTAGTACAGTTCTCTAATAATAATATAGTTAGTATCTATATAGATTACATTTATCTGGTTTTTCTTACATTACTTTAGGGTTAATCTTAGAAATCTACTTACTACTTAAGTACTTAAGTTCCCCCCCCAAACTTTGTTAGATAGCAAAGTAATGAAAAAAAAATAAAACTTAAAAAGTTAATTAACTTATTCTTCTAGACACTCACTACATTTTAACATTTGATTGGTATGTCTTTTCCATTGACACCCATCCACATCCATAATATAAGTTGTGCTTGGAATGGATTCCTCTATGACAATTCCCTGAATCCATGGCTTGCGGCCTTTTCGATAATCTCTTACCATTACCCTTTCACCAACCTTAAATTCAACCCTCCTTCTTCCTGATGTATTTTTTGATTGTTTTTCCAGCATTTCATATGATTTTTCTACAACAGCTGGTGGTCTAAATAAAGAAAACCTATTCCTTAATTCTCTACCCAGCATAAGCCTAGCTGGTGTCACTCCAGTGGCATTATGAGGCATATTTCTATAATCAAAGAGAAATAAATTTACTGCTGAAGAAAGTGAATTCCCACTTTCTTTGATTTTTGTTACATGAGATTTGAAGGTTTCTACGAATCGTTCTGCGGCTCCATTGTTGGCAGGGTGATATGGTGGTGAAAAGGTATGTTTCACGTTTATAGCTTTACAATAATTTTCAAATTCTGAACTAGTAAAGGTAGGTCCATTGTCAGTTACCAAGTGTGCTGGGAAACCAAAACGCCCAAATATGTTTTTAAAAATTTCTATTGTACGTATTGCACCGATGCTTGTCATTTCAAATACTTCCGGCCACTTTGAGTAGCTGTCAATGACCACTAAGTACATTTTGTTACAAAAAGGTCCTAGGAAGTCAGCATGTAACCTGTACCAAACTGACTGTGGTGCCGGCCATGGTTTCAGTTGGCCTTTCTGAGGATTTTTGTGGTTACTTAAACATGTAATACAACTTCTAGTTATGTTTTCAATTTCTACATCTAAATTTGGCCACCAGAAGTATGAACGAGCCAGTTGTTTCATACGAACTGTGCCAAAATGACTTTTATGTAACTCTATGAGAATGAGTTGTCTTAGTACAGTAGGAATTATTATCCTGTAACCCCAAAATAAACAGCCCCTATCCACACTGAACTCATTTTTCTTGTGATAATAAGTCAATAATTCTTTTTCTATTACTTTTTTTTCAGGCCAACCATCTAATGTATATCTGATGATAGTGGACAATGCAGTGTCCTTTTTTGTTTCTGTTTGAATTACTTTCCAGTCCAATTTTTCTATTTCAGAACTATTTATGTAATAAATGTTGCTTACATTTGTATCTTTTAAAATTGGATGTAATACAGTTTTTTCTTTATTTAAGTCTGCATGTGCACGTGAAAGGAAATCTGCTGGATTAATATTAGTTTTAATATACCTTATTTTATATGTAAAGGCTGACAAAAATATGGCGTAATGTTGAAGTCTCTTGGCTGCCATTTTTGGAATACTCTTATTTGGGCCAAAGATTCTAACAAGAGCCGCATTATCTGTTTCTAATTCAAAACAACGTCCATATGTATAATTATAAAATTTTGTAACACCAAAAATAATAGACATAGCTTCTTTATCAATAGCAGAATATTTCTGCTCAGTGTTATTTAATTTCTTACTTGCGTATGCTATAGGTTTGACCATTCCATTTGAATCCCTGTTTGACAGAACGACCCCTAAAGCCGTATCAGATGCATCGCATGATAGTATAAGTGGCAAATTAGGATTGTAATGTCTTAAGTTTTCTAAAGATGTAAGTTTTTCTTTTATTAACTGAAAAGCCTCATTACATTCTTTGGTCCAGTCAAATCTATTTCTCTGAGTGCAGTCATATAAAGGTGTTAATATGTGAGCCATGTTTTTTAAGAAGCGAGCATAATAATTAACTTTGCCTAGAAAAGACTTTAACATTGTGATACTTTTGGGTGGTTCAGCCTTTAGTAATGGTTCTATATTTTCTTTTATTACACTTATTTCATTTTTAGTAATTCTGAAGCCAAAAACATCAATGCTTTTATTAAATAATTTACATTTTTCTACTTTAAGCTTAAATTCGCATTCTTGTAATTTAGACAATACTTTGCATAGGGTGTCTACAGTTGCATTTAGTGTTTCACCTACTATGTATATGTTGTCAATAAATACAATGGTGTTTGGAATGTAAGATAACTTACTATACATTAATCTTTGAAAAGAGCCTGGTCCTGTATTAATACCATATGGTAAGTATTGGTATTGATACGTGCCGGCCTCAGTAACGATGGTTGTTAACTTTTGGGACTCCTCATCCAATGGAGCCTGAAGGTACGCTTCTTTTAGGTCCAGTTCACAGAAGTATTCTCCGTTCTTCAAGGTGTCAAATATTTCATCAATATGTGGTAAAGGAAAATGGTCAATCTCCAGGTGAGGGTTTAATGTGACCTTATAGTCCCCACACAGTCAAACTGAGCCATCTGCCTTCAAAATTGGGACAACTGGGGTACCCCACTGCGTATATTCTACTGGTTTTATCCTTTTATTTTGAATTAGTCGAGATATCTCAGATTTTACCTTGTCTTTTAGGGCTAATGGCACACGTCGCACTGGATGGCATTTTGGCTTCGCCTCAGGTTTTAATTTCAATTTAATTGTTTCACCTTTGAAGTTGCCCCAGCCCGGACTGAATACTTCTGCAAACGTTTCCTTTACATACTTTTCGGCTTCTGAAATTGATTTTTCATTATTAAGTAATTTAATAGCATGTGTATTTAAAAAATTTGGAGGCCACAAGTCTAGCACATTTAACCAATCACGGCCTAAAATGCGTGGCATATTGCCACTTCCAATGAAAATACTTAATTTTTTAATTTTTTCTTGATATTGTACAGTTACATTTTCTAAGATTCCAACTGGCTGAGATATAGTTTGATCAAAGTTTTTGAATTTTACATTGCATGGAGTTATTCTTTTATCATTAAAAAACCTTATTTTATCCTTTAGGGGTATTACAGTAACATCTGAGCCAGTATCAAGTTGAAAATCAATTAATACACCATCAATTTTTAATGTGATATAATGAGGAGGTATTCTACTTACATTTACCATATATGTCTCACATTCTTTAAACATTTGTGTCCCTGACAATTCAATATCTTCCTCTTCAGCCTTTACTGATCCCTCGTTTCTATCTACCATATAAATCCTTTTAGTAAAACTTTTGTTTTTTAAACACATCTTAAAAATATGCCCTTGCTGTCCACACTCCGAGCAATACTTTTCTTTTAATCTGCACTCAGCTTTTAAATGATTAATACCACCACAACAATAACACACTGGTTCCTTATTTGAAAAGGCTCTTCCTTTGCCTAACGTAGTAGTTTTCCTAGACACAATGGGTTTTCTCTCGTCTGTTTTCTTATTTTGACCATAGAAAAACATCTCTGACACATTATCTTCCTTCTTAATATCACTGGTCTGAAGTAATGCTGTTTCCACAGTTCTAGCTAATACAATCGTTTCTTCTAAACTGACATCTGCGCTATTTTTCAGTAATTCAAATTTCACTAGCCTTGAATGGACACCGTCTATTAGTTTTTCCTTTATTTGGTCTTCTAAATCCTTAAAATTGCATTTTCCTCCCAATTGTCGTAATTGCAGAACATATTCATCAATGGTTTCAAGTGGCCGCTGGTTTCGGCCTCGAAAAGTAGCACGTTCCAAGGCAATAGATTGTTTTTGTATATATTTTTCTCGAAGTTTATTGCACAAATCAGTGAAGTTTAGTTTCATTGGTTTTAAAGGCGTACACAAACAATTAAGCACTTCTAAGACTCCCGGTGTTATTTTCGTGAGTAATAACGGCACTTTCTTGTCTTCTGACACTTCATTTAGTGCAATGATACACTCCAGCTGTTGCTCAAAGCACTCCCAATTCTTTCCGTCGAATGGTTGGATGTGGTAATTGGCCATGTTTGTTTTTTTTGTATGTTTTGGTGTTTCCTTGCAATAATTACTTAATGTCTTGCGCAGTTCGTCCACTTTACTGTTTAAGTCAAATTCAATACCTAGTTCCTTAAGTTTTTCTTGTAGTCCCGACTTATTTAAAGTATATATCCACGACCTTTTCTCTAATGGGTGATTTTCTTGATTATTGCTATCAACAAATTCCGATTCTGAGGATTCTGTCTCTGAAGATTCACTCGACGACATTGATTGACATAAACAAACTTGAAGTTAGTTACATTTGGAGTGTCGAAACTCAGTCCCCAAAATGGTGGACGATTGTGGTGGTTGCAATCTGCGCCAACTTCACACTGAAGCGTGCCGGCGTCTCCCCTAAAAAAACTAAATTTGGTGATGATTCACTATAAAGAGCACGAAATTTTTATTTGCCGCGTAAATTCTTTACACTCGTCGCCAAACTGTTATGTCTTTCGACAGTTAAAGACAGGCAATTAATTAATGCACATTTATTAAGTAGCACAAATAATAAACGCTAGCGCCATGACAGGTCGGGGAGAGAGAGAGAGATATGTGTAAGCGGGAGGAACACAAAATGATTACGTATCGGATACACAACGTCGGTTCGGATACACAACACTCAGTGTTCTGTGAAAAAATATTTCAATAAAAAACGTCAGGGTTGATATAACTGATCCTAATAAAAGTATTGCGAAATGCACCCTAAAATCCCCTATGACAAACGGGTTTGACACACCTTTCTTGCGATGATCAATTTGTTTAGATGGACTTACTAATTGCTTGTAGTTTTCTACTAATCCTGTTTCGTACATTTGCTGCGCAAACGTCTGAAGTTGTTCTCTCAATAGATATCCCTTGGATATGTAAAAGCCAAGTACTATATCACTCCCAAAATTCCAAGCGTCCATTTTACGGTTTCCATCTTCATCAATAAATTCGCTTTCTCTTTCTACATATGACGGTTTCATTTGAATGGTGTACAAATTGGCTCCGTTGGCGACTGTATCTAACGCTCCGTCGATTGAACGACATGTTTCTTGGTTGAAGCTTGTCGGCAAGTCGTCGTTATAAGCGAAGTGAAAAAAAGTGTGAATAACGACAGGAATACATGGCTTGTAAGGTATCGAGCTAAGTTTGTCGCTCTCAATCTGCCGCGTACGCGGAGTGTGGCTTGTTATCAAACTGTACATGTTAGAATTATAAAAGCTGCTTATAAAAAATGTAAACCATACCCAACAGAGTGTCACATATCTTAACCTTTTAGTCTTTGCGTAAGCTTCAGTGCCATTTCCCAGGAAAATACCCCATAGTATTATAACTAAATACGTACGACTATGCGGTATTTCCGGTGGTATTTTAAGAAACAGTATAGATACTACGATAAACAAGCAGTAAAATGATAGTATGATTAACCATATTTCAGTATTAAATTCTTCATAAACTTTTTTCCACATTTCTCGTCCTAATGCAGATGTGTACATTTGAAAAGAAGCGTAATTGAAACCACAGATAAAATCGAAAACGTCAGCCCGATTCTTAATAATAACAGTTGATCCTATAGCAATATCAACTGTATTCTTATGTATAATGCCTATTAAACCTGTTACTGAGCCATTGGGTAAGACAATGCCGAAGTTTTTTTCAGCTTTGACTACCTTGTAATCTATAAAGTAATTGTTAAAAATCGCAAAGGTGTCCAGTACATGCTGCTCAACGATTGGCAAATTTAACATGCCAACGTTTTTTTTAGTATGTGGCTTTTCTTCATATGTCACCGCTTTTAGTGTGCAGTTTCGTAATTTTGCTAAATTATTATTAAGAAAGTGACTCGAGTGGTTAGTTTCCAAACATTTTCCAAAATGTTTAATCTTGTTTATGCTGCTGCCACAGTTCTCTTTATCTGCAGGGTTGTATGTGTAAATGAATGTCTCCCCATCAACATTGTTAAGGAAAATGAACTCGTAGATTTTGAACTGCATAAGAACCTGAAACAATTTTAAAATTTCGGTCTCAGCGATGTTTTTGCTGGTCAAAATAAAATTTGCCCTCGGGTTCCACATCATTTCCTTCTTCAACTCGAATATACCAGCCACGAGAGCAGTTAAATCTTCTGAAATGATAATGTAAATTCCATTCCAAATTATCCAATTTCTGCTACGGAACGTCCTTACATAAACACTAAAGCACTGATCTTTGTTTATGTTCTGTATTATTTCATTTACATCAACGTTTGCGAAAACCAAGCTAATAAAAGAATTACACGGGAAGTTTCTTGTCATTATTAGTGGTATGCATTTGCTTAAATCATTTTCACTTGTAGTAATTTGATTGGCTATTGAACTATTACAACTCAAACTGGAGCATTTAGAAGTTACATTTGGGAATAAAAAGGTGATGGTTATTATAAACATGTAGTATTTCGATGAAGCCATTTTCACGAATGAAAGAGACTAAATAGTAAAGTTTGATATTGGTGTCCTCATTATGAAGGTATCATCATTTAAATAACACGTTGCTTAATTGTTAGAAAGTGATTTATTGCTATATTATACTGTCGCGTGTCGCTGTTATTATAATCAGTGAAGCCCGTGTAACTTGGCTGCGGCGTTATCACACCTTTGCTATATATAATTAAAATATTTCATCTAGTCACTGTCGGACAGAATCGAACGATTTTAGGAATATTCATATTACTTGCTGCAATGCAAGTTGAACCTGCAAATGATTATATTACTGGGACGTTTTTACTCATAATCTGTCCTTAAACTTGTTTGTCGTTTTTGTATTCGGGCATTAATCAGATAGTTGGAATGAAATACTTAAATATTTGACACATTTCGTAAAAGGCAAGCAAAACATCGGTCAATCCTGAGGTATTGCAGTTGTCCATGGGTGGAGGTGATTACTTTCCATCAGGTGACCTTCCGACTCGTTTGCTCCCTATTACATAAAAACAGCAATCTCTGCATTGGGTGCGAATCGCATCGTCGACTCCTAATAAGACCTAATCACTTACGTTTTTTGGAATAGTCAATCACTTTTGAAGATAGTAAGTAGAGTAGTTAGATATCCCATAGCAGTCACACACATCCCCTTGCTAAAGATGTTTTTAAGGTGCGAGTTTCACCACTCACGCGGGATTTCCTCCCCACTCCACGCGCGAGGACGCGGAGGGAGGGGCAATCCCGCTCCTTGCTAAAAACACCCTAAAGATATATACTAAATGACGTCATCATGCTACGTCACATTGCTGCAGTGATTTATTCAGAACACATTAAAAAAGGGTGCTTTATCATATCCTTCTGAGCGAGTTGGTTATAATGCGACTTTTTTAATTTCTTTCTTCATACAAAATTACGGGATACATAATTATTTTAAATAAATGTCAGATTTAATAATTAGTACTATGATCGTCATCAACAATATAATAATAGTAATAAAATGCATAGAAACAATAAAAAACAATGTCCTCGTTAAAAAATAAACAATCCCAATTTAAAACATCATACAATTAAAATGAATTCAGAAGTCAATTAAAATAAACAATTGAAATGTTCATCAATAGAGTAGAACGATTTTTTCAACAAAAGGTGTCAGAATGTTTCGTCAGATTGTGTATTTTTCAGCTAACCACAAATAGCAATAAGCATTGTAGGTATACTTAGCTATTGTGGAAAAAATAATAATATATGATATTAAATTATTAATAGGGGCAACTAATAACCAGCCACATGACCTGAGCCAACTCTACTGGGGTTTAGATTAGCAGCTTAACTCCTAATGCTTATTATGATCGAAAAGTCAGAGCCAGGCTTTTAGCTCTCGCTGAAAATTTCAGTTCGCACTTGCTAATGAGTTCGCTAACTAAATTTTAGATTTACGAGGCAGCGTTTTTATTTTCACGGAATAGGTAGTGATGAGTAAAAATAAAAATACAAAATTATTTTTCCTCTTTTATATACCTGCAAGACGAATACATTTTTCAGATCTTTCAATTCATTTATTATACCCTCATGATTTTATTTTGAAAAAACATCCGAAACCCCTTACTCAACCTCTTCATCAGTGGAAAGTTCTTAAATAGGTATATTTCTTTTTTGATTTTTGGTAATGAATAATACTCCCTCTTCGTTCAAATCTAGGCTATCTGGCGGCTGCAAAATATCGAAGCCCAGCTTATGCAGGGCTGCTATCGCAACACGGCTCTTGTGAACAGTACAGTAAAAAAATGTATTGGGATTTGACATTGTCACGTCATGTCATGTCAAATCCCAATACATTTTTTTTACGCGAACGATAACGTAAATTTGAAGTAGCAACTCGGAATAGACGTACAGGAGCATTGTCACGCAACAGCCAGACACGTTTTGTAAATTTTTCTCGTCTTTTTTGTTTTATGGCTTCTTTTAATTTCGTTCTCAGATTGAAGCGCCACTGCATGGAAGTTTGTTTGTACTCAAGTTCATAATGATGAACCCAACTTTCATCCCCCAGACAATTTGGTTCATCGAGATCATTCCATGCACATTTTTGCAATGACGTGAGCATCCACCTTGCGCTCCCCTTTGTAATGCCAAAATGCTCGTGTACAATTAAAAAAAATGTTGTATTCGATACTCTATCTATTTCTGCGGTTTATTTCCTATTTAGTCGAGCATCTTCCAATTCTATTTTTTATTCAACCTCTTGATCTGCTATAATTTAAGTAATATGATCCGATTGTGACCAAACTTCGTACGCTTACTAATTATGAGTCACTCAACATGTTACGTATCTTAAAAGTGCGTCTAGCCTCCTTTAACCATGTCAAACGCGCCTTCGTAACTGTCTGTTGCCAGTGACTTAGTTCGCGTGGACTTAGCTTTTAAAACTTTTCATCCTGTAGACGTAGACGTAGACGATGATCTATATCCTACCATGAGCTTACACCGATGACAGTCGCTAGCGTCTGTGGTTACTTTTTGTATGGGATTTCGGTACAACGCCTCTAGTGAATATTAATGAAACTAAAAATGTCATACAAGTTGCCGTAGTTACTATCGTACGAGTAGTTAACGTGACGCAAACTCATGGGAGAGGTACTGATGGATCTCATATTTTAATCCAACTTTTAAAGGCTTCTGAAAAGTTTCATCACGGTCCATCCAATAGGGATCACAAGATGCTGGGACATTAATCAACAGTCAGACACAAAGGAAAGTGGGAAAAGAAACGGAGCTTGGCCCAGACAAAAACTGGCGGCCACTTCTGGATGTAGCCTCTATTTAATGGTAGTGATATGTGCTTCCATTTTTTATTACCTTACTTCGCTGTCATGGATAGTTTTAGAGAAGAAAGAGTTTTTTAATATTTAAATATTTTGACCAATTTTTTTTTCGTGTCCATAATACTCACGGCACATTTGTCTGACCGCACGTGTTAAAACGCTTAATCTTTCTCTTTTTTTTCACTAAGCAGTAATTAGTTTTCTTGCAAGGGTCAATAAGCAGCATCATTAAAGTGATTCGGGTTACGTATAACAACGAGTAATGAATAAACCACTGTTTATTAAAACATATTTTGACTATTGCTTTTAAGACTTACAACTTTCATATAACATGATGACACATAACATACCATCACGACTATAGCCCAAACGGGGTAGTCAGTGGCAAGTGACTGTGCCGTCATGGTGAACGCAACACTCAAAACCCCACTTTTCACCAATGGTATTAGAACCCAACGTGGTAAGTGGTGAGCCTTCCGCCGTTATCCTGGTTGATTTGGGTTGTTATCGATGTTTTCCGTCACCGGAGAGTTAGTCGGATATTTAACAATGAACACAAAGATTTTGGTTCTGGCCAGATTTGAACTCGGGACCACACGATCCACGATCTGAGTTCGGGTGCTGAACCACTAGGCCATGATGACAAATGCAGTAATTATGACGACGATGTCGACGATCACTGAATCAGTCAAAGAGGATTATCATAGTAACTAACACATAGGAAAAACGATAGTTATATCTGAATTCTGTTCCCAGGCCGCTGCCATATAAAGCATACCTATGTCATCAAATCATGGTATAAAATGAAAAAGTTTCAAATACCTAAATCGAGAGGCGTCCGCGTCTCCGCATTCCGTTAGTTAGAGGACGAATCGAAAGTGTTCCAAGAGGATTAATTGGACCCAGATCGACACGAAGAAAAGAACAGCAGAACTATGGTGACGCTAATGAGAATTTATGGCTTCCCGAAGTTATGTGGCGCGAAGGACAAATGCGGACTTTAAGGACAGTGATTAAATCGGCTACTTTTGTTAAAATTGGAAAGGAAGCGGCATTTGGCTATCGACCGATGCCAAATGATTTTCCAAAACTGGATAATGCACGACATGCGATTGATAAGCTTAAACAAGACATATTTTTCTGTTCATTTGACTAAGTGTTGATGCGGACTCCTTGTGATTCAAATTGAACAGACAATGTCTCTTGAAGCTAAAAAATGATCTACCACCGAAATCCTTTACAGTTAACACTAACACGTATCTAGGAAATTATTCCTAGATACGTGTTAGTGTTAATACCAATGAAGGCTATTAAGCCTTCCCTTATGCTACCTTCATTGGTATGTTCTTCCTTGAAAAGCATCGCAATTTATTTACGTCTTAAGTTTGATGCGATATGACTTTGTTATGTTTTCACAGGATCGAAAACGCGCAAGTGGTGCCTTTGAACTTAACAATACCATAGGTACGTACTTACAGCGAAGGACGGAAAGTACAATATACAACATCTATACACTCACAGGTCAAGGTGCTATAAACGTTCCATAATTAATTTGTTTTTAACAGAGCTCTATCAATAACACAACATAATTAGAGCTGATACTTCGGTTGTATATATTTATTACCCCGCAGTTTCACCCGCGCCCTTGTTTGGTTCGTCGGCATTTTAATTGGCGGCTGGATCAAAGCAATAACCTTTTGGGCATTTTATGAATTTTGGGACTTGTTGCTGGATAGCTCTTTGATAAAATACGGCCTTGACCAGTTACGCGAATGCCCGTTGCTCTCAGGTTTGACTGACTTTAGCATTAATTTAACTCAAACTTATTTCTATTTTCATAAGTTTTGAGCTGTCGTTAAAATGACATTACCGTAGGTACTTAGCACGTACTCGCTTAAACGAATATCGCTACTTGGTTCTCAATGCAACCTAGTGCCTGTGCCAAAAGACCTCAGTACACCAGAACCTTGTTAAAGTGAAAGTCAAAGCCAAAGTTTAATTGCACTTATGGTTGGCAAAGGTTACCTTACATGAATCCTGTTAGGATATTGCAATTAAAATATTACCTATGAATTTTAATTGTGAAAAACAATGTTCAAAATAACAATTCGACTTTTCCTTTGTTTAACACTCACAAAATATTTATTAAAATGTATTTTTGAATTGGATATTTAATTGCAATTGTTGGATTATAGCTCCTATTCATCATTATTGCAATACATAAATCGAATTATCATTTCACTAATTCATAAAATTTTCCTTTATTTTCCATGTCTATACATATATCTTTATTTTACATGAGATCGCGTTATTAATACTATTCTGTATTTAATTTATTTTTCATTTAATTTCCAATTTCGTTGATCGGTAGGTACTTAAAATTAACAGTAATATATTTTTCACTATTATACCCATCTCTATATATTTAGTTTTATGGAGAATGGGGACATACCATTTATAGTACCTATGTATTTAGAAGATTCGAGCTGAGAGTGTTAGCACAAAGTTAGTAAAAAAAATTGTATGACAACCACTTC
Source organism: Udea olivalis (assembly GCA_947369235.1). Taxonomy (NCBI): domain Eukaryota; kingdom Metazoa; phylum Arthropoda; class Insecta; order Lepidoptera; family Crambidae; genus Udea; species Udea olivalis. Next base: position 6,058,514 of record OX376345.1, on the reverse strand, counting down.
CAACGTTTCAAATATCCGTCTGATTGGCTGGTTTGCTCAGATTTACATGCCAAAGGGTGCATAATGCTGTGGAGACGAGGTTTGTTTTCGGGTTACTTCTCTTGACACGCTTTTAAGGAAACAAAAGAAAAAGTTGTTTTTATACGCCTGAACATGCTTTGAGCCTCCGTTTACTTCGCGAGTTATTGCTGAACGAAAACAGCTAGGCGTTTGTAGTTTTGCCTAAGTATAGAGTTGTCTGTTTGTAGTAAGCAGCATTATAGTAATTGTATTCATACCTACTTAAAGTATTCCATCACATAAGAAAGTAAATATATAAAGGAAGGTAATGAAGTTTTAAATTTTATTTTTTATAACAATACAAAATGGTAAATAAAAATTAATCGTGGAAAGGTATGTACGCGCATAACTTCTGAAAGATCGATTTGGATATTTTTTTCGTGTTTTTTATTGTAAAGACAAATTTTGTATAAAAGATTAACCCGTGCGAAGCCGGGGCAAGTTGATAGTTTCGACGAATACAGACGAAAGGTCGTCTTAAAATTGTAGATGGAAATTTGTTAACAGTGTCCAATAAATCTATGGAATGGTCAGTTCTTTGTATGAACTGTCAACTGATTGTAAAACTCTGGTAGCCTCACCCGCCCTCCTAACTGATACAGGCCCAGCTAGTGGAAAGAACACATTTAAATTTAATTTTAAAGCGAAAGGAGGAAAAATACATCTCAATCAGTTTGTTCCTAGTTAGTTTTTGAAGTTCTTGGTTGGAAAGACTTGGTTCAAATTAATATAAAAACTGAAAGAATGATGTCGAATAGTGGGAACAACGACGACAAAGTTCTAAAGTGCTCAGCTATCTGTTGCTAACCGTTTATGGGTACTTATATCGTTGTCTATTATTGGATGTAAGACAGGCAACACTGAGCCTGATCCCTGTTCTACTTGATTCAGATTCCCCTTCAATAGTGAACACATACCAAACAATGTTCTGTTGATGAGCTTTACCCCTTCTGAGGCATAGTAGAGTTGCCATATGTTACAAGAGCGAGGGGATTTCTTCTTGATGTGTCCGACGCCGAAAGAGGTGTCGGTAACTTTAATTTGCTTGAATTCGAAGACGTTAGTCTTTAAAAAAAAGGCTTACGTAAATCTATTGAGCCGTTGAAAGAGCATGAGTTAATTCTTTACAGTACTTCGCCTTACTAATGACTTCCATTTCGTGACAACAGTAAGTTGAAATTACTTACTATTGCGACAAATTGAAAATATATGGGATTCCCATACAAAAAACTGACATACTAACTTTGACTTTCTGTTTTTCTGACAAACCTTTCGTACATACAAGGCGAGAGGAGGCATACTCACATTCAACAAGAGCTCAGCGTAAACCGGCAGCTTGACCTTTACCTGTGATTGACACTGCAAGCTTTGCATGTGAAACCATAAGCTGCCAACCTAATAACTTTTATTTTTAATGGCTTTGCACAGGTTGATGACCTGCTGTCGAGGATAAAGGAGCTCTACGAGGATACAACAAACTGTCAGTTTGCTGCTCCCTCTTCAACTGCTTTACTTACAGTAAATGTTCTTGCAAACTAGAGTCGAACCATGTCACTCCCAAAGGTTATACAATACCAGCTAGAAAAAGACATGCCATGCCGGTCGTGTTTTGGTTATTTACACCGTATAATTTTGGTACATAAATGACCATGGACTTCCAAAATTCGTTAAAAATATTTGATGTACTTTAAGCAAATATTCGTGAAAGAATAAACTACAGAATTCAACCGTGTTTTCATTATTCATTTCTGGGTTTTGCGATTCTAAGTTGCGTAAACCCAACTTAGAACCGTAAAACCCAGAAATGAAGAATGACACCTCATTTTCCATCTCACGTTTCCTAACGACGGGCACGGCATGGTCACCCTGCAAGCCACATGTGTCGGCTCTAGCTCCTGATTGTTTGCCGGTAACCACATGCCGTAATTATTTGTCTAATGACTTCTATGGGAACGGATTTGTATATTTTACAAGAAAATAAACAAGTTCTTTTTTTACTTCTGGTTCCCGGACTTACAGGGTATTTAAAGATACTTTATTTTCTGTAGATACGCTCGCACTTCCAATCTTCTTTGTAAATAAAGTCTATGCAAAGTGTTTGTTTTAGAAAGTTAATAAAATAAAATGGAAGAATATAAGGACAAGAATGCTAAATAAAATGTAAATATTACGAAATTTGATGTTTTTCAGAAACATGATGAACGACTTTACCACCTTTTATGTCTATAAAATATTTTGTATCGTTGGCACTCAAAATTCAAAGGAAGGTGAAAATGTGAAGTAATACAAGAGCCACAAAGAAGCCCCCTGATGGACAATAGCCTTCTTAATGAAGTGCCGTAAGTACAAAGGTATACTTATTAGCTTTACTATTTGCCTACAGACTCCTAAGCTATCTCGCGGCTATCGCACGGTCACTCCTGTTAATTATTGTGGATGCATTCTCACAGGAACTCACATTTTACGAAAAGCTCGAATAGAAGCATAATATGGAGGGTAACTTACAACAACCTTTTTTTTATATTGCTCGTCAAGATGACCTCACTCCACCTGATGGAAAGCAGGTCCAGACATGAGGATGACATGAGAAGCACAATAATGCAAAGCAATTACTGAGCTGGCCATACTCATCTTAAAGGCCTGCCCTGGCACCGGTTAGTGCAGTGTTGATCCCGGAACGCGACCTGACCGAGATAGGTCAGAGTCACTTGGCGGGTTTTACGCAACTGCATAGTGGTAACATCAACCGGCCGACATGATATGTCTCCCACCTGAAGAGCAGATGGTCTGCTGCAGGGCTCCCTTAGTCACTCCTTACGACACCCACGGGAAGGAGATGCGAGCGGTGGAAAGTATTCTTTTAAAGTGCCGCCACCAGCACGGCCCAAAACCTTACAACATTGTTGCATAACGGCAAAGTGTCAAATATTCATTATCTTTTAAGTTCCATCCTAAGTATTGCCATGTAATGACTTTAAAATCTGTTCATCTAAATAAATGATTCGATGTTGTTGCAATCTGGGTTGAATCGAACCCACCAGCGCAGCGATAGAATGGAATAGGATCTTTACCTATAGTGCTAAATCAAACTTTAATGAGATACGAAACTTATATTATCTGTGTATAATAGATACAAGATATACCTACCAATCTGAAGATGAGTGTAAGCATGACAGTATGTAACGGAGTTTTTGAAATTAACCTCTAATTTAAGTTGTTTAACAAAAAAAATGATCTTTTAATGTTCTATTCTCATAAGCCTAGATAAACTAGGCTTGTTTTTTTATTGAATAAATCAAACGCTATACTAATAAAACCTGTGCTTTTAATTGTTTTTGTGGGATAGAGTCCAAACACTACCAATTTTATCACAAAATAGTTTGGTAAATTATGCTTTTGTCACTAACAGTTTAATGCTTCTCAGGTACAGGAAGGTCATCTTACGTTTGTCTTATGCGTTTAACTACCACTTAAAGTGATACATTTTAAATGAGCTAACTTTTTTTATTACACATAGGACATACCCTCACGACTAAATCCCCAACGGGGTAGTCAGAGGCTAGAATACTGTTTGAATAAATAAATATCTAAAAATAACAATTTACACCAAGATCATCTGACTCCAAACTAAGCAGAGCTTGTACTAGTTTTCAGAGACTGATAAATAAACATACTTAAATATTTCTAAATCTATACTTAATATTATGAAGCTGAAGAGTTTGTTTGCTTGCTTGAACGCGCTAATCTCAGGAACTACTGGTCCTATTTGAAAAATTATTTCAGTGTGAGATAGCCCATTTATCGAGGAAGGCTGTAGGCTATATATCATCACGCTAAGGCCAATAGGAGCGGAGCACTATTAAATAATGTTTTAAAAATCGGTGTTACTTTTCCTTTTGAGAGCTTCCGCTGCGTGCGCTGCATAAACGGTTAAAGTTTCGCAAAAATTATGTAAAACAGAATTGTTCCACTTCAAAAGTTCTAAAAAAAAGATCATGATGGCATATGTCTATCTTTTAAGGTTGGATCACTATAACCTTTTTTATGCTTACCAAATTTGTTCTAAAATAATGCATTATTTGCGAAGGTGTTTTTATAAACATGATATTAATCGGTATCCAAATAATAACGTAATTCATCACATGTATTTAATTTAAAACAAAATTGCCCTGTACATCATTCGATTTTAATGAATATCTAAGGAGTTTTGAAATAACATCGCAGCAAAATAATGATCAAGTACTGCGCGCGCGTTCATAATGTGCAAGGCCGGCGGGCAGTCATGAGGGGGAAGGATGGTGCTGGTGGCCCCATTTAGCTCTGAGGAGTCTCACATTTTGCATAGGAAGGAAGTCGCGGGCAGCAGCTAGTAGATAATAAGACCCAGACTCACAACAAACACAAATGTTCGTTACTTAAATGTTTGTCATGGGTGGGGATCGAGCCCACGGCCTCCGGTGCTAAAGGCAGTATCGCTGCCATTGCAGCAACAGGTCAGGTGTTTGTTTGTTAGTATTAAATAGGCTTCAAACTACTGGGCCAATTTGAAAAAATGTTCAACTAAAATAAAGTTTAGTACATTATCAATTATCAACGAGTTACATAGGCTTTATTGTAACTGGAGAAATAGTCTAGCCTACGCGGGCGAAGCCGCTGACGGACAGCTTGTAAATAATAGAAAATAGTGTATGCGTAAATAAATAAGAAATAAATAAATAAATATCTGGGACACATACACCAAGATCATCTGACCCTAAACTAAGCAGAGCTTGTACATATATACTATGGGTGTCAGAGACTGATAGGCATACTTTAATATTTCTAAATATATACATACTTCAATAGATAATAAGACCCAGACACACAACAAACACAAATCTTCGTCACATCATCATTGTCATGGGTGGGGTTCGAACCCACGACCTCCGGTGCTAAAGGCAGAATCGCTGCCATTGCACCAACAGGCCAGTCAAATGCATAATAGCTAATCTGAATTTATTGATTAAAAATAATATAGTATTTGATTACTCAAAACAAAATTATATTATGATATTGCGATGGGTCTCTGAAATGAACAAGAACTAAAATGGAGATTGTCAAACGAGAACAAAAACACACTCTGCGCGCGATCATATCCCAAGTCCCTAGTCGCAGGCAAATTGACTGAACTGAACTCATAGTGAACGGAACACTCAAAACCCCACTTTTCACCAAATGTATAAGAATCGATAAATTAATACAATATTGTAGATCTATCAACTGACAGCCCTGCCGAGAAAAGTCCTGAGTCCCGAAGCTAATCTATTCTCGCCTGTAATTAAAGGAACACTGCAGCAATAAGGGCGATGGGGATTACGCGCGACTCAACTTCTGCACAGATTGAATACTTACCTCGGGATATTACGCTATTAGTTGTGAGCCAGGATAGCGGGTATAAGACGCTTCGCTTCCTGCACTTAGTTTCGCTCGACATCAGTAAAGGTATTTTTTGCTTTTTTTTAAATTAAAACTGAACGCTACAGAACGAGTATTGGATGGCATGGGGTGGTTTACTTTATCTGTGGTAGATATTTAAAACAATGAAATAAATGAAATATGCGCCGGACAGTATTGTAACCCTCATTGGTGTATACCAATAAGGGTTTTCGATACTTTTCTGACACCAGTCGGCGCTGCCGTTGCATTAGGTCTAAACAACTGTCAGATCCCCTAGATTCGTATCAAAAACATAATTGTTTTTTGAAATTCTATTAATTTGGAGGTGTTATTGATTTTTTTATGGATAACGGCCAGAAACAAGTCGCCGAACTGAAGATTGAGCTTAAAAACAGAGGCGCAAAAGCCACTGGTACTAAGAAAAAGCTCATTGAAAGGTAACTTAAGGTATTAGTATTTGTTTACACGATTTGATTTGGTTTTTTAACTAGAAGTTATTAGTGTTTCAATGAGTTGCAGTTGATTAATGTATATATATTAATAAAGCAAAATGAACCATGCTTTATTAGCGTACAATAATCAACTACAACTCACAAAACACAAAAACGTATATTAATTAAGCACAATAAACCATGCTTTATTAATATATATCAACGGGACTATTTTTTTACTGGAGTAAATTTATCACTGCGAATGTCTACAAGCCACTGTTTAATCGGTATTTATCTCCCGTAGGAAACTTGGCATAAGTTTTCTCCTGATTTATTTGCACACATAAACACTGCACAACCCTATGGCCTATAAGAAAACAATATTTCTATAGTTTTATTTTAATTTAAAATGGGTTTGCGTTTGGCCTCAGTCTTGCCTGGTGGTAAGCGATGACGAGGCCGATGGTGGTACACGCTTACCCAGAAAATGCCTATTCACTCTGGCCTTGAAGACACCAAGGTTGTAAGTATCCGGAAACACAGACGCCGGGAGAGCGTTCCACTCCCTAGCGGTGCGTACCAGAAAAGACGCAGCAAACCGTTGGGTACGGACTGTACTGACTAGTAATGGTAATAAGAATAAATAAACCGACAAAATTATCGTAAAATACGAAAAGTGTAAGTATTTAACAGTTAATTGAACCTAAAGCTACAGTGCCGCCATCTCACGCAGGCCATTTCAGAAAACCCTTATTGTCATAGTCTGGAAATAAGGATAAATACCTTTGTGTTACGAGGTACCAGATGAAGATTACACCCAAACCCAGCCAATTTGGTAAAAAATTTCGTTAACGTTTCCTTCTTAACTACCATGAGTTTCCGTCACGTATCTAAACTACGATAGTTGACTTCAGAAAGAACATGGAATATGGTTGGTATACCTAAAGTTTCCCCACGAGAGGCCCACTATGAAGAAATTAAATTACAATGGCTAGTGATGAAACATATGGTAATCAATAGATAAAGTTCATACGTTTGAAAATATATTTTTTTGAAACAAAAATAATGAATATCTCCGAAAGTATATCGTTTGCGTGATTTTCCCAAAATATATTTTTTGACTTTGTCTATCTATTGTCATACGTTTCATCACTGGCCACCATAATTTTGATTTCTCCATAGCGGGGCTCTCTTGGGTAACCTAAGGTATACCAAGCCCCATACAAATATCTCCAATGCTCTTTGTATGCCATTTTAGTTCCATTTACAATTACTAGGAGCGCTATACCGAAATCTCGAACTCTCTGAACTTAACGATCGCAGTTTAGGTGACAGAAACTCAAGAGAGACGTAGAGGTAGCCGTTAGAATATATGACCAAGTTTAGCATTTTAATAGCACATTTGTAATGCTTAGAATAATATTTAAATTTTTCAAAATAATGTTAACATAAATGTCTAAGATACCTCTACAATTTAAAATAAGAGCGGCTGATGTATTTGATTCCAGAACCTCAGTAGTACGAGAATATTAAAATAATGTGTAGTATTCAAATTATTTAATATTTTGCAAACACATTACTACAGAGTGAATTTTATTTTAAGCATCTCTATAATATCGACAAACATTAAAAGAAAGTATGTACTTAAGTAATGAATACAAACAAAAGTGTGATGAAAATCTGAATTGAGCCTTAATTTGGGAATATTAGGTTTTTTTTTCATGCTTTTATTGAAGTCATCGTATTGAAAATCTGTCCAACGGCGGTGGTAGGTTTTTTTCCCACCGGCGGTGGATTTTATGACTTCTACGAGTATTTCCCAATAACCTATCGCTTTCGCCCCGTGTGTCGGCAGGAATCTACTGTATTTGGCTCTTTCATTTTTCGACCGCCATCCACAGTGTTAGTTTTGCTGGACCGATTATAATATAACATATGAATAAAAAACGCTGTCAAAGTTCAGACAGCCTACATTAAATGCAGTTTCTGCCTTGCTATATCAGATCTAGCGGGAAAGTAGCAGCGTTCGGCTACCATAGTCGGTGCAGGTACTTTCTCCGTGAAATATAGTGGTCAGTCCAGTGGGTCCATAGATAATGGAGGAAAGCTAGATAGTAATCATAGCTCTATGCGGGTTGTGAGCGGAATCTCGATTTGTTGCTATTGCTATTTTAGATCAGTCTTGATGACTACTATCAATAAACAACACAAGGAAATAAATTACCTATAGGTACATTGTAATAACTACAATACGATTGAGGTGACCATCTAACATAAGCTACCGTTTAGTTAATCTGAAACTGAAGATGAATTAGATAAATTACTGGCACAAGAAGGCATCTTTAATATTAATAATAATAATAATAATAATTCTTTATTTGCTTAAAAACATGGTATTTGTAGATGGTACAGTAAAATAAGAGCACATGTTTTGCTTATCATAAGCACGCAAATTTAAGTTTTTTGCTACACACATTTTCATACAAGAAATAAAATCGAATAAAGTTTTAGAATTAATAAGTGAGAATAATGTCAATAAAGCACATAATAAAAATATCCATAAATTAATACCAAGTCACAATAAATAATATAAATCAATAATTATTAAATTTTCATGTCAAGAAACGCTTTAATGTCATACACTCTTAGTTTAATGAGCCACTTATGAAGTCTTGACTTAAATAAATTCATTTTGAGGTTTTTGATGTCAATGGGGATCTTATTGTAAATCTTTACACAAACTGCTAAACAACTATTATTGTATTTAGCAGATCTCGGAATGACGCTTAATACAAGTTTATCCGGATTTCTTTTCAATCTAGTGTTGATATCTTTGGCTTTCCTAAAGAGCTCAGTATGGCGTTTGACAAAACAACTCATTTCGAAGATGTACAGTGCTGGCAACGGAAGTAAGCCCAAGCTCCAAAAAGATGCTCTACAAGACTCGCCCGGTGCAATCCCACATATGGCTCTGATGCATTTTTTTTGGGCAACAAATGCCCTCTGCCTCTCAGTACTATTACCCCACATCATCACTCCATAACGCAGAATGGAGGCTACATACGCATGGTAAGTGGTAACAGCTGTTTGTAGGTTGGTTACGCTCCTAGTTTTATAGAGAGCGTAGACAAAGCTGTTGATACGTTTGCATAAAGCCTCAATGTGTAGTTTCCAGTTTAAGTCCTTGTCAATCGTGACACCTAAAAATTTTGTATGAGTGGTTTCTGTAATCTTTTCAATATTGAGATTAAAATTGCATTTATCATGTTTGGATCCGTTGAATTGTATGAAATTTGATTTATTTAAATTTAATTGGAGATAATTTCCCTCTAGCCATTCAATTATATTGTCTATAGTATTATTGATTTCCATTTCATGGTCAGATATTGAATTGTATTTATTTTTATCTGATGTAACAATTATTGATATGTCATCTGCAAACAAGATACATTTATGATCAGTCACTTTGGTGATGTCATTAATGTATAATATAAATAGAAGTGGACCCAGCACACTTCCCTGGGGGATACCACGCACGGTATTTTTTAGCGAAGATGAACATGTTACGAGTTCACTATTTATAATTTTATTAATAGTGACGCACTGACACGGATTTCTCAAGTAGGATGCTAGCCACTGTAGTGTGGGTCCTCTTACTCCAATTGTTTCGAGTTTCTTCAACAAGAGGTCGTGGTCTACGAAATCGAACGCCTTGGACAAGTCAAAAAACAGACCTGTTGCCAAATAACCATCATTTAATTTTGTCAGTATCGTTTGCACAAGAGTAAAAATTGCTAAAGTTGTTGACTTTTCTTTTTGGAAACCGAATTGGTCTTTATTAATAATATTGTACGTGTTGCAATAATTTAGTATTCTCAAGTGCATGCATTTCTCAAACACTTTCGACAGAACAGGCACAAGAGTAATGGGACGATAATTGTTGACATCATTTTTTTCACCCTTCTTGTGCAATGGCTTGACGACAGATTGTTTCAACACTTCTGGAAACGTACCAGATGAAATGAAAGGTTAATTAAATATGTCAATACAGGCACTATTTCATCAATACATTTTTTTATTATTCGCGTACTGATTCCGTCAAAGCCCTCTGAGTTGGTGTTGCTTAAACTCATAATTTGCTTTTTTACTTCATCTTTTGAAGTTGGATAAAGAAACATGGTGCGCGTCATAAATTTCCCCCCGGCAGTCGTTTTCTGTGTCTTATCTGGTGTCAATTTCCCTGCGTCAGTCGAGTTAATATGGTGTGATGTTGCATGCTGAATGTTTTTTTTTGTTTTAGAATGCCTAATAACTATAAACGAAAGACTGATAGAGGAAACGCTAGTGTCGAAATTTACGACCTGGCCTTTGAAGAGGTAACGTTACGAGGTAAAAGTCTAAGAGATGCCGCGTCCTCTTACAACCTAAACTACATGTCTTTGTCAAGATACATTAGGAAGAAAAAGGCTTATCAAGCCAACCCAGTAGGCGATACTCCATCTATGGGTTATACTAGTCCTACGATTTTTACAGAAGAGGAGGAGAATATATTAAGAGACTATTTGCTAACATGTGCAGCATCTAATTATGGGCTGACAACGAAAGAAACAAGAGTAATTGCATATAAGTTAGCCAAAAAATATAATAAAAAAATACCACAGTCATGGGAGGAAAATGCAAAGGCAGGAGAAGTATGGCTGAAGTTATTTATGCAACGCCATCCCAATTTATCTTTAAGATTGCCTCAACCCACTAGCATAGCTCGCGCTACCAGCTTTAATAAAACAAATGTGACCACTTTTTTTGATAACTACACAGGCGTCTTAAGCAAACATAAACTTGATGCCAAAGATATTTGGAATGTCGATGAGACCGGAATCACTACCGTCCAGAAGCCTGATAGGATAATTGCGCGACGCGGAGAAAAACAGGTGAGTGCGATGACATCGGCAGAAAGGGGGACCTTGGTCACACTGGCTTTAGCTGGAAACGCATTAGGTAATTACATACCACCTATGTTTATATTCCCACGTAAACGATTTCAAGAGCATTTCATTCGGGACGGCCCATCTGGTTCAGTGGGAACAGCTAACGGATCGGGCTGGATGCAAGAAGATGATTTTCATGTTTTCCTGGAGCACTTTGTTTATCATGTTAGACCATCAAAAGAGCAAAGAGCTCTATTGCTCCTAGATAATCATGCCTCGCATACAGCTCTAAAAAACATTGAATTCTGCAGAGAAAATGGCATAATTTTGCTCACATTTCCCCCACATTGCACGCACAAGCTACAGCCACTTGATCGTGCTATTTTTGGGCCTCTAAAAAAAGCAATTAATACAGCATGCGATAACTGGATGCGAAGCAATGCCGGGAAAGTCATGACCATCTATGACGTCCCGTCTATAGCAAAGTCTGCATTTGATGTAGCTATCACTGCAAGGAATATCAGTGCTGGTTTTGCTGCAACTGGAACATGGCCGGTGAACACAGACATATTAGGCGAAGCCGATTTTCTGCCAAGTCAAGTCACTGATCGTCCCAACCCAGAACTAGAGCAATCAGTTTCAGATATTGTGGACAACCCAACAGAACGAACCATAACTCCAAACCCCAACACCAGCACTGTTGGTAATGATGAAGCAAGAGCCATTACTCCATGTACATTTACGGATCAGACCAAGCCATCGAGCCATTCATCCAACAATGTTCCGAACAATGATGCCAATGAACCTGTTGCGTCTACGTCTGCAGCCCATGGTCCTCTTACCACTGTTTCTAATGTGTTCTCGCCAGAATCAGTTAGGCCGTTGCCAAAAGCTCCGCCAAGAAAAAACAGCCAGCCGAAAAGACGCAAAATTAAATCTGCTGTGCTTACTGATACACCTACTAAGGATGAAATAGCTGCTATAGAAGCCAATAGAAAGTCAAGCAAAGTAAAAAAGCGTGTGTTAAGCGAAGAAAAGAAGAAACCCCAAAAATCTAAGAAGACTAGTAAAAATAAGAGAACAGGTAGTGACGAAGAAGATGTTGAAAATGATTGTTTTTGCTTGGTTTGTCTTGAAGCCTATGCAAACAGCAGACCAAATGAGCAGTGGGTCCAATGCCTAGAATGCAGAGGCTGGTCACACGTAGATTGTAGTGGAAATGACCTGCATTACGTTTGCCATAATTGTCTGTCCGATTAGATTAAGTTTATTGACTGATTATAACATGATTGATCTCATAGCGGTGCCATAATTATTTTTAAGATATAATTACTTGTTAAGAGAATGTTATGTTTCGTTGTGTTGGTACTTAATGTACTAAATATATGATTAATATACTATTTTGCAAAAAAACAAGTTTGTTTTTTTTATAATATGTATAAATAGTGTATTTTGATAACCAAATAGTCGAAATATAACACTGTCACAACTTACCTTGGTACCTGTCACTACTTACCTCGGTGAGAGGAGAGTTGTGACAGAGGTAGTAGTCGTTGTTTGTATTGATTTTCTCAGAAACCCTTGTACTTTAATAAATCTTGATCATTATTTCGGAAAGGGAAGGAACGGTGCTACATTAATTCACATAGGTCATTACTTTTAAATGTTTCTTGAGCGAGATATGTCCCTTAAAGCAAAAATTGTCACAACTCTCCTAGGTCTCCCCTACTCAAAATCGATGTTTGTATTATTTTGTATTTTGTTACTGCGCCAAATAATAAATAAATAAATAAATGCCTCAAAATGCTAAACAGGGAACGTGGAACGATAAATTAAATTTTGAAAGGACAGGTACTATTGATGGCCAGTAAATTAAACTATGAAGTTTCCGGCCATCGTGGAGGTTCTAACGTCCATGAGACTGGAACGAAACGGCATCGTTACATAGACATCAACACAAAAACATTGAACAAACACAAATGTTTGTCCTAAGTGGGGCTCCATCCCTACCAACCAAGCCAGCAGCCAGTCTAAACATCAGTCAAAGCCAATCTTTACAGTAATTCAAGCACCGTTTCCAGTACGTCTACCACGACTTGCCAATTTAAATTTACGTTATCGTTCGCGTAAAAAAATGCATTGGAATATGACATTGTCATGTCATGTCAAATCCCAATACATTTTGTTACGTGAACGATAATGTAAATTTAAATGGGCTACTCGTGGTAGACGTACTGTACGTATAATATGAGTTTCCGTCACGTAAAATACGATAGCTGACTGCAGCAATTTGTATGCCATATTTTGTTAGAAACGTAAACGGACGCTGTACCAAAATCCCTACGAAAACGTCAACACGGACGCTAGAGGCTATCATTGTTGTTAACTCATGGTAAACATGATGGGTGTGCTGGGAGACGCCCCTGGCTTATTTCCTTGTGTGGTACCTCGTAACACAGGAATATTAATCCCTACTTCGAGGGCATTACAAGAGGTACGAGTATGTTGTCTGGCGCATATTTATTTATTTTAAAGGCAGGGTCCTGATTGGCCCACTACTTCATTGTTAGTTTTTATTCCCTGTATTGTTTCTTTGCACAATGTACCCTCTAGTCTAAGCTAAAATTGTGTTTTGGGTCAATAAATGATTTTTCTTTCTTTCTTTCTTCTTTCTTATTTACATACAGAATGTTACACAAAAACATCCACACGGATGCTAACGAATGTCATCAGGGTAAACCCATTGTAGGGGGTACAGATGACCTCACATAGCGCATGATAACTGACTAGAAGTTACACCTCTAACTCTAGTCGCCCGAAGCCAACAATTAGTTCGAAATTAACAGTCGAATCTGCCGACCTAAGCTTTCGGTTATAATTGCCGCCGCGGGCGCAAGTACTGAAGCATAGACATAAACCAAAGTAGATGTTAGTGTGTGTGTGTACAGTTCTTTTTTATATTTATTCAAATAGACATAGAGATAGAGATAAAAAATCACTCTTGGCAAGTAAAGAAAGAAAGGAAAATATTTTAATTTTAATAGTAAATATCTATCTATGTATTTAAAAAACAATTGCTGTTCGTTTGTCTCGATAAAATTCGAAAATGGATGGAGTTGGACACTGTTTTATAGAAAATCGATTTATAGAATTTCGTTTCACATAAATTGTTTCTCATATTATCATTTCATCGAATAATCAATACGCAGAATAGTTCTTCAAATAAATTTAAATCATAGTTTTTTGATACAAATAAAATTCATTTCTTAGAATATTCATGTAATAGAATATCAAATCAAGTATTATTATTGCTCATGATGTTTGACTTTTGTAAGAAGTATTCTCAAACACATTTTTTTTTACCACTTATGTTCATTCGCCGAAAATTCGTTGTGGTCACAGTTCTAACCTAACCAACAGAGACTTTTTTTAACCAATGTCTGTTATAAAATATTTAAGTTTCTGTGAAGTATGTTTCCATGAAGTAAATAGTCGTGGAAATAATAATATTTCACATGAAACTATGTGGACTGAATATTCTATAAAGTAAAAAGTCGTTGAAACAATAATATTCGAAATGCAAATATTTGAACCGAATATTCTATGAAACATTTTCTGTGAACCAAAATTGTATGAAAATTATGTCCGTGAAACAAGGGATCACCACCGATTTGGAAATTTTTCATCTTGAAATATTTGTGGAAGTTCAGAAATGTTTAAAAGGTGAGAACCATAAATATTAAGTAACGGAAAATACCATAAACGACAATTTGATTTTCCAATACAAAATGTTCCCAGCTGTAAAACATTTGCCGATAACTTTTGACTCTAGCTAGTCTTAAAAAAACATTATCAGACTCTATACCACCACATCGGAGGTTGTTTTGATCGAGTATAATCCGGCAAGATACTAGATACTCTTTGCAATTTTCTTTCTAGAAATATTCAATTAATGAAGCATAATCAAGTCGAAAAAATCGGAGGAGCAAAACACATCTTTGCTTGTCAAAATTTAGAACAATGCTCTTCCTTCTACGCTGTTTCATTTAGTCCGCGCTCTGCCGTGATGGTAACTGATATAAAAATTAAGTAACTTTATATGTATCATTATTCTGTCTATGAACTAGATTAAAATCGATTAGAAAATGGAGACTTCCTATCACTAGATTCTGATCGTGTCAGTCATCATCACAGTAAGTGTCAAAAAAGTGGCACGTTTGGTTTTCATACAGGCGAAGAGACTGCGGTATCTACCTTTATTTATGTCTGTGTGCTGAGGCGTCAAGAGTGCACGACAGTTGGTATGCGCCTCTGATGTATTAAACGGTCGGTGCCGCTATGTAATGATACACATTTGTTAATCAAACTTTGAAGTGACAGTTAACTATTGCATGTCTTAACACAATACGTTAAGACAGATCTGCATGATGACCTCGTTGAAAGAGTGGCATTAGCTTAAGAGTTAAGCACCTGAGGCACTTCATACACTGGGACTCTTTCCAGCGATACAAACGTAATTCAGTCGCGATGCAGCAGCGATACAGTCACAAATCCTTCGCAAAAAGTAGCAAGACAATCGCAATGCAACCGAACACGATTTTGTGTCGCGGAAAAAAGTCGCAATGTATAATGGGGGCTAGAGGGTAGCATCCAATCTCGTGGTCTAAGGGAAGTTTGTGCCGGTGTATTACTGAACTGTAAAGCCGCAAAGTCTGGTAGCATTGGGTTCGAAGTCTCCAGAGGAATCTGGCTGCTTTCCCTTGCAAACCCCATGGTTGCATGGTGCAAAATCATCAGGGTTCGAAGTGTGCCTGCTACACGACCATAAAGAGTGCCAAATGGGCGAGAAATAAAATTAAAGAGTTTATTCCGCAATATAATAGTCTGTTTGTCATTCATTCTATTAAACAAAATGTCAATAAATTGAATAGAAATGAATTGCACACTTTTTTGCCATTTCTTACACAATTTTTTATCATAGCTAAGCTTTAAATACAATAATATGAGTACCCACTGCATGATGAATGATGATGATGAATAAAAAAAAACATAAAGAGATGTTTAACTCATTGCTGTATAGGTATCTCGGAGAAGTATACTGATGGAGTATTAAAAATGTTTTATTGCATCAATTCATAATTATTGTCTTAATAACAGTGCTATTTCTATGCACGATTCGAGCTTCATAAGCATACAGTTTAAATGTACTTTCCTTATTTTACAACATACGCTTTAAAGGCTTGACACCTTGATACCGTCTGCCCCGCTGAGTTAATTTCTAATATTTTATTCTATATTAAGACAAGTGTAAGAAATGGACTCGTGGTTGTAAGGCAATAATAACTCCGACCAGTTATTGTCGTTGTAGTCATACAATAAAATTATGATCTAACACACGACCCGTGGAGCTCCACATCGGAATATACATATATCTACTCATGTTTCTTTCATATGGCATGAGAAAAGTAATGCAATGACACATTTCATTGTAAATAATGGTTCTTAAGCACGTACATATGCTTTTTTAAATTATTTTTATCGTGTTAAGTCTTCCCTTCCCGTTCTCACGCATGGCACTCAAACTTAGTTTTTGAATGTAATGGATGTTATCAATTTTTTTATACTTACTGATAATAAAAACAAACATTTGCAGAGCCAATGTAACGCTTACAGAATCTATTTCGATCGAATACATATTGCCAAGTTTGGACGGCCGGCGGCGCGGCGGCGTGCACCATATAAGCGGCTATCATAACATAATACCAACTTGTTTTCATGATAATTAGGAAGGTATTTTATATTTTTTAATAATTTTAGTAAACCCATTAAAGTAGCAGAAAAAACAAGGATTTGCAACATTATTCCAGTAAGTAATGGCAGCTTCCAACCTCGACTCCCGACATTACAGTCAGCAGCGATAAAATATTTAAAAATTTTGCACTTTAAGTCAGAGGCCTAAGGTTCAAATACGACAACATATTGGTGCTTGTGACTATGCAAATACCGCTGACATCGTCTTTCTACGTAATACCGCTGGCCCGTTAACAAATGACACTCATCTTTCACACGCATCATTAGTTTACCAGAACCACCTTACACTGACCCGCCGTCCCTCCTTCTGTCCTTCAAACTGTAGACTGTTAGGACGCGACAGTTTCACAAAGAAGGGTCAAGCTAATGTGGACAGTCCTTTGCAACTGAGTAAAAATACAAAACATTCCGTCTACTGTTCTCTTAGGATCCTCAAGTTGCAAACTAATGAAGGGACGTGAGTGCGGCAACCAACCAGTTTGCGTAGAGTTGACTGACAACGAGACTCCATTCATTATAAGGAGTCCCTTTGTCTCTACAAAAAACACTACCCTAAGTAAAATAAGCAGTTTTAAAGCAGAAGCTGATTTTTTATATTCCTTGATAGCAACTATTATTGAAAACTGTTTCCTCAAATTTTCAATAGTAACTGTTTTTTACTTCAGTTTTCATTATCAAATTAATGTTAAATTCGTTCAAATACAGATATACGGGGTGGAATTTTTTAACGCCACCTGGAGGGAAAGTACTGTACATACTGGAGATAGACAATTTTTACTCGAAGGAAACATTCCTTTATTTTTGAAAAGAAACAGAACTGCATTAATGGGGTATTAGGTTATTAATGGGGAAGTCAATCTTTATTTAGCCGAAATGAACATAGTACCAAAGTTCAGCAAATTGAAAAAATAGACACGTACAATTTTAAAGCATTTCTTAATATTTTAATGTTCTATTTTAATATGCAATATGAGGTTCTCCATGCAGCAGGATACTTTTTACTTAATGCAGATCCGTATTTTATTATAACTGGAGTAATTTCACTAAAATGTCCGCATAAATTTAATTTCACACACGCCTACGTCTGGCTTCAACCGAGTAACATCGAACGAATGAACGAATGAAGCTGGCGGGGTGCAGTCGTATTTCACAAAATCCGCATTTTCGTGGGAAATACTTATTTAAAACGCACTTATTGCGACTCCTCTGCTGTGCGCGGAGCATTCAGGGAGCCGCCCGCGTTTGTAATTTGTAGATGGGTTTTAATCCAATAGACAGCCCAATATGTTTCCATTTGTAGAAGCTCTCAAATACTTCTTTTTTTGCGCTCTTCACAGGTGTAATTCTTTTACCGAAAGAAAAATTATAGTTTGCTCAGTGGGTGATGTAGCTGTCTATGTGATTAGTAATTATGTAGTGTCCAGAAGCCCGATTCTGCTATTTAAATGCCAATGGAATCGTAATTAAATTGCACGATTTTGACGTTTAATCCATACTAAAACTGTCAAAATCACGGCATTCATTAAGATTCCATTGAGTTTTGAATAACAGAATCAGGGCCCAGTTAAATTCTAGTTCAGTTGTAAATCATTAGGTATTCTTACAGGTAGTGTGACTGACCCAAATGCCAGCACTGCACCACATAATCAGCACTCCGAATAAATAGTAAAATTATAAGGTTTTCACTCATTAATTTGGGTTACCACTTTGAAAAATAAATAATTACGATGTTTTTGTACCATTATGATGTCAGTGCTGTAAATTGGCTCACTCTATGCTATTAATTGGTGGTGAGAGTGCTAGTAAATGGTAAAATGGTCATTTTTGACTCTTGCTTATCTTAAAAAAAAATTGGATGAAGAGAAACTATATTTTTTAAAATACCTTAGTGTTAAAATATTGAAACTAGAAAACTCGTCATAACGGGTGAAAAAGTATTTTTCATTACTCATACACGGAAAGTACGCTTGAAGTTGCCTGAGCATAGGGTTGAAAGCTCCACTTTCAGCCCTAGGGCTGTAATTTTTTTTTCAGCCCTAGGGCTGAAAGTAAATACTCGTAACTGGCAAATGTCACCTTCTTTTTTGACATTCCTTTTGCGGCAAGTCGATCTATTCTATTTCTTTATCTTGATTTCAAATGAATATTTAAACAATCGACGCAGGAATATACTCATTAATGTATGTTTCACTTAATTAGTATTTAATTGAATAAATTTAACCTAAGCATTTACGATAGAAATGAAAAAAAAAAAATCTTAAAATAAAATAATTCCATCATCATTGTCTAAGTATGCTTTTTTACAAATATTAAAAAAAAATGGTTGAATTCCACAGACAAAAAAAAAGGCGGGATTGCAACTATTCGAACTCCATTCAGTTGTTTCGTAAATCGAGTGAGAAGTTTATTTGTTTGAACTTATGTATCTGATTTTTATTTACTTTCCTTATATTCATAATAAAAAGCAGAGTGTTTACCTCGGAAGAAAGACCTTTTTAATGGCCTTGAACTGTTAGGGCTCTCGCTACGCTCGCGCGCCAAACCATCTCGTGCATTGTAAAGGTAACTTTCTCACCTTGTGTAACAATCTACTATTCCAATGTGATAAACGGGCATAAGTTAGAACTAACTCTCAAAGTGCTGGTAGTTGGGTCCTCCACCCTATTACAATATACAAGTTAAGTGCAAACGAGAACTGTTCTAGGAGTGCATATAAACAATTATTCTGTAAAATACCTTGGGGCTAGCCAAGAGCCTGTGCAACACGCTTTTTTCGTTTCGACATGTCAAAATAAAAAATTATGAAACTGACATTTTATGTCATTTCGATTAGACGACAGCTGTCGTTCCCGTACATTTTTAAATTTGACATGTCAAAACGAAAGCTCGCTACTAGGGCCTCATATGACAAAGAACTAGGCGAGTAATTTTAGTACGATTTAACTTAATTTCCGAAAATCCTTAAGATGACACTAGGTAAAATGCAGAATCCAAATAATCATTCAAAATAGTTTCTAAAACAACCGCTCAGCAATGTTTTATTTTAAAATAATGTTCAACATAATAAACTTACAAAGTGGTCCTGTGTCAGACGGCTGATCGTATCTCACTGTTCCAAAATTTCGTTTCTAACCCTAGCTTGTTTCCAGTTGCAAAAGCTGATTTCCAGTTCGCTATTCACCAAATTATTTTAAGCGATTATTTTCTTGCGCAACTGAGCTACGGAGATAATCCTATCGCAGGGTGACAGCCCCAATGGCCGCCGGGGCGGGCCAGCGTGGCATCCAGTCTGCTATGCAAAGCTACATCTACCATAGAATAATGAAGAGTTTATTTTGTTAAGGTGAGAAGCAAGATGGGCGTCGTAATTATTTTTTAAAAAAAGCTATTATTTATTCTACTTTTATACGACTAAAATCTATCAAAAACTACTCATACAAGTATCAGGACGCATGATTTAATTTACTGTAGGTATGGCTTAGCAGGGCACATAATTAAGACATTATCTGTATTTCTACCAACTTGTTTTCTTGACATGAATCATCAAATATGAATTTCCGAGTATGGTTTAGTTGCATCATTATTGGTTTAATTGCATCAGGTTATAGTGTAATAATTTAAAATTAAGACCAAAATCTATTGAGGATACTATTTGTCAGTGTGCGTTTATTGAATGTTGTCTGGACAAAATGTTTTAGTGATGCTGAATGTTACTTGTGATGCCGCCTCTACCAGGTCATCTTTTCGTTTCTGAACACTAGCTGTCACTCAAACTAGAAGCGCTACAATAGTCGCCCGGAGCCCCAGAGGCACGTTAGGTTGTTATGTGATGTTAAATGCACAGAGAAATTGGTTGAATCTTGCTGCACATGCACTGTTCAAGGCACAGGATATATGGAATGGGCGTTTCAACAGTTATGGGTCGCAATTTTGGCACAAGATTGTGGGATTACGCGGACATTTTGTTATCTTTAAACTAATTTTATGAGGACAATATATCTAATTTGTCGTATTTTGGACTGTGATGAATAAATTAAAAAAACTAGAACGGTTTTAAAATTTATTTCACCCCTCGTACACACTATCAACAAGTATTTTAATTGCATAAATTGCACCCATTGATCAAAATCTATTCATTTCATTCATTCAGGATGATAGTTTTATAATCTGTAGTTACCTGATATGCTGTTGTTTTCATCTTTAACTCAAGTTAATATTAAATAATATATAAAACATGAATGCTGCCTCTATCAACCATAAGCGCCTAAGCACTAGCCGTCATTCAAAGTTGGAACGCATTAATAGACGCCCAGAGCCCCCACAGGTACAGTCACAAACATAAGTAGCTTTACAGATTTGTAGTAAACTTCACGCCAGATTGCACTAAAATAATATGCCTAAAGATTAAAAAAATCATTCATGAAATAAATAAATAAAAAGTTAATATAATAAAACCTAGACAAACAACAAACTAAAATGTTTTTCACATGAATGTCATTATCTAACATTAAAGGTGTCATGCTTCAGCGCTAAAGGCGTATCGCTTCCATTGTGCCAACAGGTAAGTAAAAATAATGTTTTCACTTCTCATACTCTAAAAGTACGCCAATATAGCCCTACGAAGCGGGACTAAAGTAACCACTTTAGGCCCTAGGGAGTAAAAGTAATCAGTTTTTTAATTTCCTTCATGTGACGCAGACAAACTCAAACAGCCAGTAAAAATATACTATTTTCTGTGCAGTGTGGACCATTTTCATTGCGAAGATGTTGAGAGTTTTAGTTCCATGGTTTGTCCGCAAAGAAGGTGGCACCATGTGTTTTAAATTGTTAATCTGTGACTGGTTCAGTTCGGAAAAAAATGACCGCGAAATTTTCAGAACTTTTGTCGAGTGTAAATTTGTTCGGTTTTAAATGTTTTTGTACTAAATTGACTATTTTTCTCGCACTCAAAGTGAAAAGTACAGTTTGCACCTCGAGACTAAACGCCAACTTATTATACCCTCGGTTTCATTGACTCCTTCGAACGCTCGGGAGTCAAACCACCAGTATATTATGGCTTCGTTTAGTCCCTCGATATAAAATATACTTTTTTTGGCAATCATTAATATTAACTGACAACTTAAACTTAACTTTTAATTTTAAAACAGTCGGTAAAATAAGCACTTTACCGCTGCGACAGATAGTACTCTAGTAAGTTTTAGTACCTTCTCTATCGTGTGTGTGGCATGTGTGTTGCTAGACCTTTCTAGCAACTTCTGTCGCCGACTGTACGATAGGTTGTATGTGGAGCTAAATGCACAGAGAAATTGGTTAAATCTTGCCGCTTTATGTTCTGCTCAAAGGCAGGATATTGCTGGCAGGCTTTAATTAAAACGTATTGTAACGTTCCAATGAACATAATTGTAGCAATAATGGATATCATTTGTAACGGAGTGGAATAACGCGTCAGATGTCGCATGTAGGCGATCGTTTGTTGTTTAATATAGCTATATTGCAAAGCCAGCTAATTCAAGGCAATTGCTAGAATTAAGGCAAGGAATCGTACCTACAGAAAGGTGATTAACAAGCTTTTAATCGCGACTTTGTCCGCGTGGACCAGTTTCATTTTAATGTTTTTTCCGAACACTTTTTTTTCAGCTGTTCGTGCAATATAGTGGTTTTACATTTTTTTTACTCTTAATTGAACGATCTTTATGTACCATGTAGCATGCAATGAATAAATAAATAATCTTTGATAAAGAGTAACTGCTGTAATACATTTAATTGGTTATTTAAAAAAATATCACTTTGTATTAATTGGCGGTATAGAAAATAATAAAAAGTTTGTCGTTATTATTCTCGTCTTAAAGGCTGAATAATTTGCGGTTCGCGGATGATATTGTCCTGCTCACTGATAGCCCTACTGATCTACAGACCATGATCCAAGATTTAAGCGATGCTTCATTACAAGTAGGTTTGGAAATGAACTTAGGCAAAACCAAGATCATGACTAATTGCACTGAAATTACTACAAACGTCACAGTAAACCAAACCACTATCGATAGAGTGGAGAAATATATTTATCTTGGTCAGGAAATTAAGATGGGCAAAGGAAACCAGGGCAACGAAATCAGTAGACGCAAACGTCTAGCATGGGCCGCATACTCCAAGATAGAATTTGCTCTTAGGATGAACATCACCGCGGAACAAAAAGCTCGCATATTTGACGCATGTATCTTGCCAGTTCTAACATATGGTGCTGAAACTTGGGTTTTTACCAAAGACTCCATTAATAAACTAAAATAAACTGCGAGTGGCCCAAAGAGCGATAGAGAGAAAACTGGTAGGAGTTACACTGCGAGACCGTATGACAAATAAGTGGCTAAGAGAGCGAAGTAAAGTTACTGATGTTGTCGAGCGAGTAGCGAATCTTAAGTGGGAATGGGCAGGCCACGTCGCCCGCAAATATGACTCCTGGTGTAAGACGGTTGTTGAGTGGAGACCATGGGGGAGAAACGCCCGGTAGGAAGACCCCAATTGCGATGGAGTGATGACATCAAGAGAGAAGCCGGATCGATGTGGACACAGGTGGCTCAAGATAGAAGAGACTGGCATAAAAAAAAGGAGGCCTACACCAGAAAGATGGTAGAAAAAGGTTGAGAAGAAGAAGAAGAAGAGATTCTCGTCTTACGTCTTACGTAATAATACCGAATACATGATTGTAACATATGGCTCAGATGGTTATTTTTATAGAGTTTCAGATATTTCAGTGGATTTATGCTTTGATAAAATTACTTAAAAACAAGCTAAACTAACACCATTGTCAAAGTCTTTAAGTGGAGAAGTGGCCGAATGCATTCTGAGCGCGCGTCAGATCAGCACGACGCAGCCGTGTGCATCCGCACTGCACCAGTTAGTCGCATGTTTTGAGCGGTTTCGCCAACACCAATAATTTACTTCTTTGAAACATTGCGTTTGAGAAAACTTTCAAAGTAATGGCTAACGCATTGTAATCCTACTTCTATTAGTAGCAATTGATAAATGTATGGGTTAACTGCGTCTGCTTAAGTTCAAGTTGACGAGAACCACTAATTTTAGATTTAAGTTCATCGTCGTTGTTTAGGTGAACCTTTGATTTTCTAGCTAATCTCTTTCAGTAGACTGACGACCGACTTGGTGTAATGGTTAAGAAGTTGGCTACTACACCAGAGGTCGCGGGTTCGATCCCCGCACAGTACAAACATTTGTGTGCATGAACATGTCTGTTTGTACTGGTCTGGGTGTCTCCTATGTATAATAAGTATGTATTTACAAAAGAAAATGTATTTAAGTATGTTTATCCGTTGTCTAGTATCCCATAACACAAGCTTTAATTAGCTTACTTTGGGGCTAGATGGCGCTGTGTGGAATAATGTCCAGGGATATATATTTATTATTTATATTTATTATAGTAATGATTTTGCACGAGAAGGATAATTAATCACGTGGAAAACATGTATTTTCTGTAAACTTTACTGTGATCCGGCTGTAACAATACTAG
Organism: Udea olivalis; assembly: GCA_947369235.1. Lineage (NCBI taxonomy): Eukaryota > Metazoa > Arthropoda > Insecta > Lepidoptera > Crambidae > Udea > Udea olivalis. The sequence continues at coordinate 6,034,329 of OX376345.1, read as the reverse complement.
GTACTTCGTCAATAAAATAATTGAATCTAAAGTTAAGACCTTCTTTTTATTTAAAGAAGTACTAAAGTAGTACAGTCAACAGCAAAAGAAAATGATGATTGAACAAACTTCCAATTTGTTTTAATGAATGAAAATTGCGTAAGAAGATGATCACAAGCAGCTTATATCCATTATAATGATCTCATTTATATTCTTATTAGTTTAAAAGCTTATAGTTTTTGTAAAATCATCAATTTTGGCACGTTAAATTATCACTTCTGCTGTTGACTGTACACAGACACAAAATTTCCCACGCAAATTACTCACTAAACTGTAACAAGTGCGGGCATGATAGAATTGACAAGTTTTTACTCCACCGCTAATGAATGCCGTGGAAAACTGCCAGCTACCGCGCAGCTAAAGCAAACAACTCATACCCTGCAGTGGGAATGCGGGCAGACCAGAGTACACATGGCGTTCGCATGTTCTTGTAAATAGGCAATTTATGCACCTCAAACAGGTGGTGTAGGTTTCTGAAATATCATTGTCAAAATAAAAAAATATGAAGAATTGGGTCTTAGACCACATCATTGAATTCTAAAAATTATTCAATTTATGGAAATTTTTGGAGCCTATTCAATACAAACAAACAAACCTTTCCTCTTTATAATATTAGTATAGATAAAGAAATGTTCTAAAAGAGAATTTCTTTTTATAGTAACAAAACTTGCAAAATTATGATGAATTTTAAAGCATACCATAGAAAAATCGGGACATGTAGAAGATTGGCAAATAAATTAGCCAGTTTAGAGAGAGAGAAAGTTTAAGTTTCAGAGACAATAGCATATAAAATCCTTTTTAGTAATGACAATAATATATTTTTAATATTTCAAAAACTTATTTTTACATTCTCTATTCCGGCCCGCAACCTGATTTACCTAAGTAAATGTAAAAACCATGATTCAACATTGTTTAAACCAGAGTTTCTCCGAACGTTAACAAAATTCGCACCTTTATTTTAGCAACACGCGATTCACTGTCTAAATAAAACCTTACGTTACCAAATGAGGCGTAATCCGACCGCTCATTTAGCGTTGTAAACACAACAGCTCGTTTGCGTAATATGCATACAATTTGCGAAGTATTCCAATAGAAGTAGCCCGAACAAAAAGTCCGATATTTCGCCCGTTTATTGCGAGCCCAACCTGTTTACATCCTTTTGTGCGAGTAACGTTGCCAATTCATTATCTCTGGATGGCACTACCAGGGCTGTCCTGTCAATTACTACTTTTTGCGAGTATTAGGTACCTGAGACGAAAAGAGACACAAGTTTGTATAAAACATAGCCACGATAACATAACCCCAAACTGAACAGAGCTTGTACTATGGGTGTCAGGGTGATAAACAGCCAGGCACACAACAAACACAAATCTTCGTCACATAAATGTTTGTCATGGGTGGGGATCGAACACTCGACCTCCGGTGCTAAAGGCAGGATCTCAGAACAATTCGCAGATCGGATAACGTAGTTAGGTGTGCAGTATTTCTTAGTTTAGCTTATCTTCATCATTATCTGCCTGTCAGTCCACTGCTGTTGATATCTCATTGTGCACTATCGTGCCAGGGCATCAGCTTGACGAATCCACTTCAACTCGGCGGATAGGAGAAAAGAATGGGTTGCCAACAACCAGATTCACTGTCTAAAGAAATAAAACCTTACCTTACGGTGCTAAACCCTTACGCCACGACGCTCTTTTATCTTATAGTCATCATTATTAGCTTATAGCCGTCCACTGCTGCGAATAGGTCTCCTTATTGCGCGCCATTGCGCCTTGCCTTCAGTTTAGTTTGATGAATCCACTTCAAAGGAGCAGATAGGAGAGGAGAAAGTCTTGTAAGCAAGAACCCTATTAGAGTTTACCTCAAGTAGGTACATTATTTTCACTTCTCCTCTTGAGCCCTCCTATTTGAGCGAGTGAGGAAAGTGTTTTGTCTCGTTTCTCATGAAGAATGTTGCAAATCTGATCCATCTCTCGTCTTAGTAAGCTAGCTCTGCGCCATTCTAGCCAGATTAAATCTCAACTTTCCTTTTTTTAAATTCCTGCCCTTGCTTGGCTTAAGTTTGTCGTCTCCGCTGGTCAGGATTCTACGTTAGGCATTAAACATTATTTACTTATTGATTTAACATCGCAGGTATTATCATGTGATTACGCCATATTTAACCCCGTGTAGGTCAAAATATGAATTTTGACAGCCCTGGAAACAAGGGACCGGACGGAGTAATATCTGCTCATCGGAATAATTCCATCTATAATAATATTCCTTTGTAAGAAGGGTTGCCATGCTTTAACTTAATAAGAGATAACAGAACATAATTATAAGACAAGCAACTTGCGTTATTATAGGGACAGAACCATTGGTTTGGAGATAATTACTTGTATTGGAGATGTGAATCGAATATGTGAATCCAGAATTCTCGTTGGTACGGCAGTAGTTAGTACCTAATGTTTGCTTATATAGTTTTAACCATAAATGATGCAAGGAATAGTTAAAATTTACTGCGTCAAAATTGCGCATAGAAGTTTATAGTCTTATAAATTATGCATATTTATGCGGTCAATGCGAAAATTGGCTTACAAATTCAGACATTGATAAAAACTAGATAAGATATTATACTCTTTATTGCACAAAAAATAGTAAGGTAAACAATAAGTAAAATTTACATTCAACGTTGATGTATATTAATTTAGGCGGGCTCATTGCTAAAAGCAATCTCTTCCAGACGACCTACTACATGCAGAGGAAAGATGGCAGAAAGGGCGAGCAAGTGCAGAAATTGAAGAGTAGTTTTACTTATAGATTATCAAAATAATATAAATAAATATACGCTAGACAATACACCTCTTGTCATGGTCTCGAAGTAGGGATAAATATCCCTGTGTTACGAGGTAATAGACAAGGAATTAAGCCAGGCGCGTCTTCCAGCACACCCAGACCCAAGCCAATTTAGAGAAGATCGTTTCCCGAATTGACCTGATTGGGGATCGAACCCAAGACACTACGGAATTAAAGGCGAGAAACCGTGCTACAGCGCCCTACGCCAATCGTGCCGCCAAAACAATACCTACATTAAACTAAGTTTTCATAGCTTTATAATTAGAACCAGTGTTAAAAAATTTACTGGAAATTACACCTAAACAAAAGAATGACGGTTTACTCAAAAAAATGCCGTGTGTCACTGTTTGTGTAAGCACCAAACAAATTGGATATTTCATCGAAGTTAAACGCGAGCTTAGGAGGTTCACGTACCTATAACACAGATAAAATATACTCCTTAATGAAAAATGCTAGATGCTATATTAATCCTACTAAACACCCGGTGGATGGCCACTCCGCCGCTAAGCTGTCTGATCGAGAACGCCAACAGTTATCGTTTTTAATGCATTGAAAACAACCTGTTCAATTCTACAGTTTTAAACCGTTTTTGCTCATCGATGGAAGACAATACAAGTGTTGAGAATATACCTGATGAATATTGATAGAATCTTGCAAACTGGCTCTGATCGCAGTTTTGTACATGTCGTAGGAGAATAGGAAGAACATTTAATATCGCTATTATCCTGATTATTTTTTAAAAACCGGCGCGTCCTTGGACCATTCAAATGGGCAATCACGTTCTGAGGTTTGATAGCATTCGACATAGTACATTTCAAAACGGCACCTTGTTATTCTAGACTCTGAAATGATCGTAATTTTTATCTGTTTGTTTATGCAACAGATTAATTAGCATATTAGGGTATAAGTCATTACAAAACTGTACCACCTATACAGTTAAGGCTATTATAGGAAATTCTCCTAAAGATTCGCTACAAATAAAACTTAATCTATCTTGTGACCAGTGTAGTTGAAAACAAAACAAAGATCAAAAGTCGTAAGTAGAGAATGTACCAGCTTGCATGTCTGCAGCAATAAATGCACAAGAACGTGGTAAGGAGCGTGTAATAAGATAGGAGGTAGCACCTAGCCGTATATCCACTACAGACTGGTCCGATCTAGTTTTGCGTTGACGACCTGCGCACGCGACGGCAACCCGATCGCTTACACACTGTTTCCTGTTTTGCAGTGGCTCGGTATTCTGGAATATTCCCGGCTGGATTAAGAATGTAACGTTTTAAACATAGAGTTAAAGTATGTCTAATTTCTATCCATTGAGTATGTTATGTTCATTGTAGTGATCATGATCCGTTTTTTTTAATATTCTTCAGCAGCATGAGAGTGATCCATCTTTCAGTCATCGTACACTATAAGCTGGAACAGGCGAAAATTAGATATCTTTTTCAAGAATTTATAGAACAGGTACTTGACGTGATCTTAAAAAATGTTAGGTTCTTACTGGCACAAAGTATTTTTATTTTTTTTTATTTTCTTTATCAAGGAAAACAAACAGCTATTTCTAATACATTTGCTCAACTCAACTAAAATAGTACATTAGCATTTAATGTTCTCACTGTTGGCCAATACATAAAGTAGTGATCTAGAAAACACTGCGATCGAAAAGAAAAAGGCTATCAAAACAACACATGAAGATATTAACTAAGTATGTTTGTTTGCATGCTACTACTAGTGAGGCAAGATTTACTAGATAAGATCCGATTCAATTTCAATAAGCCACGGAATCGTTCTATTCTTTCATGAAATATGTCGATGTTACTGTAAGTGCTGTTGTACTTGTTGCAGACTCATAATATGAAACTATTTTTCCTATAATTGGACTTGTAAGACGGTGTACTGAAAGCGTTACGGTGTCGTGCGCTAGGCCTAGGACACTTATAAAAAACTTTACTTAAAAAATATGGAGAGTCGACTACGTTGTTAATGATTTTGTAAAGTAGAACTTGATCCCTGTGCTCTCGTCAAGTTTTGCAATGATATATCCGCCACACCACAGACGTGATGCTCCACGGCGCTTAAAACGTTTCAGCATGATTTCTCATTCGCATGTCTGTTGTCTACATCGATACGGCTTGCAAAAATTGCAGTGTGTAACTGCCTCAAGCCAAGTAGTGACACACCTTAAATGCAAAGTGCTCTATCAGCTATGCAGTCGTCGAAGGGGAGCGGTCAGCCACATTACAAATGCCGATTGGTATCAATTGTCTTCTTAATGTTACGGGAAAACGAACTTGCAGGTTATGGACCTGCTAGCATTCTCGAGATGTAATAATGATAGGAGGTTCCCTGTATCGATTACCTACTATTGAAAAACTTAAAATATTAGCATCGTGGCCTAATGGTTCAGCACCCGAACTCAGATCGGGGATCGTGTGGTACCGAGTTCAAATCTGTAACCAAAATCTTTGTGTTCATTGTTAAATATCCGACTTACTCTCCGGTGATGGAAAACATCGATAAAAAACCAAATCAACCTGAATAACAGCGGAAGTCTCACCACCGTTGGGCTCTAGTACCTTGAATGAAAAGTGGGCTTCTGAGTGTTTCGTTCACCATGACGACAGAGTCACTTGCCTCTGACTACCCCGTTTTGGGATAAAGTCGTGATGGCATGTAGGTATGTGTCA